>CM077153.1:283047486-283694951 GCA_039583875.1 Platanthera guangdongensis
CCCGATACAAATCCGACAATGTAGTTTTTCACCATTTCCGAGTTTTCCACGTCAAAAAAATCTCATGTCATTTGCTACTGTTTTTCTTTGACTGTTTGCGCGCCCGATTCAATTCCGAATTAAGGCGATCCGATTCTCCGGACCGGAGAAAAACCAAACGACCCACAACAATATGAATTATTATGTGTATGTTTTTATTGAAATAAGCTTTTTATTCACGAAACACACAAAAATAGGTTTTTTGTTCACGAAAGCAAAAAAAGCTAAAATTTTCACATGAAACTCCGCTCATAAACCACGACTCACATCCAGTCCATTCATAAACCTCGATTCATGATCACAATGTTCGTCACCCCCACCATCGCACCAAACAAGCCCAAAATGTCCCAATATGTGACAATAACTAATTTCATTATTAGAACTTCTCACCAAAATATTGATTTCCTCCCACAAGTTTTTAAACTTATTTACATGTCGAGCTCAAAACACAGGATATCAAGAAATGTAACAATAATTATCACAACCATCGATTCAAATTCTAGCACATAAAACATACAATTTTTGTGTGCTCCGTTTGGCATGGTGGCGGCAGTCATGAACATGGAGTGAAATTGTCATTCGTTAATGCTCACCGAAGGAATTTAATCTATTTTTATGTTCAAACATGATATTTGTAAGGTGATTCTTAACGAATGACGGTTTAACCCATACATTTATGACCGCCACCACTGTGCCAAGTGGAGCCATATTAGTCCGTTCAATTTCTCCACATCAAATTTGGTGCTATAAACCATGTTACTATCCGTCATAAATATATTAGAATTTTATTATTTAAATAATTATTTTATTATCATTACTCCAAATCTTTACGGTGTTTGATGTTTGGACTATGAGAAAAATAAAAAACCTTTTGGAATGATGTTATTTAGGCTGTGTTTGGAGCAGCTTATTATAACTTATTTGTTCCGATGAGATTAGTCAAAAATATCATTGTCATGTCAAAATTTTATGCACCAACTATTTTTTTTGTAACATTTGTCATACCAAGCATACATTTTATGACAATGATGTATTTGTCCAACCTCACCGAAACAAGTAAGTTACGTTAAGCCGCGCCAAACACAGCTTTAGTTTCACATTGCATAAGTACACTATTTTGTGCCGACAAATAAATTTTTTTTGGATGATGTTACTAACAAATTTATTTTTTTTTGCTTTTAGCAAATCATTAGCACTAGCAAATCATAAAAAAAACTATTTAAAAAACAATTAATTACTAGAAATTAAAAATCACTTAAAAATCTTTTAAATTATTCCTTTCCCCTCCTCCGCACCTTTATGGGCCAGGGGGGGTCCGGGGAGGGTAAAGTGCAGCGCGATCCGACGGATGCGAGCCGTTGCACTTTACCGATCCGATGGATGCGACCATGCGGAGATACGTGCACATCTCAGTGCACACATCTCAAAGCGAGTTAAGATGTGCACACATCTCCGCGCGAGCAAAGATGGACTCGCGGCCGTCGGATCGCCTGCACTTTACGGGGTAGTGCATTTGCTGCACTTTACACTCCCGGACCCGGGGCCAAGGGGATTCAGATCCTCTGGAGTTTGTGCGAGAACTTCAGGGTGAAGTTCAATCGAACGGCGCGAAAACCCCCTACTCCATAAATCCGACGGCTGAACTTCTCGCGCGTTGAAAGATAAAAAAAGAAAAAGTTATAATATTAAAAAATGTAACATACTCGTCCGTTGGATTTCAATCGGCCGAGCAAGATTACGCGAAATCTACTATGAAGTTCCCCACAAACTCCAAAGAATCCGGATTAGGGCCGGGGACTCCTGCGCTTGTAAATTATTTGTTATGATAAGACTGATAAGTGACCGTAACTACTTATAAATTATAGGAGAATAAGAGACCTCAAAAAACATGGACGAAGAGCAAGAACCGGGCGAAAGATTCACCTTGTTATTTTGTTTGTATGTTTCCTTTTGAATTAGTCGAGGAAAGGGGCGAGGCTAAGCCAGAGAGGAGCAGATAAAGAAAGCATAGACGAAGAAGAAGGCTCCTCCCTCCTCTGCTCGCCATGGCATCGAATTCCCAGCAACCAGGTCTCGATTTTGTGTCTATTGAATATTTATTTTTGCGAAATTGCATCTAAAAATTCGGAATGTTCATCTTCTGGGATTGATCATCCTATTTATTTTTTTTGTAAGCGTGTCAGTAATCTGACCGATATATCCATCTCGTGATTCCTTTGCTAGGTTTTTCATTTGTATCCTGCAGATGCGAGCTTCCTAGGGTTTTGCAGGGATTGGTTTGCTAAGAAGGTGCTCGGTTTAGGGTTTTAGAAGATTTTTTTGGGAGTGGATTTAGGTTTGTTCCATGATGTTAAAACTGTCGATTGAATCAGCTTATCTCATGACCATGCTTCACACTAATATCGTACTTTATTCTGATATGGGAGAAGAGGATAATCTGATAGTTGATCATCATGCCGATTTCATGCTCATATCTTTATGCTTTCTGTCTTAGTTGTTGTTTATTCAATTTTATTGTAGGGTCGGTTATGTACGCATGAATTGAAGGGTCGGAATTGAAATTAATCGGGTTGGACCCCCCAATTCAAATTATGTTATTTTAGTAGCTCTCCTTAACCCTGGCGAAATTGGAATTGCTTGAATTTAATGGGAACATTTGTAGTGTGTTTCCTCCCCCTCCCAAATTATGACCCAAATAGATCGGAATTATGTGAAAATCCCTATGTCTGATAGCCTATTCACCTTTTCGTCTCATCTCATTCGTTGCTCGACTGATTTCTCCTAACTTACTTCTTCGCCTATCTATAACCTCATTCATCTATCAGATCTTCAACCCCTTCACCTATCAGAGGTAAGTTCCCCTTTGTCACTATCTTATTTATCCATGAGTTGTAAGGAGGGACCTGTATCACCACAAACAGAGACTAAAGCAAGCATTGGATTGAAAGCTGGTGTGAATGATTACAATTTACTTTTTAAATTCCTGATTACGAAACCAAAGATATTGAGATCTTGGCAGCATTTTGAGTAACTCCTCAACCAAGACTTTTGTCTGAAGAAGCAGGCGCTGTTGTAGCAGCTGAATCTTCTACTGCTACATGGACAACTGCATGGACTGATGGACTTAGAAGTCGATATTTCCTTGGACTTGAGGTTGGTCGTCGACCTGATGACCTAGTCCCATCTTAACGGAAATATTATCTTGATCTTCTTCAGGATGCTAGTTATTCCGGATGTAAACCTGCCGAAACACCTATGGATGTCAACCACAAGCTAAGTGCTCATGGAACAGAATCAGATTCCCTGCTTACAAATCCTGAATATTATCGGCGCCTTGTAGGAAAACTGATATACCTAACAGTTATAAGGTCTGATATCTCTTTTGCTGTTGGAGTGGTTAGTCGCTTTATGCGTTCACCAAGAAACTCTCATCTACAGGCTGTCAAACGCATTCTCAGGCACTTGAAAGCTGCCCCGGGACGAGAGTTGGTATACAAGTCATCCTCCTCTTTATCTCTTGTCGTGTATACTGATGCTGATTATGCGGGCTCGATTGATGATCGACGATCCACCACTAATTTCTGTACCTACTTTGGAGGAAATCTCATCATATGACGTAGCAAGAAGCAATCAGTTGTTGCTCGCTCTTCTGCTGAAGCCGAGTATCATGCAATGGCTGCTGTCGTTACTGAACTTATCTGGTTGGAGAGCCTTCTTTATGATTTGAGTGTCAAATTCCCCTCACCAACAACTCTGCTCTGCGATATTAGTTGCCCATATATTTATGACCGCCACCACTGTGCCAAGTGGAGCCATATTAGTTGCCGTTCAATTTCTCCACATCAAATTTGGTGCTATTAACCATGTTACTATCCGTCATAAATATGTTAGAATTTTATTATTTAAATAATTATTTTATTATCATTACTTCAAATCTTTACAGTGTTTGATGTTTAGACTATGAGAAAAATTAAAAACCTTTTAGAATGATGTTATTTATAGACTGTTTGGGAAGGCGGTGGCGGGCGTAAGCGTATGAGTTAAATCGTCATTCGTTAAAGACCACTTAACAAACATCATCCGGTTGAACATAAAAGTGAATAAAATTCCTTAGATGAGCGTTAATGAATGACAATTTAACCCTCATATTCATGACCCCCACCACTATGCCAAACAGAGCCTTAGGCTGCGTTTGGAGCAGGTTATCATAACTTATTTGTTCCGGTGAGGTTAGTCAAAAATGTCAATTTTATGCGACACTATTTTTTTGTAACATTTGTCATACCAAGCATATATTTTATGACAATGACGTTTTTGCCCAAGCTTACCGGAACAAATAAGTTACGTTTAACCGCGCCAAACACAACTTTAGTTTCACCTTGCATAAGTACACTATTTTGTGCCCGAACATAAATTTTTTGGGGATGATATTAATAACAAGACTTTTTTTGCTTTTAGCAAATCATTAGCACTAGCAAATCATAAAATAATAAAAAAAATAATTTAAAAAACAATTAATTACTAGAAATTAAAAAATCACTTAAAAATCTTTTAAATTATTCCTTTCTCCTCCTCCGCACCCTTAGGGGCCATGGTGGTCCGGAGAGGGTAAAGTGCAGCGCGATCCGACGGATGCGTGCCGTTGCACTTTACCGATCCGATGGATGTGAGCACGCGGAGATGCGTGCACATCTCAGCGCACATCTCAAAGCGAGTTAAGATGTGCACGCATCTCCGCACGAGCAAAGATAGACTCGCGGCCGTCGAATCGCCTGCACTTTACGGTGCAGTGCATTTGCTGCACTTTACACTCCCGGACCCGGGGCCAGGGGGATTCTGATCCTCCGGAGTTTGTGCGAGAACTTCAGGGTGAAGTTCAATCGAACGGCGCAAAAACCCCCTACTCCATCAATCCGACGGCTGAGCTACTCGCGCGCTGAAAGACAAAAAAAAATTATAATATTAAAAAACGTAAAATACTTGCAGTTGGATTTCAACCGGACAAACAAGATTATGCAAAATCTGCTGTGAAGTTCTCACACAAACTCCAAAGAATCCGGATTAGGGCCGGGGACTACGGGGCTTGTAATTATTCATAAATTATAGGAGAATAAGAGACCTCAAAAAACATGGACGAAGAGCAAGAACCGGGCGAAAGATTCACCTTGTTATTTTGTCTGTATGTTTCCTTTTGAATTATTCGAAGAAAGGGGCGAGGCTAAGCCATAGAGCAGCAGATAAAGAAAGCATAGACGAAGAAGAAGGCTCCTCCCTCCTCTGCTCGCCATGGCATCGAATTCCCAGCTACCAGGTCTCGATTTTGTGTCTATTGAATATTTATTTTTGCGAAATTGCATCTAAAAATTCGGAATGTTCATCTTCTGGGATTGATCATTCTATTTATTTTTTTGTAAGCGTGTCAATAATCTGACCGATATATCCATCTCGTGATTCCTTTGCTAGGTTTTTCATTTGTATCCTGCAGATGCGAGCTTCCTAGGGTTTTGCAGGGATTGGTTTGCTGAAAAGGTGCTCGGTTTAGGGTTTTAGAAGATTTTTTTGGGAGTGGATTTAGGTTTGTTCCATGATGTTAAAACTGTCGATTGAATCAGCTTATCTCATGACCATGCTTCACACTCATATCGTACTTTATTCTGATATGGGAGAAGAGGATAATCTGATAGTTGATCGTCGTGCGGATTTCATGCTCATATCTTTATGCTTTCGGTCTTAGTTGTTGTTTATTCAATTTTATTGTAGGGTCGGTTATGTACGCATGAATTGAAGGGTCGGAATTGAAATTTGTCGGGTTGGACCCCCCAATTCAAATTATGTTATTTTAGTAGCTCTCCTTAACCCTGGCGAAATTGGAATTGCTTGAATTTAATGGGAACATTTGTAGTGTGTTTCCTCCCCCCTCCCAAATTATGACCCAATAGATCGGAATTATGTGAAAATCCCTATGTCTGATAGCCTATTCACCTTTTCGTCTCATCTCATTCGTTGCTCGACTCATTTCTCCTAACTTACTTCTTCGCCTATCTATAACCTCATTCATCTATCGGATCTTCAACCCCTTCACCTATCAGAGATAAGTTCCCCTTTGTCACTATCTTATTTATCGATGAGTTGTAAGGAGGGACCTGTATCACCACAAACAAAGACTAACGCAAGCATTGGATTGAAAGCTGGTGTGAATGATTAAAATTTAATTTTTAAATTTCTGACTACGAAACCAAAGATATTGAGATCTTGACAGCATTTTGACTAACTCCTCAACTAAGACTTTTGTCTGAAGAAGCAGGCGCTGTTGTAGCAGCTGAATCTTCTACTGCTACATGGACAACTGCATGTACTTATGGACTTAGAAGTCTCAACCGTTTCAAAGGACAATGCTACCACACCGAGGCGGGGATAAAAATCAATAGACTATTTATGAAGCTTATCCTTGAGATATTTTTGAATTAGGTGATGTTACTAACACGTTGACTTCCATTGTGGGTGATCTTTTTGGTTTCAAAGCTTCATGAGCTTTATGTCTGGAAGATCTTTGAGTTTTCCCTTCTTCTTCCAAAATTTTTGAATGTCTGCCTCACTGTGAAGAAAGCAAGTGAACAAAAAAGAACAAGACTTTCTTTTCACAAGAGAAGACTAGAATTAATGACGAGAAAGATCATTTCCTTCTATAAGCCATACAACTAAGAATTTCTTGTATAGTATCAACTCTAACGTTCTCTTCCTGCCCCACATCAGTGGTTGATCGGCATAACGAGTAAAAAAGTTCGGTGCTTTTTCTGTGGCTTCTTACATCGTTTTTGCCACTTCCTCAAAGCTATATAAGAACTCTTCACTACTTTTTTGACATCGATTTAGGATAATGAGTCTAGATTCAAGTTAAAAATGATGATGATTAGAAGCTTTCCGTTGCTACTGCCTATTGGTCTTGCAAAGTCTCTAAAGCTTGTTTGCCGCATAGCCATATAATACTTCACTGTGTGGCTATTTTACTCAGCCCTCAAGATAGTTCGCCTTACGTCTCACCTCTTCTCCCCTTCGGATCCTTTGTAGAAAGCAAATGCACTAATTATTTATTAGTAGAGATGAAGGCGGATGAAAATTGTCTTCTTTTTTCTCATTCTTTGATCTCCACCATCTTTCAAGGTATTGATTCATAAAATTCACCATCTTTAAGTTTACTTCTCTGATGTGATATTGAAATGGGGTCGGCCAAGCAAGTGATGAAGATCTCGTTAGCTGAGACTAGTATTAATCAACTACATGGCAACAAAAGATGTACCTCTCAAGGGCAGTCCTTTACTATTGAAAATACAGTACAAGGATGAAATTGATACCTAATCAATAACAAATTTGAATGGCTTGGTACTATTCCATACATTTTTGGTGAGGAAACAAAAAAAAACAATCTGACAAGACAACTTGCATCGGTGCTCAACTTGTTCCCGGAGTGTTATCCTCTCTTGTTGATTCCGAGATTCTTAATATTGTGAAAAATGTTTGATGCTCCTCATTCGGTCAAGCATATGTCTTTTTCTAGTAAAGGCTACGCATCTTTATCTGGTTAGATTCGCCAAAAACTCACTTATGTGCATGTGCATTCCATAAAATTAATCCACCATAATTTATAGTTTGCTTGCAAGTTAAAAATCATTATGTTACTTGAGACTACGTGTATTTTTCTACATCAACCTCAAAAGACAACATCCATTCATGCCAGTAGCCTTTTCTTTTAAATCCCTAATTTTAACAAATCCATAAAATTAAAAACCCTAAGAAATCAGCTTTCCAAAACAAAGTAAATCCCCAAAATTCCTATCCAAATCCACAAATGAACCAAACAAAGGAGAAAAATATACTTACAATTAAAGATAAACGAAGAGATGAAGAAACTTAGGTGTCTTTGCTCAGTTTAGGCTCTGAACACTCACAGAGAACTTAGGCGGAGAAAAAAGACCCTCTTTTCTATTAATCCCAAATTAAAACCCAATATGATTTTTGGTTTATAATTAGAATTTTCTATTAGCACACTCGTGCATAAGAGTTTGACTTTGTTTATTTACACTCAAATTAATGGTATACACATTATTTGTAACCAAAATTTCATATAAATTCAGATGTAGTTATGACGACCGTTTTAAGATTATTTCGTCTAGAGATTTTAAATTTAGCGTATTTTGCGATGATCTTTTGGGCGTCGCAATTACACCCTTTCTTATAAAAATTGTCGTCCTTGAAAATGACGTACCTTTAAAACTGTTAGAAGATAGTAAAACTATGTGTAAAAGCCCATTGTAATTGTGACCCATTTATAAGTCCATATGCGCCTTTTTGTTTTGTCCCACATTGTATTCTTTGGGACTTCTCTCTTTCTCTTTTCCTATATATATATGTACTCATACTTGAAGGTTAATACAAAAAATACCGCCCACAGGTTTCATTGCTCTCTTTTCTACATGGTATCAGAGGGATACGGTCCGACCTGTTCTTTTCTAACCGCCCGCTCCTCCTGATTACCGGGCGGCTTGTTCTCCTGCTTAATCGCAGTGTCTTGCGGCCTCCTCCCTTTCTAACCGCGACTTCCCGCGCGGTTAAGTTTTCTATCCGCTCCTCTCACTCTCTCCTTCTCTCTCGTGGCTTCCACTTTGTCTTCTCCTCTTGGCCTCCCTCCCTTTTATAAATTTCTCGGTCAAGGGGGCCCTCTTCCTCTAACCGTGCGGTTTCTTCCTGGTTACCCTCTTCCTGTCTATCTGTCGCGGTCTCTCTGTTTACCCTCCTTCTCGCCTCTCTCCTCTCTTCTCGCGCGACTTCTTCTCTTAGTCGCTGCGACTTTTATTGTTTGCTGCGGCTTCCCTAACCGCTGCCTGCACCGTATCTTGGCCGCGACATCTCTCCTTGTCGCTGGTGTGCTCACCGTGACTGTGCGGTCTTCATTGCTTAGTCGCTGCGACTTCCCTACCCGCTGCCGTTTCCCCTGTCGCTGCATCTTCTCGCGCGGGTTCTTCTTTGCTTGTTCGCTGCGGCTTCTCTACCCGTCGCGGGCTTCGCATCTAGGTCGCGGCCTCTTGTCGCTGGTGTTTTGACACCGAGACCGCGCGACTTCTCCTGCTCTCTAGTCCAGGGGCTTCTCTTCTCTAACCGCTCCGGGTTTTGGGTTGCGATCTGTCTCTAACCGGCCGGTCAAGTGCCCGTTCGCCGGTCTTCTGTTTCTTCCGGCCTCTGCTGCTATCAGACCGCCGCGATTAGTCTTCTTCCGACGACTATACTGTGTTGATCTCGTTGCTGCGGTTTCATGGGTTCCACTTCTGCCTCCGGCGAGTTCGCTGCGGCTTCGCCTCTGCCACCTCGGGTTGCTACTTCCGCTATTGATCTTCGGGATGAACTCCAGATTACTACCATATCTCTCACTGGCAAACGAAACTTTGTGGAATGAGTACATTCAGTACATTGGGCGCTCCAGACGAAATGACTTCTTCATCACTTGACCCGGGCTACTCTTGCCCTTCCCACTGATGAGTGGCTTCGTGATGACGACCGCGTGCAATCCTGACTTCTCAACTCTATGGATACTGAGCCTTACAGGATGACCATGTATCATAACACAACTAAGTCCATGTGGGAGGAACTCCATTCCTTCTACTCTGGCCAAAACAACCTTCAACATTTGTTTGATATTATCACTGATCTTCAATCCCTTGATCCGGGATGCCAGGCGATATGACTTCCTTCGTTGCCAAGGCAAAGATCCTTGTTGATGCTTGGATACAAACACCACCCTCCTACTATAGATCGGGTTGCCCAACGGGCACAAAAAGAGGCCGTCGGGATTGCCATGATGATGGCAAGGGTTCCTTCTCATCTGCATAGTGTTCGAGCTCACATCCTCTCCTCCGCCACTACTCTCTCTCTCTCAGATGTCTGCTCAATGCTTTTGAAGGTCACCCCGCCGCCCGAGGCTCCTATGCCTTTCTCTCCAGCTCTTCTACAACTATCTTCACCACATTAATCCAATCGTAGTTCTTCAGCCCGTGGGGATCGCCATCCGTCTCGGGGATGAGGACGTGCTGGAAAATCCTCCCTTAAATGCACTTTCTGCGGTCGGGATAATCATATGGAGGCCACTTGTTATAGTAAGCATGGTCTGCCGCCCCACCTTGCTGCCTCTGCTAAGGCCGAGTCTCCGCACTCTGCTTCTACTTCAGATTCGTCAACCGCTCAGAATGATATTGATGCTCTCCGCACCCAGCTTCAGCTCTTCCAAGGGGTGATTGCTCGCTCCTCGGGCTCCGTGTCTTATATCACCAATGAAGGTATATCCTGTCTATATCGGAGTTCCCACTAGATCGTGGACTTTGTTGTCATCCACCACATTACTTCCCAAAAGCCGCCGCAATATTTGACATCTCCTCATCCTAAGTTCATCACTGTGGCCAATGATGAATCTATCCCTGTCTCAGGAGCTGCCGATATCCATCTCACACCCAATCTCTCTTTAACATCGGTTTTGCATGTTCCGGGCTCCCCGTTTAACTTACTTTCTATTAGTCGACTTACCCAGGATTTTGATTGCCATATTACATTCTCACCATCGTCCTTTGTTGTGCAGGATCGACAAACGCGAAATATTATTGGTAGCGGGTGACTGTCGCACGAGCTCTATCTTCTTGATGTTCTTCCATCTGCTCTTTCTATCGTCTCCTCGGTTGAGTGACATCGGCGTCTTGGGCATGCTCCCCTCCATATTCTCAAGCAAGCTCTTCCGGATGTCTTCTTGAATGAGTTTACTTGTGAATCTTGTATCTTTGGTAAACAACATCGAGTTTTCTTTAGCACTGTTTGTCATCGGAGTACTACTCCTTTATTTATTGTCCATTCCGATATTTGGGGCCCTTATAAAGTCCCTAGTGTATTTGAGTACCGCTACTTTGTAACGTTTATTGATGATTACTCTCGTGTCACATGGTTATATTTACTGCGGGATCGTACCGAACTCACTTCTATATTTCATACGTTCGTTACTGAACTTCGTACTTGGTTTTCTTCTCCGCTTAAAATCATTCAAACTGATAATGCGCGAGAATATACGAGCCGAACGTTCGCCACAATTTGTGCTGAGTTTGGAATTATACATCAAACATGTTGTGCTTACACTGCTCAGGAAAATGGTGTGCCTGAACGCAAAAATCGCCATCTTCTTGATGTTGCTCGATCCTTAATGCTTCAAATGCAGGTACCCATCAAATACTGGAACTTTGCAGTATCAACTGCATGTCATCTCATCAACCGTCTGCTTTCCTCCATTCTCCACTTCGCCACTTCGTTTAGCCTCCTCTTTCCTTCCCAATCTCTATTTTCTCTCGCACCTCGGGTGTTTGAGTATGTCTGCTATGTCCATAACCTTGGTCCACCTACGGATAAATTTGCATTTTGTGCAACCAAATGTATGTTCGTGGGGTACTCTCACACTCAAAAAGGGTATGCATGTTACTCTCTAGTCGACCGAAAAGTGGTTGTTTCAACTGATGTTGCTTTCCTGAAGACCAACCCTTTCACTCATCCACTTTAGTACCTCCAGTTGTGCCACACGTGTCTCGTCCTGCAATCCCAGTCACGGCTTCTCTACCTCCTCTTCTTCCAACATCCCACGCGACACCACCACCACCCAAACCACCTCTCATCTTTGTCTACACTCGGCGTAGTCCGAACTCCGGAGCCCAACCACTGTTACCGTCTACCTGTACTATCTCGCGGCCAGCTGATCCCGCCTCCGCTTCTACGACTCATACACTCGCAAACTACATTTCGTTACATCGACTCTCTCCTCTGCTTAAATTTGCTCTTGCTCTTTCTACTATCTCTTTCTAACACTGTGCAGGAGGCTCTTCAACACCCTAGGTAACGTGCGACAATGAAGGCTGAGATGTCAGCCCTTTGGGCTAATCACACTTGGAATCTGGTACCTCTTCCTTCCGCCAAATCCTGCGTTAGCTATAAATGGATATTTGCCATTAAACATGCTCCGGATGGGACAATCGACCGCCTCAAAGCCCGTCTTGTGGCTCGTGGGTTCACTAGGCAACAAGGCTTAGACTGCGAGGAGACTTTCTCCCCTGTCGCCAAACTAAACTCTGTTCGGGTTCTTTTTTCTCTTGTAGTTCACCGCAACTGTCCCCTACATCAGCTGGACATTAAATATGTCTTTCCTAATGGTGATCTTCATGAGACGGTTTTCATGCACCAACCTCCCGGGTTTTCATACACAACAGTTGTGGTGTAGTGACAACTAAGGATGGCAAAACAGATGTTGGCGTGGCCCTCCTAGGTGCGCTAGGAACAAGATCATTCTTCTGGCGAAGAAGAATAATCTTGCTCCATGGTAATCGAATGAATGAGAGTTTCTCACATCATCATGCAGAACATGTCGGTCATACTGCCATGGTCGTCCTAGAAGTATATGGCAGACATCGATGTGGGCGACATCATATAACACCAAATCACGACACACGACCCCAATAGAGAACTCTACCTAACAATGATGAGTAATGGGTATAGTCAACATACCACTAACCCCAGATAAGTGGTACGACTGCTCTAAGGGGCGCGTCACGAGGCCTAACGTTTCTACCATGCGCTGAGAAACGTAGTTTTTCATACTTCCCCCATCAATAAAAATGAAACAAAAATGTCCCTGAATGCGGGCGATTGTGTGGAAATTTCTTTCCTCCAAGGATTATGCTCGGTGGTCTCGCTAGAGGAAATCAAACTAGAGTGTAGAACACAGACTAAGTGCTCTGCTTGCTCGCCCTCGACCTTGATGACACTATCATCCTCGGGCAGGGGCTCAGACTATAGGTCACTAAGGAAGACCCCATACTCAGGTTCACCCTTGGTGGTAGAATCAATCACTGCGACAAATTGGCGTCGCGGACACTCAGAAGATTTGTGCCCAGGCTCCATACACTTGAAGGACCGAAACACTCCGGTGTTCGGTCGGTCTCCTTATTTTTGTGTTACGCGTGAGAGCTGCGACACAGGACGACGTGAAGGATCTCCTTCCCTGCGTGCGATCTTCCTGTGAATCGCTGATTTTTCAGCGAACTCTCGCACTGCGTCTTTCGATCGACTGGCGATAGTTTTCCCACATTCTTCTCAGCGATCTTCCCGGCCTGGTTTTGAGTTTGTGACGTTTTCTTTCCTTCCTCACTATAACCCTACTCGGTAGGTATAATTTCAGTTCTAATCCTATAATCTCTTAAAGATCTTGTTCAATTCCCTGCGTGCTTCCTTATCTTTTTGTAGAAATCATCTTGTCTGGATCAACAATATATTTTCGCAGTGACGACACATGAAAAACATCATGAAGTTTTGCAGATCATCTGTCAACGTCAATATGTATGTTATATCTCCCATACGTTCAATTATCGAAAAAGGTCTTACATATCGTGGACTCAATTTCCCAATCTTCCATATTCTCGAGACACCTTTGAATGGTTTTATCTTTAAACATACTTGATCTCCAACATTAAATTCTATCCGACGGTGCCGCGCATTATAATACTTCTGTTGACGTTTCTTGAACAATCTTCATTCGATTTTGTATAAATACAATTTTCTCCTGCAATTTGTCCACCCTTTCTTTGTTGTATATCTTCTTTCTCCATCTTTTGCCCTGCTTAGAGGTGTTCGACATTTCCTTCCATATAAAGCTTGAAAAGGGGCCATTTGAATTGTAGATTGATAGCTGTTATTGTCCACAAATTCAACTAATGATAAGTACTTTTCCCATGATCCCCTTAAATCAAGAACAATCATTCGTAGTAAATCCTCTAGTAATTGAATCGTGCGTTCTGATTGTCCATCTGTTTGCGGGTGAAACACTGTGCTGTACAACAACTTCCGTCCCCAATCTCTTATTTATAAGACTCCATGTATCAAACGTGAATCTACAATCTCTGTCCGAAACATTTGTGCGGGGTATTACATGGAGCTTAACGATAACATCAATGTATTCATCCACCAATCGCTCGGTGGGTCCGCTTTGCTTAGCGACAATGAAATATGCACTCTTTGTCAAGCGATTAATAATTACCTAAATACTGTCATTTCCTTGCTTGATTCGTGGTAAACCCCAAACAAAATCCATCGCAATGTCGTCCCATTTTCATTCCGGAATAGATAATGATTTTAGATAACCTCCTGGTTTCATATGTTCTGCTTTCACTACTTGCCAGGTACGACATTTAGCAATATATGCAATCACATCTTTCTTTATCCTTGCCCACCAAAAATCTTGCTTTAAGTCGTGGTACATTTTAGTACGACCGAGATGAATTGAATATGGTGTATTATGCGCTTCACTCAAAATATCAATCTTCAAATTGTCTATATTTGGAATACAAAGTTCATCATTCATCAATAATAGTCCCTCGTTTTCTTTAAAATTATTTGCTTTTCCATTCTTTACCTTCTCCATTAAGGTTTCAAAAAAGGGATCCTGAGAGATTGCTTTCAAAGTTCTTTATTTAATTAAATATTGAATCTGCATTTGAAATAATTGAGACTGCTTATCTTCTGAAGTAAAAATAAGAGATATTTCCATCTTCTGCAATTCCTGTATTATATTCTGGTTATACTGCACCATTACTGAGAGTGTGACTGCGCTTTTCATGCTTAATGCATCCGCTACAATATTAGCTTTACCTGGGTGATACTGGATATCAACATCATAGTCTTTAATGAATTCCAACCAACGCCGTTGACAGTGATTCAATTCTTTTTGTGTAAAGATATACTTTAAATTTTTATGATCCGTGAAAATTTCGCATTGGACTCCATACAAATAATGACGTCATATTTTCAATGCAAACACAACTGTTGCCAATTCTAAATCATGGGGCGGATATTTTTTCCGGCATCTTTTAATTGTCTAAAGGGGCATGCAATAACTTTCCTGTACTGCATTAGTACACACCCAAGACCTTTATACGAACCATCACTGAAAATCTAAAATCCTTCGGATCCTGAGGGCATTGCTAGAATAGAGGTAGTTGTCAGTCTCTCTTTTAATTCTTCAAAAGTTATCTTACATTCATCATTCCAATTGAAAGGTACATTTTTCCTAGTCAATTTTGTTAATGGTAAAAAGTCAATTTAGAATTTTTTTTGACAAACTTCCTATAATAACCGGCTAATCCCAGAAAACTCCTCACTTCTGTTACAGTTGTAGGACGGAGACATTGAATGATCGCCGCAATTTTGCTAGGGTCCACAATTAACCCTTGTGCATTTATAACATGACCTAAGAAGCATACTTCTTTTAACCAAAATGCACACTTAGAAATTTGGCATATAATTGACGATCCTTTTAAGTTTGCAACGCCAATCTCAAATGTCGCGCATGTTCTTCCTCAGTCTTAGAATATATGAAGATATTGTCAATAAAGACAATAACACATTTGTCTAGATAGTCTTTAAACACTCGATTCATCTGATCCATAAACGCTGCAGGGGCGTTTGCTAATCTAAATGACATGACTCCAAATTCAAAGTGGCCATACATGGTACTGAATGCTGTTTTGAATACATCTTCTTCTTTCACTCTTGATGATAACCCGACCTCAAATCAATTTTTGAGAATATAATCATGTGTACCAATTGATCAAATAAATCATCAATACGAGGAAAGGGGTACTTATTACTTTCTGTCAACTTATTGAGTTCCATGTAATCAATGCAAAGATGAAGTGTTCTATCCTTCATTCTCACAAATAAAATGGGAGCTCCCCAGGGAGATGAGATGAGCCTAATGAAGTTTTTATCTAATAGTTCTTGCAACTGAGATTTTAACTCCGCTAGTTCCTTCGGAGCCATACAATATGGTGTTTTAGCTATTGAAGTTGCTCCTATAATGAGAGGAATTTCAAGTTCTAGTTCTCTAGTTGGGGGCACTTCTGATAAGTTATCGGGAAACACTTACAAAAATTCTCGGACTACTGGCGCCTCAATAATATTTTTCTTTTCTTCCTTTGTTTCTTTTATCATGATTAATATTACTTCGCCTCCCTTTCAAATTGTCTTCAACGCCTTCAACGCCGATATCATTACTTTTTCTACTTTAGCTAACCCTTTAAATGATACTAGGCTTCGATCTGGACAGATAATTGTATGCTCTTTCGTCTTACAATTAATCACAACTTCATGTTTTGATAGCCAATCCATGCCCAATATAATTTCATATTCAATGCTCGGTAAAACTGCCAAATCTACCTCTAACACTTTTTCATTTATTTGAATTTGAAGTTGAGCTCGCAATTGGGTAGTCATTATATGATTGTTGGGTATAATTACATGTAGGATATCTTGCGTTGTATATGGTTGTAGTTGTAGAATGTTCAATACATGAGTTGAAATAAAAGAGCGATGTGTACCCGTATCAAATAAAACCTTCAGTAAGTGATTGTATGCATAAATCATACCTGTGATAACTGTATCATCAGCCTTCGTCTCTTGTGGCCCCAGATTAAAAACACGAGGTTGTATGTATCGATCGCCCTGGTTAGGACCCACTGGTGCTGAGGTGGAGGCGATAGATCACAATAGAAAAGTATGTGTACTTAAGACATAATCAAAGAAAGAAAACCCTTACATTGATTTTCTCTTTATCGTTGTCCTTTCTTGGCTCGTCATCTCGCCGATTGGGTGACGCCATCCTTTCTCGTAGCTGATAGCACGTATCAATTGTATATAGTTCATCTTATCAATTGTATATAGTTCATCTTTCTAAATATTTATAAAGTGGAGTTTAAGGTTGTGCAAGACAATTAGGGAAACCGACATTTATACTATCAAACTCAATTCTCAATAATTTGCTCTTGCCCATGAATCAGAGAAAGTCATTTGATATCTCATTATACAATCTCAAATAAATTCAAAAATATCTTCCCAAACATATTTAACATTTATATTCAGCAACCTAGCATCCGATCACATTCATGTATAATCAAAATTAGGAATATCTTCAATCAATTTATCCTGGGGTAAATCTAAAATATCTTTTTTTCCTGGTAAAACAGTCTATATCATGGGATACCTGACCTTCCAAATGGGGGTAAATCAAAATTCCACACTAAAATAGCATACAATGAATAACATTATATCATTTGTAAGACCGAGCCTCTTTTTAAGCAAAATAGTCTATGAAAGATTACTAACAACAATATGATTATCAACAAATTCAAACCCTGTTTTCATTTACCCATTCATTTAGGGCATAGATCCTATACAACATGCATCTCTCTACTTTATTTCAATTCATGAAATTAAAACCCCTAAACAAAATCAGATTCCAAATAAAATTAATTCTCATGACATCAAAATCAGTCCCCCATTCTTTGAGTGCATGTAAGTGATGCTGATGATACTAAACATCACAATAATACTAAACAATTCTTTCTCTCTAAGAATTAACTCTGAAAATTGTATAAAACAGTAAATCAATAATTGCATTCCATAAAATTAATCCACCATAATTTCTAGTTTGCTTGCAAGTTAAAAATCATTATGTTACTTGAGACTACATGTATTTTTCTACATCAATCTCAAAAGACAACATCCATTCATGCTAGTAGCCTTTTCTTTTAAATCCCTAATTTCAACAAATCCATAAAATTAAAAACCCTAAGAAATCAGTTTTCCAAAACAAAGTAAATCCCCAAAATTCCTATCCAAATCTACAAAGGAACCAAACAAAGGAGAAAAATATACTTACAATGAAAGATAAACAAAGAGATGAAGAAATTTAAGTGTCTTTGCTCAATTTAGGCTCTGAAAACTCACGGAGAACTTAGGGGGAGAAAAGAGGGGCTGCTTCTCCGCCAAACCTGAAGCTGAGAGACTTCTCTAGACCGTCTGCCGCCGGAATTGGGGGAGAAGGACGGGAAAAACAGCGGCTGAACTCGACTTTCTCACGCTCCAGGCGAGTTTGGTGCGGGAGAAAATGAGGAAGAATGACTCCAGCGGTTCACTTCACGGGATTTATTTCTCCACTGCCTAAAATGATCGGCCCAATACTTTGCATCCACGGTTCTACTCGCCGCTTGGGGGGGGGGGGGGGCAATACACTCACCGCTTAAAAGTGACGTCCATTTGCGTGTTAATGAAATTATTTATACAAATATTTTGTAATAGCAAATTCGTATTGATGATTAATATTCCCAAATTAAAACCCAATATGATTTTTTAATATTCCCAAATTAAAACCCTATGTGATTTTTGGTTTATAATAAGAATTTTCTATTAGCACACCCATGCATAAAAGTTTGACTTTGTTTACACTCAAGTTAATGGTATACACGTTATTTGTAAACGAAATTTCATATAAATTCAGAGTTAGTTACGGCGACCGTTTTTAAATTATTTCGTCTAAAGATTTAAATTTAGCGTATTTTGCGGCGAACTTTTGGGCGTCACACACCCCGCCTAGGTTGTTGCGATTCCGACTTCATTGTATGTCCACTACTCTAACGTGCCCATAACAACTTAGTATCAGAACTATGTTGGTCCTCATCTTTTTTGCATCCAGTCGCCGAGTTCCGTCCACAGCAGCCGCCGCATACCCACCTCGCTAGTCTGCTACGGAAACCACACAGACTCTACTCCTGCGCATCTCGATCATCGGGCCTCCCTAGTCCCATTCATGGCGTGAAGCTCGACATCTGTTTACTCGGCGTCGTTCGCCGACTTCATCTTCCTCACGGGCAGCCAACCCAAGTCATGAGCCCTGCACGACCGAAACCGCCGTCTCCAACCTGCGTTGTACCTGTTGACTCATGTCCAACCCACATCGTCGCTTTTGAGCTCATTTTCCTCGCGGTCAGCCAGCCGAAGCTGCGATCCCTCCACTGCCGGAACCACCGTCTCCAACCTGCATCGTACCCGTTACTCACCTCCAACCTGCGTTGTCACTCATTAGCTTTCAGGCGCTCGAATCGATTGATAGGTTCCGTCTATTCTTTCGATTTTTTCTACCGCTAAATTTGACGCTGAATCTGACGCCCAAACAACCTCCCAGAGCCAGCCATAATTCCATTGCTGTGATTTTTCTGCCTACTTGTCAGCCTGGTATCACTGTGATTACATTTTGCTGCTTAATTGAAATCTGCGCGACTTGTTCAAGCATGCGCCCTTTCTCTCGAGGCCTATTGATAGTCCGCCCTTTTCTCAAGCCCCCAACAATGCAACAATTCGAGATATCAAGCCTCCTCTTCAACGAGTCTTGTGCAGCCTGGAGGCATGCCTTTATATATAACAATTTTAATTAATTGATTACTTAATAATTCATTAATTGCATTTTTTCTCTTAACTAATGATGTCTGAAGTGGCCCAACACGAAAATTAGGAGGCTAGGATGGTCTCTCACCCCTCGATAATGGCAAGCTGCGCCATCACTATCCTCGTCTGACTCAACGACCTGATCGATGCACACAAACATAAATAATTGCTCCCTCGTCTTCCGGTCCTGCCGCTCCAGCCACAGACTCATGTTCCGCCGACCCCTCTTGCGTCATTCTTGTGGGTGATCACACCCTCAACCGGTATCGCCACTTCCGATCGCCGCGACTCACATTCAACGGGCACACTTTCCTCGCCTCCAACCATTAAGCATGTCAGTATCTCCTCAACACACGCCCCGCAAGACCCCTGCATCCCTTCATGACATCTATAAGCACGATGACGACATACCATTCGATGCAGTCTCCGCCACAACAATGTGTTACCGAGCATTGTTGTGGCCAAAAATTAAGGAACCAGATGATCAAGTAGTGCAAGCCTCGTTCGAGCTTGAGGACAAGCTTGATTTGAAGAAAGGGCAAGATGTTATGGGTTTCGTGCCCGATTATTATCTTTAGGGTTTTATTAAGGGCTTTGTGCCTTGTTATTATCGTTAGAGTTTTATTAGTGTTATTGTTGATTGTCATTATGTCGTATTTTAAGTCCAAGTGTTTGGATTTATTTACATCCATGCCAATTGTATCTTCTTTAAAGGACCCCTTGGGTCTTATAATGGGAAACAAGAATTAGTTACTTATTCCCTTGTCTTGTTTCTGAGATCCGGTAGCCCTCTCCTCTCGAGCACACCCCTCTCAGGCAGCCGTGGTTCCAGCTTTGTACCCTCTGACCACTACTTGGGCGAGCCCATAACATATACGTCTTCCAATAACACTATCCATTAAGTGTATTGGGAGAGAGGTTGAAAGGTTCCTTAACTATTTTTTGTCAAACTGAAACATAATTGGCATTCAAAGGAATTGAAATTGATTAATACATTGCACTTATTAATTTAACTTTTGAGCTTCCCTTTTTAACACTACCAAAAATACCTCTATAATGGTTAATATTTTTTGCATCTTTTAATTTAGCTTTTGAGCTTCCCTTTTTGACTTTTATTTTTTTATATTCTTTACATATTTTAAAAGGGAGGATGAGAGAAAGGAAATGAGAGGAAGAAAGACTCGGTGAAACCAAATGCACATGTATATATACTTATATATATAAAAATAAGGGAGGTGATGTAGGGTAGGCTAGGTGTGTGAGTCACTAATATATCATCCTAAGTGAGGTGCGGTGAATCAGGGAGGGAATAGGGTTACGGTTTGGCTGTAACCTGCGAATCTCAGGAAGTTCTCCATCTAGGGGAAAAGGTGGGGGGACTATCAGATGGATTCGACTGTGGATTTCGGCAAGGGATCTGTGAGGGAATAATACTGTGGTTGTGAGGAGGATACAAGAGGATACAAGAGATTACCTAGGAGTCATCACCTAGGGCCTCAAGGAGGCATCACCGTGAGAGGATCGTCGGATTTCAAGAATGATTTTTCTCTAAAATAAAAAATACCCCATTCCAGTAGCTCCCATTGCTTTTTTGTAACAAATAAAACTCGGGCAATCTTAAATCAACAGCTATGATAGACCATTAACATAAGTGGACCGTTTGACTAAATAGTATGCAAACATAACAATGTAGTATATGAAATCCGACGATCCTCAAGGAGATGGATCGTGGATCCATCTCCTGTGCGAGTATACAAAAGTGGATCCAGACACCTTCAAGGAGATGGATCGTGGATCCGATCAAGCACTCCTGTGCGAGTATACAAAAGTGAGTTTCGCCTTGTGACGATCCGATGGTGAAGGATAGCTCCATCAACTCAGCAGAACTGAAAAATCTTCATCTCCGATGAATGGAGAAGGCCATACTGTAGTTAAAATCAAAAGACGAGGCGATCGAGCTTTGCGGGTGCTATCCAAGTATTGTCTTCAACTCACATATTGTTGGTCCCGATGCGATCCTAAGTGAGGTGCGAGGAACTAGGGATGGAGTAATATTACGGTTTCACTGTAATCTGCGAATTGCAGGAAATTCGCCATCTAGAGGGAGAAGGGGGGAGGCTACCATGTGGATTCAACTGGGGATTTCAGTGAGGGAACTGGGGGGGAATAATACTACGTCTGTAAGGAGGATACAAGGGATTACCTAGAAGTCTTAATCTAGGGCCTTACAAGTCATCACCGTGAGAGGATCGATGGATTTCGAGAATGGTTCTTCTCCAAAATCAACAATACCCTATTCCAATAGTCCTATTACTTATTTATAACAAATAAAACTAGGGAAACCTTAAATCGATGAGTATGATGGACCATTAACATATGGAGCCCGATCAGACTGAATAATACATGACCATGACAATATTATATTATGAAAAAATATGTAAATGCGGATCCAGATACATTCAAGGAGTTGGACCGCGGATCTGATCAAGCTAAAAAATCTTCATCTCCGTTGAACGTAGTCAAAATTGAAGGGCGTGGCGATTGAGCTCTGCGGGTGCTATCCAATTATTGTCTTCAACTCACATGTTGGTCCGATGCGTTCACTGGTGCTAACAGTGAAGCCACAAAGGACATACTCGAAGGCGAGGTGGGGTTTAGAATTTGGTGGTGTAGGCTTAGAAAGGTCCCCACAGTTTGGATTCATGTAGTCAAAGGCTCGTAGTATGACGTCAAGTCCTAAATATTGAATACGAGGTGATATTCATACTCTTAGGGATATCAAACTCGTAAGAATTTGATCCGATTCTTCTAATGCCTGTATAAAGACCCATTCGCCCGACGCTTAATTTTTTAGCAGGCTCTCGAGGGAGCCTCTCATCACATATTCTCACAATCACCTGCTTTAATACTTGCTCTCGACCGACTCATGTAGCTCATGCAAATGATGAACAAATGACTCAATTGACTCATGCAAATGATGCACAAAATACATTACACGCTCTTTGTGGTGAGGTCCGACAATAAACTTAATATCTAAAAATTGGGGTGGCCTTTCAAGAGATTCTTTGGGTGAAATGTATTCATCGAGTGTACGACGAATATTTAAATGACTGCACGAGACATCAACATTAAAGTATGAGTTCATAACATGCCAAATGTCTCTCAGAGAACGTGACACGACATGGGGTTCACCTGGCAGTGTATAGAAGAATGCATTGCGATTGCAATGATTACTCAAACGAATGTCTGAGACGTGAACACAAAGATACACTATATGGTGCGACAATAATCTCTAAAAATAAAAAGCTCGTCAGGTGACTCTCCCATAGGTATGTATGAAAAATCGTCGCGATATGATGATCGCCTGAGTAAATACTAGAGACACCGACTATATGCTGCGACTCTAGAATGTCGCGGTTGTCTCCAAGATGGGAAAACTCATTTGGTGGGTCAACAGACGGTTTGTCCAAGAACTCAAGAGTGTGAGGGGACATATGATAGACTCTAAAAACATCAGGAGTGTTGGGAAAAAAGTGTACCACGACTCCGCGCCCGAGGCTTAAGGAGAAAAGACGGGGGAATTGAGAGTGGTTGTTTACTTAGATATCAAAGAATTTCTAATCGAGAACAAGCAAAAGTATGTTGCGAATGGAGAGATCACACTTCCCGCTACTGCTACTCTTTGTGAGTGATTCTATTGCTTTTAAAAGGTGCGACAATTACAAAGTGAACATTAATAGTTAATAGAGGCAGCAATTGTCAGAGAGAGATCAGAGTTAAGTTTACTCTAACAAGGCAATTTGATCTTAACAGGTTTGATTCCCGTATGGGTACTGTTCACCTATATTCATACTAGTTGGTGTCCTGTCCGAATGGGCCGACACTAAATGACGGGCTGTCCGGTGTACAGGAGAACCAGACAGAGATGAGATGTTACATTGCTGCTAGAAGCTTAAAACTAGGGAGCGCAGTTACACAAGCTGTAATCACGCGAGCTCTAGGAGGTGAGCTAGCTGAACTACTTGGCTGGCTTGCCGAGCTTAGGTGATCATTGGAAGAGTGAGCACCATTGCCGCTGAAGACAAGACTTCCGAGCTTGCTGGTAGTCGGGAACATTGGCCGCGCAGTTATTGAAGTTGTAATCGCACGAATTGCTTGGGGAGTGATGTTCGACTCTCAAACAGTTAGGAATCGGGGTGGCTACTGTAACTGTAACAACCCGAGCTGCTTGTTATGTTATTAAGGCACGTGCCTAGGTGCACCGGGTCTCACCTATACAAGGTGGAGGAGGGCGAGGTGCGCCTAGGCGCGCACCTTACCAGCTCTCAGACTCGTCTGGGCCTTTCAAGTCCTTTTATTCAACTCGATTAATGACATTTTTTTGAATGTGTGAAAAACTTGATATCAGGCTTAGATTACATGATTTTTTATATTTATCTACCATCAAATGAGGGAAGTTATATTTATTTTATTTATATACGCTTTTCATAAAGAGGGAAGTCCATTTAATTACGTTTAAAAGCGGACCAAATAGGTCACAAAATGATTATTTTATGACTCGCAAAATGAATAAAATGATTTGTAAGGATTGCAAAGTCATAACAAAAGAAAGTTTGACAACACAACATATGTTAGTCATGTTTGTTATACAAATTAAATATAATAAATTTAAGACAAGAAAAAATATGTTGTAAAAAATTCGGTGGTAGTACCTGAAGATGAAAAAATAGATTACTTTCAAGGCAACTGTTATGAAACTAGTTGATGACCCATATGTTGATCCTAATGGCTCATGAGAAGTTATGTCTTCAAATTTAAGGATAAGTGGAAAGAACGTACTTGAAGTATCAAAAGGTCGTGCGCCCCCAAATAAAGAATCTTGGTGGTTGAAAAAGAAAGTACAAGACAAAGTGAGGGCAAAGAGGGTCAGTTATAAATCACTCTACGCTTGTAGAAATGAAAAAAACTTAGCCAAATATAAAGTCGCTAAAAAGAAGTTAAACATGCAATAAATAAAACAAGATGCCAAACTTATGAAGAATTTTATAAGCGACTAGATACCAAAGATGGAGAGCGTGACATATATAAAATTACTCAAGCTTGACGATATTCCCATTGAAGTATGAAAATGTCTAGAAAATGAAAGAATTTGGGGCTTATATGATTTTTCAATAAAATATTGAAGTCAAAGAGGATGTCAGACCAATGAAGAGAAAATATCTTGGTACTTTTGTATAAAAATAAAAGAGATATACAAAATTGTGTTAATTACAGAAGAATTAAATTGATGAGTTATACCATGAAACTATGAGAACGAGTAATATAAAGGGGTAAGACGAGAGACTAACATCTCGAAGAATCAATTTGGATTCATGCCAGGGCGGTCGACCATTGAAGCTATATATCTCTTGAGTAGACTCATTGACAATTATCGAGAAAGAAAGCAAAATTTGCATATGCTTTTATTGATCTTGAAAAAGCTTATGATATAGTTTCAAGAAAAATCTTATGGAGAGTCTTAGAAAAGAAAGATGTAAATGTATCATATATTGACATAAACAAAGATATGTATACAAATTTAGTGACAAAGGTGAGGACATCTGGAGGATTAACACACGCATTCCCTATCATTGTTGGCTTACACCAAGATTCAACTTTAAGGCCTTATCTCTTTACCCTTATCCTTGATGAGCTCACCAGACATCCAACAAGCAATACCTTGGTGTTTATTGTTTGCGGATGACATCGTTTTGGTTGATGAGACGCGTGAGGGTGTAAACGTAAAACTTGAATCTTGGCAAGATACTTTAGAAAAGAAGGGTTTTAGGTTGAGTAGGGCAAAGACAGAGTATATGAAGCTTAAATTTAGCAGTATAAGGACAGATGATTTCGTTATTAAGTTGGGTGATCAAGATATTTCCTGCAGTGAGTGTTTTAAATATCTTGAATCTTTAGTTCAAAAAGATGGAAATATTGATAAAGATGTGACATATAGAATCCAAGCAGGTTGCTTGAAGTGGAGAGGCGCGTCAGAGATCTTATGTGATCGTAAAGTAACTTAAGGGCAAGTTTTACCGTACTGCGATTAGATCCGCGATGCTCTATGGTTCTGAGTGTTTGGCAGTGAATTGTGTACATGAGCAAAAAAATAGGAGTTGCGGAGTTGAAAATGCTTAAGTGGATATGTGGACATACGAGACTGAATAAAAGTAGGAATGAATGTATCAGGGATAAGACTGGACTAGCACCAATTGCAGAGAAGATGCGAGAAGCTCGACTAAGATGGTTTGGACACGTACAAAGGAGACCATTAGAGGTACCTGTTAGGTGTTGTGAAAGTCTAGTCATTAGGCATGTTAAACGAGGGAGGGGTAGACCAATAAAGATTTGGAATGAAACTATAAGGAAAGACATGTTGTACTTAGACATTAGTGAGATTATGACAAAAGATAGCGCACAATGACAACAAAGGATCCATATAGCCGGCCCCACTATAGTGGGATAAAGGCTTGAGTGTTGTTGTATAAAATAAACTAATTGCATTTTTATTATTTTTTATAATCCTGGTTGCTTTTGGAGAAATTGAACTACCTCTGCCATGGAGAGGTGAGGTTATTAAACTCTTCATGCGACTCGTCATACATTCTATGAGTATGAGCTGTACGGGGTTGAGCATGCAGTAAAGATTACTGAGCTTCCCGGAAGGCTAGCTCAGGAACTGCTAAACTTCTTGGAGGGGAGTGAGGTCTTGGAGGTCTCATTTATTGGAAATGGTTGTGAGGATGAACTTGGATGGTTGTGACAAAAGTTTCTCCTACACTGAGCCGGTGGTGGGATAAACTCTAGATGGGGTCTTGGGGGTTGCTGAGAGACACGGGAGGTTGAACAGTACCTCTCTTCTACTTTTCCTGAATGAGTTTGGTGAGGGAAGAGACGAGATCTGGATTGGTAGCGTCCCCCTCAACGAAACAATTGGTCATATCAATAAGCTCTCCGTAAGAGCCAGGCGCCATTCTGCTAACTTCAAATTGGAAGAACTGCTTGCAAGAACTCTGTTTACAGTGTTGTTCAAAATTGAGAAATAATATTATGTGTTGGTTATAACAACTGTTAAGTGGCTTTAATAATACAAAAAGAATGCTGTGAAATATTAAATAATATATTTTAAAATAATAATGATAAAATAAACTAGGCATGTTAAACGAGGGAAGGGTAGAGCAATAGACTTGGAATGAAACTATAAGGAAAGACATGATGTTCTTGGGCATTAGTGAGGTTATGACAAAAGATTGGGCACAATGGCAACAAAGGATCCATATAGCCAACCCCACTATAGTGGGATAAAGGCTATAAAATAAACTAATTGCATTTTAATTATTTTTATATTTCTTTAATATAATTCTAATATTTATATTATTAATTATAAATTTGAAATTATGTTTCTATAGCTATGCATAATTAATTAAACTAACTATATATTTTTATCTAACTTAAGGTTTAAATTACAGTTTATTAATATTATATTTAATATTATATTAACCTTAATATTTATATTACACGTTA
This sequence comes from Platanthera guangdongensis, assembly GCA_039583875.1. Classification (NCBI taxonomy): domain Eukaryota; kingdom Viridiplantae; phylum Streptophyta; class Magnoliopsida; order Asparagales; family Orchidaceae; genus Platanthera; species Platanthera guangdongensis. The sequence continues at coordinate 283,074,433 of CM077153.1, forward strand.
ATATTTGTATTATATTCTTAATATCATTAATAGTTAACCTTAATATTTATAATATATTATAAACATTAACAGCTGATGTTAATAATACTAACATTTTCAAAGTTATTAAGTTTTAACCTTAATGCATTAATAAGTATTAACATTATTAATGTTAGCAAATAGTAACATTTATTTTTATACAAAATAAAATAGCTACACGTCCGCAGTGAGAAAATAGCTTGGTAATACTAAATGCTGTCTAAAAATTTGGTGACATGTTCTCGTGTAATAAAATTGTGAAGAATAGACAAAAAAAACTATGACACAGCAATCGTGAGCGTATGATCTAGTAAAGAAAGTGAAGGATAACCAACGTTGAAGAACTAGAAAGAAGAGTAGAACAAAGGCAACAAAGCTAGAGCTCATTAAAAAGCGTGTCAAGAATAAAGCTAACACCTGTTGTAGCATATAATATGAATTAGCCTTACTAATAATATTATAAAAGATGAGTATTTGGGATAAGAATTTTAATGATGGTGATGGCAATGATGGTGAGTAGAATAGCATGCGATCATTGCAATTGTAGTAGAAATGAGAATGATAGGGTAAATTTATGATAAAACTCACAATATGGAGTTTTAAACGATTGAAATAGAGAAGTTGTGGGAACCTCCTATTGATGATAGGTTATAAAATACAAACATGGTGATTTGGCCTTGTATGTTGAATAGAACATGTGTTTATATGGTGAGCAGATTGACTTTGAAAATATATATGGTAATGGAAAGGGTTAGATCAACGGTTGCTTGCCTTCAAGTTCTACATAGTAACTTGCACATGTTAAAATTAATATGTTAAAAAAGAATGCATTATTATGTTAGAGAGAGAACACACCTTTAGGTTGATTCATTCCATCCTCCATCCATTCCGTCGGGAAACCTTAAATGAACTCCTTAGCCTCCTCTTGAGATATCATCCCCACCCGACAAACATAAGATAGCTTGTCTTTTAACACCCCCTTAGGATAACACCGTAAACATCCATCATTCTAAGTTTGAGAGAGTACATTTGAAGAGACTTATCAGAAACTGCTTTGGTGAACATATCGGCAAGTTGGTCCCCAGACGACACAAACACAGTCATGGTTTGATCCTGAATTTTTCTTGCACAAAATGACAATCAATCTCAATATGTTTAGTCCTCTCATGAAAGATGGGGTTGTTGGCAATGTGGATAACAACTTGATTTTCACAGTGTAAGTGTATGACCTCCACGATAGGAAAACTCATTTCTCTCAAAATAGATTTAACCCAAATCAATTCACATGTAGTAATGACAATAACATAATACTTTGCTTTAGTAGAGGAGCGAACATCAACATTTTGTTTCTTACTCCTTCAGAAAACAAGATTGTCTCTCACAAAGATAAAATACCTACTTATAGACCTTTTGTCAGAGGAGGAACCAACCCAATCAACATTACAGTACCCGTAAACTTAACGTGACCATGGTCTTGATAGATAACGCCTTTTTCGGGGTCCGATTTTAAGTACTTAAGTATCCAAAGAACAACCTGGTAATGATGAACTTTAGGGCTGTGCATGAATTTGCTAACTAACCCAACAACAAATGAGATATCGTGTTTGGTAATGGTCAGATAAATCAATTTTCCCACATTGCGTTGAAATTCCAATTTCTTCTTGTAGAAAGGAGAAATGAAATATAAGGTGCAAATATATTCATCCTCATAGGGACATTAAATAAGAACTACAACATGACACCCAACACCGATAGGCGGTGTGGGACTAAACTCAATAACATTAAAATATTGCATATATAATAACTCTAACACTCCCCCTCAAGCTGAAGGGAGACCCTACAGCTTGAATACAACATAAAACGGAAGGTACAAGAAGGTTAACAACGTGTGACAAAACAACAGCCACCGAGGCCCAACTGCGTGTCACCGGGGATACTTCAACCGGGCAAGAGCCACATGACGTTGGTCCACAAAACCGACCATGACCACGCTGGATACACTCGGAGCGAAAACTAGGTCAACCACGAAAGACCAAACCAACCCTACCAAATTCAGAGAAAACAACGAGGAGACACAAACAACATACGAGATCGACCTGTGGGCCATGTGTGATTGAGGCAGGAGTCGGGAAAGAGGCATTCGAGTCACCGTTATCTCAAACACTCCCCCTCACGTGGAATACGTGCATGAAGTCATAGACTATGCCTGGAGGCCGTGACGTACACTCCCCCTCACGTAGACCACGTGCACGTGTGGGACCCTCGTCGGGTACATGAACCCAGATCACGTGAAAGAATGAGCCGAAATCGTAAAAAGACCACACTAACACACCACAACAACAAGAAAACTTAAAGAGAAAAAAAAATAGCAACATTAAACCCTAAACGGGGCCGGAGACGAAGCAGCGCATAGCAGCAGCGGCAGACGGAGAAGAAGCAGCTGCTGCTGCAGCTGGCCGGAGAAGCAGCGACGGAGCAACATCCATGCCGGAGAAGAAGAGAGCTGCAGCGGGTGCAGACAGAAGCCGGAGAAGAAGCAGATGCAGCAGCAGGCCAGAGAAGAAGAAGCGGCTGCAGCAACAGGCCGGAGAAGAAGAAGCGGCAGACCAGCAGACCGGAGAAGATGAGTAGCGGCAAGAGGCGCAGCTGGCCGGGCCGGAGAAGATGAAGTAGCAGTAGCACCGTCGGAGGAGAGGAAGACAAGCCGGAGAAGCAGAGCAGTCGAGCCGTCGATGTCGCAGGTAGCACACAGCAGCGGCAGAAGCAGCGGATGGCGACGTCGGGAGAAGAATCCGTCGGGAGAGTTGTACAGGGAGAATGTCCCGCTCCCGTCTCCGGAATCAAGGGCCGATCCCGTAGACGGGAGCAGGGCGTGAGAAGAGCCCGTCGAGCCCTAGCAGGCGAACAGAAGCGGAAGCACGGGTCGGGGGGGGGGGGAGAGAAGTGCGGAAGCGGGGGGGGGGGATTTATTTAGGTCTTCAGAACGTTCGCTCTGATATCATGTCGAAAGGAGAAATGAAATAGATGGTGCAAATATATTCATCCTCATAGGGGCATTAAATAGGAACTACAACATGACACCCAACACCGATAGGCGGTGCGAGACTAAACTCAATAACATTAAAATATTGCATATATAATAACTCTAACACTTCTCAAGATCCTGAGAATTATTCTTGTGAATATCATAATTAAAATTCACGGGGCTATCCACAGGTTTTACTCCCAAATATCCAATGTCACAGAGAAGATCTAAGACATATTTGTACTGGGAGATCATAATTTTTCCTGCAGATCGAGCAATCTCAATACCAAAAAAATTTCGAAGAAAACCCAAATCTTTAATTTAAAAGGCAGAGGTCAACTCTCTTTTAACTAGAGTAATGTGTTGATCACCAGTTCCTGCAATAATGATATCATCCCCATATACAATATGAATAGTGGTAAATTTCTCTTTCTTGTAAATAAAGACTGAGTGATCAGAAATACAACAGGAAAATATAAACTCAGGAGTTTCTCACTTAGCTTTTCAAACCAGTCCCGAGGTGATTGTTTGAGGCTATACAAGGTCTTCTTGAGCCGACATCCCTGTCCTTTAGGAACATCCATGTCCGGTGGATTCATGCAAATTTCTTCCTTTAATTTACCATGAAGAAAGACAGTTTTTACATCAAATTGATACAAATGCCAAGACTTGTGGCTAAAATAGATAGCAAAATTCTTACAAAGTTAAGTTTGACAACAAGAGTAAATATTTCCTGGAAGTCAATTCCATCAATTTGGGTAAAGTCTTTAACAACCTATCTTGCTTTATATCTATCAAGAGTGTCATCTTGAATGTATTTAATAGTATATATTCATTTGCATCAGAAAACATGTCGCCCATGCAGAATAAGGATAATTTCTCAAGTATTTTTGTGTTGGAGGGCATCCATCTGCTCCTTCACAACCTTAGTCCAGTGGGAATTCAAAATAGCTTCTGAAAAATTGTTAGAAATATAAATAGATGAAACTGATGCAAGATAAGATTTCAGAGAAGGAGAGATAGATTGATACCCAACATATTTATCAATAGGATATCTGATACGACCTCTACGAATTTGGAGAGAAGATGTGGCCCCATGAGTGGTCCTAGTGTTCGGATCTGGCAGAGTGGTGGAGCATGAGTATGACATTCTTGCCCAATAGTTCTGATTTGTTTTCTCTAGCAGACTTGAAAGTTCTTTCTTCTTTTATATACCCATAGATCATTTGTGGGCACTTCTCTTTCAATAGGAACATCCAAGCTGCTAGGTGAGAGAACGTCCGCGAGAGTAAGTATAGGCAACATCATATCACCCCCATCTTCCAATTTCTCTTGATAAGTAACATTTTTATCTTCATCCGAGTAATATGGGGTGTGCCCAAAGAAGGTAACTTCATTAGATATAAACCTTCTACCAACGAGTGTGAGTAACACTCGTACTCCTTTTAGTTAACGACATATCCAACAAAAAAACATTTGATAGATTGAAAACCTAATTTATTCTGATGTTGTCATACAATATGAACAAAAACAACACATCCAAAAATCTTAGGTGGAAGGTTAAATAATGGAAGATTTGGACATATAAGTTTCAGAGGATACTTTCCCATCAAAGTATTAGTTGCCATCAAATTAATTAGATAGACCGACATGAGAACACTTTCATCCCATAGTCCCGTAGGGACGTGCATCTCTTGTAATAAACAACGAGTAGTTTCGATGATATGATGGTTCTTCCTCTCTGCCGCACCATTCTGTTGAGAAGTCAATGAGCAGGAAGTTCGGAAAATAATGTCATGTTCTCCTAAAAACCTCTGAAGTTTTCCACCAGTATATTCGCCTCCATTGTCACTCCTAAGTATTTTAATCATATCATTAAACTGAGTCTGCACATGGTGATAAAATAATCAAAATATTTCATACACTTCATTTTTCTTTCTCATAAGATAAATCAAAGTAAAATGTGAGTAATCATCAATAAAAAAATAAAATAACAAAATCCATTTACAGAACAGATAGAGATGTCTAAATATCAGTATATATCAAATCAAAACATCACATACTCCGACTCCTGCTAGGAGCATAGTTGGTTCTACAATATTTTCTAAATTCACAAGATTGACAGTCAATGATAGTTTTATCATCAAAACAACTAGGGAAAGCAGACTTCAAGATCTTCAAGGTAGCATACCCAAATCTCTTGTGCTGCAACATCAAACGACCAGTACTTGGAAGATTTCTGAGCACCAAAAGCAAGACCAGTGTCCATAATATAAACACCACCTGATTGATGTCCACCACCAATCATCTTCCTTCTCGCCAAATCCTAAAAAATATAATGAGAAGAGTAAAAACTAAGTTGTTTGGTTAAACTGCTTACAGAAGGCAGGTTTGTAGGAAATGAAGAAATAACAATAGATTCGAGGGTGATAGAAGGGGAGATTTTAATAATCCCTTCACTAGTCACCGCAACAGAAGATCAATCAGTAAGTCTAACAATGTTAGACGCATGAGATATAGAAGTAATACCACTAAAAGATCCTGTCATATGGTAGGAGGCTCCCGGGTCAATGATCCAGGGAGAAGATGACTCCATAATAGATAAAGAAGTAGTTTGAACATAAGTCGTTGTACCAGACACGCCTGTAGTAAGGGGTCTTCCAACATTAGCCTTTAGAGCATTTAGTTCTCTAGCTAAACATTTATTTTTCGCCAGAATTTCACAGATATTCTCCAAGTGACTATACATAGTAGTTTGAAATCACACATACTTCCTATCAGTACCACGAATCCAACCTGGAGGAACCAAGTTAGGATGCAAGTCCGAACACTTATCTCTCCCATATCCTTTTTTCCACTGTAAGGACATTTCGTCTTACTCTTATCTTCTTGTCTTATATTTCTAGATTGCCACTTTTTTTGTTCAACAACAAGAGCAAATATATCATGACCAATATGAATATTAGTACGAAGAGAGTTATATGACTTGCCTCCCTCCGAATGAGTGAGACAGTCTTCAAATCAGAAACAAAATCTCTTCCCAACATCTGAACCTTTTAGAATTCAAGCTTTGAAGGAAGACCAAAAAGCATTTCAAATACCCTTCGTTGCATAAGTTTAGCGTACAATCGATGGTTTGAATAACAAAGTATTGATCAATTTTGCTCACTGGTGAGTCAATTTACTATAATATTCCTCGAAATCATTCATACCTGTCATATGTATTTCTTCAGTTTGAAGTTGATAGATCCTTTACAAGTCTTTCTTTTTAAAGTAATTATGTTCAATTAACTCTCATATTTCTTTAACAGTTTGACAAAAAAGGAATTGACTTGCAATCTTGGGATCCATAGAGTTGACAAGCCAATTGATCACAGTAGGATTCTCACATTCCCATTTCTCATATAAGAGGCCAGTCTTGCTTGGGGCCAGTTTGGATCTAGTCTAAGTCTTCAATGACTTCTAATGAATATCCTCATAGACTGAGCCTATCAGAAATATTTCCTCCCATTCAGTTTGATGTGAGTCACACCATGAGTGAAATCTATGTTAGGAATTCCTCCAGTGTAGTATTTAAAGTGATCAACAACCTATTTAGGGACATTCACACCCTTTAATTTGTCCTTCATTAGGGCACAAAAGGAAGGAGAACCACCACCTTGAAGAAGGGGGGCAGACGGTTGAAGAACAAAAAAACAGCGATAGATTCCTAACTTCGGGAAAGCACGAGGAAATTCCAAAGACAAATGCACTTCCAGCTGAAGCTGATATAGATTAGGCAACCACAGTAGAAGGGATCAGAAGGAAGTAGCGACAAAAACAGGACAATGAACCAACAACAGAAACATAATGATGAACCAGTGCAGAAACAGGACGACAACGCGATCGACAAAAATGAGCAATGTAATGGAGGAGGAATTCGATCGACAACACCCGAAGAGTCGACGAAGCAGCAACGAAAAACAGGCAGACTGAGTCTCGAGGTCGACGACGCCGAGGAACTTACGCCTCTAATACCATGTAGTGTTGTAAGTCGGATCCAACCAAACCGCATAACCAAGCCAAACCAAATCAAATCGCATGGTTCGGTTCAGTTTTAGTAACCCGCGACTCGATCACTGTTCCAATTTTTTAAAAAACTGAACTGTATTAGTTACGTACAAATATAAATATTTAGAAGGGGAAACATGGATCTGGGGGGCTGACAGGTGGCTGGGAATGCAGTGGCAAAATAGGGTTTGAGGGCTGGCGGGGGGGGGGGGGGGGTGAAACTGCAACAGTGAGGGTGCAACAAGGAGGAGGAGACGACGGTAACAGGGCAACAAAGAAGTGACAGCGGTGGTAGGGCAACACAGAATAGGGGCGGCGGCTGGCTCTTTGGAGAGTTTTGGTGCAATGGTGGAGGACTTGGAGGATGGAGGAAGGTGGCTATGGGTTAGGTTTACCTTTGGGGAGTGGGAGAGGGCCTATGAATCATCACCTAGGGTTCAACGGATTCGGCTGGGAGGGATCACCGGATTTCAGGATTTCTCTTCTCCAAAATTTGCAATAACCTATAGCAGCCCCCACATATTGTTATTTATAATAAAGAGAGATTAGGACATTCCACCATTGACGGTTATGATTGGTCGGAGATGGGTTAGCTCAAGTACATCAAAAATAAAGCAAAAATGATAATATAATATATGAAATCATGTTGGAACGACGGGTCAGACTTATCCGTGGAGTCGGATCATTGATCCGGGTACGCCATATATGATAAGTAGCCAATTAGCCCCGAACAGGCCCAAAACTCGTCCTACATGCAGGTCCACATCTCTGCTCCACATCATTCTCCCTAGCTTGAAAGAATTCATTTCCTGATGAATAGAGATCGGAATTCTCTCGATGTATGTCAAGTAAGACTCAATAAAGTCCACCAGAGGTCGTCTAAGTGTTGTCGATGAGAAAATATTCTCACCAATGGTACTCCTGCGTCTGACTGACTGGCGTGGCTATGCATACATGAGCCACAATATCTATAATGCTCTCTATAATCCACTGTTGTGCTGAAAGTCCTAGTGCGATCACTGGTGCAGACAGTAAAACTATAAACGACTGACCCAAAGACAGGTAGGGTTCAGCCAAGGTTGTCAAGATCTCGATTTTGCTCGTAAGATCAGACGATCTTACGAGTTTTACGGGGAAAACGAGTCACGAGCTATGCTGGATCGGGCTCCCTGCAGAAACGCCAGGATCGACGTTTATGATCGTAGGATCGTGCGATCCGACGATCATATTCGATCCCAGCGTTTAAATCCCGCGCATTATTTCTTCCCAATCCCGCATTCTAGGTCATCCCTGATCCCGTCGCAGCCGGTGCTCCCACAGCAGGCGCTCCTGCCGTCGTCGCAACAGGTTCTTCTTCTTCTTCTTCTTCTCCCGCCATCGTCGCAACAGGTTTTTCTTCCTCTTCACTTTCTAACAGTTTTTTTTGCAGGTGCAGCAGAATCCCTACTAGGAAGTTTTTCTCCTCGGCTGCCGGCTGGTATAAATATCAGATCCCATCTAAACTGATTTTTCTCCTTATTGTTCTTTGTGCCTGGTACTTAGTAGATTTGTTTGCTTACAGATTATTCAGATTTGTTATTAAAAGAAATCAAATTATTTTTTGGTATAGAGTTTCTTAAATTGTTAACACTAGCAATGAGCCAATGAGTTCCTTAAATTGTTAACACTAGCACACAAGAGAAGAAATCGCTTAAAGCAAAAGACCATGAATGTCATCTTTGTGATGATAAATTCAAGATTGGACAAAGTGAAAAAAGGAGTACGGATAATTTCAATTTTGATGATATCCCTTCAGATGATGAGTGGATTGTTGAAAATGAAGATGATGACAATCTGAATGATCTTGGGGACACTTATGAAATAGATGCTCCAAATTTAGTGGAGTTGGATATTCTTGATTTTATGGAAGAACTTGCTGCAGCCGCAGGAGAGGAAGAAAAGCAAGTGATGGTTGAAGGAGAGGAAGATGCTTTTGGGGAAAATTTGAATTTTGACTTGAGTGATTTTATTTAAAGTTGAATTGAATACTTTTGAGTTTGTCTTTTTGGAATATTATATTTTGATGTGATGGTATGATATGCAACTATGCATTAATTACAATGTCTTTTATATTAATATTTGTCGAATGTTGATTGTTACATATTTCTCATGCTTTTGTTTTATATTTTTTTGATGCTTTTGTTTTATAAAAATAATTCTTTCAATGTATATATGTTTTTAATTTTTATTATAATACGATCTTGCGATCCGTGTCGATTCTACGTTTTACGATCTTAGGGATGCCTCCTGATCCTAAGTAAGATCTCGATCGTCACAACCTTGGGTTCAACAGTGGACTGGGTGCATGGCTTAGGATGTGAGGGTGTAGGCTCTAACAGATGTAGGGGTGTAGGCTCAAGAGGATCTCCATGAAATGTGTCCACATGCTCGCGAGGCTTGTAGTACGACGTTAAGTCCTCAACATTATGACATATACTGATACTTATCGAGATATCAAGATCATAGATATTTGCTCTGAACCGTCTTATGATTATGTAGGGATCCGTTCACTAAATGCTCAAACTTTTAGCAGGCCTTCCACAGAGCCTCACTGCGCGGATTCCACCATCACTTGCCCGCCTTCATGAAATACATGCTCTTGTCAGTGAACATCTACATGTGATTTATAAGATTTATCACTAATATTGATCCTCTGTCGTACTGACTCATGACACATGCAGACGATGAACAAACAACTCTACAGACACATGCAAATGATGAAGAAACGACTTAGCAGTCTCATGCCAATGATGCAAATGAAACACAACTGACACAACACACTTGCTAGGAGAAAAATCTAATAATGACCGGGGTGTCTTCAAAATGTGGTGGCCTATTAGGAGGTTCTTTCGGTAGAGAGTAGAAAAACACATCGAGTGTGCGACGAGTATCCAAATGACTGTGTGAGACATGAACACTCAAATACGAGCTCGTAAAGAGCCAAATGTCTCTCAGGGAACATGACACATCAGGGGGTTCATCAGGAGATATGTATGAAAAGCCATCGCGAATGTGATGATCACTTGAGTATGCTCAAGTGTATTTAAAGAAGGCCCTGCATACGTAATGATTCATTCAAGATCTATTCTCCGGGCAAGGCCAGAGATGATAACAAAAGATACGACAATAACTCGAAACTCATAATCGAGTGGCTCACCTGAATCTCATCCTCATCAGGATGCGGCGGCTCATCAGGAGGCTCAACAGAGGGCTTGTCCTAAAACACATCAATTGGGTCATGATCCTACAGATGGGTATCATCGTGAGGGGTAGTGTCCCATAAATGGGTGAAATAATCACTTCGAGATCAACATCAAGCTCTTGGCCCCTAGTCGTGATGTGGCTCAAGACAATGACATGGGGAGAGTGACATAGACCCACTCTCAAGAATGGGTCTGTAGGTGCGGTATAAAAATGAGTCTATGGTATGAGTGCTAACTAACCCAGTGCTTGGTAGAAGTAGAGGTGTAGGTGAGAGACAACACTATAAAATCAATAGGTTGCTCAAACTCACTCTTAGTAGGTGTCACCCGAGAAGAGTCGGGAACAAAAGATAGATCACTCACCGGACTAAATACCTCACTAGGTGGAGAGAAATCAATATCAAGTGTCATTTCTATGATTCTATCGTGTCTGACGGAACAATGATAGATAAAATGGTGACCTCGGTATGGGAGGGACTCGTATTGCGAAGGTCAAGGTGTGAATCCAATTGACCAGCTCTTGCGGATCTCAAGGACTGTTTATGATGAGGGACGAACTGATATATCTGCTCAAGGGATTTTGAGCTGTGATAAACCAACTCAGTACGTATGTTAGATCGAAGTCCAAACCGAAATCGGGAAGTGGTCATAGTTGGCTCCTCTCGTATATCATTCCTCACAACTAACTCATCAAAACGATCATTGCACTCAGCGACAGACATGGATTCTTGCTGAATGGAAAATAATCGCTCGAGCAAGCGATTTCGATACGGTGGAGACAAATACCTCTGACACAACATACACTTCATATCCACCCAACTAGCGATGCAATGAAGACAATCTCACTCTCGGGTCCTCTCAATGCTAGACCAATACGCTCTCGCCTGATCTAAAAGCCTAAGTTTCGCAAACTTGATGCGCCACACACCAAATAACTTAAAAACAATCAAGATAATACGTCATATCCACGAGCCAATAACTGAAAGACTCGAGACTCGATTAGCCATCAAAGGAAGAAGCATCAGTGCGAAACTGCCACTCGAGATCTCTCTCATATTAATTATCCCTAAGGTAATCGAGCTGTCTCGAAGTATCATCACGATCCGCTCGCGTGCAGGGATATGAACGATGACAATCATCATACTGATAGTCTCTAGCATAGCAGGGTCGTGTCGGTGGATCAAAATGATCTCCGAAAATGGTGTGCTGCGATCGAGAATAATCATCGTAATAACGTGAGGATCTCCCTGAAAGGGCTCTTTGGGAGCTAGTGTAAGTGGACTCGGGATCTCCAAATAGAGAAGAAGAATATTGGTGATACCTAGCCATGAAGAAACCTATAGACTCTACAACTGCGTATCAAAAGAGTGCTCGCAACCTGGATCTGATACCAATTGACGTAGGATGAATCTATAGGCGGCGGATGAATGATGCTCTAACCCTATATGTAATGCAATGAGCAGGCACATGATTTTAACAATATCCGACGGAGAATTCAAGATATAATAATAAATAATTAAATGACACGCTTATGATTTTAGAAATAGCAAAATAAATCTTTAGGCAAGCGGCTGTAGGCTTTCCTACGCGTGGAAGGCCAAAGCAAGAGCGCGCGGCGAATGGTTCCCGCAAATCACAAAATAATTTAGAGCAAAATCCTATGATTCTATTTATCTAAACAAGTATACGATCACAACACAATATTTAAATTATGAAAACAAGAGTTCGTACAAGAAGAAAACCCACAATAGTATGAGGGCTGCTCGAGGTGTGGAGATCTGGTGAATCATGGTGCGGAGGTGGCGATCCGGAAGGGAACAACGACTGGAATCAGATGGCGGTGGCTGGATCTGAAGATTGGGGAAAAATATCAGGGTTGCGGTGGGGTTTTTTGGGAAGGGAGGTGTCTGGATCGGGATGAGAATCATCAGGTTTTCTGGCCGGGGAAAAATAGGGCCAATCTGCCTTATATAGGGGCAGAAATCAGCAACAAACCGGGATTGGGAGACATGAAAACAGAGCAACTTTCACTATGTTTAGAGGTGGAACAAAATATGGAGGGGCTGGCAAGTGACTGGGAATGCAACAACAAAACAGGATTTGGGGGCTGGCATGGGGAGGTGAAACTGCACCAGTGAGGGAACAACAAGGAGGAGACAACGTTAGGAGGGCAGCGAGAAGTAGGCGGCACCGGTGGCAGGGCAGCGAGAAGTAGGCGGCACCAGGGTTTTGGTTGAAGAGGGGCGGCGGCTGGCTGTTTGAAGAGTTTTGGGGCAACGATGGAGGGGAGTGCTTGGAGGATGGAGGAAGGTGGCTCGGGGTTTTGGTTACCTTTGGGGAGCAGGAAAGGGTGTAGGAGTCATCACCCAGGGTTCAATGAAATTGGCACTGTGGAGGGATACCGGATTTCGAGATTTCTCTTCTTCAAAATCTGCAACAACCTATAGCAGCCCCCATACACTCTTATTTATAATAAAGAGATATTAGAGCATCCCACCGTCGACGACCATGATTGGCCGGAGATGGGGAAGCTAGATTACATCAAAAATAAAGGAAAAATGACAATATAATATATGAAATCGTGTCGGAACGCCGGGCCGGACGCATCCACGGAGTTGGATCATTGATCCGGGTACGCCATGTATGATAAGTAGCCAATCGGACCCGAACGGACCCAAAACTCATCCTCCGCTGCGGGTCCCCATCTCTGCTCCTCATCCGTTCGGTTCCAATGGTGTAAGCGATTCGATTCGGCTCTAAATTTTTAGAACCACATGCGGGTGATTTGGTTTGCTGTTTTGATCAAAAACCAAACCAAATCGAACCATTATAGGGTTAATACCATGTTAGAGAGAAAACACACCATTAGGTTAATTTGTTCCATCCTTCATCCATTCCCCCAGGAAACCCTTAAATGAACTCCTTAGCCACCTCTTGAGATATCGTTACCACCTGATGAGCATAGGATAGCTTACCTTTTATCAAATTATTGGTTGCACCCCTTTTTTTGAAATTATAAAAACCTATCTTGAGAGCTTACATTTCTTAACATCCATGCACTACAATACATAGGGGGCTATTTTCCTTCATGCATGTCGTGAAATGTAAACTCACATGAGAGTTTTTTATAATTTCAAAAGGTAGAGGAGTGCAATTTGTAAATTTTTAATCTTACAGGGTAGGCCTTAGTAAACGTGTACCTATGTTATATTTATCATTAGTTGGAACCATGATTTTTTTTAATTATATTATTTTTAGGTATGAAGGGGAGCCTTGGCGCACCGGTTGAGGTGTTGTTGTGTGACCCTGAGGTCACGGGTTCGAGTCCTGGTATCTTCCTCTTGCAGAAATGCAGAGTAAGGTTTGCCTACATTTCACCCTTGTGGTGAGACCCTTCCCCGGACCCTCGCTGCTGCGCGGGAATGCTTTGTGCAACGGGTTGCCTTTTTAAAAAAAATTTGGTATCTTGGGCTAAAGGGCTGGTTTCTTGATAACATAAACGAGTATGAATATACTTACTTGAAAGTTGGTTCCTTAATATCTTCTGGATTATGAAAATTCCTGAAAATTGAAATTGTTAATATCTGAAGTCTTTAAGACTTCTTTCGAAGGTCTGTTCCAAATATACTACCTATTCAGAGGAATTGCTATTTTTCAGTCTATTGATGATTCATAACTCGTATGAAATGTTTCTTGTTTATCCCCACATCTGAAATTTGTTTATCGAGGGCAATTCTTGTACTTCAGTAGGCCTTTTCCTTTTTGTAGAGAAAACTCAAAACTTGTATGTATTGATTGAGTATGTAAATACAAGGAGAGAATACAAATATATAGGAGGAAGAGAGAGAGAATAAATCCTATACAAGATGTGGGACTAAAGGAGAAGAGAGCACTAATGGGCCCAAAAGATGGGCCCAAAAGATGGGCCAAATACAAGGGTTATTCTAACACTCCCCCGCAAGCTGGAGCGTACAAATCGTATGCACAAAGCTTGGACAAGCATTGATAGAAGAGTGCCTTGGGAAGAGCCTTTGTGAGGACATCCGCAACTTGTTCCGTCCCTGGAACATGTTTTAGATCGAGCTTCTTCATTTGAACTTTTTCTCGAATGAAGTGACAATCGACTTCAATGTGCTTCGTTCTTTCGTGGAAGACTGGGTTCTTGGCGATATGTATAGCCGCTTGACTATCACAAATGAATGAAGGAGAAGAGCCGGAGAAGGTAATTTTACACCCAGATCAGTGAGAAGAATTTCAAGCCACGTCAGTTCCGATACAACAGATGCCATTGTCCGGTATTCTGCCTCAGCTGATGATCGAGCAACGAACGCTTGTTTCTTGCTTCGCCATGTAACCAAATGACCTCCAAAGTATGTGCAGAAGCCACTAGTAGATCGCCGGTCATCAAGAGAGCCAGCATAATCAACATCAGAGTATGCCACCAAAGTTGGAGCAGACGAAGAAGTCCGGTAAACAAGTCCTTGACCAGGGGCTGTTTTTGGTACCTGAGAATACGTTCAACAGCCTGAAGATGAGATTTTTGAGGAGAGTGCATGTACCGACTGACAAAACCAACAACAAAGGAAATATCTGGTCTGGTAACCGTGAGATAGATCAATTTCCCAACGAGTCGTCGATAATATTCAGGATTCTGGAGAAGTAGATCCGAGTCAGATGCCTGAGCACATAACTTGTGGTTTACATCCATAGGGGTATCACTTGGCTTACACCCTGAAAGACTAGCATCATGAAGAAGGTCAAGACAGTACTTCTGTTAAGATAGAATAAGCCCGTCCGGTCGCCTGGCAACCCCAAGACCTAAAAAATATCGTAGAGGTCCCAGGTCCTTTGTCTGGAAAATCGAGTTTAGATGCACTTTGACGGCATGTATCCCTTGTGAGTCATCTCCTGTAATGATGATGTCGTCAACAAATACTAACAGAAGGACCGTCCCTGTTGGTCGGTGACGAGTAAACAGCAAGAAGTCGGCCGAACTGCAAGTAAAACTGATATCCCGAAGGACCTTACTGAATTTTTCAAACCAGGCCCGTGGAGATTGTTTGAGACCATACAGAGCCTTTAGAAGGCGACAGACCTAAGACTCCCCCGTGGTCTCAAATTCGGGCGGTTGTTGCATGTAGACCGTCTCCTGGCAAATGTGTGCAGAAGGGGAGAGAGACGATGAAGAGAGACGTAGGCGGCCAGAGGATGGGCAGTGGAAGGGGTTACCTGATCAGAAGGACGCGAAGTATCCGTGGTAGAGGTCGGCTGCAGAGGGGAAACGGAACTGGGAGGGCGACGAGTGTAGACATGTATAACGGGTGGTTTGGCGGTAGAAAGAGCGGGGGCAGGGGAAACTGTCGAAGGTGGCGTAGTAGCGGGAATAACGGGGCGTGGTAGATATGGCGGGAGGGGAGTCAGTGGTAGATCAACGGGTAAAGGAGCAGGAAAAAACGGCTGTTCTTCCTGTAAGGTAACGTCAGCAGAAACAGAGATCTTGCGAGTAGCGGGCGAGTAACAGATATAACCCTTCTGGGTGCGTGAATAGCCGACAAAGATGTGTTTCACCGCCCTGGGATCCAATTTATCCGAGGAGGGCCCGAGGCGGTGGACGTAGCAGGTGCTGCCGAAGACACGAGGCGGGAGAGAAAAAACCGGAGTGGAGAGAAACAATATGCTAAACGGAGTAGCATAATTGAGGACGGAGGAAGGGAGGCGGTTGATGAGAAAACAGGCAGTCGAAACTGCAAAGTTCCAGTATGGCTTGGGTACATGCATTTGAAGCATGAGAGAGCGGGCGACATCGAGTAAATGACGGTTTTTGCGTTCGACAACCCCATTTTGCTGGGGTGTGTAAGCACAAGAGGTTTGATGTAGAATCCCGTATTCAGAACACAAAGTGGTAAAGTCGTGGCCGGTGTACTCACGAGCATTGTCAGTACTAAGGATTTTGAGTGTGGTGTGGAATTGCGTACGGGTCTCGAGGACAAATGCGCAAAAAACTCGGGGAAGCTCGGAGCGTTCACGGAGTAAGTAGAGCCATGTAGTGCGAGAGTGATCATCAATAAATGTGATAAAATAGCGAAAACCACAGATACTGGGAATCCTAAAGGGACCCCATACATCAGAATGAACTAAATCAAAGGGAGCTGCACTCCGAGTACAATGCGAAGGAAAAGAAGAACGCGGCTGTTTGTCGAGGATACATGAGTCACACTGAAAAGAAGAAAAAGGAATATCTGGAAGAGCCCGCTGGAGGACCGGTAGAGGGGCATGTCCAAGTCGGCGATGCCATGCAGTGGAGGAGACGAAAGACAGAATGGTGGGAGATTCATCGAGAAGGTAGAGCCCATTCCGCAGCTGGCCTTTACCAATGGTAGTCCGCGTCCGCCGATCCTGTATAACAAAGAAAGAAGAAGTGAATATAACAGAACAATCCAGATCACTTGTAAGACGACCAACAGATAGTAAATTAAAGGGTGAACTCGGAACATGAAGAGCCGAGCGAAGAGGGATGAACTGGTTGAGAGAAAGATCTGCCGAGCCGGATATAGGAACCAGCGCCCCATTGGCCACAGTGATAGACTTTGGATAAGGAGAATCCGAGTACTTGGCATGCCGTCACGAAGTAATGTGATGAGTGACACCAGAGTCCACAATCCATCCCAGGCTGGTGGAGAGACAAGCAGTACCTGTGTTGGAAACAGAGGCGACGGAGGCCGACGGTGGGTTGAGCAGGCCCTGGAGATGCTGGAGCTGAAGACGGACGGTCTCAAGATCAGGAGGACTAGCGTCAGTAACAACAGAAGCCGTCAGACGAGGGGGATAACCAATTTTCTTGTAGCAAGTCGCCTCAAGATGACCATCTTTCCCGCAGAAGGCGCACTTTGGCCGGCCCCGGCCACCACGGCCACGGCCCCGCGATCCCGAACATCCCCCCCAGAGCAGAAGGGGGAGGGGATGGTAAGAGCGGAGGGGCTTGCTGAAGAAGAGCCGGGGGAGAAGGTGCAGGAGGATCTGGAGGAGGGGAGACACGAAGAATCATGGAGCATATATCAGAGAAAGATGGTGTGGTGGGAGCAGCCAGGACTTGAGCACGAAGACTCTGAAGATGAGATGGAAGACGGGCCATGATGATGACAATGCAAGCGGATTCCTTCTGAGCACGCTGAGCAGCATGATCATTGGTGGGCGGCTGATGCTGGATCCAGGTTTCAGCAAGAGTTTTAGCCCGAGCGACAAACGAAGTCATATCTGTAGCGCCGCCAGTGTCGCGAGCAAAGAGGTCAGTGAGGATGTCATAAAGATGTTGAAGACTGTCGCGGCCTGAGTACAAGGAATGTAGCTCATCCCACATAGCCTTGACAGTGTCGTGGTACATAGCCATTTGATAAAGCTCACCATCCAAGGAATTCAGGAGCCAAGTCTGAACGCGTCCATCATTGCGGAGCCAATCATCCGTAAGAGGAGACGAAGGTGTCTGAGTAAGGTGAGGCAAAATACCCTTAGCCTGAAGAACTCGCCGAACTGAGTGTACCCAAGGAATAAAGTTTTTCTTGCCAGAAAGAGAGATGGTAGTGATCCGTAGTTTGTCACGGACTTCAGCAGAGCAAACCGGGCTGGCTGGCGAACAGGCCGGGTGGACAGTAGGCGGACTGGCCGCCGAGCTAGTAGAGTTACCTGAAGAAGCCATAGAGGCAGGCCGCAGAACCAGACGAAGACCGCCGCGGAAAGAGCAGGAGGCCGCACGACAAGGCCGCTGCGGGAAGGACAGGAGACCGCGACCAAGAAAGCGAAAAGGGCACTAGTCCGCACGGTCACGCTGGCACCAGCGATGAGTCAGATCGCGACCAAAATGCGGAAAGAAAGAGAATCCGCACGGTCTAGGTGAACACAGCAGCGGTCAGAGCACAGGAAGCAGTCCGCAGCGGACAGGAGCAGGTCGCAAGAAGAGAGGAAGGGGCCGGCAGATAAGAGCAATCCACAAGAGAGGAGAGCCTGCGCGACTAGAGCAGAGACCGCCCGGTCAAGATGTGAAAACACCAGCGGCAGGAGGAGGCCGCGACCAAAGGCGAAGCGGACTGGAAGAAGAAGTCCGCAGCGGGCAGAGACAACCCGCGCGGACAGAGAAGAGAAGAGCAGGAGGAGACCGCGACCAAGATTCGGGTGAGAGAGGAACAACCCGCACGGTCAGGCGGATCACAACAGCGAACTGAGGAGAAGGAAACCGCGAGTAGAGAGACTCGAGCGGATAGAGAAGACAGGATGCGGCGAACTGGAATAGGTCGCGGGCAAGGCAGACCGCGAAAAGACAGTAGCGGAGAGCAGAGCAGCGAACTGAAGACAGGCCGCCGCGGCGAGAAAGAGAGCAACATGAGGCGGCGAGAAAGAGAGCAACATGAGGCAGCGAAAAAGAAGCGGACTGAGAGGGGCAAGCCGCAGAGGGAAGCAGACAAAAACAAACAGCCCGCGGGAGGCAGATCGCGAGAGGCAGGCCGCGGGAAGCAGACCGCGAGAGATCAACAAGTGCGGACAGAACGAATGAGACCGCGAGAGAGCGATTTTGGCTCTGATACCATGTAGAGAAAGCTCAAAACTTGTATGTATTGATTGAGTATGTAAATACAAGGAGAGAATACAAATATATAGGAGAAAGAGAGAGAATAAATCCTATACAAGATGTGAGACTAAATGAGAAGATAGCACTAATGGGCCCAAAAGATGGGCCCAATACATGGGTTATTCTAACACTTTTGAATTCTAAGGTACTTATCTACCATGCTTTTATATTCTTGTAAGCATTTTAACTTACGGAAAAGTAAGTTCTACTCTCTCTCTCTCTCTCTCTCTCTCTATATATATATATATATTCTTGCACTTGGGTTTCAAAGTGCCACTCACATGCCCCCCCCCCCCCCCCCCCCCCCAAAAAAAAAAAGTGAATTATCCACTAGTTGAAATAATGAAATCATAATAAAAAATTCAAGGTTAGGGTATTTTCTTTTCGAACAAAATGGCATTTTATCCTGTAGTTTAGCTAGTGGTAGATAAGTTTGACTCAGTTGGACAGTTTTTTGAGTTGTGTTAGTACTGTGGGTGTAAAGTCGATTAATGTTTGGTAAAAAAGTACTCTCTAAAGTGTTGTAAAGATCGTAAGTGTTTTTTAAAAAAAACTGTTATGGATTTGAGTAATTAAAGGAATATATTACTAGCATACTAATATTTATTAGCTTGTAATTTAAGTGAATAAAAAAAGGCAGCCCGGTGCACAAAGCATCCCCGCACAACGAGGGTCCGGGGAACGGTTCCGTCACAAGGGTGAAATGTAGGCAAACCTTACCCTGCATAATTTAATAGAATATTTAATTTGATTAAATGATTAATTTTTCACGGAACATAATTGCTAAATTTCATGATTCACTTTTCTGGGAAGCCATTGACGCGAGACGAATCTATCGGCGGCGGACGCATGATGCCCTAATCCTAGTTGGAATACAAGTAAGCACACAATGAATGTAATGGTCCGATAACAAACCCTAAAATGAAAATGATGATGAAAGCATGCATGCAACTTGATGAACTTATGACGGCTATCCCTAAATTCTAATTCAATGCTCATGAATCACCATACAAATCTTTTCGACGTGCAAGTAATTAAACAACATTTAACTCACACATTTAATCACAATTAACAATATTGTTTCAAATTAAGCAAGTAAGAAATGATTGCAAAGTAATTACAGCAACAACACTCAAGCCTTTATCCCACTATAGTGGGGTCGGCTATATGGATCCTTTGTCGCCATTGTGTCCTATCTTTTGTCATAATCTCACTAATGCCTAAGTACATCATTTCTTTCCTTATAGTTTCATTCCAAGTCTTAATTGGTCTAGCCCTCCCTCGTTTAACATGCCTAGTGACTAAACTCTCACAACCCCTAACAGGTGCCTCTACTGGTCTCCTTTGTACATGCCCAAACCATCTTAGTCGAGCTTCTCACACCTTCTCTGCAATTGGTGCTACTCTTGTCTTATCCCTGATACATTCATTCCTAATTTTATCCAGTCTCGTGTGTCCACACATCCACCTAAGCATTCTCATCTCCGCAACTCCCATTTTTTGCTCATGTACACAATTCGCTGCCCAACACTCAGAACCATAGAGCATCGCAGGTCTAATTGCAGTACGGTAGAACTTGCCCGTAAGTTTTAGTGGTACTTTACGATCACATAAGATCCTTGGTGCGCCTCTCCACTTCAACCAACCCGCTTGCATTCTATTTGTCACATCTTTATCAATACCTTTGTCTTTTTGAACTATTGATCCAATATATTTAAAACACTCACTACGGGAAATATCCTGATCACCCAACTTAATAACGAAGTCATCCGTCCTTCTTGTACTGATAAATTTAAGCTCCATGTACTCTGTCTTTGCCCTGCTCGACCTAAAACCCTTCTTTTCTAAAGTATCTCGACAAGATTCAAGTTTTGCGTTTACACCCTCGCACGTCTCATCAACCAAAATGATATCATCCGCAAACAATAAACACCAAGGTATTGCTTGTTGGATATGTCTGGTAAGCTCATATAAGATAAGGGTAAATAGATAAGGGCTTAAAGCTGAAACTTGATGTAAGCCAACAGTGATAGAAATTCCTGTGTTAATCCTCCAAATGTCCTCACCCTGTAAGTAATTAAAATACTAAAATTAGATATAGATCAAAAAGGGATCACACAATATTGAGATTAAAAGATTCAAATATTTAAATTAAAATTCATTAAAAATCCATGCATATTCATATGTTGCGAGAAGTAAAACAAGCAAAGAAACCCACCAATATATTGGCATCGGTTGAGAAGCAAGGGATGTGGCTGTGTGGAGGTTGTACGAGTGGATTTGGGACTGTGGGGTTTTTGATGTCGGCACCGGCTGCAAGGAACGATGGATGGGGGGGTATGGTGTAGATGAGGCTGCAGTGGACGGTTATGTTGAAGGTCCCAATACCAAGATGATTTCTCATTTAGAATCAGATTCCCTACTGCAGGCACATAATGAATAATTATATTCCTAACAATATCAAGATCATAAAGATCTGACTTATTCTTTCTCAAGATAGTGTACAGACTCAATCACATAAAACCTAGATTCATAGTTGTCCCCAGTGGAGTCCTCACAATTAACATGTTAATCATTGCCCAATCACCTTCCTTGAACATGTGCTCTCTCATGTGAATAGCCGCACAAGTTTAAAAATGCTCATTGTTTCATATAACTCTACAAGGATGAGTGGTTTATCTAGTGGTTCCTTGGGCAGGGTGTAAAAATAATCGTCGACTATATGAGGAACACCCATATGACTAACTGAGACATCAAAAGTGGGATATAATATCGTAGAATGCCTGACGATCCAAAAGTGTCAATAATGAAAGAGTGCACAAACGTCGTGCGATCGATCTCAATCAGCCATCTAAGCCGTCTTGCTAAAAAAAATTCTTTTCAGCATTAATATAACTGAAGTTTTTCTCACGGCAATTGAAAGAATAAATGTATTATTGTTCAAGAAAATAATAACAAGCATTACAAGAATTTACCGAACAGGCCTTCGGGCCTATTTGTTGTTTGGATGGATTTGGAGCTCTGAAATTAGAATTGGATGTCCATATTCACTGGAATTGGTCCTCAATTCCAATTCCGAGGCCTCATTTCCATCCCAAGCAAACAGACCCCTAGTGATACTAAATTGGACTGCAATGTATCAATCTTACTCTATTGTTATTTTTTTTTTACTCCAGGTAATAATCCCCCACCAAAACCCTGGGAACAAGCTGCCACCTCTTCCGGCTCCACCCCATTCAGGCCCTCAACTCCTGGAAGCACAAGTGTTGTTGTTGAAACCTCTGGCACCGCCAAACCCGGAGAGTTGTATTCTAATACTGGGAGTACAGCCGCAAACCCAAGCATTGTTACAAGACCCCTACCCTCCAGGCCTTGGGATCAAAACTATGGAAGTAGTTATGGAGGTAAAACTAGTTCATTATTTGTTTGGAATAATTACAAAATTCTCCCCTCTAGCTTTTCATAATTACAGGGATCTTCCTTTCACCTTTCATATCAAAATCACTATCTAAGTTTGCATTGTTAACGTACATGTACCAAAAAACCCCTTGGAAGATCCCTCCATGTGTTTTATAGGTATATGTATGCTAATAATGTAAACTCAGAGGGTTTTAGTGATTTTAAAATATAGAAGGGAGGTCAGTAAATGACCCTTATTTTTTTTGGTAGTGCCTTCTTAGTTCTTATTCTGTGCTTGCAACTAAAACTCTTCTTGAATATAGGATATGGTTCGAATATGAGCTACAATACGGGCTATGGTTCTGGATATGGTTCCAGCATGTATGGGTCCTCCGGTGGATTGGGTGGTTCCTATGGAAGTGGTCTTTATGGAAATAGCATGTATAGAGGAGGTTATGGAGGACTCTCTGGAGGTTATGGAACTTATGGTGGCATGTATAATAGTGGATTTGGTGGGACCATGGGTGGTTATGGTAATGGTGGCCCTTATGGGAATCCAGACCCGAATAATCCATATGGACAACCACCATCGCCACCAGGATTCTGGGTATCGTTCCTTCGTGTGGTGAGTATTATGTTATTCTTCTTCATGTATTCTTACTAGTATGTAGACCTGCGACTAATGCTGCGGTCAACAAATATGTGCAAACTTGATCCTTATTTGAGTGATTTGAACATGTATAACGAAACGTTGATCCCAAATAATTGGGATTAGGCTCCGTCTGGTGTGTCGTTTTTGCTCCGGTGATTTTGAACAGAAACACCACTCTCATAGAAAGTATGTTTGGCATGACGACCTATGACCGCCACTATGATAAAAAAACTAATTTTTAACATAAAAGTAGATGAAGTTCATTAGACGAGGTCAGACATTCGTGAATGAGGGTTCATAATCATCGGTTCATAATCATCACGTTCATGACCGCCACCGCCACGCCTAACGGAACCTAGTGAGATGAGTAATGAACGCATCATGAACAACTCTTAGGTGTTACTTTTTTTGGTGAAGTACTAAATGATTGTTTATATTTGTTGGAAAAGCCCACTTAAACTAGGCCCATTTGTATAACATTTATTGTTTTTTTCTCTCCTCTCTTTAGTCCCACATTGTGTATAGGACTTTCCTCTCTTTCTCTCATCTATATATATGTACTCATTCTTTGTATTTGTACCAAGTGGACATATATACAAGGTTGACTTTCTCCATCTCTACATGGTATCAGAGCCAGGTTTCGGTCTCCTGCGGATTCCGAGTTCTATCCGCCCAGCAGCCTGCGGACTCCTGCGGACTCCCATTCCTATCCGCCCAGCTGCCTGCGGTTTCCGCGGCCTGCGTGTGTGTGTCCGCGCCTCCTAGTCGCATTGCCCCTGCGGCCTGCCTTGTCCAAACCGCTCCCTCTCATCCCGTGGAACCACTCCTCTTCCCTCCTCTTCTGGTCCTTATTTATAGCCCTCTCTCTCTGATCCTGTGGGGTCCACTGCTTCCCATAGTCCGCTGCGGCCTCTTCTTGTCCGGCGCGACCTCAACGAACTCGCTCCCTAGCTCCGCGGTCTCCTTCTGTCCGCTGCGAGCTCGGTATTCGCTTCCTCTTCTTGCTCTCTTTCGTCCGCCGTGAGCACGACGGCCTCCTTCTGTCCGCACTTCTCTCCTGCCTGCGGCTGCTCTCCTTCCTCTTCTGGCGGACAAGTTCTTTTCCCTGTCCGCCGCGGGCTCGCCTCTCTGCGTTTTTTTTCGTCTTGCGGACTGGTCCAGCCCGCTGCGGTCGCCCTCTTGTTCCCGCGACGTGCCAAGCTTCCCCGGCTTGCCCTCTCTTCTCGGCCAACTGTTGTGCTCTCCTTGCCACGACCCGCTCCAGTCCGCCGCGGTCTGATCCAGTCCGCCTCGGTCTATTCCAATCCGCCGCGACCTCTCATAGCCCGCTCCTTGCTGAGCGTGTCTGTTCTCACCGCGGCCTCCTACAGTCCGCCGCGGCCTCCTCCAGCTCGCCGCGGCCTCATCCAGTCCGCTGTCTCTGCCCGCTTCCTCTCCTCCAGGTTGCCCCCATGTCTACATCTGCGGACTCTGTTGGCACGACAGTTCCTCCTCCTGAACGCCCGGCCTCTCTCCAGGAAGTCCGCGACGAGCTTCAGATTACTACAATTTCTCTCACTGACAAGAAAAACTTTGTGGAATGGGCACACTCGGTTCGCCGTGTCCTGCAGTCAAAGGGGTTCCTTCATCACTTGTCTCAGGCCGTTATCGGTAACCCTACTGAGGAATGGTTACACAATGATGGTCGTGTGCAGACTTGACTTCTTAACTCTCTTGATGGCGAATCTTATCGCCTAGCCATGTACCATGAGACGGCCAAAGACATGTGGGACGAGCTCCACACCCTCTACTCTGGCAAGGATAGTCTCCACCATCTGTATGACATCATCACTGCTCTCCAGGCCCTTGATAGCAGTGGCGCGACCGACCTGACGTCCTTTGTTGCTCAGGCTCGGTCTCTGGTTGAGGCTTGGATCCACCATCAGCCTCCTACTTTAGATCTTGCTGCTCAACGTACCCAAAAGGAAGCTGTGGGTATCGCCATTGTTGAAACCGGAATCCGGCCTCTTGTGGAGTTCTACCCTTGGGGAAGGGGTGGTCTCGCGCCTACTTTGCTCCTGCAAGAAAAACAACGAGAGAGACAAGAGAAAACAGACCCAAGGGCTCGGCAGGGAGGTCCCACCACAAACCCGGAAGATCTCTGAGCGCTTCCCCTCCTTAGCCAAGAGCCGAGCTAAGGTACCCTCAGAGAACACTTGAGAATGAGAGCAAGGAGGCACTGAAAGCGTCCCTTCTGAGGTACCCCTTGGGTCTTATTTATAGATTTTCAGAATCTGAACTGCCAATAACCAAAAGGACTGACCTGGAAGTACCAAAAGGCCCCTGGTTGGGTCTGCCAACAGCCAAACTCCGCTGTTCTGAACAGCTATGCGCAGTCCAACCTGGTCTGCCAACAGCGAGGCTCTGCTGTTCTGAGTAGCTATTCGCACCCCGGGCTGTCAGCTCGCCTTCAGTTCTCCCGCAGGAGGCGGGCGCGGTCTGGCTTCGTGGCTCGCCTATCCTCCCTGGGCGAGCGCGAGCCGATAGGGGCGAGCTGCCTGTCTTCTGCCGGGCGGGCCGACAGCCAGGTCGCGTACGGGGGGTTGGCCGGCGGGTCGCCAATCGCGGGTCCGGCTCGCTCGCTGCGGGTCGCCAGCTCGGCCGCCTGAGATGGACGGGAGCGGACCAGCCCTTCAGTCGTTCAGCCCGTTCTGCCGCTCGGGTGCGGGTCGCGGTGACAGGCCTGCTCAACCTTCCTGGCGGGGCCCGCTCGCCGGACACAGGGTTGTACACAATCCCCGCTCTTTTTGAGCTTGAATCAAGCTCGGAAAGAATCATCCAACCCGCGTGTTCGGCGAGCTCTGTGCTGAGCTGGCAGGGAATCTTCTGGTAGGGGCCCACTGTCCTGCTATAAATACGCACCGCTAACCCCTGAAGGAGGCTCCCCAGATCCCTTCATTTCCTTTGAGCAGACCTTAATTTCTCGATGCCGGTCAGCGAAGAGGTGCGAGCTCGCCTGGCGGCAGCGAGCCTGAATACTCAGGAGGAGGCCCTCGAGGCTGCCCCTTGGTTATCACGCGGGTCTCCCGGCCCTGTCTTCAGGCCGGCGAAGGGGAAGATTGTCAGGCGGTCTCTGGCGGGCGACTGTCCGGGCTCCAGCTCGGCCGCGGGTGTCGAGGTAATCCCCGGTGGACGTGACCTTCCGCGAGTTATTGCTATACCTTTGACCCTTTGTTTTGCAGGCGATCCCCTGTGAGGGGGCGGGGAATGGGGGAGAGGATCGCCCCTCTCGTGAGTCGCCCGAGAAGGTCGCTGGTTCCTCGGTTCTGGATCGCCCACCTCCGGAAACTCCCTGTCCGGCGGTCTCCCACGGGCTGGGGAAATCTCTTGAGACCCTCGAGGGAGGGAACTTTCAGGGTCGGCCGGGCTCTTCTCGCCCATCTGTCGGTGCAGGAGACGTGCCAACCCCTGGTGAGCTGGTTTTTATCGTTGGCTTTGTCTCTTGCTCGCTCATTCTGACCCCTCCCCGCTTGCAGGCTTTCACAGGGCTTCTCCTGAGACCGAGATGAGCGAAGGGTACTCGCCTCCGCCTGATGTGGACAGTGTTTCTGACTATCTGGGCGACCCGACCGATGCGGCGGGGATGAAGAGGCAGGTGACGCGGCTATTCCAGAAACACACACTGCTGCTGCAGGAGATCATGAAGAGAATCGATGACGACAAGGCCGAGACCGAGGCCCGGCTCGCGGCCTTGGAGGGCCCTCCGCGCGAAGCGGAAGACGACGATGTCACCTCGCCGGGCGTGCATATAACGCGAGCCGAGGGGCATCTTAAGAGCGCCGTGGAGCAGGTCGGCCTGGCTCAGCGGGAGCTGGTGGCGGTTCGCGATTACCACGATCCCCGTGTGCCGCCTCGGTCGGGAACGAAGAGGCGGCACAGGTGGAAGTGGGTCGAGTACTGACCCAGTTGTTTGCCCCTCGCTCGCGGGATACCGCGGGGTTATCGTCATTTCGCAGTTATCTTGTATTTGTAATTGCTTGCGACTCTTTTAGCCCGCCTATGGGCCTAACTATTTTGTTGTTGAGATGTATTGAAATTATCGTGCTGCTTTTCTTTTGTTTTCTGTGGGCGGGTTAAGGGAAAGGTCCATTCTTCCTTTTGCGCTGATCGGGGCGAGGGCGAGCCGAGGAGCTCGCCAGACGGGAGTCTCCCGTCTTGCGCGGAACGGCGTGCGGGTGCGGGTTGGGGTTGGTTCGCCCGCGCTGGTCTCCCGCGGTTGCAGCCGGGCGAGAACCGTGCCGGCTCGACCTTTGAAGTGCGGTCGCGCGCGGGAAGTCGAACCGTCGGGCTGATTTTTGGCTATCCGCACCCCGCCTTTCGGCGGGAAGTTTCCCGCCCTTTCTCTTTCCCTATAAATAGGCCTTGCAGGCCCTAACTTCTCCACCGATTCCAAACTTTCTTGCTTCCCGTTCCCACGGAGTATCGTCTGTGTTCGCCTTCTGGCTTTTTCTCGCGCGTTCGGCGGCGACTCGACGGGGATGGGCGGAGGCGGCGGCGACGTGGACGGCCGAAGCAAGTGCGCTTGGACCTTCTCCGAGCATGATTTCCCTCGCGCCGTTATCACAGAGCGCGAATACTTGGAAGCTCTAGGCGACCATATCCCAGCCGGGTTTTCTGCGAGGCGACCCGAAGAGGGGGAGAAAATCAACGACCTGTCTAGGGATGAGCTCGCCATCCCTCTCGCCCACTTTGAGGTAGGCCTGCGACTCCCCCTGTGGCCCGAGGTGCGCCAGGTGCTAAAATACTTCGGGGTCGTCCTGGGCCAGATGACCCCGAACTCCATCGCCGTCATGATGGGGTTCGCCTGCTTCCTGCGAGAGGAGCGGGTGGAGTTCAGCCTCGCAGTGTTCCGGAAGCTGTTCTCCTTCAGGGCGAATCGAGACGGGACGGCCTACTTCTCCAGCGCCCACCTCAAGGTGCGGGAGACAGTTAACAAGAGCCACAACTGGCTGAAGAAGTTCCTGTTCGTCAAAGGGGACTTCGGCAACGTTCCCTTCTCGCCGGTGCAGCTCAGCGAGGCGAGCTACCGACCACCCAGCCTAGGCGGCCACGAAGCTGATCTGTGCGCGTTCTTCGCTGGGAAGAACTTTGAGGTCGCGTTCCTGCGCCGCCACCTTGACGATCTCGCGGCTGTCCCGCCGGGGGGAGGTTTGCCACTCGTCTTCGTTAGGCCTTACTTTCCCGTTCTTCTTTCATCTCACCTTCCCTTCTTCGCAGGTGAACACGACATCCCTCTTCACCCCCCTTACGAGAGCGCTCGGATTCCCCCCGGGGTTCTCGCCCGCGCCCAGGCTGCGGATGCCGCCCAGCGCGACATCCCATCGGTCCCGGCCAAGAAGCGGCCGGGCGGCGGACAGTCAGCGCCTCCGCCGAAGTCGGCGAAGACCGCGGATCAACAACCCTCCGCGAGTCAAATAAAGGGCAAGGCCCCCGCGATCTTGCCGACTGAGGCCCCCTCGCCCCTGCTGGTTGCTTCGACCAGCGACTCCCCGGTCGGGGCGGCGGGTACCCCCACGCCGCCGGGTGGGTCTGAAGCCGCTGCGGAGCCGGTGCCGAGAGGGCATCGTAACTTCGGCTACGGCGAGAAGTACTTGGACGAGCTCGGCGTCCCGCTCCTGGCGTGGGACAAGGAGTCGAACCGTGCAACGATCTCGACCCTGCTGCCGAGCTGGATGGAGCAGGATACTATTGGCGGGGAGGCGTACAGCTTCTCCTTTGGTCTGTACTCGCGCGAAGACGCCGCCATTTATGACAAGGAGGAGACGCGAGTGCTGATTCATGAGAGCGCGCGGGCCCAGCTGCGCGGTTTGGAGCTGGCTCATATGGTGGGGAGACGCTGCTCCCAGGTGGAGCGGAACGCCGCGTCCATCCAAAAGATGGCGAATGAAAAGGAAGAGGCCCGAAAGCTCGCTCGGGCGGACGCGGACCTTCAGAGAGGGCGGGCCGCCGCTGCCGAGGAGACCCTCGCGCAGTACCTGGGCGGGGTGGTACGCGCTCAACCTGAGTTATCCTCTCCCTCTCGCGAACACAACTCACGATTATTCCCATTCCTTTTTTCAGGATGCGGCGACGGCGAGTCGAATGGGTGCCGAGATCGCCACTCTTGGCCAGGAGAAGGCGGCGCTGGAGGCCCGGGTACGCGAGCTGGAGGCCGCCGCCGCTGCTCCTCCAGACAGCAGGGTCTGCCCGCGCGAGCACCTCTCTGACCATGACCTGGAAGTGCTAATGCAGAAGAACGCGGCCAGCGCGGCGAAATACACAATGCAAATGCTGCGGCGCGCGGATCTGCTTACGGGCGAGGCGGCAGAGCTTTCGGCGGAAGACGTTGTGCCGGCGCTGTTTCTCCCCGTGCCGGACCCTGGCGACAAGGCCTTCCAGCCCCTCTAGGGTTTCTAGATCTCGCGCCCCCCCTTACTTTTTGTAATTTACTTTTTAGATGAACATTATTATGTGTAACAATCTGTTCTGAGATGTATGTACGAGTTGCGCTTATACTTCATATTCTTAGCTATTGTTCCTTTTATGAATGCCTTTTTCGCCTGCCTTATTTTTCCAACGCTGTCATTGCCGGATGGCGCGACCTGCCCCTGCGGCCCGGCTCTGACGAGGCGGCTGCCCGTCCGCCGAGCGAGGCGAGCTGGCTCGTCCGCCGAGCGAGGCGAGCTGGCTCGTCCGCCGAGCGAGGCGAGCTGGCTCGTCCCTCGGCCGCATGCTTAATTCTCTGCGGACTCTCGCCAGGCCTTTGCGTTTACTCGACCACCTTTCCTGGGGTCTGAGGATGGGGCTATGCTAGACCCTTTCCCTCTTTTTTTTTTTGACTAACTCTTGTGATTCCGTCTTGCTGCGCACGCTTTTCGAGCAGTTCCCGGCCTTGCCGGCTAGGTGGGAGTCCGACAACGCGATTTGTTCTGGGTCGCAGGTCGTTGCTTTCTGAGTCATTCCATCGAGTGACATCCGGCCCTGCCAGCTAGGTGGGAGCCTGGCAGCGTGATCTTCTCGAGGCTAGGGATGACACCGAGTGACTTCCGGCCCTGCCAGCTAGGTGGGAGCCTGGCAGCGGGATCTTCTCGGGGTCCAAGTTCATTCCATCGAGTGACTTCCGGCCCTGCCAGCTAGGTGGGAGCCTGGCAGCGGGATCTTCTCGAGGCTAGGGATGACACCGAGTGACTTCCGGCCCTGCCAGCTAGGTGGGAGCCTGGCAGCGGGATCTTCTCGGGGTCCAAGTTCATTCCATCGAGTGACTTCCGGCCCTGCCAGCTAGGTGGGAGCCTGACAGCGGGATCTTCTCGAGGCTAGGGATGACACCGAGTGACTTCCGGCCCTGCCAGCTAGGTGGGAGCCTGGCAGCGGGATCTTCTCGGGGTCCAAGTTCATTCCATCGAGTGACTTCCGGCCCTGCCAGCTAGGTGGGAGCCTGACAGCGGGATCTTCTCGAGGCTAGGGATGACACCGAGTGACTTCCGGCCCTGCTAGCTAGGTGGGAGCCTGGCAGCGGGATCTTCTCGGGGTCCAAGTTCATTCCATCGAGTGACTTCCGGCCCTGCCAGCTAGGTGGGAGCCTGGCAGCGGGATCTTCTCGAGGCTAGGGATGACACCGAGTGACTTCCGGCCCTGCCAGCTAGGTGGGAGCCTGGCAGCGGGATCTTCTCGGGGTCCGAGTTCATTCCATCGAGTGACTTCCGGCCCTGCCAGCTAGGTGGGAGCCTGGCAGCGAGATCTTCTCGAGGCTAGGGATGACACCGAGTGACTTCCGGCCCTGCCAGCTAGGTGGGAGCCTGGCAGCGGGATCTTCTCGGGGTCCAAGTTCATTCCATCGAGTGACTTCCGGCCCTGCCAGCTAGGTGGGAGCCTGGCAGCGGGATCTTCTCGAGGCGAGGGATGACACCGAGTGACTTCCGGCCCTGCCAGCTAGGTGGGAGCCTGGCAGCGGGATCTTCTCGGGGTCCAAGTTCATTCCATCGAGTGACTTCCGGCCCTGCCAGCTAGGTGGGAGCCTGGCAGCGGGATCTTCTCGAGGCTAGGGATGACACCGAGTGACTTCCGGCCCTGCCAGCTAGGTGGGAGCCTGGCAGCGGGATCTTCTCGGGGTCCGAGTTCATTCCATCGAGTGACTTCCGGCCCTGCCAGCTAGGTGGGAGCCTGGCAGCGGGATCTTCTCGAGGCTAGGGATGACACCGAGTGACTTCCGGCCCTGCCAGCTAGGTGGGAGCCTGACAGCGGGATCTTCTCGGGGTCCGAGTTCATTCCATCGAGTGACTTCCGGCCCTACCAGCTAGGTGGGAGTCTGGCAGCGGGATCTTCTCGAGGCTAGGGATGACACCGAGTGACTTCCGGCCCTGCCAGCTAGGTGGGAGCCTGGCAGCGGGATCTTCTCGGGGTCCGAGTTCATTCCAACTCTCTGAGCAAGCTTAGGTATGACAATCCTGGGGGGAGAGAAGAAAAGCTTCATTGTAATAAATCGTGTTGCTTACAGGAAATTAGGGAAAAAATCTCTTCAAGTCGTCTCCACTCCAGGTGAGACTCAGGGCCTCGCCCTCTACATTTTGGAGCCGATAGCCCCCTGACTTCAAAGCTTCCTTCACAATGAATGGCCCTTCCCAGCTGGGGTTGAGCTTCCCTACGGACGCTGACCTTCCTGCCGCGTCTGCCTTCTTCAGTACCAGGTCCCCTTCCGTGAACTGCTTGACCCTGACATGTTTGTCAAAGTATTTTGCCATCCTCCTTTTGACCTCCTCCTGTCGGATGGCCGAAAGATCCCTCAACTCTTCCACCATGTCAAGGGAGAGTCTCAGTTCCTCCCCGTTCTCGGCTTGCCATTCCTCTCTGCCTTCCTTGGCCATTCCGACTCGCGGTGTTTGAACTTCAAATTCTACGGGGAGCACCGCCTCGCACCCATGGGAGAGCTTGAAGGGGGTCTCCCCCGTGGCCGTGTTAGGAGTGGTTCTAAGGGCCCAAAGAACGGCGGGGAGCTGCTCCACCCAGCTCCCCCTCAAGTTTTCCACCTTCTTCTTGAGGAGATTGACGATGATTTTGTTTGCCGCCTCCACCTGCCCGTTGCTCCTGGGGTGGTGGACCGAGGCGAATCTGAGGTCGATCCCAAGCTGCTCGCAGAAACTGGTGAACTCGGCACTGGCGAACTGAGGTCCGTTGTCCGTGACGATGGCCTGGGGCAGCCCATGGCGACAGATGATCTCCCCCCAAACGAAGTTCCTGATTACCTGGGAGGTCACCTTGGCCAACGCCTTCACCTCCATCCACTTTGAGAAGTAGTCGATCATCACTAGGAGGAATCTTCTCTGGCCGCTAGCCTGGGGGAACGGTCCAACCAGATCCATTCCCCAGATTGCAAAGGGCCAGGGGGCCGTGATGCTCTTGAGTTGTGGGGCCGGCTGTAGCTGGAGGGGGGCGAACAGCTGGCACTTATGACATCTTCTTGCGAACCCCGCGGCGTCCCGGCCCAGGGTGGGCCAGAAATACCCCTGCCTGACTATCCTCCCCTCCAGGGTCCGACTCCCGGAATGACTCCCGCACTCCCCGGAGTGGACTTCTTCCAAGATCCTCTGCGCCTCGCCCTCGGTCACGCAGCGGGCCAGCATCCCAGAGAGGGTCTTTCTGTATAGCTGCCCGTCTTTAAGGAGGTAGTAGGCGGACTTGTGCCTCAGCTTCTTCCTGTCTACTCCCTCCGGATACTCTCCCGTGGAGAGGAAAACTACTACTGGGTCCATCCACGAGGGCTGCTGATCGATCTCCATGAGCTCTCCTTCTTCGATGGAGGGGCGAAACAGGTCGGTGATGGTGCCCCCTGCTCGGGGGCCGTGCTTCGCCAGTTGATCGGCCTGTTCATTCTCCCCCCTTGGCACGTGCCGGATGGAGAAGGTCTGGAAGGTCCCTATGACCTCCTTTACTTTGGCCAAGTATAACTTCAAAACGGGCTCCCTTGCTTCGAACTCCCCGTTGATCTGGGAAGCCACCACCATGGAGTCGGTCAGGACCTCCACATCCAGCACCCCCAACTCCCTAGCCAGGCGTAGTCCCGCTATCACTGCTTCGTACTCAGCCTGGTTGTTGGTAATGGGAAAATGCACCACCACCGTCTGCTCGATCCGAGTCCCTTGAGGGTTTTCCAGAATCACTCCTACTCCGAGAGAATGCCTTCCTGAGGCTCCATCCACCCTCACCTTCCAAGGAGTCGGGCGGGTGAGCTCCTCTTCCGCCACTTCCACCACGTAGTCGGCCAGGAAGTCGGCCATCGCCTGAGCTTTGATCGAGAGCCGCGGAACGAAGGAGACATCGAACTCGCTTAGCTCCACCGACCACTTGGCCAGCCGGCCTGAATGCTCCACCCCCTCGAAGACGTTGCGGAGAGGATGGTCGGTCACCACTCGGATTGAGTGTGCCTGGAAGTAGGGTCGTAGCCTTCGAGCCGAGACGATTAATGCGAATGCAAGCTTCTCCAGGATCGGATACCGGAGCTCTGCCTTCCTCAGGACCCGGCTGACATAGTAAATGGGGAGTTGCCTCTTCCCCTCTTCACGTACTAAGACGGAGCTCAAGGCCTCTGCCCCAACCCCGAGATATAAGAATAAATCCTCACCCTCCTTCGGCCCCTGGAGCAGCGGAGCTTGTGTCAACTGCACCTTGAGGGCCTGGAAGGCCTCTTCACATTCCTTGCTCCATTCGAACCTCTGGCCTCCCCTCAGCGTTTTGAAGAAGGGGGAGTACTTCTCCCCTGCCCGAGAAAGGAAGCGGCTCAGTCCTGCTAGCTTCCCTGTCAGCCGCTGGACCTCCTTCGCATTCCGCGGGGACCCCAACTCCAGGATAGCCTTTACCTTGTCCGGGTTCGGCTCGACCCCCGCGGGGGTGAGGAGGTGCCCCAAGAACTTCCCTCGGCTAGCCCCAAAAACGCACTTAAGGGGATTCAGCCGCATCTTGTATCTGCGCAGGGTGGCGAACGTCTCCTCCAGGTCCCGGAGGTGGGAGTCCACGTCCCGGCTCTTGATCATGAGGTCGTCCACGTATACCTCCAAGTTCCTCCCCCTCTGTTCCTTGAAGACCCTATCCATCATTTTTTGGTAGGTGGCCCCGGCGTTCTTCAGCCCGAACGGCATCATCTTGTAGCAATAGCAGCCGTCCCCTGTGATGAATGAGACATCCTTGATGTCCGGGGGGTGCATCCTGATCTGGTGGTAACCTGAAAAGGCATCTAAAAAACTCATTACAGAAAAGCCGACGGCGGAATCAACCAGCGCGTCGATCCGAGGCAAAGGGTAACAGTCCTTAGGACAAGCTTTATTAAGAAGAGAGAAATCGATACACAACCGCCAGCGGCCGTCTCCTTTTTTAACCATCACTACGTTTGAGACCCAGCCGGGGTACTGAATTTCGGACACGAAGCCGGCTTTGAGAAGCTTCGCCACTTCCTCCCTGATGGGTTCCGCCAGCCTGTCCGCCGTTGACCTCTTCTTTTGCTGGACGGGGCGTGTTCCCGGGTCCAGGTTGAGGCGGTGGCAAGCCACATCCGCGTCAACCCCCGGCATCTCCGCGGCGCTCCAAGCGAAGATGTCCACATTCTTCTGGATGCACTCCAGCATCCTGCCCTGCTCCTCCGGGGCCAGCCCCCCGCTGATGCGGATCTTCTCCATCCTGCCTCCACGGGTGAGCACCTCCATCTCCACCACTTCCTCTGCAGCCTCCAGCCTGGACTGCTCCGCCCATCCTTCAGCATCCCCTTCCTCTGGAACGGGGACCTCTACCTCCATCTCCCCTCCTACGGCCCTCACTTCGGCCACTTCCTCCATATCTCCTCCTTCCGCCTTCTCTGCGCAATCCTCCTCCATCCTCCGCCCCATCTCCTCGGCTCCTTCCTGCCAAGAGATGGTGTTTACCGCGGTGACGTAGCATTCCCGCGCCACCTTCGGGTCTCCCCTAACCCTGACCTGCACCCCCTCAGCGTTGAACTTCAGGCACTGATGGAAAGACGAGGGGACGCAGCGGAAGGCGCTGATCAGGGGCCTCCCGAATATTGCGCTGTAGCTGCTGGGGGCGTCCACAATGACGAACTTGCAGTTTCGGGACTGCCCCCCCAGGGTGACATGGAGGCCGACTCCTCCCTCTACCTCCTTCCTTTCTCCTGAGAACCCGAACAAGGGCCCGTCCGAGGCCAGCACCCTCTTAGCTTCCACCTGCATCGCGTCAAACGCCTTTTTGAAGACGACGTTCACGGAGCTCCCATTGTCCACGAGGATCCGAGAGACAGTGAAGTTCTCGATGGCGGCCTTGATGACCAGCGCATCACAGAACGGATCCTCGTGGTCCGGCATATCACTTCTGGAGAAGGTGATCCTCTCCTCTGGCGGCGGGGTTTGGGACGTAGAGGCGACGCTCCGCCGGTACATGGTGTGGAGACTTGCCTTGCGGGAAGCCTCGACTCCCACTCCCCCGTGGATCACTCCGATCCCTCCTCGGGTCCCCACATCCACCCGGTCTTCACAGCGATCCTCCTCCGCCCGAGGCAGGACCTCCTCGATCCTCACTTCCTGCCGCACCTCCTCCTGCTGCTGCTGCCGACCCCTGTTCCCTCTCATCTCCAAGAACTCCGGGCATGTGGCTGTTGCGTGCCCCTCTTCCTGATGGAAGTCGCGGTAGGGCAGCTCCACCCTGAACTCTCTTCTCCTCCTTCTCATGACCCCCCTCCTTGCTCCCAGGGCTATGGCCATGGCCTCCTCCTGATCGGGGAGCCGCGGCCTCTGACCCTGCCTCCAGCCTGGTGGGTGGAACTGGTCCTGCCTCCCCTGATAGTGACCTCTCCCGTAGTATCCCCTCTGTGGCCCCTGTCCCTGCCACTCTGGTCTCCAGCCCAGCCTACGGTCGGGCTCCTGACGCCCCCACCCCGGCTGCTGTCCTTGGAGCTGCCTCTGCTCCCTCTGCTCCCTCTGCCTGGGCTCCCCCCTCCTCTCTTCCTGTCCTCTTCCTCCCTTCGACTCCTTTTCCTCCTCAGTCGCCCACCTGGCCAACTTCCTTGCAAATTCTGGGTTCGACGCCTCCCCGTCGACCTCTCTCGCCGCCCTCTCCATCAGCTCCTCGTAGGAGAGGGGGGGAATTCTCTTCAGCTCCATGCAGAAGAAACCCTGCTGCAGGCCCAGTGTGAAGGCCATCATCATACTGTGGCCCGGCATCTCCTTGACTTGGGTAACCTCCTCCTGGAACCGATCGACGTAGCTCCCCAACGTCTCGTTCACCCCCTGCTTTATGTGGAACAGAGACTCAGACTCCTTCTTCCTCTTCTTTGAGGTAGTGAACCTCAACATGAAACCCCGACGCAAGTCTTCGAAGCAATAAATGGAACTAGCCGGCAGCTGGTGGAACCACTCCCTTGCCTTCTCTCGGAGGGTGATGGCGAAGAGACGGCACTTGAATCCGTCCGACATCTGACGGATGGAGACTACGTCCTCGAACCACTGGACGTGCTGAACCGGGTCTCCCTTCCCGGTGTAGTAGGTCATCTCGGGCTCCCTGAACCCTTCTGGCACTGGTGCTGAAGAGACCAGCTCGCTGAATGGACTGCTTCCAACCACTGGGCGAGCCGGCGAGTCCCGCGAGCCCAACTCGCCGAATCGACCTCGGCCTGCCGAGCCGGGGAAGAGCTCGCGCCCCGAGAGCTCGCTCCCTCGGCCCTCCTCAGCCACTTCCTTCCCGGCTCGCCTGCCAGGAGCGTCTTTGCCTAAAGAGGGGGCGGCCGCGATCTGGGCTGCCGGAGTCGAGCACTCGGCCCGCACGCCGAGTGCGATCTTGACGAGGTCCAGCACCTCGTTCCTGAAGTCTTCAAACATTCCCACTGTTGCGAGAGGCGGAGGGGGCGGCGAGTTCTGCCTGTCGGATCCTTGACCTCCCGTCATTGAGCTCGCCGGAGCTTTTCTGCACTGACCACTTTCCATGCTCACCGCACCAAAATGTTGAAACCGGAATCCGGCCTCTTGTGGAGTTCTACCCTTGGGGAAGGGGTGGTCTCGCGCCTACTTTGCTCCTGCAAGAAAAACAACGAGAGAGACAAGAGAAAACAGACCCAAGGGCTCGGCAGGGAGGTCCCACCACAAACCCGGAAGATCTCTGAGCGCTTCCCCTCCTTAGCCAAGAGCCGAGCTAAGGTACCCTCAGAGAACACTTGAGAATGAGAGCAAGGAGGCACTGAAAGCGTCCCTTCTGAGGTACCCCTTGGGTCTTATTTATAGATTTTCAGAATCTGAACTGCCAATAACCAAAAGGACTGACCTGGAAGTACCAAAAGACCCCTGGTTGGGTCTGCCAACAACCAAACTCCGCTGTTCTGAACAGCTATGCGCAGTCCAACCTGGTCTGCCAACAGCGAGGCTCCGCTGTTCTGAGTAGCTATTCGCACCCCGGGCGGTCAGCTCGCCTTCAGTTCTCCCGCAGGAGGCGGGCGCGGTCTGGCTTCGTGGCTCGCCTATCCTCCCTGGGCGAGCGCGAGCCGATAGGGGCGAGCTGCCTGTCTTCTGCCGGGCGGGCCGGCAGCCAGGTCGCGTACGGGGGGTTGGCCGGCGGGTCGCCAATCGCGGGTCCGGCTCGCTCGCTGCGGGTCGCCAGCTCGGCCGCCTGAGATGGGCGGGAGCGGACCAGCCCTTCAGTCGTTCAGCCCGTTCTGCCGCTCGGGTGCGGGTCGCGGTGACAGGCCTGCTCAACCTTCCTGGCGGGGCCCGCTCGCCGGACACATGGTTATACAGCCATGATGATGGCCCGGGTACCGCCTCATCTTCACAGTGTCCGGGCTCACATCCTCTCCTCTACCGTTACACCATCTTTTTCCGATGTGTGCTCCATGCTTCTCAAAGTCTCCCCGCCTCCGGATGTGCCCGGACTTCCTTCTCCGGCCCTTGTTCAACAGACACCAGCTCCCTTATTGCCTCTCCCCTTTTCTGCCCGTGGCGGCCGCTCTGATTCTCGCGGCCGGGGTCGGGGTGGCCGGTCTAGGCCTAAGTGCTCGTTCTGCGGTAAAGATGGGCATCTTGAAGCCACATGCTATCGCGAACATGGGCGACCTCCTCGTCCGCAGGCCTCTGCTGCTACTACCGACTATGCTTCCCCTCGTACTGATCTCGACGAGGTTCGTCTTCAGCTCCAGCATCTTCATGGCCTGCTTAGCCGCCCGCCTGCCTCGGTTGCCTCTGCTGCCTCCATCTCCAATGAAGGTATCGCCTGCCTATCCTCTGGCCCGCGCTGGATCCTTGATTCTAGTGCCACTCATCATATCACCTCTGTTAGGCCGCCTCAGTACTTGTCTTCAACTCACCCGAAGTACATTACTGTCGCTAATGGGGCATCGGTTCCCGTCTCTGGATGTGCTGATATTTCCCTCACCTCTTCTCTCCTTCTGCGCTCGGCTCTACATGTTCCGGGCTCTCCTTTCAATTTACTGTCTGTTGGTCGCCTTACTACTGACTCAAATTACTCCGTGACATTTACTTCTTCTTCTTTTCTCATACAGGATCAGCAGACGCGGACTATCATTGGTAGAGGACGGCTGCAGAATGGGCTCTATCTTCTTGACGACTCTCCCACTGTCCTCGCATCTATCTCCTCTTCGGACTGGCATCGCCGTCTGGGACATGCTCCTCTTCCAGTCCTCCGGAAGGCTTTTCCTGATGTTACTCTTCCTGCTTTTCGCTGCGACACATGTATTTTGGGCAAACAGCCCCGTTCATCGTTCCCTCCTCATTGTACTCGGAGCTCCGCTCCTTTTATTTTGGTACACTCCGATATATGAGGTCCGTACAAATTTACTAGTATTTCTGGCTATCAGTATTTTCTTACTTTTATTTATGATTACTCTCGCATGACGTGGTTATATCTCCTTCGGGATCGCTCTGAACTTCCCCGCGTCTTCCGGACTTTCATACTTGAGACTCGCACTCAGTTCTCTGCGCCTATTCGTACTATTCGTACTGACAATGCGCGGGAGTACACCAGTCATACCTTCGCCACTCTTTGCTCTGAGTTCGACATTCTTCACCAAACCTCGTGTCCGTACACTCCACAACAGAATGGTGTCGCCGAGCGCAAGAATAGTCACCTTCTTGATGTCGCTCGCTCCCTTATGCTTCAAATGCAGGTTCCCAAACCATACTGGAACTAAGCGCTCTCCACGGCTTGCTTTATCATCAACCGCCTCCCGTCTTCCGTCCTCCAGTATGCTACTCCCTTCAGCCTCCTCTTTCCCACTACTCCGCCTTTTCCCGTTCCTCCACGGGTGTTTGGGTGTACCTGCTACGTTCACCACCTTGGTCCCTCCACGGACAAGTTGGCTCCTCGTGCCACCAAGCATATCTTTGTGGGCTACTCGCGCACTCAAAAGGGTTATGTATGTTATTCTCCTGCTACCCTCAAGGTTACTGTCTCGGCTGACGTGACTTTCCGTGAAGATATTCCATTCTTCCCTGCTCTAGATGTCGCTCTGAGTCCAGATCCCGTCGTTCGTCCTGTCATTCCTGCTCCTCACTCCTCATCCTCTCCGCCTTCACTACCTCCTGTCCGTACACCACCACCGGTTATCCGGGTCTATTCTCGTCGCTCTCCTCATCCCGTTGCCACTCTGCAGTCGGCTTCGCCCTCTGGTGCTCTACTCCCTGCTGCTCCGGCTCCCGCCTCTACCGCTCATCCGATGGCGAATTACGTCTCTCTCCAATGCCTCTCTCCCTCTCTTCTTCACTTTGCCACCTCATTATCCTCTGTTTCGGTCCCTAATTCTTTGCAGGAGGCGCTTCACCATCCTGGCTGGCGGGCTGCCATGGACGAAGAAATGACGGCCCTCTGGACCAACCAGACCTGGATCTTGGTTCCCTTACCTCCCGGTCAGCACCCTGTTGGGTGTAAATGAGTGTTCGTCATCAAGCATGCTCCGGATGGCACTATTGCCCGACTGAAGGCCCGTCTTGTGCCCGTGGCTTCACACAACAGGAGGGCCTCGACTATGAGGAAACCTTCTCTCCGGTGGCCAAGCTCAACACTGTCCGCGTTCTTCTCTCCGTCGCGGTGCACCGCCACTGGCCCCTTCATCAGCTTGATATCAAGAACGCCTTTTTGAATGACGACCTTCAGGAAACCGTCTACATGCGCCAACCGCCCGGGTTTGAGACCACAAGGGAGTCTCGGGTATGTCTTCTCAAAAAGTCCATTTATGGTCTCAAACAGTTCCCTCGGGCGTGGTTTGACAAGTTTAGCAAGGTGGTTCGGGACATGTGGTTCGGGACATGTGATTCAAGAGGTCAAACAACATCTGAGCACTGTTTTTCAGACTAAAGACCTGGGGAAACTTCGCTACTTCCTTGGTCTCGAGATCGCCTGGCGACCGGACGGGTTGGTGCTCTCCCAACGAAAGTACTGTCTCGATCTTCTCAAAGATGCTGGTCAGTCTGGTTGCAAGCCAACTTGTACCCCGATGGAGGCAAATCACAAACTGTGCGCTCATGCTTCGGATGACGATTTGTTGCTTCCGAACCCGGAATACTATCGACGCCTTGTGGGAAAGTTGATCTATCTAACTGTCACGAAGCCGGATATATCGTTTGCAGTTGGGGTTGTCAGTCGGTTCATGCATGCCCCCCGGGCTTCTCATCTTCAGGCGGTTGAACGGATTCTCCGATACCTTAAGGGAGCTCCGGGTCAAGGGCTGGTTTACAAAACCTCCGACTTTGCTCCCGCATTGGTTGCCTATTCTGATGCCGACTATGCGGGTTCCCTGGACGATCGAAGGTTAACAAGTGGGTTCTGTACTTATTTTGGTGGTCATCTTATTACATGGAAAAGTAAGAAACAAGCTGTGGTAGCCCGTTCCTCTGCAGAAGCTGAATACCGATTGATGGACTCGGTTGTCTCAGAACTCACATGACTTGAAAGTCTCCTTGCTGACCAGGGAGTAAAACTCCCCTCCTCTGCTGTTCTATTTTGTGATAGTCAAGCCGCCATACACATCGCAAAGAATCCGGTGTTTCATGAGCGCACAAAACATATCGAAGTTGACTGTCACTTTGTTCGTGAGAAGGTTCAATTGAAGAAACTTGAATTGAAGCATGTTCCTTGAACTGATCAAGTTGCCGACATCCTCACAAAGGCCTTATCAAGTACCCTGTTCTACCAGTGTTTGTCCAAGCTGAGTGCATATGACCTATACGCTCCAGCTTGCGGGGGAGTGTTGGAAAAGCCCACTTAAACTAGGCCCATTTGTATAGCATTTATTGTTTTTTTCTCTCTTCTCTTTAGTCCCGCATTGTGTATAGGACTTTCCTCTCTCTTTCTCTCATCTATATATATGTACTCATTCTTTGTATTTGTACCAAGTGGACATATATACAAGGTTGGCTTTCTCCATCTCTACAATATTCAATTTTGTAGGTAAAGAAAAATCAATAAAGTTTCTCAATTGGTAGGTAGAGGGACCAGAGATCTGATCTATGCTAATCGACATGCTAGATGAGTTTCCCTATGTGAGACTTGTTCTCAACACGCCCTTATGACTTTAACTCGTAAATCTTATTCTTTAGCTACATGATATGAGAGTTGACCCTTGGATTTTCTCCGCTCTATTGCCATTTTAGAATCTATGCATCCAACCTAAACCTTGTAGGTGGAGAGGTCC
The DNA here is from genome assembly GCA_039583875.1 of Platanthera guangdongensis. Classification (NCBI taxonomy): domain Eukaryota; kingdom Viridiplantae; phylum Streptophyta; class Magnoliopsida; order Asparagales; family Orchidaceae; genus Platanthera; species Platanthera guangdongensis. The sequence continues at coordinate 283,116,124 of CM077153.1, forward strand.
ATGTGGGATTATATCCTAAGCACTTGCCCAAAAATGTAAAATCTTGTATTAAAATTAACTTCCTCTATAATAGGAACAACTATTAAGACTATATTTGGTTCGGCGGTGGTGGGCTTATCCGGTGGGTCGAAACACCACTTTGGAACCGGAGGGGGGAGGTGGGGCTCGAAACGGAGTGGATCGGGGTCATTTCCTCCTTGCTGCGGGTGCAAACGGAGCAAACGCCACCGCTGACCGTTTGTTTACCCGCCGTCCGGCGGCGTTTCCTCCAAACGGAGGCAGCGAAATGCCGAACCAAACGAAGCCTAAATTCAGTGCTTCTTTCCTAAACTATTCCTATTAAGAATCCAGTTTATTACTGACAAATTCTACATATTTGGCAGATGCATGGTGTTGTGAACTTCTTCGGCCGGGTTTCAATGCTAATTGATCAGAATACTCAAGCTTTTCACTTTTTCATGACAGCTCTTCTACAGGTTTACCTTTTTATTTAAATCTTGGATGAATGTTTTGTGGCTGTTTTAGTCCATAGTTGTTTTCGAACTCAAGCCTATTCGGCTCATGATTGGGTCAAAGTAATTTGAACGGCTCCCAAGTCTTTCAAAGCCTCTTTATAGATTGGCTTGACCCTATCCCGACTTGAGCTGGGTATGGCTCAATTACTTGATTAAAGTGGCAACAATTGCTTTGATATTGATTCCCCCGTGCACGAACTCCCCCGAGCACATTATGTGATGGAGGCAGTTCCCGACCGTCACTTGTGCGGCAACTGTTCTTTAATGTCAGTCCTCACCTTAATTGAGGACCTTGAACAATGATTGAGATTATTTTGATGATCCAATTTCTTTTTTTATATAACATTGTGCGACCCGGTGCCCTCCCATGCATAATATTTGGCCGCGATACAGTTTATTTTTTAAATGTATGACGGTGAAAGTATCCCATTAGATAGTTGCAACATTTCATCGTCGTTCGATTGAGGGGTGGGTGGTAGCTTCAAGTGACCGAAAGTCTCATCTTTTGAAAATAATTTGTTGTTTTTTAAATTTATTATTGTTGAGAATATCAATAAAAAGGAGAAATGAAAAATAAATTCTTTATTAATTTCTTTTATATATCTTGAATACAAGCCTTTGTACAATATAGAAAAAGAAAAGAGAGGAATCTCAAACTATAATGTGAGATTAATACAAATGGATGAAGAGGGGCCAAGGTGGGCTTTCTCATGTGCTTTTATGGATCTTTCTTTCAGCACTCTCCCGCAAGCTGGAGCATACAAATCATAAGCACCCAACTTGGACAAAGAACTTGCAATTAATACACGTGGCAATACCTTAGTGAGAAGATCTGCAACTTGATCAACAACCGGAACATGTTTCAATTCTAACTTCTTCAATTGAACTGTCTCCCGAATGAAATGACAGTTAACTTCAATGTGTTTGGTTCGCTCATGAAAAACAAGATTCTTAACAATGTGTATTGTTGCTTGACTGCCACACAAAAAAGTAGGTGGTGAGGAAAGCTTGACTATCAAATCATGTAGGAGACTTTCTAACCACATAATCTCAGATACAATAGACGCCATTGAACGATACTCGACCTTGGCTGGAGAGCGAGCAATCATAGATTGTTTCTTGTTGCGCCAGGTAATAAGGTGTCCCCTGAAGTAGGTACAGAACCCACTAGTGGAACGCCGATCATCCAGTGAGCTAACATAATCTGCATCAGAGTAAGAAACCAGTGACAAAGTAGAAGAGGGCTTGTAAACGAGCCCTTGTCCAGGGGCAGTCTTTAGATACCTTAGGATGCGCTCAACAACCTGAAGGTGAGACATTTGTGGAGAATGCATGAACCGACTAACAACTCCAACAACAAATGAGATGTTAGGTCTTATAACTGTAAGATTAATCAATTTTCCTACAAGTTGTCGATAATATTCTAGATTTGGAAGAGATAGATTTGTGTTGGAGGCCTGAGCACAGAGTTTGTGATTGACATCTATAAGAGTATCAATAGACTTGCATCCAGAATAGCCAGCATCTTGAAGAAGATCAAGATAATACTTTCGTTGGGATAAAACAAGGTCATTGTTAACCCAGAAATCGGCGATCCTTCCCAAGGTGGCCAGCTGGCTAATCGCGACCCTTAGATTCTCTCTCTTTGATCGCGATGAGCCCCAGCTTAGGCGGACAGTTTTCCCTATCCGCCTAGGTCTCCTAGCAATCGCATGCCCTACGGGACGGCGGGCTACTCCCATAGCTCCCCTCGCGGGACATGCGGTTGGGTTCGCTAATCTTGCAGTACTTTTCCTTGCAGGAGTCCGCCAACAGCATTGCCAGGAGCGGCCTCCCATTTTCGCCCAAGGGGCGGTGGTCTCTAGCCGCCGTCCGTCGAGGACGCCCACCGGGGGCGACCTCCCTGCTGCCCGAGGGGCGGCGGCCTCCTGCCGCTGTCCGCCGAGGCCGCCCACCCGGGGCGGCCTCTGCCCGCCAGCCGGGCGGACTCCCCCTGGAGTCCGCCCAGGCCGCCCGCAAGGGGGCGGCCAGGCCAGCCGGGCGGACTCCCCCTGGAGTCCGCCCAGGCCGCCCGCTAGGGGGCGGCCTCTGCCCGCCAGCCGGGCGGACTCCCCCTGGAGTCCGCCCAGGCCGCCCGCAAGGGGGCGGCCGAGCCCTGCCGGGCGGACTCCCCCTGGAGTCCGCCCAGGCCGCCCGCTAGGGGGCGGCCCCGGCACCCTGCCGGGCGGACTCCCCCTGGAGTCCGCCCAGGCCGCCCGCAAGGGGGCGGCCGAGCCCTGCCGGGCGGACTCCCCCTGGAGTCCGCCCAGGCCGCCCGCTAGGGGGCGGCCCCGGCACCCTGCCGGGCGGACTCCCCCTGGAGTCCGCCCAGGCCGCCCGCAAGGGGGCGGCCGAGCCCTGCCGGGCGGACTCCCCCTGGAGTCCGCCCAGGCCGCCCGCTAGGGGGCGGCCCCGGCGCCCTGCCGGGCGGACTCCCCCTGGAGTCCGCCCAGGCCGCCCGCTAGGGGGCGGCCCCGGCGCCCTGCCGGGCGGACTCCCCCTGGAGTCCGCCCAGGCCGCCCGCTAGGGGGCGGCCTCCGGCCTGCCGGGCGGACTCCTCCCGGAGTCCGCCCAGGTCGCCCGCTAGGGGGCGACCTCCAGTTCTCTGCAGGTGGGTCCTCCCGATCGCTTCATTGCTCGACAGTGGCGGACGCAAAATCTCTGTCCGCGGAGTCCGCGCAGGTCGTCATGCTGATGTCACTAGGCCCCGCTTCTAGAAGAACTTCCCTGGGCCTATAAATAGCCCATGGTGCCTTTCATTCTGCATCACAGGAGACGGTTGGAGGATCCTGCAAGTCCTGCCAGCAAGCCCTGCGGACTCCGTTTTCCAGTCCGCGCAGTCCGTCATCACCTCCTCCAGCAAGCTCTGCTGACTCAGTTTCCTGTCCGCGCAGCTCTCCAGCAGCTCTTCAGCAGCTTGCCAGCAGCCCTCTGCAGACTCAGTTTCTCAGTCCTCCAGCTTGCCAGCAGACTCTTTTACTTAGTCTCTGACAGCCTCTCCTCCGCTTTCTGGCACTTTCTTCTCTCTTAGCCGCCAGCTTCTCCTTGTACCCTTTAAGTGATTTTTGTTGTAAAGGTGTACTTGTAAGCTTGTAATCTCTAGCTTTTAATAAAAGGAAAGCCCGTCGCAGGAGTGACATTTAGGCCGCGGCGGGCGAAGTGTGTTGTTGCCGCTGCTAGCGGCCCCCTCTTCTCTCCTCTGCTCAGCAAGCCTTGCTCCTCTGCTCAGCAAGTCTTGCTCCTCTGCTCAGCAGACTTCTTCTCAGCTCAGCTCTCCTCAGCATCCAACCTGCAAGCACAACCGTCCCCATTAGCCGTCTGCTCGACAGCTCCTGATCAACCTCCTTCTCCTCTCTTGATCAACCCGCTCTGTTGATCAAGCTTCTCTCCTCTATCCCCGCAACCCTCTTTGACAAGCCGTTTGCTCCACTCTCGAGCACTCAGAGGCTTCCTTCCTTCCCTCCTCTCCTCCTCTCCTAGCTTGTGAGACCGAACACCCCCTCCGTGTTAGCTGGCTGGTGCCCCGCGACGTTTTCGCGCATCAACAGTTAACACGCGACCTTCAGATCCGGTCAGACGGTGAACAGCGACAGTTAGCCATGTCAGATCAATCAGCCGAGAACTTTGCTCCAAGTCCCAGTGAAGATCCTCTCTGGGAAGCTTTTGAGCAGTCGCACCGTGAGAATGCTCAACAGTTCCAAGCAATCAACCAAGTCCTTGCTGCAATCACGCAGCGGTTAGACTCTCGTCCAGCAACTGCTCCAGCTGCTCCAATCAATCTAACGCCAACATCAGAGCATAAGCAAGCTTATTCTCAAGCTTGTCCGCCGTTCTATCCGCCTTACACCCCGACCTTCCCGCAAGGTCCTGCTGCTCCTTTGCGAACTCAAGATGAAGAGTTTGCCGCTCGCCAAAACTTCTTCCGGCAAGCAGCCCGAGGAAGTCCTGCCAGATTTCTTAACTTTCAAGGAAGTCATCCTTGCCCCCCAGCTCCTGCCTCTGCTCCTCCCGCAGCAACTTTTCCTTTCTACCCCCCTGCTTCTTTTGCAGCTGCAGCCTATGCTCCCTTTAATCCCTATGTTGTGGGAGAGCAGGAAGAGCCATCGCCCTTTATTGAGAGCGTTCGCCTTGAACCTACTCCAGCGAACTTCAGAGAGCCTCGACTGCCAATCTATACAGGAGAGACTGATCCGGTCAAGCATCTTCAAGCTTTTGAATCAGCCGTTGCTCTCAAGACTTTGTCAGATGCAACCAAGTGCAAGCTCCTTGTGACAACCTTTGATGGGCAAGTGAGGGACTGGTTCTATGGCCTCCGTCCTCACTCCATCACTTCCTTCCTCGATCTTCGTAGAGAATTCCTTCTCAGATTCTCTACCTCCTCCAAGAGAAAGGGCGGTCCTGAAGCCCTCTTTGAGATCAGACAGCGCAGTGATGAAACTTGGTCTCAATTTGTTGATCGATTCCAGAGAGAGATTCTGGACATCGAAATCGTCGATCAAGAAATGTACCGAGTGGCTCTTATCCACGGTCTTCGTGAAGGGCCTCTCAAGTTTGAAGCCAATGTCCGTGCTCCAAGGACATACCAAGAGCTGATTGCTCTAGCCAACTCATACATCCGAGGCGAGAAGAGCAATCCAGGCTTCGTTTCCAAGCTCGTATCAGAGAAAGATCCGTTTCGCAAGCAGCCTCCAAGGTCTCCTTGCAATCGTTTCCCAACCTACTCAAGGAAGGATAGAAGGCTTCATCGCCAGCGATACTCCTTCCCGAGCCGCGATGCTCAAGATCCATTGCTACCGCTAGCTCCTTCTCAAACAGCAACTATTCAACAAGGGCAAGACGATGACTTGCATGAGTCGGATCTCGACGACGTTGTGCAAGAGGTAGTGCAGATCATGAAAGATAGGGCCAACTACAAGAAGCCCTATCGGCCGACCGATCAAAGGTCTAGAAACTCAGAGCCTTATTGTGAATTTCACAAAGAACCAGGCCATCGAACAGAAGACTGCCGAGCATTCCGTCAGCTTGTGCAAAGGATGCTCCGGCAGGGCAAGATGCATGACTTGCTTCCTAAAGAAGATCGCCCTGATCCGTCAACTTCAAAGGGCAAAGAAAGTTCAGATGTTCCTTGCTCCTCAAGAGGGGTGAGCCAGGTCGAAGATTATCCTCTCCTCGTTGTTAACAAAGAAGTCGAATGCTTCGATGCCAATGACGAGGGTATACTGGGAAGGCTATTCTAAACTAGCAAGGACTTCACAGTCCTCCAAAGCGATGGACTTCACAGTCCTCCAGAGCTCCTTACAACCTACAGGGGTTATCTCAACCCTTACTCTCTCTTTCAAACATTTTCATTACAACACTTCTCAGTGTTCTTTTCTTGCTTTTCTGCAAAACTTTTATTCAGAGATCCTGTACTGACACAGTTCCCTTTTTGTTGCCTCTCTCTCTCTCTCTCTCTGGATCAATACGCCAATGAGATTTCGCCAAGTCTGAAACGTTCCCTCCGTAGTTTGTTCTTGCACTACCGCTTCGACCACATATGGCGGGAGTATACCCATGTGTGTAGTGGGAGCAGTTCATCTACGATTATGGGCTTCAGGCTTAGGATCCTAGCCGGCATCTAACACAGAGTGTGTGCTAGGGGAGCCCCATGTGTTAGCTCTGCTGTGCGTCTTATAGGAAACACTACGGTTAGGATGATCTTCGCTGGACAAGCAATGACAATCAAGCGTAGCCTTGTCTCTTAGATCAGCCTTCAACTGTGGTGGCCGAATAACTCTCTCCGGTATCATCGATCCATGCCTCTCGGGTTCTCACAACTCCACTGATCAATACACAGACAATATAGGCCTCTTGGCGCAACCTGTCTCCTTGATCAGTGATGCTTGTGCCCAGGGCAAGAGAGCAGAGTTTCTAGCGATCCTTCTCAGGATCTTCCTTGCTTCCAGCGGTCCTTCTCAGGACCTTCCCTTGCTTTGTGCCCTCCTTGAGGATGCGCGGCCAGCCCGCTTTGAGTAGGACCATACTCGGAATGACTTTCTCAGGCCAGTGATGCATAAGGCCCACGGGGAACACCCGTGGCAGCATTCAACCTTCTTTAGTCATTCCGAACATGGACCTCTTTTTCCTTTCCCGCTTCGAGCAGGACCATACTCGGAATGATTTTTTCGGGCAAGTGATGCATAAGGCCCACGGGGAACACCTGTGGCAGCATTCAACTTTCTGCAGTCATTCCGAACATTGACCTCTTTTTTCCTTTTCCCCCCTCCTTGGGGATGCGCGGCCAGCCCGCTTTGAGTAGGACTATACTCGGGATGACTTTTCGGGCAAGTGATGCATAAGGCCCACGGGGAACACCTGTGGCAGCATTCAACCCACTTTAATCATTCCGGGTGCAGCCCTCCTTTTCTCTCTTCCCTCCTTTCACAGGTGAACAGGTTAATCCCACCTATCAAAAGGATTCTAACATTCATTTTGATCATGTCCATCCAGTCATATCAGCAGCTAGCGCTCGATTCATTAATCTGGATTTCGTGATAATGATCATCAGGCATTTCTCTTGCTACTTGGTCATATCGACCCCATCTCATCAACCTTCATGGATTATCTCAAAAGGATTTCCAGCAATCACTTTGCTCATGCTCATCCTATATGAATTGCTTATTCAAAGCTCTATCGGATGATGACTCGCACTCTACCTATATAAGTTCTATTGCTCTTATCTTCTATATATTGTTTGCTCAAGCGCTACCAGCCATGCTATCGCAATCCATTCATATCTGTCAGCAGTTAACACAGTTTATGGATCTGGGCTTCATGATAGTATCCATCAGACATTCTTCTTGCTAATTGGTCGTATCGATCTTATCTTGTCGACAGTTAACAGTCAACAGTCAACACTTGCAAGCCTTCCCTTCACAGGTACTTGCAAGTTATCTTCATATCTTATTTGCTTCTAACTCCTCTTCTCGCAGAGATAGCAAACGCCTGCAAGCCCCATCCAGGTACTTGCAGCTTATTTTTTATACAATACCTGCCCCTAACTCTCTTTTTGCAGAGATCAGCAAACCCTTGCAAGTTTCTTCACAGGTACTTGCAAGTTACTCTCATATATTGTGCATACTCCTAACTCTTCCTTTGCAGAAACCAGCAAAGACTTGCAGGTCCCTTTCAGGTACTTGCGAGTTGTTATGTCCTTCTGCTTTCCTCACTTTTGTTTTGCAGAACATTTACAGAAGACACACGTTCTTCGTTTTGCAAAAGCAAATTCAGGTACACACTCGATGTGCCACCTATACATATTTGCCCTAACTTTCCTCTTGCAGGAAAATAGACAGGAAGCACCAAGCTTGTAAGGAGAGTCTTCAGGTTCTATCTCTCCTTGCTCCTCTTCTTCCGTTGGGGTGGATCACGATTTTCGTGGGTCTCCAACTTTTTCGAAGTTCCTTTCGGAACTTGAAAAAGTGCGGGGATTATGTTAACCCAGAAATCGGCGATCCTTCCCAAGGTGGCCAGCTGGCTAATCGCGACCCTTAGATTCTCTCTCTTTGATCGCGATGAGCCCCAGCTTAGGCGGACAGTTTTCCCTATCCGCCTAGGTCTCCTAGCAATCGCATGCCCTACGGGACGACGGGCTACTCCCATAGCTCCCCTCGCGGGACATGCGGTTGGGTTCGCTAATCTTGCAGTACTTTTCCTTGCAGGAGTCCGCCAACAGCATTGCCAGGAGCGGCCTCCCATTTTCGCCCAAGGGGCGGTGGTCTCTAGCCGCCGTCCGTCGAGGACGCCCACCGGGGGCGACCTCCCTGCTGCCCGAGGGGCGGCGGCCTCCTGCCGCTGTCCGCCGAGGCCGCCCACCCGGGGCGGCCTCTGCCCGCCAGCCGGGCGGACTCCCCCTGGAGTCCGCCCAGGCCGCCCGCAAGGGGGCGGCCAGGCCAGCCGGGCGGACTCCCCCTGGAGTCCGCCCAGGCCGCCCGCTAGGGGGCGGCCTCTGCCCGCCAGCCGGGCGGACTCCCCCTGGAGTCCGCCCAGGCCGCCCGCAAGGGGGCGGCCGAGCCCTGCCGGGCGGACTCCCCCTGGAGTCCGCCCAGGCCGCCCGCTAGGGGGCGGCCCCGGCACCCTGCCGGGCGGACTCCCCCTGGAGTCCGCCCAGGCCGCCCGCAAGGGGGCGGCCGAGCCCTGCCGGGCGGACTCCCCCTGGAGTCCGCCCAGGCCGCCCGCTAGGGGGCGGCCCCGGCACCCTGCCGGGCGGACTCCCCCTGGAGTCCGCCCAGGCCGCCCGCAAGGGGGCGGCCGAGCCCTGCCGGGCGGACTCCCCCTGGAGTCCGCCCAGGCCGCCCGCTAGGGGGCGGCCCCGGCGCCCTGCCGGGCGGACTCCCCCTGGAGTCCGCCCAGGCCGCCCGCTAGGGGGCGGCCCCGGCGCCCTGCCGGGCGGACTCCCCCTGGAGTCCGCCCAGGCCGCCCGCTAGGGGGCGGCCTCCGGCCTGCCGGGCGGACTCCTCCCGGAGTCCGCCCAGGTCGCCCGCTAGGGGGCGACCTCCAGTTCTCTGCAGGTGGGTCCTCCCGATCGCTTCATTGCTCGACAGTGGCGGACGCAAAATCTCTGTCCGCGGAGTCCGCGCAGGTCGTCATGCTGATGTCACTAGGCCCCGCTTCTAGAAGAACTTCCCTGGGCCTATAAATAGCCCATGATGCCTTTCATTCTGCATCACAGGAGACGGTTGGAGGATCCTGCAAGTCCTGCCAGCAAGCCCTGCGGACTCCGTTTTCCAGTCCGCGCAGTCCGTCATCACCTCCTCCAGCAAGCTCTGCGGACTCAGTTTCCTGTCCGCGCAGCTCTCCAGCAGCTCTTCAGCAGCTTGCCAGCAGCCCTCTGCAGACTCAGTTTCTCAGTCCTCCAGCTTGCCAGCAGACTCTTTTACTTAGTCTCTGACAGCCTCTCCTCTGCTTTCTGGCACTTTCTTCTCTCTTAGCCGCCAGCTTCTCCTTGTACCCTTTAAGTGATTTTTGTTGTAAAGGTGTACTTGTAAGCTTGTAATCTCTAGCTTTTAATAAAAGGAAAGCCCGTCGCAGGAGTGACATTTAGGCCGCGGCGGGCGAAGTGTGTTGTTGCCGCTGCTAGCGGCCCCCTCTTCTCTCCTCTGCTCAGCAAGCCTTGCTCCTCTGCTCAGCAAGTCTTGCTCCTCTGCTCAGCAGACTTCTTCTCAGCTCAGCATCCAACCTGCAAGCACAACCGTCCCCATTAGCCGTCTGCTCGACAGCTCCTGATCAACCTCCTTCTCCTCTCTTGATCAACCCGCTCTGTTGATCAAGCTTCTCTCCTCTATCCCCGCAACCCTCTTTGACAAGCCGTTTGCTCCACTCTCGAGCACTCAGAGGCTTCCTTCCTTCCCTCCTCTCCTCCTCTCCTAGCTTGTGAGACCGAACACCCCCTCCGTGTTAGCTGGCTGGTGCCCCGCGACGTTTTCGCGCATCAACAGTCATCATGACGTCTTACAACTTCTAGGCCAAGGAAGTACCGAAGATTCCCCAAATCTTTAATCTGAAAAATGGAATTGAGGTGTTGTTTGGTCATTTGTATTCCGTTTGAATCATCTCCCATGATTAGAATATCATCGACATACATTAAGAGGAGCACTGTGCCTGTTGTTTGATGATGAGTAAAGAGAGAGAAGTTCGCCGAGGTTCGAGTAAATCCAACATCACTGACAATCTTATTGAACATGTCAAACCAAGCGCGAGGAGACTGTTTGAGACCATAAATAGATTTTTTGAGGTGACAAACAAGTGACTCTCCCGCGGTCTCAAATCCGGGAGGCTGGTGCATGGAGACAGTTTCTTGAAGATGGTCATTAAGAAAGACATTTTTTTATATCTAACTGATGTAATAGCCACCTCCGATGAATAGCCAAAGAAATGAGGACATGAACGGTGTATAATTTGGCAACGAGAGCGAAGGTCTCATTATAATTAAGACCTGGTTCTTGAGTAAACCCACACGCCATAAGACAAGCCTTGAGACGGTCAATGTTCCCATCAAGAGCATGATCACGAAGACCCATTTATAGCCAACACACGTCTGCCCTGGAGGATGAGAAACCAGATTCCATGTTTCATTAGCCCATAGGGCGGTCATTTCCTAATCCATTACCGCACGCCACCCCGGATGTTGGAGAGCCTCCTGCACAGAGTTAGGTATAGAGATGAAAGATAAAGAGGTTGCAAATCTGAGAAGGCCGGGGAGAGGCGGTGCAACGATACATAATTCGCCAGGGGATGAGCCGTGGAGATTGGAGCTAGATTAGTAGGTCGCGACGTACCAAAGGCAAAAGGCAACTGTTGAGGGGCTCCGGAGCTAGGAGGACGACGAATATAGACACAAAGAAGATGTGGTTTGTTCGAGACAAGAACTGGGGTGGGTAGGAGTGGTGGTAGAGGAGAGGTAACGAGAATGACAGGTTGTGGCAATAACAGTCGCAGAGGGATGAAAGAGCAGGGGAAAAAGATTGATCTTCCAGAAAGGTAACATCAACAAACACTAGAGTCTTTCAATCAGTGAGAGAGTAACACACATAACCTTTCTGAGTACGAGATTAACCAACAAACATATATTTAGTAGCTCAGGGAGCAAATTTGTCACATGATGAACCAAGATTATGAACATAACAGGTACAATCAAATACACGAGGTGTGACTGTGTGAGGGAGAGGAGCGATGTGGAGAGAAAGAGAAGACTAAATGGAGTAGCATAATTGAGAATGAGGAAAGACAGACGATTGATGAGATAACATGTCGTGGAAACTGCAAAAGGGCAGTAAGACGTGGACACGCACATTTAGAACCTGAGGTAACGAGGATGACAGGTCGTGGCAATAACGGTGATGGAGGAGATGAAGGAGCAGAGCAAAAAGATTGATCTTCCAAAAAGGTAACATCTGCAGACACAACAATCTTCCGATCAGTAGGAGTGACACACATAACCTTTCTGAGTACGGGAGTAACCAACAAACATATATTAGTAGCTCAGAGAGCAAATTTGTTAGCTGATGAACCAAGATTATGAACATATCAGTTACAACCAATACACAAGGTGTGAGGGAGAAGAGCGGTGTGAAGAGAAAGAGAAGACTAAATGAAGTAGCATAATTGAGAATGGAGGAATACTGATGATTGATGAGATAACATGTCGTGAAAACTTCAAGTGACAATAAGATGTAAGCACGTGCATTTGGAACATGAGGGAACGAGCCAATTAAGAAGATGTCTATTTTTGCGCTCAGCCACACCATTCTGTTGGGGAGTATAAGCACAAGAGGTATGATGAATGATCACAAATTCTGTATAAAGATCATCAAACGCATGACTGGTATACTCGCGAGCATTGTCTATATGGATAGTTTTAATTGTGCAAGAAAATTGAGTACGAGTCTCAACAATAAAAATCTGAAATACACTTGTTAGATCCGAGCGATCACAAAGTAAGTACAACCACATTATACAACAATAATCATCAATAAAAGGAATAAAATAACGATACCCAGAAAGACTAGCAACTTTATATGTTCCCCAAACATCCGAATACACTAAATCAAAAGGAGCATCTCTCCCAGTACAATAAGGAGGAAATGAAGAACGATGTTGTTTTCCAAAGATACAAGACTCACATGTAAAAACAGGAAAAGAGAAGTAGGGGAGAGCCTTCATGAGAATTGGAAGAGGAGCATGCCCAAGACATCGATGCCACTCCATAAAGGCGATGGAGGAGAGAATGGTGGGAGACATGTCCAGAAGGTAAGAGTCTGTTTCACAATTGTCCTTTACTAATGATATTCTACGTCCGTCGATCCTGCACCACAAAAGAAGAAGGGGTGAATGTTATAGAGCAGTCAAGATCTTAAGTAAGTTGACTAATAGAAAGGAGGTTAAAAGGGGAGCCTAGGACATGGAGAACCGAACGGCGAGCACAGAGATATAAAGGTAGTGAGAGGCATATCAGCTGAGCCGGAGACAGAGATAGTGTCACCATTAACAACTGTGATAAACTTGGGATGCGACCCAGCCAAGTACTGTGGTGGTTTCTGCGAGGTGATATGATGAGTGACACCAGAGTCCACAATCCAATATGGACTATTTGAGAAGCAAGCGATACCTTCATTGGAGACAGAAGCGACCGAACCAGGCAGACGATGGGGTAACCCGTGGAGATGTTGAAGCTGAAGGCACATAGCCTCAATATCGGCCCGAGTGGTAGAAGATGTATCAGCAACAACATAGACATTAGGCGGAGGCGACATACCATGTTTACGATAACAAGTCGCCTCAACATGACCCTTTCTTCCACAACGAGTACACTTAAACTTTGATCAGTCGGTGCGACCTCTCCCTCGGTAGCTGGTACGACCCCCTCAGGTAGAGGGAGGAGGGGGTGAGATGTAGATGAGTGCTAAAGATGGGCCGAAGAGGGAGGGTCGGGAGCATCAGGGGGTGATGTCATCTTTAACAACATTGTGCAAACATCAGAGAAAGAAGGAACCGTGGAGGAGAGGATCCTGGCCCGAACACTATGAAAATGAGGCGGAACACAAGTCATCATGACAATTCCAACGACTTCTTTCGAAGCACGTTGTACAACAAAATCAGTAGTAGGAGGCTGATGTTGAATCCATGCCTCAACTAACGTTTTGGACCGCACAACAAAGGAGGTTAAGTAACCAACACCTCCAGAGTCAGTGATTGAAGATCTGTTACGATGTCATACAAATGTTGAAAGCTGTCTTTGCCGGAATAGAGGGAATGAAGTTCATCCCACATAGTTTTGGCTGTCTCATGATACATGACCATGCGATAAGGCTCACCATCCAGAGAGTTGAGAATCCATGTCTAGACACGACCATCATCACAAAGCCAGTCGTCAGTGGGAGTTGAAGGTGCTTCCTTAGTTATATGATGCAAGAGACCCTTAGTCTGAAGAACACGGCGGGTGAAATGCACCTATTCAACAAAATTCTTCTTCCCACTAAAAGAAGTAGTGGTGATCCGTAGTTCATCACGGACTTCAGTAATCGGTAATGCAGCACGAGCGAAAAGAGTGGGCGCAGCAGCAGACTCCATGAAGCACGCAGTTCGGCACTAGCACATGAAGCAGGACCATATGGCTAGGAGGGGAAAGGAATGTCAAGAAACAGCGGCTTGAGAAGAAGGCACTGGTTGGAAGGACAAGACCGACAAACAGGTAGCTGCGACAAGCAGGAGGACTAGGGAGCGGCGACCAGGAGGCGGCGAGAAGGATCCAAGAGAACAGCAGCGGCGGCACTAAATGCGGCTAGGCACTCGACAGGCTATAATTAACGGGAGCACATCGGCCGGGCGAGCTGCAATAACAAACAGGCCGCTCGGCGGCCAGTGATCTGTATCAACAGGCAAGCCGCGCGAGAAGCCGAAAAACTGTAGAGAGCAAGAATGGGCAGGCCTCAGGCGACTAAGGCGACCAAGGAAAACCGCTACCAGCAAGTCGCTAGCCGGATGTAAGTCGCTAGCCGGATGTAAGTTGCTATCCGGAGAAAGGAAGCCACACACTGCGGCTAGGCACGAGACAATGTGGAAAGCCCGCAGCCAGGCGGACAACACGCCAAAGGAAAGAGACCGCACACTTGAAAAAAATGATACCGCGTGAGGAAGATCTGAGACCGCGTGAGCCAGCAGAGTTCGCACACCAAGTGGTAAGGCAGAGAAGACTGCAGAAAGAAAGAGCCGCGGGGCCCACTATCAAAGGGGGGAGTATCTATAAAGGGGAAAGCAATTGAAGTTGAAGAAACGTGAGAAAGGAGCAGAGGGCAGCCTGCGGTTAGAAACAAGCTAGCTGCGGCGGATAGAGAGCAAGCAGAGACCTGTGGTTAGACAAAGTCTAATCACAAAAAAGAGAAATAAAAAATAAATTTTTTGTTAATTTCTCTTATATATCTTGAATACAAGCCTTTGTACACTAACATAGGGAAAGAAGGGAGTGGCCCAAACTATGATGTGGGACTAATACAAATGGATGAAGAGGGCCCAAGGTGGGCTTTCTCATGGGCTTTTATGGATCTTTCAACAATTTTATATATTTTTTAGTTTAAAATAATAATAATAATAATAATAATAATAATGATGGGAGAAAAATTGGATGAATGTGATGGGTTCGATCCCGGCTCGGCTTTAGGGTTTAGCCACTATATTGAGATAAAGGCTTGAGTGTTGTTGATCTAAGCTCAGCTCTTCATTAAAAGTAAAAAAGCTAAGCCAAACCTCTATCTAAAATGCCAACCTCTGTCATTCAAGAGTCCACAAATCTCTAATCTTTCTACTTGTGCTCGCAATTAACACATAATCATTGCAGCTATTTGATCGATCCGGCATGTTGTATGGCGAGCTGGCAAGGTTCGTACTGAGATTACTTGGAATCAGAACAAAGTCGAAGCAGAAGCAGCATCAACCCGGGCTTGATCACTTAGAAAGCGCCGACAAGGGGCGACAGCAGCCTTTTTTGGATGGGCCGAAAGCTCCCGGGCCTTCGTGGGACAGTGTTTGGGGAGGCCATGATGCTCCCAAGGGAGCCAGATGATCATTTTGGTCAATTTTGGAACATGAAAATGTTTCATTTACCAAGGGAAAATGTTTATAAAGCACCATCAGGCATATAGTAAATATGTTATTTTGGATATCAAGGAGTTTAAATTATTGTTAGAATAAAGGCTTAATGGGTTATTCTTTTTGGTTGAGGTTGGAGAAGAAGCTTCATAGTTCATAGTGTGTGGGTGCAGATCCTCTGCTTTTCTTTGTCAGTTTAGGGTTTCTCGTGTAGTTTAGGGTTTAGGGTTTAGGGTTTAAGGTTTAGAGTTTAGGGTTTTAGGGTTTAAGGTTTAGGGTTTAGGGTTTAGGATTTTAGAGTCAACCGGTGTGTATTTCTTTTGCTACAATGTATTGTTAGTTGTTTGTGGAGTGTGTAACGGTCGGGTGTTGATTGTAACCGGCGATAATTACAAGTTGCGGGGGTCGTGTACACGAGAAAGGAGAATGTGCAGGCCGAGATATGTGTGCTGGTTGCACCTGAAGTTGGTATTTTTATGGGTTTTTTTACTTTTTTTTAATGATTGGAAATCCAACCTAGGTTTATTAATTTTGACTTATTTAGAGTGAGTTTGACACCGGTGTTGGTTGTGAACGGTCGTTCTTGGACGTCTGACTTCACCAAGGAACTCTAGTTCTTTTGTTGAGAAGTTTTTTTTTTCTTGATTATGATCATGACTGTTGTCATGTTAAACACATTTTATGTTGAAATATAAGTTTTGTGAACAAAAATTGGTATGATCATGAAGTTCATCGTTTTTGTAAAGAATGAATGTAAATAAATAAAAATTAAATTTCTAACAAATATAAAATTTAATTATATTTGTGACCAGTTTACTGGAAATAAATACTCTAAACATCTAGATATATAAATGTTAGATGCTGTACGATCGAATTAATTAATTGCAAAATCATTCGGTCATTGGTGGGTTTGATCATGGTTCGACTAAGGATCTGTTTTGGGTGACTTATTTTTACCGGTCAAGCGTTTACGACCGCATAAATCGGACCTTAATTAAGGTCGATTCATGCGGTCGTAAACACTTACCGGAGAAAATAAATCCCCCCAAACGGAGCCTAAGGCTCCATTTGGCATGGAGCCGGCGGGCGTAAATGCAGTGGTTATAAAAAGGCCAAGTCTAATTGTAGGTTCAAACTCTTAGGGATTGTTTGGTGCGACGGGAGGAAACATGGTGGGAGGAGACGGGGCCGCCGATTGAACTGGAGGGGGAGGCCGCTGATTGCACTGGAGGGGGAGGCCGCCGATCGAAACGGAGGTAAAATCTTTCATTTTTCAGGGCGCGGTGGGAGGAGACGGGCCAAACACCGTCGCCGGGCATTTGATTACCCGTCGAGCGATGGCATTTGCAGCAAACGCTGCCTCGAACGCCGCCTTCTAACGTCGAGCCAAACAAGCCCTTAATTAGTCGTCCTGTCATACTTGATTTTAGAGGAGCCAGGAAGAGGCTAGTGTGTCGGAAGTTTACATAATGCTTCATTAATTAGAAATAATAAATATAGGAAAGTTATTTGTATTGAACAAAATAAAAATAAAGGTGATTGTTATCCGTACTATAGGTTATTCGTAAATTTTTGATATCTGCAAAATAATTTTTGTTAAATTTATATCTGCAAATTAAATTGTTATTCGTAAATCAATATTTTGATATCTGCAAATTAAAAAATTATAACAGATCGTTTTTATTCTCAAATATTTCAATAGTCCATAATGTCATTTAAAATTGGCAAAACTCAGTATTTTTGATAAACATAAAAGTAAAATAATAAAATTTAACAATCAAAAGATGTCAACAATGTTTTCTTTAGAGCAGTGTTAAGGACACACCTATTTTGGCTATGGACACACACTTCAAAATAAAATAAACACTTCAAAACACCTATTTTCATTCCAAATAAAAATACTAAGGACAACCCTACCCGATCACCAAAACCGCCCTCGCCTTCCCCTCTCCTCTCCGCGTGCTCCTCCGACCAGGCGGCAAATTAAAAGCTCCTCCGGTTCCGCGCCCCACGCCGCCGCCTCTGCGCCCCACGCTGCCGCCTCTGCTCTGCGCCCCACGCCCCCGCATCTCCTCTCCGCGCGCTCCTCCGACCAGGCGGCAGAAGCTCCGACGTGCGGCGGTGTTAGTCTCCCGATCAGTGCCATTTTCGCCTCTGCCTGCGCCCTCCTCCAGCCGGGATTTGCTAGCTTCTCCGGCCAGGTATCCGCCCATATTTGAACCATTTGAGTTATGTGCACAAGTTTAGGGTTATTGGGTTTAGCCCATACTTTTCCAGGAGTTATGTGCAAAAAAAATGACATAGAAAAATGTCATTCCAGATCATTTGAGAAGAAATAAATAACCCAATAACCCGAAACCAAATGATCCATTTTGTACAGGTTTATGATTATTTTTTTGTTTTCATCCGAGTTATGTGCAAAATGAATCTTCTATAGTGTAATTTTTTTTTGTTTTCATTTTGGTGATTTCCCCAAGTTAATCCATTTTCTCCGAGTAATTTTTTTTGGTAAGGGACTGTTTAATGGATTATTTTCTACCACTAATATTTTTAAAATTAATTACATGTTCAAATGACTTGTTTTTTAGTAATTTGTTGCAAATAACAATTTGGGTTGTCCATAGTATGATTTGGTTGTACATAGTCATTTTGGGTTGTACATAGCCGTTGGTTGTCCATAGCCAATTTAGGTGTGTCTATAACACCGCTCTTTCTTTATAGTCATCACTTCATTTTAACCTTTAAATCATAAATAAATTTGTAAAAAAAATTTAAACTTGCAAATTGAATATTTATATGCATACAAAACATCCAATTAAATATTTTGTATCTCAAATAGTTAGTAAAATTTGGCAATCAAAATTCTTTCAATGTTCTCTTATCTATAGTCATAACTTTTAAACCCGCATCTCCACTATTGCTCTCTTCTTATGTTGTCTGCTATGCATCATATTCGTTGCTCCGCCGCCATTAATACCCAGTTTGTAATGATATTTCATGGAGAATCAAATATGAGATTGAGTTGATCACCTTCCTACAATATATTTTTTTGTCTTCCAGTAGCCTTCAGTCTCCTCTTCGACCAGTGATTTGTTTCTATGAAGTTTTTCGGCAAGAAATTAACATCACGTCAGAATATGAAATATTAATCACATGGAGTGAGCGAAGATTTTCTTAATAAATGAAATCGATCAATAGCTTACGGATAGCCAAAACTATTTTGCGCTTATCTAATTGACTAATTTTGTGGAGAAACAAATATCTAAAATAAAGTGCGGATAGTCAAAACTGCTTTGCAGATAACAATCACCAAAAAAATTTCAGAACTACGGTGGCAGCAAAAATACACACCTACACATTACAAGCTGGTGTTGGTCATGAACACAATGATCACGATTCACCAATTGTCATTCGAGAATGCCTGACCTCTTCTAAGAAAATTCATCGACATTTATGTTGAAAACTAGCTATTTTTCTTGGTGGCGGTCATGACCTTGCATTGCCATGGCAAACATACATTTTACAACTGTGGAGTTTTTGTCCAAACTCACCGGAACATAAAAGTCGTGTCAAACGGAGCCTAAGGCCTTGTTTGGCGGAGCGGCAGCACAGCGGCATGCAGCACAGCGGCATGCCGCTGATTTTGCTGCCGCTCCGCCAAACAATTTGTTTGGCGTGGGCGGTGGCAAGAAGTCACCGCCCACAGCGGCAGCAGCAGCGCTGCAGCCCTGAAAAGGGCTGCAGCGCTGTTTTTTTTTATAATTTATATATTAATTTATAGTATTATTTAACATATTAATTTAATATATAAATTTCCTATATTATTTATTAATATATAAATTTTATATTATATAAAATTTATATTAATATTTAATAACATAATTAATTAATATTTAATAAATTATATTAATATTTATTGTTTTTTTGGTAATTAATTAAAACATTAATATAATAATTTTTAAATGTTTAATAAATAATTAATGTTTAATTGTTTAATAATTTTTATTGCGGGGCACGCAAGAAGCTCGTGAATCGGTCAAAATTGAATCGTCCTAGCTCGTGAGCGAATCGAGTGCGCATACGTGCGTCCTAACGTCCGTTTGGAATACTGAACGTACTCGAAATTATGCGAGAATCAGGTGAAAACAAACCGTTCTAGTACTGCAAAATGTTTATTTATGTATTAATATTTTAATTAATATATATTAATATTTTATTATTAATGTTGATGATCGTCCGGCTTGAAAATTGGATCGCCGTAACCCCGAGTCGGAGCATGTTTGATTTGAAAATCTCTAGGGAGAGCCTCATTAATACATAAATAAAACTTATATTAATTTGTAATAAAAACATTTCAACATTCTAATTATTTTGGGGATACGTGTGTTCTGACGTCCTTGCTCGTGAGCGAGTCGAGCGCGCATACGTGTGTTTCGACGTCCGTTTAATAATTTTCGGCTCGTCCGAACATATTTTGGGGAACCCCATCAATATTAATATATTTAATTTTATAATTAAATAAAATAAATGCTGAACAATTATTTTTTATTTTTAGATTTCTTAAACTCTCTTGATTGTTTGAGGGGACATATTTTCACCGGTCAAGCGGTTACGACCGCATGAACCGGGCCTTAATTAAGGCCCGGTTCATGCGGTCGTAACCGCTTGACCGGTGAAAATAAGTCCCCTCAAATGAAATTAAGGCCCGGTTCATGCGGTCGTAACCGCTTGACCGGTGAAAATATGTCCCCTCAAATGGAGCCTAAGGGTGCGTTTGGGAAAGCTGATGCTGATGAAAAACTGCTGATAAGAAAAGTGTTGTTTCTGAAAAACAGAGTTTTATTTAAAAACTGTTTGGATGAAATGAAGTTTGTAGAGCTTTTTGATAAGCTGTATTAAAATAATTGTTCGACAAAAATGAAGTTTTTATATGTAAATTTTTTTTCTAATTAATCTCAAATAGATTTAAATGTATACGACCAACATTACACGACATAACGTAATAAAATTTGAATATTTTTCAGATATTAATATTTCAATTTTTTTAACTCTCGTTGCACGAATCCATCGGCTGCATGCAAGTAGTTCAGTGTATCACATGCATGATTGAAAATATTTTAATTAAAATCTTATATTAAATTAATTAAAATATAAAATATGAGAAATAAATATTACCTTCTTGCCTCATAGAGTTGTTCGCTATAGACTCACGCAGTGCTATCATCTCGCCTACACCACTTGATGTATCAATGCATGCATCATGTTGTCTCTGTGAGTTTACTCCGCCCTGCGTACGCATTCTTTCACTTTCTGCAAAAACAGGATCTATATGTGATGGATGTCTCCGTATAAAATTATGCAAATCCATTGTTGTCAGGACAATATGTGTCTGTTTCTCAAAACTATAGCTTGACATATCAAGCAGTATTGCCCACTTTTTCTTTCATACACCAAATGTGCGTTCAATCACATTCTTAAGGGAAGAATGTACTTGATTAAAAATCTCTCGAAGTCCTTCAACTGGACGATTAGCACGAGCAAAGTCAGGAAGATGGTACCGTGTATCTGAATATGATTTTATATACCCTCTTTGTAGTGGATATGCAGCGTCTGCCAAATAATACTTTCCTACAAGATCGGCACACAATTTTAATGCAGAAATGTTGAGGAAAAAATAATATATAAACTACAATTATAATTTCATTACCTCTGGGGGGTGCAGAAAGTTGTACTTGAGATTGTTTATAGCAAAATTAAAAATTCGACTATCATGCGCAGATCCCTCCCAACCAGCCATGGCGAAAGTAAAACACATGTTGAAATCACAAACAACAATTACATTTTGTGTAGTAGTTCCATGACGCCCAATATATGGTACTTGATTTTTAACTGGAATACATGCATCAACATGTGTTCCATCTATGACACCAATGCAATCTTTAAAAAATGGCATGTAGCGCGCATCTTGTATAATTTCTGGTGGAGTAGTAGCAAAATATCCCTCTTGTGGCACTATAATATCTTCTGCGAGACGCAACAGAGCACAAAATGTTGATGCGCGAAAGTGGCACCGGGCAGCTAACACGGAGGGAGTGTGTTCGGTCTCACAAGCTGAGTGGAGAAGAGGAAAGAAGGCTGCGGGGGAAGAAGAAAGAAGGAAG
This sequence comes from Platanthera guangdongensis, assembly GCA_039583875.1. Classification (NCBI taxonomy): domain Eukaryota; kingdom Viridiplantae; phylum Streptophyta; class Magnoliopsida; order Asparagales; family Orchidaceae; genus Platanthera; species Platanthera guangdongensis. Next base: position 283,137,461 of record CM077153.1, read on the forward strand.
CTTATGAGTGCTTGAGAGTGGAGCAAGCGCTTGTCAAAGGGGTTGCGGGGATAGAGGTGAGGGTTGCCGAGAATAGCCGAGAAGGCTGATGAGAAGAGGAGGATGATCAGAAGCTATCGAGCAGACGGTTACTATGACGATCGACCAGCGAAGAAGCTTAATGAGCAGTGAAGAACTTGCTTAGCAGAGAAAAAGCTTGCTGAGCAGAGAGCAAGCTTGCTGAGCAGAGAGCAAGCTTGCTGAGCAGAGAGCAAGCTTGTTGAGCAGAGAAAAAGCTTGCTGAGCAGAGAGCAAGCTTGCTGAGCAGAGAGCAAGCTTGTTGAGCAGAGAGCAAGCTTGTTGAGCGGAGAGCAAGCTTACTGAGCAGAGAAGCTTGATCAACAGAGAAGGTTGATTAATAGAGAAGGTTGATCAACAACGGAGCTTGAGCTGACAGTTACTTGGACGGTTGCTCTTGCACGTTGACACCGAGAGAGCTAAACTGAGCTGAGAGGAAGAGAGGAGGCCGCTAGCAGCGGCAACAACAGACTTCGCCTGCCGCGGCTTAAATGCCACTCTTGCGACAGGCTTTTCCTCTAATCAAGAAACAAGATTACTGCTTGCTCAAAGTGCCTTCACATGAAAAAACAATAAAGGGTACAAAGGGGGAAGCTGGCGGTTAAGGAAGGAGTTGCCAGAGGCTAAGGAAAATAAGCTGCTGGCAGGCCGCGCGGCTTGATGGCAAGCTGTGGAGGACTGAAAATCTGAGGCCGCAGGGCTTGCTGGCAAGCTATTGGCAAGCTGTGGAGGACTGGAAAACTGAGTCCGCAGGTCTTGCTGGCAGCTGCAATTTTCCTCTTGCGCCTTGCCCCCCCCCTAAATGAGAGGCATTGGGGGCTATTTATAGGCCCGGGGAAGATCATCTAGAAGCGGGGCCCAGTGACGTCATCATACAGACTTGTGCGGACTCAGCGAGCAGAGATTGAGCAGAGGGGGATGCCTGAGACTGGAGTCCGCCAAAGGGCGCCGCCTGGGCTTCTAAAGGCCGCCCAAGGGGGAGGCCTGAGACTGGAGTCCGCCAAAGGGGGCCGCCTGGGCTTCTAGAGGCCGCCCAAGGGGGCGGCCTGAGCTGGAGGCCGCCCAAAGGGGGGCGGCCTGGACTGGAGACCGCCCAAGAGGGGCGGCCTAGGCTTGGAGGCCGCCCAAGAGGGGCGGCCTGGACTGGAGGCCGCCTAAGAGGGGCGGCCTGGCTGTTGCAGGCCGCCCAAGGGGGTGGCCTGGCTGCTAGAGGCCGCCAAAGGGGCGGCCTAGGCCTGCTGGAGGCTGCCAAAGGGGCGGCCTGGACTAGAGGCCGCCCAAGAGGGGCGACCTGGCTGCTGGAGGCCGCCCAAGGGGGCGGCCTGGCTGCTGGAGGCCGCCAAAGAGGCGGCCTGGGCCTGCTGGAGGCCACCAAAGGGGCGGCCTGGGCCTGCTGGAGGGCGCCCAAAGGGGCGGCCTGGGCTTTTGGAGGCCGCCAAGGGGGCGGCCTGGGCTTCTAGAGGCCGCCCAAAGGGGGGCGGCCTGGACTGGTGGCCGCTCAAGAGGGGCGGCATGGCCTGCTGGAGGCCGCCCAAGGGGGAGACCTGGGCTGGAGATTGCCCCTGGGTGGCGGCCTGAGGAGCAGGCCGCCACTAGGCAGGCAGAGGAGGCGGCCTGAGGAGCAGGCCGCCCTCTGCAGGGGAGGAAACCCTCTGAAGGTGAGTCAGAGCGTGAGTCTGCCAAGCCCGCGACAGTTGAATTGGTCCAGGGTTGGCGCTGGTTGGGCGACCTTGCGGACCGAAGGGATAGATCATACCGATCGCCCCATGTTGTTGTAGGTTGCCTCCTGTAAGGAAGAATGCTGCACGGTTAGCAGGCCTAACCACATGGCCTGCGAGGGTGAGCTATGGGAACAGCCTGCTGCCCTGCAGGATACGCAGTTGCTAGGCGACCTAGGCGGACAGGGAAAATTGTCCGCCTACACTTGGACTTGTCGCGAACACTAGGGAGAATCTGAAGGTCGCGACTAGCCAGCTGGATACCTTGAGAAGGATCACCGATTTCTGTGTTAACATAATCCCCACACTTTTTTAAGTTCCGAAGGGAACTTCAAAAAAGTTGGAGACCCATGAAAATCATGATCCACCCCAAAGGAAGAGGAGACAAGGGGAGATAGAACCTGATGTCTCTCCTAAGAAGGTTGTTACTGCCTGTCTTTTTCCTGTGAAGGAAAAGTTAGTGAAGACATAAATGGAAGGTACACTTCACGCGTACCTGAGTTTGCCTTGGCAAAACGAAGAAGAAGTGTCTTTTACTGAGTTCTGCAAAATGAAGGTGAGAGAAAAGTATAGAAGGGAGATAACTTGCAAATACCTGGTAAAGGCTTGCAAGCATCTGTTATCCCCTACAAAAGGAAGAGTGAGGAGTATGCAAGAAAGAAAAATGAGTTGTAAGTTCCTGAAATGGTCTTGCAAGTATCTGCTAGTCTCTGCAAAAGTGAGGTTAGAAATAGAAACGATATATAGAAGTATTTCGCAAGTTCTTGTGAAGAAACTTGCAAATGTCTGCCGATCTCTTCAAGAAAAGGGTTAGGAGCAGACAAGATATGAAAATAGCTTGCAAGTACCTGTGAAGAAGCTTGCAAATGTCTGTTGATCTCTGCAAGAAAAGAGTTAGGAGCAGACAAAATATGAAAAGAGCTTGCAAGTACCTGTGAAGAAACTTGCAAGTGTCTGCTGTTCACTGCAAAATGAGAGTTAGAAGCAGACAAAATATATGAAAGGCGCTTGCAAGTACCTGTGAAGAAACTTGCAAGTGTCTGTTGTTCACTGCAAAATGAGAGTTAGAAGCATACAGAATGTATGAAAGGAGCTTGCAAGTACCTGTGAAGAAACTTGCAAGCATCTGCTGATCACTGCAAAGAGAAAAGAGTGAGCAGCATGCATATCATAATGAACTAAACTGCAAGTACCTGGATGAGGCTTGCAGGTGTTAACTGTTGATGAGATAGGGTGGACATGACCAAATAGCATAGGAAATGCTTGACGAACTCTACTGACAATCAAATGAAGATCAAAACAGAATAGAAATCTTCTTGTTATATTAGAGATGTCATGAAGTCAAGATCAATGAGTCGAGCGCTGACTGTTGATAGATATGATCATATTAGCAGAGAAAAAGTTTGATGAATTCTGCCAATCTTAACTAAATTGCAATAGCATGGCTTGATGATCAAGGAGTGTAGGATTCTTTGATCAATGTTTGACGCCATTAGATTTTGATAAGAGTAATGAATAGCTTTGTTAATCATCATCTGATAGAGCTTGAGCAAGCAATGTATATGAAATGAGCATAAGCAAAGCGGATGTTTGCTAATCCTTTTGAGAGGTCGGATTAACCTGTTCACCTGTGAAAGAAGGCAGTTGACAAAAAGTGGTCTATATTCGGAAGTGATTAAAGAAGGCTGGATGCTGCCACAGGTGTTCCCCGTGAGCCTTATGCATCGCTTGCCTGAGAATGGTCATCCCGAGTATAGTCGTACTCAAAGCGGGTTGGCCGCGCATCCTCTAGGAGGGCATAAAAGAGAGGCAAGGAGAATCCTGAGAAGGATCACTAAATACACTACTCTCTTGTCTTGGGTACAATCATCACTGATCAATGAGACTAGTTGCGCCAAGTGGCATGTTGCTTGTCTGAGGATTGATCAGTGGAATTGTGGAACCCGTGAAGGTACGGACCGAGAGTACCGGAGAGTGTTCGGCCATCACAGTTGTGAGATGATCAAAGAGACAAGGTGTTGAAACCGGAATCCGGTCTCTTGTGGAGTTCGACCCTTTGGGGAAGGGGTGGTCTCGCGCCTACTTTGCTCCTGCAAGAAAAACAACAAAGAAGGCAAGAAGAAACAGACCCAAGGGCTCGGCAGGGAGGTCCCACCACAAACCCGGAAGATCTCGGAGCGCTTCCCCTCCTTAGCCAGAAGCCGAGCTAAGGTACCCTCAGAAAGCACTTGAGAACAGGAGCAGGGAGGCACTCAGAGCGTGCCTTCTGAGGTACCCCTTGGGTCTTATTTATAGTTTTTTGGAATCTGAACTGCCAATAACCAGAAGAACTGACCTGAAAATACCAAAAAGCCCTGGGTTGGGTCTGCCAACAGCCAAACTCCGCTGTCCTGATCAGATACGCGCAGTCCAACCTGGTCTGCCAATAGCGTGGCTCCGCTGTTCTGAGAAGCTATTCGCACCTACGTGGAGTCAGCTCGCTTCCAACCCTCCTCCGCGGGAGGCGGGCGCGACCTGGCTTTGCCGGCTCGCCTGTTCTTCTCGGGCGGATGCGAGTCGGGCCGCGGGAACCCGCCAGTCCTCTGCCGAGGCGGATGAGCGGCCAGGTCGCGAATAAGGGGCGGGCTGGTGGCCATTGCGACCCTCAGAACGGCTCACAGATCGCAGGTCGCCGAGCCCCTCCGCGAGTACCGGCTCGACGATTGGCGCCCCCTGGTCCGGCCGACGATTCTCCGAGCGAGCGGGAGGGGTGGGGAGTCGTCTCGCCCGGCTCGTCTGCTCGAACTAGGCGGGAGCGGACCAGCCTCTTGCCGCATGCCTGCTTGTTGCATGGGTGCGGGCCGCGGGGCCGGTTCGCTCGATCTTCCTGGTGGGACCCGCTCGACGAACACGGGGTTGTACACAATCCCCGCTCTTTTTGAGCTTGATACAAGCTCGGAAAGAATCATCCAACCCGCGTGTTCAGTGAGTACTGTGCTGAGCTGGCAGGGAATCTTCTGGTGGGGCCCCACTGTTCGGCTATAAATATACCACTGAGCCCAGGGGGGACTCCCCAGACCCCCTCATTTTCCTTGAGCAGACTGCAGTTTCTTGATGCCGGTCAGCGAAGAGGTGCGAGCTCACCTGGCGGCCGCGGGCCAGAAGACTCGGGAGGAGGCCCGCGAGGCCGCCCCTTGGTTAGCGCGTGGGTCTCCCGGCCCTCTCTTTAGGCCGGCAAAGGGAAAGATTGTGAGGCGGTCTCCGGCGAGTAACTTCCTGGGCTCCAGCTCGGCGGCGGGTGTTGAGGTCGCTTCTGGGGTACGTGACCTTCTTCTTCGGTTTGTTGTTGCATTTTTGATTCTTGGTCTTGCAGGCAATACCTTGTGAAGACGAGGGGAACGGGGGGGGGGGGGGGGGGGGGGAGGGGGGGAGGATCGCCCCCCTCTCCTGTCGTCTGAGAGGGTTGCTAGTCCCCCAAGTCTGGACCGCCCACCTCTGAAAACCTCTCGTTCGCCGGCTTCCCACGGACTGGGAAAATCTCTTGAGGCCCTCGAGGGAGGAGCTTTTCAGGGTCGGTCGGGCTCCTTTCGTCCTTCCATCGGCGTGGACGACGTTCCAACCCCTGGTAAGCTTGCACTCAGCGTTGGCCTTGTTCTCGCTCGCTCCTTCTGAATCGCCCTTTTGTAGGCTACAACATGGTCTCCTCTGAAACTGAGATGAGCGAGGGGTACTCGCCTCCGCCCGACGTGGAGGGTGTTTCTGACTACCTGGGCGACCCGACCGATGCGGTGGGGATGAAGAGGCAGGTGACGCGGCTGTTCCAGAAACACACGCTGCTGCTTCAGGAGCTTGTGAAGAGGGTCGATCAAGACAAGGCCGACACCGAGGCTCGGCTCGCGGCCTTGGAGGGAGCCCCGCGCGCAGCAGAAGGCGGCGATGTCACTTCGCCGGGCGTGCACATTACGCGAGCTGAGGAGCGTCTTAGGAATGCCTCGGAACAAGTCGGCCTGGCTCAGCAGGAGCTGGTGGCGGTGCGCGATTACCATTATCCTCGCGTGCCGCCGCGATCAGGAACGCAGCGGCGGGGCCTGTGGAAGTGGATCCAGTACTGATCCAGCCTTTCTTCCCCCCGCTCGCGGGATACCGCGGAGTTTCTACTATCTCAAAGCCTCATTCTGTATTTGTAACAATTTGTGACTCTCCTCGCCCGCCTATGGGCCTGATTTTTGATTTATGATGCACGTCAAAATTATCATGTTGCTGTTTCTATTTTCCTTGAGGCGGGCTCGGGGGCACTCGCGTCCGCCCCTCGCCCACCTCCTGGTGCGGGGGCAGGTCTGGGGATGTACTCGCTCAACCCGCCATTCCGGTTGTAGCGGGAGCGAGCCGAGGAGCTCGCCATCCACGAGTCTTCCCGACTCGCTACTTACGTCTGTCTGCTGTCATCGCGCGATGTACTTTTTCCGCTTTCCTGCTCGCCGCTGCCCACCTCGCGTTGCGTCAACGAGGTCGCATGCCTACGGATTAGGCTTAGGAGTTATAGGAGGCCCGGCAGGTCGTCCCGCTGTGGGCGACCTGTATCAGCGGCATGGCCTCCGCTGCCGAGGCTACTCGCTGACCGGGTGAGGTGAGACGGCTCGCTGTTTGACCGGGACATCAGATCCCTGGTGGGTCGACCCCTTTGCGATGCGACCCGGGTTCTCGCCTCCTCTCGGTCGCCCACCTGGGGGCTGGGTGGTTATGCTAGACCTCCCCTTTCGGTTAATCTTCGCGATTCCAATCCATTATTAACACCATTTGAGTAGTCTTCGGCCCTGCCGGCTAGGTGGTCGCCCGACATCGTGATTCGCTCTGGGTCGCAAACTACCGCCATCGAGTGACTTCCGGCCGTGCCAGCTAGGTGAGAGCCTGACAGCGGGATCTTCTCGAGGCTAAGGATGACACCGAGTGACTTCCGGCCCTGCCAGCTAGATGAGAGCCTGGCAGCGGGATCTTCTCGGGGTCCGAACACATTCCATCGAGTGACTTCCGGCCCTGCCAGCTAGGTGAGAGCCTGGCAGCGGGATCTTCTTGAGGCTAAGGATGACACCGAGTGACTTCCGGCCCTGCCAGCTAGGTGAGAGCCTGACAACGGGATCTTCTCGGGGTCCGAACACATTCCATCGAGTGACTTCCGGCCCTGCCAGCTAGGTGAGAGCCTGGCAGCGGGATCTTCTCGAGGCTAAGGATGACGCCGAGTGACTTCCGGCCCTGCCAGCTAGGTGAGAGCCTGGCAGCGGGATCTTCTCGGGGTCCGAACACATTCCATCGAGTGACTTCCGGCCCTGCCAGCTAGGTGAGAGCCTGGCAGCGGGATCTTCTCGGGGTCCGAACACATTCCATCGAGTGACTTCCGGCCCTGCCAGCTAGGTGAGAGCCTGGCAGCGGGATCTTCTCAAGGCTAAGGATGACGCCGAGTGACTTCCGGCCCTGCCAGCTAGGTGAGAGGCTGGCAGCGGGATCTTCTCGGGGTCCGAACATATACTCATCTCTCTATGCAGGCTAGCTATGACAATACTGGGGGGGGGGGGGGGGGAAGGAATTCATTATAATCAAAGTGTCGCTTACAGGCGTTTAGGGAAAAAACCTTTTTAGGTCGTCTCCGCTCCAGGTGAGACTCAGGGTCTCGCCCTCTACATTTTGGAGCCGATAGCCTCCTGACTTCAAAGTTTCCTTCACAATAAATGGCCCCTCCCAGCTGGGGTTGAGCTTCCCTACGGATGCTGACCTCTCTGCCGCGTCTACCTTCTTCAGCACCAGATCCCATTCCACGAACTGCTTGACCCTGACGTGCTTGTCAAAGTACTTGGCCATTCTTCTTTTCACCTCCTCCTGCCGGATGGCGGAAAGGTCCCTCAGCTCCTCCACCATGTCTAGGGAGAGCCTCAGTTCCTCCTCGTTCTCGGCTTGCCATTCCTCTCGGCCCTCTTTGGCCGCCCTGACTCGCGGCGTTTGGACTTCAAATTCTACGGGGAGCACCGCCTCGCACCCATGGGAGAGCTTGAAGGGGGTCTCTCCTGTAGCCGTGTTGGGGGTGGTCCTTAGGGCCCAAAAAGCTGCGGGAAGCTGCTCTACCCAGCTCCCCCTCAAATTCTCCACCTTCTTCTTAAGGAGGTTGACGATGATCTTGTTCGCGGCCTCCACCTGCCCGTTACTCCTGGGGTGATGGACCGAGGCGAACCTGAGGTCGATTCCGAGCTGCTCGCAGAAGCTGGTGAACTCGGCACTGGCGAACTGGGGCCCGTTGTCTGTGACGATGGCCTGGGGCAGCCCATGGCAACAGATGATCTCCCCCCAAACAAAATTCCTGATCACATGGGAGGTCACCTTGGCCAACGCCTTCACCTCCATCCACTTCGAGAAGTACTCGATCATCACTAGGAGGAACCTTCTCTGACCGCTGGCCTGGGGAAACGGTCCAACCAAATCCATTCCCCAGATGGCGAAGGGCCAGGGGGCCGTGATACTCTTGAGAAGTTGGGCCGGCTGTAGCTGAAGAGGGGCAAACAGCTGGCACTTATGACATCTTCTTGCGAACTCCGCGGCGTCTCGGCCCAGGGTGGGCAAGAAATACCCTTGCCTGACTATCCTTCCCTCCAGGGTCCGACTCCCGGAATGACTTCCACATTCCCCGGAGTGGACTTCCTCCAAGATCCTCTGCACCTCGCCCTCGGCCACGCAGCGAGTCAGCATCCCTGAGAGGGTCTTCTTGTATAGCTGCCCGTCCTGGAGGAGGTAATAAGCTGACTTGTGCCTTAGCATCTTCCTGTCTACCCCCTCCGGATATTCTCCAGTGGAGAGGAAAACTACAACTGGATCCATCCTCGAAGCTTGTTGGTCGATTTCCATGAGCTCCCCTTCTTCGATGGAGGGGCGGAACAGGTCGGTGATGGTGCCCCCCGCCCGGGGACCATGCTTTGCTAGCTGGTCGGCTTGTTCATTCTCTTCCTTGGGCACGTGTCGGATGGTGAAAGTTTGAAAAGTGCCAATGACCCCCTTAACCTTGGCCAAGTACGATCGCAGGGTGGGCTCCCTTGCCTCGAACTCCCCGTTGATCTGAGAAGCTACTACCATAGAGTCAGTAAGGACCTCCACATCTGACACCCCCAGCTCCCTGGCCAGGCGCAGCCCCGCTATCACGACCTCGTACTCGGCCTGGTTGTTGGTAATGGGAAAGTGCACCACCACCGTCTGCTCAATTCGAGTCCCTTGAGGGCTTTCTAGGACCACCCCCACTCCAAGGGAATGCCTCCCTGAGGCTCCATCCACCCTCACTTTCCAAGGAGTCGAGCGGGTGAGCTCTTCCTCCGCTACTTCCACCACGTAGTCGGCCAGGAAGTCGGCCATCGCCTGAGCTTTGATCGAGAGCCGCGGAACGAAGGAGACATCGAACTCGCTCAGCTCCACCGACCATTTAGCCAGCCGGCCTGAATGCTCCACCCCCTCGAAGATGTTGCGGAGGGGATGATCGGTCACCACTCGGATTGAGTGTGCCTGGAAGTAAGGTCGCAGCCGCCGAGCCGAGATGATTAGGGCGAATGCAAGCTTCTCCAAGATCGGATACCGGAGCTCGACCTTCCTCAGGACCCGGCTGACGTAATAAATAGGGAGCTGTCTCTTTCCCTCTTCTCGAACCAAGACGGAGCTCAGAGCCTCTGCCCCGACCCAGAGATATAAGAACAGGTCCTCCCCCTCCTTCGGCCCTTGGAGCAGCGGAGCCTGTGTCAACTGCACCTTGAGGGCCTGGAACGCCTCCTCACATTCCTTGGTCCATTCAAACCTCTGACCACCCCTCAGCGTTTTGAAGAAGGGGGAGCACTTCTCCCCTGCCCGAGAAAGGAAGCGACTCAGCCCTGCTAGCTTCCCTGTCAGCCGTTGGACCTCCTTCGCATTCCGCGGGGACCCCAGCTCTAAGATAGCCCTGACCTTATCTGGGTTGGGCTCGACCCCCGCGGGGGTGAGGAGGTCTCCCAAGGAATTTCCACTGTTGGCCCCAAAGACACATTTCAGGGGATTCAACCGCATCTTGTATCTGCACAGGGTGGCGAAGGTCTCCTCCAGGTCCCGGAGGTGGGAGTCCACATCTCGGCTTTTGATCATGAGGTCATCCACATACACCTCCAGATTCCTTCCCCTCTGCTCCTTGAAGACCATATCCATCATTTTCTGGTAGGTTGCCCCAACATTCTTCAGCCCGAAGGGCATCATCTTGTAGCAGTAGCATCCATCCCCTGTGATAAACGAGACATCCTTGATGTCCGGGGGGTGCATCCTGATATGATGGTAACCTGAAAAGGCATCTAAAAAACTCATTACAGAAAAGTCGACGGCTGAGTCAACCAGCGTGTCGATCCGAGGCAAAGGATAACAGTCCTTAGGATAAGCTTTATTAAGTAAGGAAAAATCGATACACATTCTCCATCAGCCGTCTCCTTTTTTAACCATGACGACGTTGGAGACCCAGCCGGGGTACTGAATCTCGGACACGAAGCCGACCTTGAGAAGTTTTGCCACCTCCTCCCTGATGGGCTCCGCCAGCTTGTTTGTCGTGGATCTCTTTCTCTGCTGAACGGGGCGTGTTCCCGGGTCCAGGTTGAGGCGGTGGCAAGCCACATCCGCGTCAACCCCCGACATCTCCGCGGCATTCCAAGCGAAGATGTCCACGTTCTTCTGGATGCACTCCAACATCCTGCCTTGGCCCTCCGGGGTCAGCCCTCCGCTGACGCGAATCTTCTCCATCCTGCCTCCCCGGGTGAGCACCTCCAGCTCCACCACTTCCTCTGCTGCCTCCAGCCTGGATTGCTCCCCCCATCCTTCGGCATCCCCCTCCTCTGGAATGGGGACCTCTACCTCCATCTCTTCTCCCTCGCCCCTCACTTCAGCCACCTCCTCCAGATCTCCTCCTGCCGCCTCTCCTGCGTGGTCCTTCACTTTTGGCTCCTCCCCTCCTGCCTCCTGCTCGACCTCCTCCATCCTCCGTCCCATCTCCTCGGCTCCCTCCTGCCAAGAGATGGTGTTCACCGCAGTGACATAACACTCCCGCGCCACCTTTGGGTCCCCCCTGACCCTGACCTGGACCCCCTCAGCGTTGAACTTCAAACACTGATGGAAAGACGAGGGGACGCAGCGGAAGGCGCTGATAAGAGGCCTCCCGAAGATGGCGCTGTAGCTGCTGGGGGCGTCCACAATGACGAACTTGCAGTTTCTGGACTGCCCCCCCCCCCCCCCCCCAAGGTGACATGGAGGTCAACTCCTCCCTCTACTTCCTTCCTTTCTCCTGAGAACCCGAACAAGGGCCCGTCTGAGGCCAGCACCCTCTTAGCCTCCACCTTCATCGCGTCAAACGCCTTTTTGAAGACGACGTTGACGGAGCTCCCGTTGTCCACGAGGATCCGAGAGACAGTGAAATTCTCGATGGCGGCCTTGATGACCAGCGCATCACAGAACGGATCCTCGTGGTCTGGCATATCACTCCTGGAGAAGGTGATCCTCTCCTCCGGTGGAGGGGTTTGGGATGTAGAGGCGACGCTCCGCCGGTACATGGTGTGGAGACTTGCCTTGCGGGAAGCCTCGATCCCTACTCCCCCGTGGATCACTCTGATCCCTCCTCGGATCCCGACATCCACCCGGTCTTCGCAACGATCCTCCTCCGCCCGAGGCAGGACCTCCTCGATCCTCACTTCTTGCCGCGCCTCCTGCTGCTGCCGCTCCCTATTCCCTCTCACCTCCAAGAATTTCGGGCACGTGGCCGTTGCGTGCCCCTCTTCCTGATGGAAGTCGCAATAGGGCAGCTCCACCCTGACCTCCCTTCTCCTCCTCCTCATGATCCCCCTCCTTGCTCCCAAAGCTATGGCCATGGCCTCCTCCTGATCGGGGAGCCGGGGCCTCTGGTCCTGCCTCCAGCCCGGAGGGTGGAACTGGTCTTGCCTTCCCTGGTGGTGACCCCTTCCGTAGTAGCCTCTCGGTGGCCCTTGCCCCTGCCATTCAGGTCTCCAGCCCAGCCGACGGTCGGGCTCCTGGTGCCCCCACCTCGGCTGCTGCTGCCACTGGAGCTGCCTCTGCTCCCTCTGCCTAGGTTCCCCTCTTCTCTCTTCCTGTCCTCTTCCCCCCTTCGACTCCTTTTCCTCCTCAGTTGCCCACCTGGCCAGTTTCCTTGCAAATTCCGGGTTCGACGCCTCCCCGTCGACCTCTCTCGCCGCCCTCTCCATCAACTCCTCGTAGGAGAGGGGGAGAACTCTCTTCAGCTCCATTCGGAATAAACCCTGCTGCAGGACCAGGGTAAAAGCCATCATCAGACTATGACCCGACATCTCCTGGACCTGGGTAACTTCCTCCTGAAATCGGTCCGCATAGCTCCCCAACGTCTCGTTCACCCCCTGCTTGATGTGGAACAGGGACTCAGACTCCTTCTTCCTCTTCTTTGAGGTAGTGAACCTCAACATGAATCCTCGGCGCAGGTCCTCGAAGCAGTAGATGAAGCTGGCCGGGAGCTGGTGGAACCACTCCCTTGCCTTCTCTCGGAGGGTGATGGCGAAGAGTCGGCATTTGAATCCGTCCGACATCTGACGGATGGAGACCACGTCTTCGAACCATTGGACATGCTGGACCGGGTCTCCCTTCCCGGTGTAGTAGGACATCTCAGGTTCCCTGAACCCATCTGGGACGGGAGCTGAGGAGACCAGCTCACTGAAGGGACTCCCCCCCCCACTGGGCGAGTCAGCGAGTCTTGCGAGCCCAACTCGCCGAACCTGCCTCGGCCTGCCGAACCGGGGAAAAGCTCGCGCCCCGGGAGCTCGCACCCTCGACCTTCCTCGGCCACCTCCTTCCCAGCTCGCCGGCCGGGAGCATCCTCGCCCAAAGAGGGGGCGACCGCGATCTGGGCTGCCGGAGTCGAGCACTCGGCCCGCGCGCCGAGTGCGAATTTAACGAGGCCCAGCACCTCGTTCGTGAAGTCTTCCAACATCCCCACCGTTGCGAGAGGCGGGGGGGGGGTGAGTCCTGCCTGTCAGATCCTTGTCCTCCCGTCATTGAGCTCGCCGAAGCTTTTCTGCGCTGACCACTTCCACGCTCACCGTACCAAAATGTTGAAACCGGAATCCGGTCTCTTGTGGAGTTCGACCCTTTCGGGAAGGGGTGGTCTCGCGCCTACTTTGCTCCTGCAAGAAAAACAACAAAGAGGGCAAGAAGAAACAGACCCAAGGGCTCGGCAGGGAGGTCCCACCACAAACCCGGAAGATCTCGGAGCGCTTCCCCTCCTTAGCCAGAAGCCGAGCTAAGGTACCCTCAGAAAGCACTTGAGAACAGGAGCAGGGAGGCACTCAGAGCGTGCCTTCTGAGGTACCCCTTGTGTCTTATTTATAGTTTTTTGGAATCTGAACTGCCAATAACCAGAAGAACTGACCTGAAAATACCAAAAAGCCCTGGGTTGGGTCTGCCAACAGCCAAACTCCGCTGTCCTGATCAGCTACGCGCAGTCCAACCTGGTCTGCCAATAGCGTGGCTCCGCTGTTCTGAGAAGCTATTCGCACCCACGGGGAGTCAGCTCGCTTCCAACCCTCCTCCGCGGGAGGCGGGCGCGACCTGGCTTTGCCGGCTCGCCTGTTCTTCTCGGGCGGATGCGAGTCGGGCCGCTGGAACCCGCCAGTCCTCTGCCGAGGCGGATGAGCGGCCAGGTTGCGAATAAGGGGCGGGCTGGTGGCCATTGCGACCCTCAGAACGGATCGCAGATCGCAGGTCGCCGAGCCCCTCCGAGAGTACCGGCTCGACGATTGGCGCCCCCTGGTCCGGCCGACGATTCTCCGAGCGAGCGGGAGGGGTGGGGAGTCGTCTCGCCCGGCTCGTCTGCTCGAACTAGGCGGGAGCGGACCAGCCTCTTGCCGCATGCCTGCTTGTTGCATGGGTGCGGGCCGCGGGGCCGGTTCGCTCGATCTTCCTGGTGGGACCCGTTCGACGAACACAGGGTTGTACACAAGGCTACGCTTGATCGTCATTGCTTGTCAAGCAAAGATCATCGTAACTATAATGTATCCTTTGCGAAGCACATCAGAGCTAACACATGGGGCCTCCCTAGCACACACTCTGTGTTAGATGCCGGCTCAGATCCAAAGTCCCGTATTCCTCCGAATGAGAGTTGGATAGCCCCCACTACACATATGCGAACACTCCCCGCGATATGTGGTCGTTGTGGTCTTACGCCGGAATCTAATCTTGAGGGGGTCTATAGTAAGACTTGGCGATATCTCATTGGTGTAGTGATCTCTTCGGCAAAGAGAAAAATAGAGGAGGAAGCATCACAAGAAGGGAACTGTGTTAGTATAAGATCCATGATAAAAGCTTTATTGAAAAGCAAGAAGCAGCACTTAGGAGTGCTTTAAAATGAAAATGTTTGAAAAGTAAGAGTAAGAGTAACCGATCACGGTTGTGAAAAAAATTGGAGAACTATGAAGTCCTTTGTTGGTTCAGAACAGTCTTCCAAGCACACCCTCGTCATCGACATTGAAGCATTCAACAGTTTTATTAACAACGAGGAGAGGGGGCTCTTCGACTAGGCTCACCCCTCTTGAGCTGCAAGGAATGTCTGCAATTTCTTTGCCCTTTGAGGTTGTTGGATCAGGGCGATCTTCTTTGGGAAATAGGTCATGCATCTTACCTTGTCGGAGCATCCTTTGCATAAGCTGCCGGAGTACTCGGCAGTTCTCGGTCAGTTGGCCTGGATCTTTGTGGAACTCGCAGTATGGTTCTGAGTCTCTAGATCTTTGATCAGCCGATCGATAAGGCCTTTTGTAGTTAGCTTTATCCTTCATGATTTGACTCACTTCTTAAATGGCCTCATCTAGTTCGGACTCATGCAAGTCATCGCCTTGCTGATGGTAGACTACAGCTGTTTGAGAAGATGGAGCTGATGGTAGTAGTGGGTCTCGAGTACGGTCTTGATCCCGGAAGGAGTATCGACGATGCTGAAATCTTCTATCCCTCCTTGAGTTAGTTGGGAAATCTTTCCAAGGAGACCTCAGAGGTTGTTTATGAGAAGGATCTTTCTCTGATATAAACTTGGAGACGAATCCTGGGTTGCTCTTTTCGCCTCGAATATATGAGTTGGCTAAGGCAATCAACTCTTGGTACGTTCTTGGAGCACAGACATTGGCTTCAAACTTGAGAGGCCTTTCATGGAGACCGTGGATAAGAGCCACTCGGTACATTTCTTGATCGGAAATCTCGATGTCCAAGATTTATCTTTGGAATCGATCAACGAATTGAGACCAAGTTTCATTTCCACGCTGCTTGATCTCGAAGAGGGCTTCAGGACCGCCCTTTCTCTTGGTTGAGGTAGAGAACCTGAGCAAGAACTCCCTTCACAGATCAGCAAAGGAAGTGATGGAGTGAGGACGAAGGCCATAGAACCAGTCCCTCACTTATCCATCAAAGGTGGTGACAAGGAGATTGCACTTAGTTGCATCTGACAGAGTCTTGAGAGCAACAGTCGATTCAAAGGCTTGAAGGTGCTTTACTGGATCAGTCTCTCCAGTGTAGATTGGCAGTCGAGGCTCTCTGAAGTTTGCCGGAGTAGGTTTGTGACAAACATTCTCTGTAAACGGTGACGACTCTTCTTGTTTTCCTACAACATAAGGATTAAAGGGTGCATAAGCTGTAGCTGCAAAGGAAGCAGGGGAATAAAAGAGAAAAGCTGCTGTAGGAGCAAAGTCAGGAGCTGATGGGTAAGGATGACTTCCCTGAAAGTTCAGAAATCTTGTAGGACTTCCCCGGGCTGCTCCCCGAAAAAAGTTTTGACGGACTGCAAACTCTTCATCTTGAGGTCGCAAAGGGGCTGCAGGCCCTTGCGGAAAGGTTGGTGTGTAAGGAGGATAGAACGGCGGGCAAGCTTGAGGATAAGCTTGTTGATGCTCCAATGTTGGTGTTGGGTTGATTGGAGCAGCTGGAGCTGTTGCTGGTTGAGTGTCTAATCGTTGTGTGATTGCAGCAAGAATTTGGTTGATTGCTTAGAACTGCTGAGCATTCTCACAGCGCGATTGCTCGAAGGCCTCCCAGAGTGGATCTTCACTGGGACTTGGAGCAAGGTTCTCATCTAGTTGGTGGTCTGTCATGACTAATTGTCAGTTTTCACTGTCTGTTCGGATCTGAAGGCCGCGTGTTAACTGTTGATGCGCGAAAGTGGCACCGGGCAGCTAACACGGAGGGAGTGTGTTCGGTCTCACAAGCTGAGTCGAGAAGAGGAAAGAATGTTGTGGGGGAAGAAGAAAGAATGAAGCTTCTGAGTGCTCGAGAGTGGAGCAAGCACTTGTCAAAGGGGTTGCAGGGATAGAGGAGAGGGTTGCCGAGAATAACCGGGAAGGCTGATGAGAAGAGGATGATGATCAGGAGCTATCGAGCAGACGGTTACTATGACGGTCGACCAGCGTAGAAGCTTAATGAGCAGCGAAGAACTTGCTTAGCAGAGAAAAAGCTTGCTGAGCAGAGAGCAAGCTTGTTGAGCAGAGAGCAAGCTTGCTGAGCAGAGAAAAAGCTTGCTGAGCAGAGAGCAAGCTTGCTGAGCATAGAGTAAGCTTGCTGAGCAGAGAGCAAGCTTGTTGAGCAGAGAGCAAACTTGTTGAGCAGAGAGCAAGCTTGCTGAGCGGAGAGCAAGCTTGCTGAGCGGAGAGCAAGCTTGCTGAGCAGAGAAGCTTGATCAACAGAGAAGGTTGATCAACAGCGGAGCTTGAGCTGACAGTTACTTGGACGGTTGCTCTTGCACGTTGACATCGAGAGAGCTAAACTGAGCTAAGAGGAAGAGAGGGGGCCGCTAGCAGCGACAATAACAGACTTCGCCTGCCGCGGCTTAAATTCCACTCTTGCGACGGGCTTTTCCTCTAATCAAGAAACAAGATTACAGCTTGCTCAAAGTGTCTTCACATGAAAAAGCAATAAAGTGTACAAAGGGGGAAGCTGGCGGTTAAGGAAGTAGTTGCCAGAGGCTAAGGAAAAGAAGCTGCTGGCAGGCCACGCGGCTTGATGGCAAGCTGTGGAGGACTGGAAATCTGAGGCCGTAGGGCTTGCTGGCAAGCTGATGACAAGCTGTGGAGGACTGGAAAACTGAGTCCACAGGTCTTGCTGACTGCGGTAGTTTTCCTCTTGCCCCTTGTCTCCCCCCATAAATGAGAGGCATTGGAGGCTATTTATAAGCCCGGGGAAGATCATCTAGAAGTGGGGCCCAGTGACGTCATCATACAGACTTGCGCGGACTCGGCGAGCAGAGATCGAGCAGAGGGGGCGGCCTGAGACTGGAGTCCGCCAAAGGGGGCGGCCTGGGCTTCTGGAGGCCGCCCTAGGGGGCGGCCTGGGCTGGAGGCCGCCCAAAGGGGGGCGGCCTGGACTGGAGGCCGCCCAAGAGGGGCGGCCTGGGCTTGGAGGCCACCTAAGAGGGGCAGCCTGGACTGGAGGCCGCCCAAGAGGGGCAGCCTGGATGCTGGAGGCTGCCCAAGGGGGCGGCCTGGCTACTGGATGCCGCCAAAGGGGCGGCCTGGGCCTGCTGGAGGCCGCCAAAGGGGTGGCCTGGACTGGAGGCCGCCCAAGAGGGGCAGCCTGGCTGCTGGAGGCCGCCAAAGGGACGGCCTGGGCCTGCTGGAGGCCGCCGAAGGGGGCGGCCTGGGCTTCTGGAGGCCGCCCAAGGGGGCGGCCTGGGCTGGAGGTCGCCCAAAGGGGGCGGCCTGGACTGGAGGCCGCCCAAGAGGGGTGGCCTGGGCTTGGAGGCCGCCCAAGAGGGGAGTCCAGGACTGGAGGCCGCCCAAGAGGGGCGGCCTGGCCTGCTGGAGGACGCCCAAGGGGGCGGCCTGGGCTGGAGATTGCCCCTGGGTGGCAGCCTGGGCTGGAAATTGCCCCTGGGTGGCGGCCTGAGGAGCAGGCCACCACTAGGCAGGCAGAGGAGGCGGCCTAAGGAGCAGGCCGCCCTCTGAAGGGGAGGAAACCCTCTGAAGGTGAGCTGGAGCGTGAGTCCTCCAAGCCCGCGACGGTTGAATTAGTCCAGGGTTGGCGCTGGTTGGGCGACCTGGTGGACCGAAGGGATAGATCGTACAGATCGCCCCCTGTTGCTGTAGGTTGCCTCCTGTAAGGAAGAATGCTGCACGGTGAGCATGCCTAACCGCATGGTCTGCGAGGGTGAGCTATGGGAACAGCCCGCCGCCCCGCAGGATACGCGGTTGCTAGGCGACCTAGGCGGACAGGGAAAACTTTCTGCCTACACTTGGACTTGTCGCGAACACCAGGGAGAATCTGAAGGTCGCGACTAGCCAGCTGGCTATCTTGGGAAGGATCGCCGATTTCTGGGTTAACACGAAGAGCTTCACTAAAATATCTGCTAGCAGTCTCGGTTGAATGTTGAAACCGCTCATTGCTTTTCTAATAGTTTCGTTATGTGATAAAATATATAATGTAATTGCAAGGGCCTCTCTACTTGTTGTCCTTCACGAACCATGCAATCCATAGTTGTTCTAAAATTTACAGTAGATCAAAAAATATTCGTTTTGGCATTCTGAAAGCCTGATGAAATCTAACTGGATGTCCACCAACTAATTCAACCAACCATTTATCACCGATTTGTTTTGACGTCATGCAGGATGTGTTAGAATTGAATAAACTGGTGCATTCTGCTAATACATATATTGTTGAAGTTAAAACTTGATGGTAGGCAACAACATGATGCCTTCTAACTGTCTCACACTTATCACTAAAATAATCTGAGTCATCACTAGACATTCTCTGCTTCACACATAAAGTAAATTAAAACTCGTGTAAGGATATGCAAATGAGAACATAAAGATGGTCCAAATTCCCAGTAGCAATATCAAATGATGCAAAAACATTACTTCTGCTCAACATCTATGATGCAAAAAAATTAGCAGTAGGATTTAGAACCATCTACAAACTGTAATCGTTCACCATCTACAAAGTGTTGAATTAAAATCCATAATTAAAAAAATTAAAATAACATAAACCTGCATATAGTCATGTTCACAATTAAGATTTAGAACCAAAAAAAACTAAAAACTAGAGAAGCAGTAGGATTGCAGGAAGATTCATACTTTGACATACTTGACATGATTGTAGAGTTCTACAGACACCACACTGGACTAACAAAAAAAACAGCCTTAGGAGCACATTATTTAAAGTTCCCCCTTGAGACACATTTACTAGCATTGTAGATAGATAGTAAGAACATAACAAATCCTACTGTGACCCTTTCTCGTAGCGGGTACGTAGCCATTTCACTCTGATCTCCTCCCTGAGGCACATAAAGATCTCCATATGATTCTTATCCATCAGCAACATTGTAGCAAAATCGAAAAAATCATAATCTCCGCATATGTCAGGATAAGATTCAACTTTCTTTAAAGTTTGGGTAATAGAGAATGGGCAAGTCCTTGGCTGCTCCCGGAGAGATGCACCGGTATCCTTAGTAGATTCCACCGAATCAATTAAGACTGAGCTGGTTACTTTATTTTTCCCCTTCTTCCGTCGTTTACGAGATTCAATTGCAATTGATGCATCAATACTGTCTACATTCTCACTGATGTCAATCAGATCATTATCATCCTCAGACATAGCTCGCTCATCAATTGACACACGAGCTTGGGAAGTAGTGTTCGGGGCATACACATGCACTCCAGTGGCAACAACCGAACTGAACATCATGTTCATTTTTTCCTCAAGCTTTGGGAATATACCTGCATACCTGAACTTTTTTGCGGCAGGTACAACCTAATAAAAGAAATTAATTAAATTTATTAATGAAAAAATTTAAACATAATGCATGTTTAATTTAAAAGTTTACCTTCAACCTCTCATCCCAGTATTCATCTAAAGCATCAATGGTTTTTCTGGAGGCATTCCATCCTAGGCCAGTTTCCCCTCTTTTAAGCTCAACCCACAACTTCCACTCTCTTTTCAGACGATCTCATTTATTTTTCATTTGAATCTGATCGTACTTCTTTTTGGTCTTCTCCTCAAATTTCACAACTAGATTGTTCTAGCCCTCTTTGTTAAAATGTGTAGTCGGCCGATTACCAAGCTCAATTTCGATAATGCATAGGTCACAAAATACAAATGTACCATTTTGATCCCATATAGCTGATATCCCTCCATCATTTGGTTTTCCCATCTACAATTTTAAAAAATATGAAAATCAAACAAATAAAAAAAACATTCACAAACAAACCTATGCATTCATTAACCCAATTTCTCTTTAATGTAACAAACACAAATACATTCACACACACACACACATACACACTTACACTCATATATAACTACAAACACACTTACAAAAATAGAAAATCAGTTAAGGATAATTCTTTTGCAAGAGGACAAGCAAGACAATTTAAAGAAGATAAAGTTACTAGGCAAAGAAAACAGTATTTTCATGCTTAATATTCAAAGAACTTTATGAGACATATGGCCAAAATAGTTATGCCACAAACTGGTCATACACGTTTTCGGTTCATTTATTATAGAAGATGAAACAGCATTGGATAAAACAACATCGACAGGAAGAAAACTGAAGTCAGGAGAGTAAACACATAACCCAACAACAAGATCACCATTGCCAATCTTCTTGCATAATTTGATGTCTTGAATCAAAAAAGAAACACAAAAAAAGATAACGAATAGGTCAGGATTATGTAATAAAGCGCTGCAGATACACACATACACTCATATACAATCACACACATACACGCACACTCACATACAAACACACTTACACGCACACACGCGCGCGCGTGCGCACATACACACATATACAATCAGACACACACACACACATACAATCACATACACACACATATACAATCACGCACACACACACACTCATATACAAACACACATACACACACACAAACTTCACACACATACACATACAATCACACACACACACACATATAAACACATACATAAACAATCACACACTTATATAGAAACACACATACACATACACACACAATCTTCACACTCACACGCATATGCAATCACACACACACACACACACACACACACACACACACACTCCTATACAAACACACACATATATAATCACACAAAAATACAATTTCTCATAAGCACAATTTCTCACAAACACAATTTCCTCATAAACATAAATTTTCTCAACACAAAAAGAATGCTCAATCATTTCCATGAAAATATAGAAATACAAACAATTTCACATAAACACAATTTCACATTATCACAATTTTACAACACAAAAAATGCCCAACCAATACCAGCAACAAAAAAATCGAAAAATCCAAACAATGCCCCATCATTTCCATGAGAATCGAGAGATCCAAACAATGCCAAATCAATACCATTTTAAAATGGAAAAACTCTAATCTGAAAGCTTTTGCCTAATGAGTGATTCATAAAATGGGAGATACATGAAAGATCAATACCCAAGGTTGCAGAAGAGCTGACTCTTGCTTCAGATCGTGAAATGAGAGCTCCAGAAATTATAGGTCTATCAAAATTGGGGAAATCTGTTTTACCGGAAATGTACAAAAATATACAAAAATGGGAGAAATGTACAGAAATGGTAGGAGGGCTCTTGATTTACCGGAAAGGAGGTCGTCGGAGGAAGCTTATTGGCCATCGTCGGAAGCTAGTTGGCCTTCGTCGGAAGTGCTGGCAGAAGCTTGTTGACCTTCGTCGAGGAGGAGGAAGGCGGAGGAGTCGCGGCTTCGGGAGGGAATCACCGCACCGGAGGAGTTGGCGGAAGCTTGTTGGCGTTAGCAGCGCATCATCGGGAGCCGAAGATGTCACAGGTCGCGGAAGTCGTGGGTCGCGGAAGAGTTGCGTCACGGCAGAGCTGGAGAAATAATCCGCGGCTGTGCCCTAGGTATAAAAGAGCCGATAATTAAAATATAAGCTAATCTTCTCTTTCTTGCAGGGGTGTGTTGGAAATAAATAAAAACAAAAAGTCAAGAAGATGGTAATGTTGTCTGATATAATAAAGTAATATTAGGATATATGTATAAATATCAAATGGGCATCATTATCTTTATAGAAGAAGTTAAGGGGTGGGTGCTTGGTTTTTGTTGCTGTACTGGGAGTAATAAAAAAAAAAATCACTTTTTTCCTCCTACTTTCACATCTGGTATCAGAGCACAGTTTCGGATTCTTGGTTTTGTTCCGTTGTTCGTGCGCCCTTGCGTGGATCTACTTCGCCAATCAACGGTAGTTCCGCTGTTCGTGCTTTGGGGAAGAAGGATCTTTTCAGATCCGCTTCAAGTTGGGGATTTCTTGTGAAAAGGAAAGAAGAAGAAGATGAAAGGAACTTCAAGTGATTTGACTAAGCCACAACTCCCTCGCTTTGATGGGAAGAATTATCACAAGTGGACTGTGATGATGAAGGTTCTTTATGGATCCCAGGATCTTTGACATCTTGTAGCGGATGGCGTAGAAGAACCAAAAGATGCGAATACATTTTCAGCAAAACAACTTTCAGATTTGAAGGAGGCACGGAAGGACAAGAAAGAACTTTACTTCATTTATCAATCAGTGGATGAGGTAATTTTTGAGAGGATTGCCTCAGCGAAAACTTCAAAAGAAGCTTGGGATACTCTTCACACCGCCTACAGAGGTGAAGATAAAGTGAAGTTAGTTCGCCTGCAAACGCTTCGATATGAGTTTGACATGTTGAAGATGAAGGACTCGGAATCGATTGAAGAATTTTTCAACCGTGTAGTTGCTTTGACGAACAAGATGTTGATGAACGGAGAAGCGGTGGAGAATAAGAAGGTGATTGAGAAGATCTTGCGGAGTCTACCTCGCAAGTTTGAGAATGTCGTGGTGACGATAGAAGTGTCAAAGGATTTGTCGACTTTGGCTTTGGAAAGCCTGATGGGGTCTCTTCAGTCTCATGAATTGAGAATGAAGTAGTATGAGACTGTTCCTGATGAGCAAGCTTTCCAGTCTCAGTTGTCCATGAAGGGAGGCAACAGAGGAAGAGGAAGATCTTCTTATAGAGGAAGAGGAGGTCAGTCAGATGGTTATCGAGGCAAGCAACAACAGCAAGATTCTCATAACAGAGGTGAAGGGTCCAATAAAGGTAGGGGAGAGGAAGACCACTGTCGCAAATTCAGTGCTTTAACAGTCAGAAGTTTGGGCACACGACAAAGTTCTGTTGGAAGAATCATCCTGAGGAAGGGAAGGAGTCCACCTTCATGCATGAGAAGGTGAATGAAGATTGAGGTGATATGTTTCTGACCTCTGATGGGATCGAGAACTGTAGCAATGACGTCTGGTACATAGACAGTGGTTGCAACAACCACATGTTTGGGAACAGGGAGCTGTTCAAGAGCCTGGATGAATCTATTCAGAAGGAGGTTCGTACAGGTGATGATAAAAGGCTATAAGTGAAAGGTAGCAGGATCGTCTCGGTAAAGACGAAGAAGGGCACGAAGACAATTCATGATGTCCATTTTGTGCCAGGACTAAAACACAACCTGATTAGTGTTGGTCAGTTGTTGAAGAGAGGACATGATGCCCATTTCAAGAAGGACGCTTGTGAGATCTGGGATAGGGATCGCATTCTTGTGGGAAAGGTAGACATGACTCCAAACAAGATGTTCCCGATCAAGTTTGGAGGTGAATCATTGAACTGCTTGAGTGCAGTCGTGGATGACAAGTCTATGCTGTGGCATCATAGATTTGGGCATCTGAATTTTGGAGCTCTTTCTGAGATGGGCAGAAGTCAGCTGGTTCGTGGTTTGCCAGTTGTGGAGAAGACTGAGAAGCTCTGTGAGGGATGCATCTTCGGGAAGCATTCCAGGCGATCATTTCCTAAAAAGGAACATGGAGAGCATCGAGGCCTCTCCAACTTGTACACTCAGACGTCTGTGGACCAATGAGGACGACATCCATTGGTAGTAGCAGGTATATGCTCACCTTCACTGATGATTTTAGCAAACAGACGTGGGTATATTTTTTACAAGATAAGTCGGAAGTATTTGGATACTTCCAGCAATTCAAAGCCATGGTGGAAAGTCAGAGTGGCCATAAACTGAAGGCACTCAGGACTGATAGAGGAGGAGAGTATCTCTCTAACGAATTTCGAGAATACTTGAAGAAGACCGGCATTTGGCACCAACTGACTACTAGATACACACCACAACAGAATGGTGTGGCGGAGAGGAAGAACAGAACAATCATGGAAGCAGCCAGAAGCATGATCCATGCTATGGGGATGCCAGACTCTTACTGGGCAGAAGCAGTTGCCACTGCTGTCTATCTGCAGAACAGGTCAGTGACCAAGAGTTTATATGGGCTGACTCCTTATGAAGCCTAGAGTGGAATCAAGCCAGGTGTTTCTCATCTGAAAGTATTTGGATGTGTTGCTTACTCTCACGTTCATGAGAAGATAAGAGGGAAGCTTGATGAGAAATCAGAAAAATGAATTTTTGTTGGATACAGTGAGCAATCTAAGGCTTACAAATTGTACAACCCGGTGAAGAAGAACATTATCATCAATAGGGATGTTGTGTTTGATGAGATGGCCAAGTGGGATTGGTCTAAGAAAGGCAAGTCTACAATTCCTGTAAGGATTGGAGAAGAGGGGGAGAAAGAGTCTCCTGAGACTGAGAATGTGGAAATACAAGCACCTGGAGAAAATAGGTCACCCGTTTCTACTTTCTCTCCTGGTTCATCA
This sequence comes from Platanthera guangdongensis, assembly GCA_039583875.1. NCBI lineage: Eukaryota > Viridiplantae > Streptophyta > Magnoliopsida > Asparagales > Orchidaceae > Platanthera > Platanthera guangdongensis. The sequence continues at coordinate 283,161,941 of CM077153.1, forward strand.
TCAACAACTAGTGGGTCATCTGAATCCCCGAGTAAGACCAAATGTTTGAAGGAGATCTATGAGAGATCTCAACCTATCTTAAATGAGGAATGGGCATACTTTGCCTTATTTGTGGATGCAGAACCGGTCGATTTTAAAGAAGCTGTTCAGGAAGAAAAATGGAGGAAAGTCATGGATCAGGAGATCCACTCCATTGAGAAGAATGATACATGAGAGTTGATTGAACTTCCACCAAACCATCACTCAATTGGGGTGAAGTGGATTTTCAAAACTAAGCTGAATGAAAAAGGAGCAGTGGAGAAGCATAAGGCTCGCTTAGTTGTGAAGGGGTATAAGCAGAAATACGGGTATGACTATAATGAGGTGTTTGCTCCAGTCACACGCCTAGAGATGATCAGATTGGTGCTAGCTTTGGCAGCTCAGCATGATTGGATGGTCCATCAGATGGACGTTAAATCTGCTTTCCATCATGGAGTTCTAGAAGAATAAGTTTATATTGATCAGCCTCCAAGATATGTGAAGAAAGGTGATGAAAATAAGGTGTGCAGATTGAAGAGAGCCCTATATGGGTTGAAGCAGGCTCCCTGTGCCTGATATGGGAGAATTGATAGCTACTTTGAGAAGAACGGGTTCAGAAAATGTCTGTATGAGCACACTTTGTATATCAAGAAAGAAGGAGGTAAATTTCTGTTTGTTTGCCTCTATGTCGATGATCTGATTTTCACAGGCAACTCTGAAAGCCTATGTGAAGAGTTCAAGAAGATGATGAATAAGGAATTTGAGATGACCGATCTTGGTCATGCTCACTATTTTCTGGGGATTGAAGTCAAGTATGGTGTTGAGAAGATCTTTATCTCCCAAACCAAGTATGCTGCAGAGATCTTGACGCGATTCAAGATGGAGAACGCGGTTCCCATCAGTTCGCCCATGGAGTTTAGGTTGAAGCTGAATAAGGATGGAGATGAGAAGACTGTCGACTCATCATTATTCAGAAGCCTGGTAGGAAGCCTCATGTACCTGACGGTAACAAGACCAGATATTATGTTTGCTGTTAGCTTGATCAGCCGTTTTATGGAGAACCCGAAGTAGAGTCATTGGGAAGCAGGTGAACGAATTCTTCGTTACCTAGCTGGTACACTTGATCATGGAATCCTGTATGAGAAGGTTGAGAATTATCAACTGGTGGGGTTCAGTGATAGTGATTGGGGAAGCAGCCTTGACAATAGCAAGAGCACATCTGGATACGTGTTTAGCATTGGATCTGGTGCTATATCATTGCAGTCAAAGAAGCAGAAGGTAGTTGCCCTCTCCACAGCCGAAGCAGAATATGCCGCACTAACCATAACAGGATGTCTAACTATTTGGTTGCGAATGATGCTTGAAGAACTCTGGCAATCACAGAATGGGTCTACGAAGTTGAATTGGAATAATCAAGCAGCTATCGCCTTGACAAAGAACCCCGTGTTTCATGGAAGAGTCAAACACGTGAGAATGAAATATCATTTTATTCGTGAGCTTGTGAAAAAGGTGAAGTTGAAGTGATATTTTGCAATACAAAAGATCAAGCTGCAGATATATTTACCAAAGCATTGAAGCCTGCCGATTTTTTCAAGATGAAGGAAAAGATCGGAGTTATGCAAGTTTATCTTATAGGGGGAGTGTTAAAATATAAGCTAATCTTCTCTTTCTTGCAGGGGTGTGTTGGAAATAAATAAAAACAAAAAGTCAAGGGGATGGTAGTGTTGTCTGATATAATAAAGTAATATTAGGATATATGTATACTAGCATCTTCGAACGGGCTCCGCACGTTCTCGAAGCGTCGCTGCGGGCTTCGCCCGCAATCAAGCGGGCTTCACCCGCTTGACCCCCCGACGTGGTTCGCCCGCCCCCCGGCGGGGTTCGCTCGCCCCCGGCGGGCTTAAAAAGTATTTAAAATCATTTTAATAATTAAATTGATTATAAAAACATATTAATTATTAAAGTCATTATTAAATAAAAAAAAAAGAAAAAAAAACCCCTCCCGCATCCCGCCCCCTCACCCCGCCGCCGGCGGCGGAGCCGCCGGCGGCCTGCCCGGCGCCCACCGGCGGGGCCGCCGCCCTCCGGCGAACCCGACGGGGGTTGTCCGGCGGCGAGCGGGCAGGGCCACCGCCGGCGGTGGCCCTGCCCGCTCGCCGCCGGACAACCCCCGGCGGGTTCGCCGGAGGGCGGCGGCCCCGCCGGTGGGCGCCGGGCAGGCCGGCGGCGGCTGGGTGAGAGGGCGGGATGCGGGATTTCAAGCCAGATGAAAAGTAGCTGTTTTTAGGATTTGGATAATTGCAGGCCACCCTTGATGCATCCAACGGTCAGCTTTGATTTCCTGCAGATCGGACGGTCCAGATGCGTTTCATGGTATGATCCAAATATGCATATTGTATTATATAATAAAGATATATCAAATGGACATCATTATCTTTGTAGAAGAAGTTAAGCGGTGGGTGCTTGGTTTTTGTTGCTGTACTGGGAGTAATAAAAAATCACTTTCTTCCTCCTACTTTCACAGCGTCACGGCAGAGCTGGAGAAATAATCCGCGGTTGAGCCCTAGGTATAAAAGAGCGGATAATTAAAAATGCAGTTTTGAGCTTTTGTTTACTAGACATAGCTTATGATCAAAACAACATTTTTAGGCTACCGCACGAGAGGCAATAAACTGTCCCAAACGCACCTTAAACCACCTCCTGCGGTCGGCGAATATTGCATTGGATGATCAGAACTCAATCCCAATATTTATCTATTTATTAATTAATTATTGGCATATATTATATCCACCGTGCAAAGCGTTGCTGAAGTGCTGAATGTTGGAAACGTGTATGGGTTCCCGCTCGATCCCAAACCACAAATGACTTCACTTGGCACCACAAGTCAACACCAAAAACGAGCCCGCCAAGTCAAACCGCGCGACCTCCCCTAATAAGCGAGTACCAACTTGGCGAGTCCGCCAGGTCGCGCGATTACACCCCGGCGAGACGCAACAAACCGCGCGGGCTCCTTCCCTCTATAGCGAGTGCCGCCTCTCGCGAGCGAGCTCCCGCCACCACTCGCGAGCTCAACCCAGCGAGATCTCCTTCACCACCTCGCGCCTAAAACACCAGGCGAGCCTGCACCCCACTCGCAGCTTGACCGCCCAACTTGCGACCTGCACCCGCGCGAGCTCCACCTGCGAGAGCTCCACCCGCTCTGCGAGCTCCCCCTGCCGAGATCACTTGACACGCGAGTCACACAAGGCTCGCGGGCTCTCACTCGCTGCGCGCTCACCAGACCGCGCGGCTTCAACTTCAAGCCGCCCGGACAGAAACACCAGCGCTGCGGCGCTTCCTACTTTCTCTCTCTAAACGGGAACAAAGGTTTGGGAGTTTATCTCTCTATTCATCAAAGTTAGTGGGATACTCCGACAGTGACTATGGAGGCGATGTGAACGATCGGAAGAGCACTTCCGGATATGCTTTCAACAAGTGGTATCAAAGCGAGGTTCGGACCCTCGGGAGTTTTTGAAGTAGGGGAGAGATGGAGTTTGGAGGTGTCGTGGCGAGGCAGGTCCCCAAGTTGAGCAAAACAAACTATGGAAACTGGAGTATACAGATGCGAGTGTTGCTCGCCTCTAAAGAGCTATGGGATGTTGTGGAAGACGGTGTCGAGGTGCTTACTGCCGAAGCAGAAGCTGCGTTGACTAACGCTCAAAGGATGGCGGTTAGAGAAACCAAGAAGAAGGACAAGAAGGCGTTGTTCATCTTGTATCAAGGGGTGGACGAAGCTACGTTTGAGAAGATCTCGGACGCCGAGACTTCAAAGGAAGCTTGGGAGATTTTGCAGCGCTCCATGCAAGGAGTAGACAAGGCCAAGAAGGTGAAGTTGCAATCCCTTCGAGCACAATATGAGATGGTGCGGATGCAGAGCTCGGAGAAGGTTGGGGACTATGTGACCCGTCTGCGGACGATCACAAATGAGATGAAGAGAAACGGGGAGACGATAGACGAGGTCAGCTTCATGGAGAAGCTCCTGCGTTCTATGTCTAAGAAGTTCCGACACGTGGTGGTGGCCATCGAAGAATCGAAGGACCTCACAGTGATGACGGCGGATGAACTGATAGGTTCGCTACAAGCACATGAGTATCGGATGATGCAAGATGAGGAGGAGTCGAGTGGCTTGGGGAAAGCACTTCAGACTCAACTCAATTTTGGAGAGAGTTCAGGAAGAGGAGGAGGTCAGCGTGGTCGAGGCTACCAAGGCAGAGGTAGAGGAGGAAGAGGTGGAAGAGACTTTGGAAGAAATCAGTTCAACCAGGGAGCGGTAGAGCTACATCATGGTTGGAGGCAAGATGCAGGAGGTAGAGGAAGAGGCCAAGGCAGAGGTCAAGGCAGAGGACAGGGAAGAGACCAGGGAAGAAGTCAAAGAGGAGGAAGAGATATGTCTCAAACTCAATGTTACAACTGTAACAAGTTTGGACATATGAGTTACGACTGCTGGGCTCCCAGGAAAGGTGGTGAAGCCAACCACTATGCGGAGGCTAACAACACGGGTGGAGACCCGATGATGTTCCTTACTATCCAAGGCGCTGCAGGAGGGAGGAATGAAGTGTGGTACCTAGATACTGGAGCTAGTAACCACATGTGTGGTAATAAGGAGCTATTCACCAGCCTTGAGCCGAATGGGGGAGATGTCAGTTTTGGCGACGCCTCAAAGATCTCTGTGGAAGGAAGAGGAGTGATCGCGGTGACGATGAATGAGAAGGAGGTGCTCATCAACGACGTCTTCTATGTACCGGGCTTGAGGAGTAACATCCTAAGTCTTGGACAACTGGTGGAGAAGGGCTATCGCGTCCTGTTGAGGGATAGCACCTTAGCGATGAAGGATAGCCAAGGAAGAGAGGTGGTAAGAGTGAAGATGGCGACGAACCGCCTCTTCCCTCTAAGTTTGGATGCCAAGGAGACGGCATGTCTTGCAAAGACAGGAGAAGAGGAGGAAGCTTGGCTGTGGCACCACCGGATGGGGCATCTGGGGTTCACAGGCCTGAAGCTGTTGTCTGGATCCAAGATGGTGGAAGGGCTGCCTATGATCACACCTCCTCAAAGGGTCTGTGAGGCATGCACGAAGGGGAAGCAAAGAAGGGAGACATTTGAAGGTGGCAAGTCTCGGAGAGCTATAAGGCAACTGGAGCTAGTCCATTCGGACATTGCTGGTCCGTTTGAGACCACTTCAATAGGTGGAAGCAAATACTACATCACGTTCACCGACGACTTCAGTATGAAGTGTTGGGTATACTTTCTGAAGGAGAAGGCAGAGGCTCTGGACAAGTTCCAAGAGTTCAAGGCAATGGCTGAGAAGGAAGTTGGGCAACCACTGAAGGTGCTCCGGACAGATAGAGGAGGGGAGTACACCTCTAGGCTGTTTGATGACTACTGCAGAGAATGGGGGATCTCACACCAGCTGACGGCGGCGTACTCGCCTCAACAAAACGGAGTGGCGGAAAGAAAGAACCTAACCATTATGAACATGGCGAGGAGCATGGTGAAGGGCAAGGGGTTGCCAAAGAAGTACTGGGCGGAAGCAGTACAGGTAGCGGTGTACTTGCTAAACCGTTGCCCTACCAAGAGTGTGAAGTTCAAGACGCCGTTTGAGGCTTGGAGTGGCTGGAAGCCAAGTGTGAAGCACCTGAGGGTCTTCGGGTGTGTAGCTTATGCTCACATCCCGGACCAGAGGAGGAGGAAGCTGGACGATAGAAGTGAGAAGTGCATTTTTGTAGGCTACGCTCCTGCGAGCAAAGCTTACAAGTTGTACAACCCGGAGACGGAGAAGGCCATTATTTCACGAGATGTGGTGTTTGAAGAAGGAAGCTGCTGGAGCTGGAATGAGGAGGTGAAGAACACCAAGGGGATGTTCTACGAGGATGATGAAGAAGGTGGAGAAGAGGCTGAAGCGGAGATGAGTGGAGCTGAGCCACCATCACCACCAAGCGGTGGTCCAGGGGGAGCTCTCACCCCTTACTCTAGTGGTGCAAGCACGAGTGGAAGCGGCCCTGGAGAAGCTAGCACCAGTGGGAGCAAGGACTACCGCCCTCAGCCCAGGATGCGGAGGCTGGATGAAATATATGAGGAGACGGCTGCAACCCATAACAACTTTTCTTTATACTGTTTGCTTGCAGATGTTGAGCCGTGCTCCTACGATGAAGCTGCGAAGGAGAAAAGCTGGAGGAAGGCAATGGATGCGGAGATCGCCTCCATCAAGAAGAACGATACCTGGAAGCTGGTAGATGCACCTGCAGGCCACAAACCCCTCGGGGTGAAGTGGGTGTATAAGGTGAAGAAAAATAAAGATGGGGGCGTGGAGAAGCACAAGGCGAGGCTAGTCGTGAAGGGCTACCGCCAAGTTCAGGGAGTGAACTATGATGAAGTCTTCGCACCGGTAGCGCGGATAGATACCATCCGGCTGATCATCGCGCTAGCCGCACATCACGGGTGGAAGATAATGCAGATGGACGTGGTCTCTGCTTATTTGAATGGCTACCTGGAGGAGGATGTGTACATCGAGCAGCCTCCAGGGTACGTGGTGAAAGGGCAGGAGAGAAAGGTCTGCAAGCTTGACAAGGCACTCTACGGACTGAAGCAGGGAGCTAGAGCTTGGAACGGCAGGATAGATGCTTACTTACAGAAGCATGGCTATCAGAAGTGCCCCTATGAGTATGCTGTGTACACCAAGGTAGACAAGGATGGAGGCATGATGATTATCTGCTTATACGTGGATGACATAATCTTCACAGGGAACAATGCTGGAATGTATGAAGAGTTCCGGGGTATGATGAAGAGAGAGTTCGAAATGACGGACTTGGGTGAGCTGAACTACTTTCTGGGAGTAGAGGTGCAGCAGAGTGAAGACGAGATCTTCATATCCCAGAAAAAGTATGCTGAGGAGATCCTAAAGAAGTTCAGGATGGAGAACAGCAAACCTATCTCCACCCCTGCCGACCCTGGACTGAAGTTGAGCAAGGATTCAAGGGAAGGAGCGGTGGACTCCACGTTTTTCAAAAGTTTGGTGGGGAGTCTACGCTACTTGACCTTCACCCGACCGGACATCATGTATGCAGTCGGAGTGGTGAGCAGGCATATGGAGGAGCCAAAGGAAGACCACTTCACGGCAGCGAAGAGGATCCTGAGGTACATCAACGGGACAAGAGGTCACGGGCTGAAGTACTCCACTGGAGAGGAGCTGAAGTTAGTGGGATACTCCGACCATTACTATGGAGGCGATGTGAACGATCGGAAGAGCACTTCCGGATATGCTTTCAACACTGAACAGGTCCATATGAACGGCTGGATGGAAAAGCACGTGTCTAAAACGCTACTCTGTTGAGGGAAAACGGTGCCGACGACGTCACAACAATAGTCCTTAAAACAAAGTCAAATCTAAGAACCATTAACAAAGGTCAACTGCCTACCTAACCAATAACGGTCCCACGGTCCCAAATCCAACGCCTAATCATCACTAGGATGCGGCGGCGGTGGCCGGAGTGCTGTTAGAATTATTGTCCGGCAACTGCATTTATTGTCGGATATAGGCTGAGTTTAGCCCAACTCGGATCCTCTGGATTTCGTGCTCGAACTCCAGAGTATAGTTCGCTTTAAATAAGAGAGGGCTCGGATGGAGTTCGGCATGAGAGTATTATGCGATTGTTGATGACTGTTTGAGCTATAAATCGATACCGTTGATTGGTGAACTTCACCTTGGAGTTCCCGCACGAACTCCAGAGGATCCGGATTCCGTTTAACCCGACTGTTTTTGTTCAATGGCTTTGGACAAAAACACCGCGGTCGGTCATAGTATATATGTTTGGTCGTACTACTCTACAGTTATGAGTTATGACACTTTTTATGGTGTCTTTGAACCATTTGAGCGAGCTCGGCTTCATGTGCTTGGCTTGATTGGTTGGCTGGCTTGCTTTCGTGTTCTTGGTCGAACTTTTCCCAGTTTGACTTGAATTTTTTTTGAGGGAACTCCATCAATGATAATTAAATTAAATGAATAACTATTTATTTCATCAATTTAAGTTTTTCCACAAAGCCATCAAAATTCAACGTCGTTTGATACACAGATGGACCCAAGCACGAACGTGGATTCTATACACGGGTGTGTATAAAAAAAGTTATACACACCCTTTTTGACGGCTGAGATCTACAATACACCATTTTCAGCGGTTGGAATCAAAATTAATTATGCACACCCATTTACATATACATCTTAGAAATATATATGATGATATACATTTTATAAATATATGTGGTGGATTTATAGTGGATCCGCCATGTGTCAGCATCCGAAAAGGATGTGTATAGAAAAAGTTATACACAAGTTTGTATAGAAATCTTATTCCCCAAGCACGGGCAGGCCCAGACACAATGAGAGATAAATGATTGTTTACATTAAAAAAAGATAGTTGTTAATACAATTACAACTAAAACAAATATTTCGCACTTGATATGTAAGTTTTTCTTTTATAATGTTTTGTTTCTATGACTTTTATATTTTGATTTTGCAACAATTTGACTCATTTTGTATCTTTTTAGTTTTTGCGTTGTTGAAAATATTAATAATAATTTCAACAATGATTTACAAAAAAGTAGTAATAAACTTCAAATATAAATGATTTATTTTGGCATCTCGTTCTATAACCAAAAAAGAAAAAATAGTGAAAAACCCGAGTGCGATCTGAGCTTATGCAAAATGTCGAATCAAGTAAATCTATGCATTCTTGTTTTTTTGTCATGTTTTCTTAGTCGTTTTAGATCTTTGTCACATTGCTGTATTAGGCTCTGTTTGACGCGGTGTTTTCCAAGCGGCACGCCGCTGATTTTACCATCGCCGCGCCAAACAGTAATTTGGCGGGAAGCAGTGGCTGACGCCACCGCTAAAAATAGCTGCAGCGTTGCATGACTGCAGCTGCCGTTTTTTATAAAAAATATTTTTTTAATATTAAAAAAATTATAATATTAACTTAATTAATATATTATAAGTTATTATATTAATATATATAAGTTATTATATTATAAGTTATTGTATTAAATTATATTATAAGTTATATTATAAGTTATTAAATTAATATAATTATATAAGTTATATATTATTAATGAATATAATGTTACTTATATAATATTTATAAAATAAAATTAGGTGATTAACAACATTATAAATGATGTTCTTCCAAACAGATTCGCAGATTCTGCCACCACTCTGCAAAACAGCTGATTATTCCACCACTGCTTTCCACCACTGCTTCTCCAGTCACTACAGTCGCGCCAAACAGAGCCTTAGAGTTTATTTGTTTGGGTGTTTCGCATCTCCGTTTTGGGCAAACGCCGCCGGAAGGAGGGTTAACAAATGAACCTCCTGCGGCGTTTGCTCCGTTTCCACCAGCCCGCCTTGAGAAACGCCCCAAAAAGCTCCGTTTGGAGCAGCCGCCTCCCAACGGAGCTTTTTGGGACGTTTCTCAAGGCGGGCGGGTAGAAACGAAGCAAACGACACCGGAGGTTCATTTATTTACCCGCCTTCCGGCGCCGTTTGCCCCAAACGGTGCGGCAAAACGCCGAACCAAATAGAGCCTAAAAAGTGTTTTTTCAACTATTGGCATATAGCTACTTGGAACGAGTTTTATGTGTTTCTTTAAGGCTTAGTTTGGCGGGGAGGTGCATGTGGTGCTTCCGGGAAAATCACCGCATCGCGGGACCGTGACCACAGTTCCCGCGGTCCGGTTGATTTCCACGAAAATCTTGCGGTTTTGTGCGGCAAGGTGGAGCCCCACCACCCGACCGCGGGATTTCCAAACCCCACATTTCATGGCAGGACCGTGATGTGCGCGCGACCGGCGCGAATCCTCCCCGCCAAAAGAAGCCTAAGTTTATTTTTTAAAAAAATTGTTATGATTTGGTTGACTCTCCCAAAATTTTAGTATCCATCGTTCCTCATTTTTGGGGGAGATTTTTCCGTCCGGGCTCCGTTCCTAAATCTAGGTCCGGGATTGCTGGGGTGTCACCGCGTGAAACAATAAATGGTAATGATCAAAACTAAAAAAAACAAAGGGGATGTGGTGAACCCGTTCAATCTCCGTAAAGATCGTCGTTGAACTCCGCGGAGATCACCCGGACCAACCGGAGCCCGGACGTAAAAATTTTCGCATTCTTGGCCAGCACGGTTTGACCTTTTTAACACGACAACTTCCTTTTTTTTAATGCTATTTCATTTTCCAGTGGGATATGATAAAAATGAAATAAGTTCATTTTTATTAAAATTTATGCATCTCATGTAAAATTAATTGATTATATAGGATTATAGGTAAAGGCTCCGTTTTTTGCTAATTTAAAAAAAAACTAGTTTCGAATATAAAAAATGTAAAATGTTCATTAGACAAGTTCGGGCATTTACGAACGACGGTTTATAATCATCGTGTTTGTGACGCCACATCCGTGTCAAACGAAGCCTGAATGTATGGTGTGACCCATCAATATATTCAGACGCACCGTGAAGATATGCCAAACAATTTTGGGGGCATAACATATGAACAATCGCTTCAATATAGACAACACAATCTAGCCATATAACTCATTCAATGAGAATTGAATAGTGGTGTTTATTCACCTGAAATTTGATTCAATTCTTCATATTTGACCTGCCTCTCCTCACTCACAGGTATATGTGATATTTGCTATTTGCTATTTACATGACTGATTGTCTGACTCATGCAATAACCAATAACTACTTGATTGTGGAGCAAAATTACAATGGATTTTATGGAAGGGTCCTCACAACCTTCAAACGGGCATCTTGCCATATGATAATTTTCGATTGATTATCAAAACACGCATGCCCCCTTGGTGACTTGTTCGTGCGTACCTAAAGAATGTATGTACGCACCATATAATAATATTGCGGGCGAACAACCATAAAAATGGCACAAATGGATTAAGACTGACTTGATCAGATGTAACACCTTATAAATCATGACATCATTTAAAAAAATATAAATGAAATTTCTCAACCAAGATTATTGACGTAAGTTTGTAGACATAGTAGGTCCAACCTCCAAGCTGTGTGGTTGAATACATGTACTAGTTATGACATTTATGCGAGTTAAACAACAAATGTATTTTTTTGCTGAAGAACTCAAATGAAATTTTTCTGGCACATAATCCGAGGCGTAAGGGAGCGTGCCCTGAGCGTATGCGATTGTAACTGCTCCAAAAGTAAGGGGATGCATCCAGAAGACGGAGACACGATTTTTTGGGGGCACAGTTTGAGACACACGAGCATGTGCTGTTCCGACGGTTCCATGTCGATTTACTACACGCCCGTTGATGAAAGGACACGATGAATGAGACACACGTACAGGCGCGTGGCACCTTTGCCAGTGTGTCAAATCATATTTCCCGAAATTGTAATTGTACGTGGTGCTAGCTATATATAAACATCGTTATTGGCTTTGGGTATATGGAAATCTGAAGTATGAAAACTTCCCTCGCACTCTCTGTAACCGCCTCTATTCTTGATAATGAAGGTACGACTGCTGATGAACCACTTATATCTGTATTGTCTGTGATTATTTGATTTCTGATTCATTCTTCCCCAATTCCTACAACAAAAGGCATATCGAAACTTCATCACTGCAGGCAAGTATCCTTTAAAAGGGAGAACTAAATAAAAAACTATGTGCCACCCTAGTGATCTCACCGAGTATTCTTCAGTAAGCAAATTACAGGCTTCAAGCCATTTTTCGTCCAAGTAACATGTAATAACGTTGCTGCTCTTTAGCATTCGTTGTGTCCGTAGTGGCTCTCAGTGTGTTTAAGGCTCTGTTTGGCTCCACGTTTTCTTCACCGTTCCGCCAAACAGAGAAAAGAGCGCAACAGTGGGAGAAGCCACCGCAGGCGGATCGCTGGATTTGAGCGTTTATGAGTCGTGAAAATTTTTCATGACTCGCAAATCGCGACTGAAGTAGAGCCCGAGATCTTTCCTCTCTCGTGAATCCTAGGTCGCTCTCCCGTGAAGCCCTCTGTCCGACTCCCTTTTCGCTGGTGTTTCCTCTCCTCCGGCGATCTCATTCGGCATTCCAGATCCTCCGGCATTCCAGATCCGCCGTTGTTCCATCTCCTCCGGCGAACAGACTAGTCCCTTTTTCCCCGGTGAACAACCCCTCCCCCCCCCCCCTGCACAAGGCCGCGAGCCTTCTTCTTCAGGTATAGATCGAAACCCTGTTTCTCTCCTACTGTGATCGTTTTTTTGATCTCATGGAGATCATTTTTTTGATCTCATGGGATGTTTTTAATCTCTTAAACAGCTTTTCCGTTTGAAACAGCTCTGCAAAAGTTGTTCATCCAAACAGTTTCACAGATTTTGCCATCACTGTTCAAAACAGCTGATTATTTCACCACTGCTTCTCACCACTGCTTCTGCAGTTGCTGCAGCTGAGCCAAACAGAGCCTAAGTAGTTGTGCTAGTAAGAGAAATGCCCTTATCTTGTAAAATACTCGATATAGGCTCCGTTTGGGGGACTTATTTTTACTGATGAAGTGGAAAGATTCGGTACATGCGGTCGTAACCGCTTGATTGGTGAAAATAAGTTCCCCCAAACGGAACCATAATATTGTATAACGTATAGTAAATAAACTAAAAAATTTCATCTCTCTCAATCTCTTATTACACATGATATTTCATGTTTTGAAACTCCTGCATGCTCTCTTATTACACATGAATCAATAAGTAATTAACTATGCATATATTTTATTATTTTATTCTTTTTAATTAATTAAATTTCTTCCACACATACAAGTATACAACAAGCAACGCTATATATGTATAGCTCACAAATTAATCACTATATTTTCTTTCTATTTCCCCAATACGTACACAATGATATACCCGCTGCCGCATAAAAATTAATATAATAAAATAAATAAGGGAGACCCGGATTTATGTGAACAGTTGCATTAATGGCTGCCCGCGATATCCGTACGGACAGGAGTGATCAGCAATCCTCGCCTTGCGCTTCTGTAAGAACCTCTGCAGCGACCTCTTCATCGATAGGCCCGGAATTATCGGCTGTGCTGCCGTCGCCGTCGCCTCCGTGGTCGCCGGAAAAGAGAAATCGTCGACCTTATTCCCCTCCTTCTTCGCCATCTCTATAATGGCTCTCGCCTGGACTCCCGTCAGGTCGGAGGAGGAGATCATGTGGCCGTCGTAAAAGATTGTCATTTTCTGCCGCCGGTGATCGGAGGATGAAGAAGGCGTGGAGCTGAGCCGGAGCTCGAGCTCGTGAGGCTCTACGACGACGGAGCTGTTTCTCTCCATAAATGTCTCTGCTTTGGATCTGTGTCTGATGCGACTTTTTGCAACGGAGAAACGAAGATCGAGGGTAAAGAATGAGAGAGGAGAGAGATGCGGTTCCTGGTTTTATAGATGCGGGGCGGTAAAGAGGCGCACGTGGTCCACGCGTTTTTCGTGCGACGGAAAATGGCGCGCCGTTTCGAAGTCGTCGTGGCTGCGACCACACCGCGCGCGGGTTTCTCATTTCTTTTCCGTTTAAGTTATTTATTTTTTTAAGAATTATTGCATACGCCGTAAGCAAAATCGCATTGATTAGGACGGTGAGGAGATGTGGTACGCTGGTGGGTGCTGACAATTTAGCAATATTATTGGAGCATGGTGGTAGGCGGGATGCATCTGCTCCGTTCATCAAACAAAAACACAGTTTGATGGACGGCGCAAATGCATTTTGTGTATCATGCTTTAATGTGCTCATCTCCAATTCCTCTATTTGTCTTTCTCATCTCTGGTTGTCACCTTCGTACTTGTGGGGCAGCTCATCAATATTTATCCCTCATGGTTACCGCAAAAAATTCGTACTTGGGTATCTATAAGAAGATTTGCTGCCACCATTCACTCGATTGTTGAAGCTGGAAAAATTCATACTTCAAAATTTGGATTAATGCAGTGTAAGGTTACTGATTCTGCGGTTGGACGCCACAATTCAGATGACTAGGGCGGGAGAGAGAAAACTGTCTACAAGCACACCTCAAGTGCTACAATAGGGAGGTCTCACCACGTAATCGGAAGTTTGAGAGAAACTTCCTCTCTGCAACCAACAGTTGGGTGAGCTACTAGGTATGCATGGATTTGACGATTATCCAGCATGAGCGGACCTCAAATGTTATGAAAACGGGTCTCTGAGTACGGATAAAATTCTTCTGTTCAAGTGAAATTTCTAACGGCCACAATTATGGTTACGAAAAATAATAATAACGTACGAAAAGAAATAAACAAACACCACAAAGGAAGAACACCAAGATTTAAGTGGTTCCCCGAAAAATCAAATGGGTACATCCACTGTGCAGGCAGAGATCAATTTTATTTCTCAAGATTCTCAAACATATAATACAGCTAAAATGGAGGAGAAAGAATAGATCGAGAAGAACTCGAATCCTACAAGATCCGGCTGTACGAGATGCGACGAGAATCAAAGAGGCGGCGAAGTTCCTGCTTTTCGAAGACCCGCACGGCCAAAAGCTGCACCGAAAGAGAAAGGACCTGCTGCACCACTCATGTTGGCCGGCCACCGTTTGAATTTAAATAGGAGAGAAATCCTAGGGGGGAAAGGAGGGCCGGCTGCCACCATTGGAAGGAAGATAATTCCTTCCCCAAAGAGGAATTTCCAGGTTGGCAAATCCCCAAAAAGAACAGGGCTGAATATTAGGAGATAAATTTGGAGGGCCGACTGCCACCATTGGAAGGAAGATAATTCCTTCCCCAAAGAGAAATTTTCAAATTGAATTTCGCCCGGAATAGGTAATAACACCTCTCACGGATTGCCGACGTGGCGCAATCCGGACGATCCATGCGCGTGTGAGGTGTCACGATCCTAACAATCTCCACCTTGACGCCTCACGCAAACGAAACTCCACCTTGACGCCTCTCCAAGGACAAGCTCCACCTGGCTGAAATAACTCCAATAGCTAGACGGTCACCAAGATCCAAAAGCCAAAGAGACCAGATTGAATGAACTCTGGCCGAGAGTGAATCATATATAAGAAATGAACTCCTTCAATCCCGAGTAGCGCACAAACTGGACTAACGTGGCTGTCTCAGAAACGCTCCACCTTGAAGCTAAATATCAACTGCTCCACCTCCAGCGGTGGTCTCTCATAACAAAACTGAACCTGTCAAGATTCCTGACATTTGATGTGTAGGCGGGAGAGAAACTGATAAATGCAGACACATCAAGAAAAGAATGCAAACAACTGTCCTCGGCATGGAAAGATGGAACCCCTATGAGAACTAATCAGAAAAGGATTGATTAGACACACTCTGAGCCCATGTAGAACGAAGGAGTAATAATGAAAGGGCTAAGGTAATAGGGGGATAAAACGCATTCGATAATGAATTCTTTGACCAGAAAAGAATAACTCGGAATAAGAGTTATATAAACACAAGCATAAGAAATAACATGACTAGGAAAAAAAATGATGGTAAGCAAATGGACGGGGTAATAGAATAAGAAAAGGAAAAAAATACCGAAAGAAAATGTAGATAAAACAGGAGGAAAAAAGATAGGTGAGGAAAAAGTACTAAAGGACGTCCTCATCGACATCCTCGATGCATATGGATGCGACAGACTTCCCCTTATCATCACTAAGGGATTTTCCTTTCTCCTTGTTCTGAAGCTTCCAGCAGTCATTTATTCCGTGACCCTTCTTTTTACAGTAGTTGCATTAACTGTCTGAACTCTTTTTGAACTTGTCTCCTCTAACTGAACCAGACTGGCCCCGAGAGAATAAAGCTGAAATTTCAGCAGCACCTGAGCCGGAAGACTTCCTTCGGATGTCATCTGAGAGTAAGGCTGCAGTGACCTCTTCCATGTCCAAAACGTCCTTGCTGTAGGTAAGAGTAGTGACCATGCTCTCGTAGGACTTTAGAAGGGAGTTCAGTAAAATAACTGTCTTGTCTTCTTCCTCCACCTTGATATCCATGCTGAGACACTCTGATAGCAGTTTGTTAAAACTGTTTAGGTGTTCGTGAAGAGAGGAACCCTACTTCATGCTGAACTTGTACAACTGTTGCTTGAGGTAAATATGATTGGGAAGAGACTTCGTCATGTAGACATTCTCCAGCTTTGCCCAAAGATCAGAGGCAGTCGTCTCTGAAAGAACTCTATATAACACATCATCGTATAAGCAAAGCTGTATGGTGGACATAGCTTTGAGATCCATATCCTCCCACATGCGATCGGTAACCTCAACATCCTTATTGGCCTTCCACAATAGTACACGGTGTAATCCTTCCTTAATCAGTAGTACTCGTACCTTGACCTGCCACAGGCCAAAATTGTGCTTTCTGTCGAATTTCGTAACTTCAAACTTCGCACCTGGTGTGGAAGTCGCCATAAAAAACAAACTGAAGAAAATCTGCACGGATACCGAAGCGACCGAATAAATTCACGGATCAAGATTGGGAAGATAGGGAGCGGACCGATGTCGTCACCTACCGTTGACCCAACTCGAAATGGAACGTCCAAACGGTCGTCGATCGAACCTGGCTTTGATACCACTTGCTATGAAAACGGGTCTCCGAGTGCGGATAAAATTCTCCTGTTCAAGTGAAATTTCTAACGGCCACAATTATGGTTACGAAAAATAATAATAACGCACGAAAAGAAATAAACAAACACCACAAAGGAAGAACACCAAGATTTAAGTGGTTCCCCGAAAAATCAAATGGATACATCCACTGTGCAGACAGAGATCAATTTTATTTCTCAAGATTCTCAAACATATAATACAGCTAAAATGAAGGAGAAAGAATAGACCGAGAAGAACTCGAATCCTCCAAGATCCGGCTGTACGAGATGCGACGAGAATCAAAGCGGCGGCGAAGTTCCTGCTTTTCGAAGACCCGCACTGTTGAAGCCAAAATTTGACTTCAACGAATGTTCACAAAATAGGGGCGTAGCCGACTCCTACTTGGTCCAAGCTCCGACCTCCGACCGGTCGTGAAGGATTAGAAAACTGGCCCAAAGCCGCAGCAGGGAGGTCCCACCGCTTACCCGGAAGGTCACAAAGAGCTTCCCCTCCAAAGCCAAAAGCTGGGCTTGGAGTTCCTCAGAAGACCGTGCCAATGAATCCTCTCTAGAGTCCCCGAAAAAAGGTCCTTTCTGAAGAACCCCTATGGGCTTATTTATAGATTTCAGAATCTGAACTGCAAATAACAAAACTGCTCTGGCCTGAAATTACTGGGATACCCTTGGCTGGGTCTGCCAACAGCCAAACCCCGCCGTTCTGAGGAGCTATATGCAGTCCACCAAGGGTAAAAGGGTAAAAATACCGGGGGTAGAAGAGTAAAAACCCCCTGCTTTGATAGGAAAGGTTAAAAAACCTTCCTGCCCCCTGGCGAGAGGAAAAGCGCTTGCCGGCGAGAAGGACCCACCGTTCGTCTCGCCGGGGCCTCTCGCCCCTGGAGGTCCTCTTGCTTCTGGGGGCCCACTCGCCTCTGGAGGGGCCCTCCTGCCCTTTAGAGAGCCCATCATCTCGCCGCAGGCGAGTGGGCCTTCTTGGTACCCTTTGCCTGTCTCGTCCTTTTTACTTCTTGAGGGCTCTTTGCGAGCCCGAGGTTGTACACAATCCCCGCTCTTTTTGAGATTACTCTAAGCTCAAAAAGAATGTTCAACCGAGGCTCGTTATTCGAGATGCATTAAAAAACGTATTTATGAGGAATCTTCTGAGGCCCCCACCGGGGTCTATAAATATGTGACTCCTGCCCCGTGCTCCTGATGCCCCGCTCTGCATATTCTTCTTCTTCCCTGTCCTTGAGTTCCTGCAGAATGACTCACAGTCAAAGTTTTCGCGAGCGTCTCGCCCTGGTGCGAGAGCAGCATAAGGCCAACGTGGCTGCTTTCACCTCTTCTCTGGTTCGCCCTCTTGCCCCATCGTCTCGCCTGAAAAAGGCGAAGGCTGGGGGCCCATCACCTGCCGCAGGAGATTTGTCTCGCGTCGCCTTGGAAACCATCCCCACCCCCCTCGCGCCTTCCACGGAAAAAGAGGTGGGTGTTCGCTTTTATCACTGTTATTCCTGCGACCGGGTGCTCTTTTGCTGACTAACGCTTTTTCAGAGGGCTCTCGCGGTCCCGCCGTCCCCGAAGAGTCCGCGAGGTGGTTCTTCCGTCCGCTGCGAGGAACTTGATTCGCTACCCTCATCTACTCCTCCAACTACTCCCAGCGAGAGGCGGGACGATCCTTCCCCTCCCGCCGATACCTCTCGGCATCCTGGTAAGGGACCTTCCCTTGCCCTTTTGAATCCCCTTCGGTACTCTCACTCTCTCCTGCGAGTGCCTCTTCCACCTTGTCCCTGCACTCCTTGCGCAGATTCTCGGGCCAACTCTCCTGCTGAGGAGCAGCCGAAGCAACTCTCCGTCTCGCCTCCTCCTGCAGACGGGATTGAAGACTATCTGGGTGATCCCTCAGATCCAGTGGAAATGAAGCGGAAGACGGCTGAGCTCTTCCGGAAGCACGCGCGCCTCATTCATTCCTTGACTTTAGATAAACAGGCCGCGGAGAAGCGCATCGAGTCGCTGGAGGGCGAGTGCGCTCGTCTATCTTCTGGAGCCGATGCCGAGCTGGATGTCGACGGCACCGACCCTGAGGCCATCATCAATGAGACCGATATGCAGCTCCGTCTCGCGCGGCGTGGCCTGCAAACCCTCCGTTCCTTCCACTCGCGGAGTAGGCCTCCTCGCGGGGGAGCTCGCGGCGGCCGCTGGGAGTGGCGCCCATACTGATGAATATTCATCTTTTTCTTCTTCTCGCAAGATTTGTAATAATGGCAGTCTCGCCAAAGTGTGCGGAGAGTTTGGTCCCTGCGGGACGATTTCTGGACATATGTATGTTTTATGGCTTAATTTTTCATCCCTTATTTGCCTTTCCTTTTAATTTGTGCTCTATATATATATATTTATTTATAATTTTTGCTGACTGTGACGGGTCGCGCCGTTCGAGGTATAGGAGAGAGAAAAACGCCGACTCTTCCTTTCCCCCTTATTTTTCCCGCCCTTTTAATCATTGGCCTTGCATCAGTTATAAATATGCCTAGCCCTGGACTAGATACCACACTTTCCGCCTTCACCGTTAACCAAGTCTCGGCCCTCTGACCTCCCCGTCTCGCTGGACCACTCTCGCCTCTTAACTCCTTCGTCTCGCTTAGGACCAGCTCGCCAAAGAAGATGGGCAAGAAGAAAGTGGAGGAGGGCGAGGGGCGCAGCCGCTGCGGGAAGAGGTTCACTGACCACGACTTCCCGCTCGGCAGGCTCCCTCGGGAAGACCATGATAAATTTGCCCGCGAGTATCTGGGTGAGGGCATCGAGTCGCGTCCCCCTAAGGTCGGCGAGTGCATCAACACATACTATCCCGGGGAACTCGCCTTCCCCGTCTCGCACTTTGAGGCGGGGTTGCGACTCCCCTTCTGGCCTGAGGTGAAGCAGGTCTTCAAGTACTTTGGCGTTGTCCCGGCTCAGTTCAATCCCAATGCCATCTCGGTGTTGATTGCGTTTGCCTGCTACATGCGCCGAGAGCGCATTGAGTTCAGCTTGACGGCCTTCCGCAAGCTTTTTATCTACCACGCCAATGCTGACGGCGTCTCGTATTTCACTGGGCAAGGGCTCAAGGTATGCGAGACGCCTAACAAGAACCATCACTGGCTCACCCGATTTGTCTTCATCCGGGGAGACCGGGCTGACTTTGGCGGCGTCCCTCTCGCGCCGGTCTCTCCGCCAGAGAGCTTCTACGCCACCCCCCAAGTCAGCGGGCCAGAGAAGCTGCTGTGCGAGTACCTTGCTGGCAAGAACTTCGAGGTCAACTTCTTGCGGCGAGGACTCGACTCGCTTCTCCCAGTGCTCCCGGGCGAGGGTATTCTTCTATTCCTCTCTCTTGGCTGTTTGTTGTCTCGCTTTTTTCTAACCCCCGCCCGCTTGCTTTTCCAGGTGAGCGAATTATCCCAGCATCCCCTCCTTATAAGAGCAACATTCATCCTGCCAAGGGTCTTGATCTCGCCAATGCAGCGGCAGAGGCGGCGAGAGAGTCCCTTGCGGTCATCCCGCCGAAGCGTCCTGGAGATGTCACCGTCCCTTCTCGCTCCAGCCCTCCAAAAAAGAAAATGAAGAAAGCTGTAGCCATCTCCAAGGAAAGGGAGAAGGCTCCTCAAGGGAGCCCTATCTCTGTAGGAGAAACTCCACCGCCTCCCTCGCCTAATTACCAGGCCGTCTCGCCTATTCGCGAGACGGTGCTTCCTGGCCAACCTGCTGCTGCTTCCAGCCTGCCCGCCGGTGCTTCCAACCCGCGAGCTGCTGCTCCTGAGACGGTCGCTGCTACCTCTTCTCGCGAGGGCGATTCCTCTGGCCGTCCCGCCCCCGCTTCTCACATGAATTACAATCTGGGTCCCGTGGTTCATGATGCCGTCGGCGACCCTGTTCTGTTGTGGGGGCGGGACGCCAACCGCGTGTCCATCTCTACCCTCCTTCCTTCATGGAAGGAGCAAGAGGTCCCCTCCGGCCACGCCTACGCCATCGGATACGGCCTCTACGGTGGCCTTGACGCCACTTCGCCTGAAAGCGAGTCCACTAAGGACCTTGTGCTGAAAACCTGCCACCACCAGATGCGGGCCTTGGAGTTCTCGCACCGCTCCTCTCGCCGCCTTATCTATATTAATTCAAAATGGAAAGCCAGCGAGGAAAACCTGGAGGCGGAGCAGGAGAAATCTGCTGGTCTAGCGAGAAGGCTGTCAGATGCCGAGTCACTTCTCGCGAAGGCCCAGGGTGGTGTGGTAAGCCGCTACTCCCCTTTTTTCCCTTGGGTCTTTTTTCTTCCGTGATTCTTGGCTAACTGCTAGGTCATTCCGCAGGATGCCGAGACGGCGGGACAGCTTCGCTCGCGCGTGGCGGCTTTGGAAGAGGAGGTCCGGGTCCTGACAGCGGAGAACGCGCGCCTTCAGGCTAGTGCTGCGTCGTCCTCTCGCCGCGAGCCCTTCCGGACACCTCCGCCTCACTACTCTTACGAGGAAGTTGAGGAGCGATGCCGAGACGCTGGTGTCCGTGGGGCTGAGCTGGTGCTGCAAATGATGAAAGACCTGGGCGTCGTGAAGGACGACTCCGAGACAGTAACCGCGCGAGACCTGGTCCCCGAGCTTTATAGCGAGGAGAGTGATGATTCTTCATCCGGCGAGGAGGACTGATGTGCCGCCTCCAAGATTTAGAATCACTCTCTCCTCCTCGTAATGTAAAGACCTTAAACTATTATTATTTTTTGTGGCATCTGCCAAGTAATGAGCGAGTGCTCCATTTTGCTGTCCTGTATTTCATTTTTTATGCTTTGTGAAGTTAATCTCTGGTTTGCTTTTTGCCTGTGGGATGGTGCTATTATTTCGTCTCGCCGTGCAACTTTTCTGTATTTTTATTTTTCTGTCTTATATCCTGTGCGAGACGGGCTCTTGACGTGCCTAATATCCGCGAGATTGGCGCGAGGCCTTGCCTTGCGAGAACCCTTTCGCTACCGGCGAGACGATCTCTAACACCCATCCGCTGCGAGTGCCCCCCTGCCCCACTCCACACCCCCTTTGCCCTTAGTTTTCTTTTGTACTTTTAGGATTAGGTGGGGATACTAAGGTGTAGTGCCTCTTCAGGGGATTTTTTCACCCTACTCAGCCAAAAGGAATTCTGCTTTGTCTGCTTGATGTTGATGGGAGCCTGCGGAGTGGGTCCACCTGGGGCCGAGCCGAGCTCGGGGTGCCGATGTAGAACTTAACTCAAAACCTATCCCCCACAGGCGAGCCTTCGGACCTGCCAGCTAGATGGGAGCCTGCGCAGCGGGTCTACCTGGGGCCGAGCCGAGCTCGGGGTGCCGATGGAGAACTTAACTCAAAACCTATCCCCCACAGGCGAGCCTTCGGACCTGCCAGCTAGATGGGAGCCTGCGCAGCGGGTCTACCTGGGGCCGAGCCGAGCTCGGGGTGCCGATGAAGACCTTAACTCAAAACCTATCCCCCACAGGCGAGCCTTCGGACCTGCCAGCTAGATGGGAGCCTGCGCAGCGGGTCTACCTGGGGCCGAGCCGAGCTCGGGGTGCCGATGAAGAACTTAACTCAAAACCTATCCCCCACAGGCGAGCCTTCGGACCTGCCAGCTAGATGGGAGCCTGCGCAGCGGGTCTACCTGGGGCCGAGCCGAGCTCGGGGTGCCGATGAAGAACTTAACTCAAAACCTATCCCCCACAGGCGAGCCTTCGGACCTGCCAGCTAGATGGGAGCCTGCGCAGCGGGTCTACCTGGGGCCGAGCCGAGCTCGGGGTGCCGATGAAGAACTTAACTCAAAACCTATCCCCCACAGGCGAGCCTTCGGACCTGCCAGCTAGATGGGAGCCTGCGCAGCGGGTCTACCTGGGGCCGAGCCGAGCTCGGGGTGCCGATGAAGAACTTAACTCAAAACCTATCCCCCACAGGCGAGCCTTCGGACCTGCCAGCTAGATGGGAGCCTGCGCAGCGGGTCTACCTGGGGCCGAGCCGAGCTCGGGGTGCCGATGAAGAACTTAACTCAAAACCTATCCCCCACAGGCGAGCCTTCGGACCTGCCAGCTAGATGGGAGCCTGCGCAGCGGGTCTACCTGGGGCCGAGCCGAGCTCGGGGTGCCGATGAAGAACTTAACTCAAAACCTATCCCCCACAGGCGAGCCTTCGGACCTGCCAGCTAGATGGGAGCCTGCGCAGCGGGTCTACCTGGGGCCGAGCCGAGCTCGGGGTGCCGATGAAGACCTTAACTCAAAACCTATCCCCCACAGGCGAGCCTTCGGACCTGCCAGCTAGATGGGAGCCTGCGCAGCGGGTCTACCTGGGGCCGAGCCGAGCTCGGGGTGCCGATGAAGAACTTAACTCAAAACCTATCCCCCACAGGCGAGCCTTCGGACCTGCCAGCTAGATGGGAGCCTGCGCAGCGGGTCTACCTGGGGCCGAGCCGAGCTCGGGGTGCCGATGAAGAACTTAACTCAAAACCTATCCCCCACAGGCGAGCCTTCGGACCTGCCAGCTAGATGGGAGCCTGCGCAGCGGGTCTACCTGGGGCCGAGCCGAGCTCGGGGTGCCGATGAAGACCTTAACTCAAAACCTATCCCCCACAGGCGAGCCTTCGGACCTGCCAGCTAGATGGGAGCCTGCGCAGCGGGTCTACCTGGGGCCGAGCCGAGCTCGGGGTGCCGATGAAGACTTAACTCAAAACCTATCCCCCACAGGCGAGCCTTCGGACCTGCCAGCTAGATGGGAGCCTGCGCAGCGGGTCTACCTGGGGCCGAGCCGAGCTCGGGGTGCCGATGAAGAACTTAACTCAAAACCTATCCCCCACAGGCGAGCCTTCGGACCTGCCAGCTAGATGGGAGCCTGCGCAGCGGGTCTACCTGGGGCCGAGCCGAGCTCGGGGTGCCGATGAAGACCTTAACTCAAAACCTATCCCCCACAAGGCGAGCCTTCGGACCTGCCAGCTAGATGGGAGCCTGCGCAGCGGGTCTACCTGGGGCCGAGCCGAGCTCGGGGTGCCGATGAAGACTTAACTCAAAACCTATCCCCCACAGGCGAGCCTTCGGACCTGCCAGCTAGATGGGAGCCTGCGCAGCGGGTCTACCTGGGGCCGAGCCGAGCTCGGGGTGCCGATGAAGAACTTAACTCAAAACCTATCCCCCACAGGCGAGCCTTCGGACCTGCCAGCTAGATGGGAGCCTGCGCAGCGGGTCTACCTGGGGCCGAGCCGAGCTCGGGGTGCCGATGAAGAACTTAACTCAAAACCTATCCCCCACAGGCGAGCCTTCGGACCTGCCAGCTAGATGGGAGCCTGCGCAGCGGGTCTACCTGGGGCCGAGCCGAGCTCGGGGTGCCGATGAAGAACTTAACTCAAAACCTATCCCCCACAGGCGAGCCTTCGGACCTGCCAGCTAGATGGGAGCCTGCGCAGCGGGTCTACCTGGGGCCGAGCCGAGCTCGGGGTGCCGATGAAGAACTTAACTCAAAACCTATCCCCCACAGGCGAGCCTTCGGACCTGCCAGCTAGATGGGAGCCTGCGCAGCGGGTCTACCTGGGGCCGAGCCGAGCTCGGGGTGCCGATGAAGAACTTAACTCAAAACCTATCCCCCACAGGCGAGCCTTCGGACCTGCCAGCTAGATGGGAGCCTGCGCAGCGGGTCTACCTGGGGCCGAGCCGAGCTCGGGGTGCCGATGAAGAACTTAACTCAAAACCTATCCCCCACAGGCGAGCCTTCGGACCTGCCAGCTAGATGGGAGCCTGCGCAGCGGGTCTACCTGGGGCCGAGCCGAGCTCGGGGTGCCGATGAAGAACTTAACTCAAAACCTATCCCCCACAGGCGAGCCTTCGGACCTGCCAGCTAGATGGGAGCCTGCGCAGCGGGTCTACCTGGGGCCGAGCCGAGCTCGGGGTGCCGATGAAGAACTTAACTCAAAACCTATCCCCCACAGGCGAGCCTTCGGACCTGCCAGCTAGATGGGAGCCTGCGCAGCGGGTCTACCTGGGGCCGAGCCGAGCTCGGGGTGCCGATGAAGATACCTCAATCCTGCCTTTAGGACTTCATAATAGACAAAAACAAGGTGTGTTTTGAGAAATATATTACATTGATCATGCTTTGAGTACATATCTACCGCTCTCCCTTTTTATGGGTAGAAGCGTTTTAAGTCATCCCCGCTCCAGGAATGGTTCAAGGTCCTACCCTCCCCATCCTGGAGGTAGTAACCCCCTGCTTTCAACACTCTCTCCACAATATAAGGTCCCTCCCAATTTGGATTGAGCTTTCCCACCGAGGCGGACCTCCCTGCCGCATCAACCTTCTTTAGTACTAGGTCTCCTTCTACGAACTGTTTTATCCTGATGTGCTTATCGAAGTGCTTAGCCATTCGTCGCTTGATTTCCTCCTGTCTGATGGCCGCCACGTCTCGCAACTCCTCTGCCAGGTCTAGCGAGAGGCGCAGGCCTTCCTCATTCTCCATTCTCCATGCCTCGTCTCCATCACCCGCGGCCGCAACTCGCGGGGATCGGACCTCAAATTCCACTGGTAGTACCGCCTCACAACCATGGGAAAGTTTGAAAGGGGTCTCTCCAGTGGCCGTGTTTGGGGTTGTTCTTAGAGCCCACAGGACCGAGGGGAGCTGCTCTACCCAGTTCCCTCTCAGATTCTCTACCTTCTTCTTTAGCAAGTTAACGATAACCTTGTTCGCCGCCTCCACCTGACCGTTGCTCCTGGGGTGGTGGACAGAGGCAAACCTGAGGTCAATGCCCTGCTGAGTGCAGAAGCTGATGAACTCTTCACTAGCGAACTGGGGGCCATTATCCGTGACGATGGCCTGAGGCAGCCCGTGCCTGCAGATGATCTCCCCCCAGACGAAGTTCCTGATGACCTGGGAGGTCACCTTCGCCAGTGCCTTAACCTCCAGCCACTTGGAGAAGTAATCTATCATAACCAGGAGGAATCTTCTTTGCCCACTAGCTGGAGGAAAAGGCCCCACTAGATCCATTCCCCAAATGGCGAAAGGCCATGGTGCTGTGATGCTTCGGAGCCTTTGAGCCGGCAAGAGCTGGAGTGGGGCGTAGAGCTGGCACTTTCGGCATTTCCTTGCAAACTCTGTCGCGTCCTTCCTCAGGGTGGGCCAGAAGTACCCCTGCCTGACCACCCTTGCTTCCAATGTCCTCCCTCCGGAATGACTACCACATTCCCCGGAGTGCACCTCCTCCAGAATGTGTCTGGTCTCCTCCTCCATTATGCATCGAGCTAGGAGACCCGAGAGCATCCTCCGGTGCAGTCCCCCTTCATGCATGAGATAATGAGCCGCCTTATGGCGGAAGCTTCTTGCCTCCTTGACCCCCTCAGGGAGGGTTCCTGTCAGGAAGAAAGTAACGAAAGGATCTACCCATGAGGGCCGCCGATCCACCTCCATCAGCTCCCCTTCCTCAATCGCTGGATGGAATAAATCAGTCAGGGCTTCTCCTTCCCAAGGTCCGAACTTGGCCAATTGATCGGCAGCAGTGTTCTCTTCTCTGGGGACGTGCTGGATGGAGAACGTCCGGAATCCCCCGATGATCGTTCTCACCTTGGATAAATATTTCACAAGGGTGGGCTCCCGCACCTCGAACTCTCCACGTATCTGCGACGCCACTACCAATGAGTCTGTGAAAACCTCAACGTCCTTGATCTCGAGCTCCTTGGCCAGGCGAAGGCCGGCTATCACTGCCTCGTACTCTGCTTGGTTGTTGGTTGTGGGGAAATGTAAGGCGACCGCTTGTCTTATGGTTACTCCCTGAGGACTTGTCAGTACCACCCCCGCCCCAAGGGAGTGCTTTCCCGAGGCCCCGTCGACCATTATCTTCCATGCTTCTGGTTGCTGTGGCTCCTCGGCCCCGTTCTCCACGACGTAGTCTGCCAAGAAGTCGGCCACTACCTGTGCCTTAATGGAGAGCCTTGGTACGAACGAAAGGTTGAACTCACTCAACTCGATAGACCACTTGGCCAGCCTACCCGAGTGCTCTACCCCTTCAAAAATCTTTCGGAGAGGATGGTCCGTGACCACCCTAATCGAATGGGCCTGGAAGTATGGTCGGAGCTTCCTGGCCGAAATGACCAAGGCGTATGCCAGTTTTTCTAGGATGGGGTAGCGAAGCTCTGCCTTCCTTAAGATCCTGCTGACATAATAAATGGGCAGCTGCTTCTTTCCCTCTTCTCTGACTAGGACGGAGCTCACCGCCTCTGCTCCCACCCCTAGATACAAGGTTAGATCCTCCCCCTCCTTTGGGCTTTGAAGCAGAGGAGCCAGGGAGAGTTGCTCCTTCAGCTTTTGAAAAGCTTCTTCACACTCCGCGGTCCACTCGAACCTCTGGTTCCCTCGTAGTACTTTAAAGAAAGGTGAGCATTTCTCCCCTGATCTGGAGAGGAATCTGCTAAGGCCGGCTAGCTTCCCCGTCAAGCGTTGCACCTCTTTAGCGTTTCGCGGTGATTCTAGTTCCAGAATGGCCTTCACTTTATCAGGATTAGGTTCTACCCCTGCCGGGGTCAGAAGGTGCCCAAGAAATTTCCCGCGACTTGCCCCGAAAACACATTTTAAGGGGTTCAACCTCATTTTAAACCTTCTCAAGGTGGCGAACGTCTCTTCCAAATCTTGGAGATGCAGGCTCACTCCTTTGCTCTTTACCATGAGATCATCAACGTAGACTTCTAGGTTCCGACCCCTCTGGCCCTGAAAAACTCGATCCATCATCCGTTGGTATGTTGCCCCCGCGTTTTTTAACCCGAAGGGCATCATGTTATAACTAAAGCACCCTTCCCTGGTGATGAAGGAGACGTCCTTGACGTCAGGAGGGTGCATCCGGATTTGATGGTAACCTGAAAAAGCATCCAGAAAACTCATAACAGAAAAACCAACGGCTGAATCAACCAGCGCGTCGATTCGAGGCAGGGGGTAGCAATCCTTGGGGCACGATTTATTTAATAATGAAAAGTCGATACACATCCTCCATTTCCCCCCCCCTTTCTTCACCATTACAACATTGGAGATCCAGCCTGGGTACTGGATCTCTGAGATGAAGCCCGCCTCCAGGAGCTTCTTGACCTCCTCGCGGATGGGCCCCTCTAGCTTGGTGGCGATGGCTCTCATTTTCTGACGTATGGGGCGCATCCGAGGGTCCAGATTTAGGCGGTGACAGGCCACATCCGCATCAATGCCCGGCATGTCCGCCGCGCTCCATGCGAAGATGTCGACGTTGTTCTGGATGCAGACCCGCATCCGCTCCTGGTCTTCGGGACTCAACCCCCCGCTGATCCGCACCCTTCGTACCTGCCCCTGGCTGGTGCGGACCTCTACCTCCACCACTTCCTCGGCCACCTCCAGCCGCGACTGTTCCCAGCCGTCCCCTGCTTCTTCTTCCTGCTCCCGTTCTTCCTCCCCTCCTGCTTCCTCAACTTCTATCACCTCGTCCTGCTGTTGCTCAATTTCCATGTTCCTTTGGGCTTCTTCCTCTGCCCCTTCTTCTCCCACTCTCTCCAGCATTCTTTCTCGTGGCTCCGACTCTCCGCTCCTCCTGGCTTCCTGCATGTCTTCTCCCCTTTGCTCCTCCTCAATTTCCATTCCTCCCTCCGGGCTCTCCTGTTGCTGCTCGACCTCAACATCCTCCTGCGCCTCCTGCACACCTCCTTTCTGCTTCTCAGTCTCCTCCTTCCCGACTTCCTCTGGGCTCACCTCCTCTTCCCTCAAGGCTTCTTCTCGCGCCGCTATCTCCTTTTCCAACTCCTCCGCCTCTGCCATCCAAGATATGGTGTTAACCGCCGTGACGTAACACTGTCTTGCCACTTTAGGATCTCCCCTGACCCTGACCTGCACCCCTCCATTGTTAAACTTGAGACATTGATGAAAAGAGGAGGGGACGCAGCGAAAGGCGCTGATAAGGGGTCGCCCAAAGATGGCGCTGTAGCTGCTCGGGGCATCTACAATCACGAACCGGCAGTTCCGTGATACGCCCCCCAACCTTACGTGCAGCCCTACTCCCCCTTCCACTTCTTTCCTCTCCCCGGAGAACCCGAACAACGGTCCATCCGAGGCCAAAACCCTCTTGGCTTCCACCTGCATCTCATCGAAGGCCTTTTTAAAAATCACATTTACGGAGCTCCCGTTATCCACTAGGATCTTGGAGACCGTAAAGTTTTCCACCGCTGTCTGGATCACCAAGGCGTCGCAGAATGGGTCCTCGTACTCCGGCATATCCTCTGAAGAGAAGGTGATTTTTTCTAGCGGGGGTGGAGTCTGGGAGGTTGAGGCTACCCCCTTTCGGAACATGGTCTGGAAGCTCCCCTTCCGGGTGGCCTCGATCCCAATCCCCCCATGGATGGCCCCGATACCCCCCCGGGTTCCCACGTCCACCCGGTCCTCGCACCTATCTTCCGTCTCCCCCTGCTGCATTTCCTCAATCCTCACCGGCGGATCCTGCCTCCTCAAACCTCTGGCCTCTCTCATCTCCAAGAATTCTGGGCACGTGGCTGTAGCGTGACCTCTCTCCTGATGGAAGTCACAGAAAGGTAACGCCACCCCACCCCTTCTCCCTTCTCCTCTTCCTCTTCTTCCTCCTCCTCGAGCTCCCCTTCCTCGACCGATCCCCATTGCCTCCTGCTGATGCTGAAAACGGTCCCTCGCTCCTTGTCTCCATGCTGGTTGATCGAACCTTCTTGGCTCCCGGAAAATATCTCTTCCCTGGAAGCCTCCTCCCAACTCCTGGGGGCGACCCTCATGAGGCCTCCAACCTATCCGGTTGTTCGGCTCTCGGGCCCCCCGATGAATCTGTCCCTGGTCCCCCTGGCCTCGGGGTTCCTCCTTCCTTCTCTCTTCTCTCCTCTCTCTCTGCTCTTTCTGCTCCTTTTTCTTCCCCTCTCCTTGCTCCTTTTCATCGTCTTCTGCCAACCTGGCTAACTTTCTTGCGAACGCCGGATTGGCTCTCTCAAAATCTGTTTCCTTCGCCGCCCTCTCCATAAGTTCCTCGAAAGAGAGGGGGGGCACCCTTTTTAACTCCATGCTGAAGAAGCCTGGTCTCAGTCCCAAGGTGAACGCAAGCATCAGCGTATACCCGGGGACCTCCTGGACCTGGAGGATCTCTTCCTGAAACCGATCCACGTAGTGTCCCAATGTCTCATCCTGTCTCTGCCTCACCGAGAACAAGCACTCCGCCTCCTTCTTACGCTTCTTCGAAGTCGAAAACCTCAATAAGAAGCCCCTCCGCAGATCCTCAAAACTATAAATCGATCTTGCCGGCAACTGATGGAACCAATCTCGCGCCTTCTCCTTCAAAGTGATGGCAAACAGCCGACATTTGAACGCATCCGTCATTTGCCTTATCGAAACTACATCTTCGAACCACTGTACATGCTGTACCGGATCATCCTTTCCTGAGTAGTAGGACATATCGGGCTCCCGGAACCCTTCTGGCACCGGAGCAGAGATGACTAGTTCACTGAATGGGCTCTCGCCGACAGCCTGCCGAGAGGGCACGTCTCGCGGCCTCGGCTGGCTGGCCCGATCTGCGAGACCGTGACCAGGGAAAAGCTCTCGCACAGCTGCCTCCTTCTCGCCGTCTTCTGCCGGGATCTCCTTCCCGGGGCGCTGGCCAGGGAAGAGCTCTCGCGCCGCTACGTCCCTCTCGCCAGCCTCTGTGGGGACCTCCTTTCCCGGACGCTGTCCTGGGGCGTTCTCGCCCAAGAGCGGGACCACCTCGATTGGGACCTGAGGTGTCGCCCACTCGCTCCTTGCCGAGAAGGCCAAGCTTATGGTTTGCATGACCTCTCGCCTGAAGTCCTCCAGCATTTTCCTCGTCGCCTCTTCTACCTGGGAGGGGGAACCTCCAGAACCAGACCCCTCTCCTTCACCTCCTGTCATAGGACCAAACTCCAACTTTTCTTGAACCGACTACTTCCACGCTCACCGCACCAGAACTGTTGAAGCCAAAATTTGACTTCAACGAATGTTCACAAAATAGGGGCGTAGCCGACTCCTACTTGGTCCAGGCTCCGACCTCCGACCGGTCGTGAAGGATTAGAAAACTGGCCCAAAGCCGCAGCAGGGAGGTCCCACCGCTTACCCGGAAGGTCACAAAGAGCTTCCCCTCCAAAGCCAAAAGCTGGGCTTGGAGTTCCTCAGAAGACCGTGCCAATGAATCCTCTCTAGAGTCCCCGAAAAAAGGTCCTTTCTGAAGAACCCCTATGGGCTTATTTATAGATTTCAGAATCTGAACTGCAAATAACAAAACTGCTCTGGCCTGAAATTACTGGGATACCCTTGGCTGGGTCTGCCAACAGCCAAACCCCGCCGTTCTGAGGAGCTATATGCAGTCCACCAAGGGTAAAAGGGTAAAAATACCGGGGGTAGAAGAGTAAAAACCCCCTGCTTTGATAGGAAAGGTTAAAAAACCTTCCTGCCCCCTGGCGAGAGGAAAAGCGCTTGCCGGCGAGAAGGACCCACCGTTCGTCTCGCCGGGGCCTCTCGCCCCTGGAGGTCCTCTTGCTTCTGGGGGCCCACTCGCCTCTGGAGGGGCCCTCCTGCCCTTTAGAGAGCCCATCATCTCGCCGCAGGCGAGTGGGCCTTCTTGGTACCCTTTGCCTGTCTCGTCCTTTTTACTTCTTGAGGGCTCTTTGCGAGCCCGAGGTTGTACACGCACGGCCAAAAGCTGCACCGAAAGAGAAAGGACCTGCTGCACCACTCATGTTGGCCGGCCGCCGTTTGAATTTAAATAGGAGAGAAATCCTATGGGGGAAAGGAGGGCCGGCTGCCACCATTGGAAGGAAGATAATTCCTTCCCCAAAGAGGAATTTCCAGGTTGGCAAATCACCAAAAAGAACAGGGCTGAATATTAGGAGATAAATTTGGAGGGCCGGCTGCCACCATTGGAAGGAAGATAATTCCTTCCCCAAAGAGGAATTTCCAAATTGAATTTCGCCCGGAATAGGTAATAACATCTCCCACGGATTGCCTGTACAACCCTATGTCCGGCGAGCGGGCCCAGCCAGGGAGGTTGAGCGGGCCTGGACGCGCGACCCGCACCCGGGCGGCGAGACAGGCTATGCGGCAGAAGGCCTGACCCGCTCCCGCCCACCTCAGGCGAGCGGGCTTGCAACCCGCGGCGAGCGGGCTGGCAACCCGCGGCGAGCGAGCTGGACCCAAGGATGGCGGCCCGCCGGCTGATCCCCCCTGCATGCGACCTGACCGCCGATCCGCCCGGCAAAAGGCTGGCAGCTCGCCCACATCGGCTCGCACTCGCCCAGTGAGGGTAGGTGAGCCCCAGAGCCAGGTCGCGCCCGCCCCCCTCAGACGGGATCGGAGACGAGCTGACTCCCCATGGGTGTGAATAGCTATTCAGAACAGCGGAGCCTGGCTGTTGGCAGACCAGGTTGGACTGCGCATAGCTATCCAAAACAGCGGAGTTTGGCTGTTGGCAGACCCAACCAGGGGCCTTTTTGGTATTTCCAGGTCAGTTCTTTTGGTTATTGGCAGTTCAGATTCTGAAAATCTATAAATAAGACCCAAGGGGTACCTCAGAGGGCACGCTTTCAGTGCCTCCTTGCCCTCATTTTCAAGTGTTCTCTGAGGGTACCTTAGCTCGGCTCTTGGCTAAGGAGGGGAAGCGCTCAGAGATCTTCCGGGTTTGTGGTGGGACCTCCACGCTGAGACCTTGGGTCTGTCCCTTGTGTTCCTAGTCTTGTGCCTAGATCGTTCGCTTGAGGGTAGTAGGTGCGCGGTCACCCCTTCCCCAAGGGTCGAACTCCACGTGAGACCGATTTTTCGGTTTCAACATTGCCGACGTGGCGCAATCCGGACGATCCATGCGCGTGTGAGGTGTCACGATCCTAACACTCAAACTCTTCAAAAAAGTCCATTTCAAGTACAACTGGGGGGATATTTATAGAGAAATCTTAGGTGGTGACGAGTATCCAATCTATACTAGCGAGTACTATGGGCTATTCGCTCATACTCAAGAGGTACTCACATCTGCTCGCTCAAGCTTGCCTCTGTTCGTGGCGAGGTCTGCGAATAGCCGTGCCATCTCCGTATGCGTTTCTGATCTCGATGAATTATGGGTCTCTGCTCGTGGCGAGGTTTGTGAATAGCCGTCTCCTTAGTCGTTTCTGATCTCGACGAATTACGAGCTATACATCAATAAAGATAGCCAGGACAAAAAAGGACTAGGGAGTGATTGCGATCACTCAAGCAGGGGAAGATCTAAGGGGGCGACGGGGGCCCGGGCCCTCCAAGAATTTTTATAAAATAGATGTTGAATTTGGATTCCTCTCGTCAAGGCAATGAATTTCGACTACTTATATGTCAAAAACGGTGTCTGAATGAGGGAGAAAATGATCGAGAAAGATGAAGATGAACAAATTTCTTTTTGGTTGGAAGAGGAGAAAGGTAGCATGACAACTAACTAGTTTAATTATTTTTTGTGGAGTGACACGTGTAAATTTAGATGAAATAACTACAACCAATTTTGACCTCCCCAAGTTTACTTTCTTCTTTACTCAGAGCTTCGAAATTTCTGAAGGAAACACCATCATCTTTTGCACAATATAACACGATATTTTTCTTATTCAACATTTGCATATTTGTTTATTTGGATAGTGTTCCCTTAATTACATCCCAAGAATGCACGAGATCAAGTTCATACCTAGCTGTATGCGAGAACGAAGGATCCAGATCCTCTGGAGTTCGTGCGGGAACTCCAGGGTGGAGTTCAATCCAACGGCGCGAGAACCCCCCACTTCATCAATCCAACGGCTGGACTTCTCGCGCGTTAAAAGACAAAAAAAATGAAAAGATAAAATATTAAAAAATGCAATCACGCTCGCCCGTTGGATTTCAATCGGACGAGCGAGATTGCGCGAACTCCACCCTGGAGTTCCCGCACGAACTCCAGAGGATCCGGATTCGAGAACGAAACAGTCCTTACGAGCATGAATGGATTTATTAATTGGGGGCCAACTGGGACTCGGCCCCTAGGATTTTCTTTTAATATATAATTTGCCCTGCCTAAATCATGTCTGCCCTAATCTTGCCTTCGATTTTGCGCACCCCCTCCCCCAACTTCACAACCACGCAACCTCACAGTTGCACCACCCTTCAACTTGAATGCGTGATTGGCCTCTGGCGGTAAGTAGTGCATCAAACTGGGCTTCTCGCCACTGCAGTCCCGCAACTACCAGCACCATACGTCCACTCACTGACATGAAAGCGAAGTTCAAGCCATTCGGCCTCCGACGGCATTGCAGCAAGTCCCAACTCTTGAGGCAAGCGTTTCTTTCATTTCCATGTTCCAAAATCCTTTTTCAAACTGTGCTTCTCTCCACCGCAGCCCCACAGTTCTGTTGGATTTGGTCTTTGTTTTACCAAGTCAAACTTATGTTTGATATTATTTTATGTGTTAATGAATAGAAGAGAGAGTATGTAATGAATAGGAGAGAGGTTGTATTAAATGGGTAGGTGAGCAGTTGTATTTATTAGGAGAGAGGTATTCTTGTTTTTGCTTGACCTATATAAAGGCCCCCTTTGTATTCCTTTTTGATTTGAGGAAATAGAGAGAGAAGCTCCAAATTCCGGTTCTTGCCTTAGAGAGAGAAAGAGAAGTGCTGCAGCGCAGGAGTCTTGTCGAGCGGGTAGAGAGGCTAGCCGGGCGAGTTGGTGTACTTGCCGGTTAGGGAGATCTCGCATTTGATCTCTCCGAGTTAGTTTGCTCCCGGCGGTTTGAAGTTCTAGCCGCGCGGCTTGTGTTCTCGCTGGGTCTGGTGATCTCGCCGCGAGGAGGTGCTCGCGGCTTGTACTCGCGAGAAGGAGAGCTCGCGGTTTGTAGGCTCGCGGGAGGAGTCTAGCTCGCGAGCAGGGGAGTTCGCGGGTTGAGGGCTCTCGCCCGGTGCTCTAGTCGCAAGGTGTTGTAGGCGGCCTCGCTGGGTTGAGTTCGCGTGTGAAGGCGGGAGCTCGCTCGCGCGAGTTGGTACTCGCCTTGTAGGAGGGAGGTCGCGCGGTTTGTGGTGGCGGTCTCGGTTTTGGTGTTGAGTTGTGGTGCCAAGTGAAGTTGTTTGTGGAGTTGGGATTGAGCGGGAACCCATACACGTTTCCAACAAGTGGTATCAAAGCGAGGTTCGACCCCCTGGAAGTGTTCAGTGAAGAGTTAAGATGGAAATGGGAAGCGCCATGCCGGGGCAAGTCCCCAAGTTGACAAAGACAAATTACGGGAACTGGAGTATTCAGATGCGAGTGCTACTCGCCTCCAAAGAGTTATGGGAGATAGTTGAAGAGGGAGTCGAGGTGCTTACTGCTGAAGCGGAGGCAGCGTTGACTAACGCTCAGAAGACAGCGTTGAGGGAAGCAAATAAGCGGGACAAGAAGGCTCTATTCCTATTGTACCAAGGATTTGATGAGGCAACGTTTGAGAAGATCTCTGATGCAGGGACATCGAGAGAAGCATGGGAGATACTGCAACGCTCCATGCAGGGAGTTGACAAAGCAAAAAAGGTGAAGTTGCAATCCCTCCGAGCCCAGTATGAGGTGATGAGGATGCAAAGCTCAGAGAAGGTTGGTGACTACGTGACGCGTCTACGGACGCTCACAAATGAGATGAAGAGGAATGGAGAAACGATAGATGATGTTAGCTTCATGGAGAAGCTCCCGCGGTCTATGTCCAAGAAGTTCAGGCACGTGGTAGTAGCTATAGAGGGGTCGAAGGATCTTACCGAGATGACAATAGATGAACTTGTTGGCTCGCTGCAAGCTCATGAGTACCGCATGCTACAGGATGATGAGGAGTCGAGTGGCTTGGGAAAAGCACTCCAGACTCAGCTGAACTTTGGGGAGAGCTCAGGAAGAGGAGGCCAGCATGGTCGTGGCTATCAAGGAAGAGGTAGAGGAGGAAGAGGTGGAAGAGACTTCGGGAGAAATCAGTATAACCAGAAGGAGGTAGAGCAACCTCAGGGTTGGAGACACGATGAAGGAGGAAGAGGAAGAGGCCAAGGGAGAGGCCAAGGCAGAGGACAAGGAAGAAACCAGGGAAGAGGTCAAGGAAGAGGAAGAGACGATATGTCCCAAATTCAATGTTACAACTGTAACAAGTTTGGGCATATGAGCTACGACTATTGGGCTCCAAGTAAGGGAGGAGAAGCCAACCATTATGCAGAAGCAAGTAACACGGGTGGTGACCCGATGATGTTCCTTACCATCCAAGGTGCTGCAGGAGGAAGGAACGGAGTGTGGTACTTGGATACTGGCGCAAGTAACCACATGTGTGGAGATAAGGAGCTGTTTACCAGCCTTGAGGCAAATGGGGGTGAAGTCAGTTTTGGCGATGACTCAAAGATATCTGTGGAAGGAAGAGGACTGATAGCGGTCACAATGAATGGGAAGGAGGTACAGATCAACGATGTCTTCTATGTACCAGGCTTGAGGAGCAACATCCTAAGTCTTGGGCAGCTGGTAGAGAAGGGCTATCGTGTCCTACTGAGGGATAGTACCTTAGCTATGAAGGGTAGTCAAGGAAAAGAAGTGGTGAGAGTGAAGATGGCGACGAACTGCCTTTTTCCTCTAAGTATGGATGCCAAGGAGACGACATGTCTTGCGAAGACAGGAGAAGAAAAGGAAGCTTGGCTGTGACACCACCGGATGAGACATCTGGGGTTCACAGGCCTGAAGCTACTGTCAGGTTCCAAGATGGTGGATGGATTGCCGATGATCATACCTCCTCATAGGGTCTGTGAGGCATGCACGAAGGGGAAGCAGAGGAGAGAAACTTTTTAGGGTGGTAAGTCCCGGAGAGCAACAAGGCCGTTGGAGTTAGTTCACTCTGACATCGCTGGTCCGTTTGAGACTACTTCAATAGGTGGAAGCAAGTGCTACATTACCTTCACTGACGACTTCAACAGGAAGTGTTGGGTTTATTTCCTAAGGGAGAAGGCTGAGGCACTTGACAAGTTCAAGGAGTTCCAGGCGATGGCTGAGAAGGAGAGTAGTCAACCGCTGAAGGTGCTCAGAACGGATAGGGGTGGGGAGTACACCTCTAGGATGTTTGACGAGTACTGTAAGCAATGGGTGATCTCTCATCAGCTGACGGCGGAATACTCGCCTCAGCAGAATGGCGTGGCAGTGAGGAAGAACCTTACCATCATGAACATGGCGAGGAGTATGGTGAAGGACAAGGGGTTGCCGAAGAAGTTCTGGGCGGAAGTGGTGCAAGTGGCAGTGTACGTGCTGAACTGTTGTCCAACAAAGAGTGTGAAGTTCAAGACTCCATTTGAAGCTTGGAGTGGGTGGAAGCCCAGTGTGAAGCACCTAAGGGTCTTCGGGTGTGTGGCTTATGCCCATGTCCCGGACCAGAGGAGAAGGAAGCTAGATGACCGAAGCGAGAAGTGCATCTTCGTAGGCTACGCTCCTGCGAGCAAGGCATACAAGATGTACAACCCGGTGACGGAGAATGCCATCATCTCAAGGGATGTGGTGTTTGAAGAAGACAGCTGCTGGAGCTGGGATGAAGAGGTGAGGAGCATCAAGGGGATGTTCTTCGATGATGATGAAGAAGAGGGTGGTCAGGGAGATGAAGCTGAGATGGGTGGAGCTGAGCCACCATCACCACCCAGCAGGGAGTCAGGGGGAGTTCTCACCCCTTACTCAAGTGAAGCAAGTACGAGCAGAGGAAGATCTGGTGGAGCAAGCACCAGCAGAACCAAGGATGATCGTCCTCACCCTCGGACAAGGAGGTTGGAGGAGATCTATGAAGAGACGGCTCCAACCCATAACAATTTTTCTTTATACTGTTTGTTTGCAGATGTCAATCCGTGCTCCTACGAAGAGGCCGCCCAAGAAAAAACTTGGAGAAAGGCGATGCATGCAGAGATAGCCTCCATCAAGAAGAACGACACCTGGAAGCTGGTGGACCCACCTACAGGCCAAAAACCCCTCGGGGTGAAATGGATCTACAAGGTGAAGAAGAACAAAGATGGGGACGTGGAGAAGCACAAGGCGCGGCTAGTCGTGAAGGGCTACCGATAAGTCCAAGGAGTGGACTATGATGAAGTCTTCGCCCCAGTGGCGCGGATAGACACTATCCGGTTGATCATTGCTCTGGCTGCCCATCATGGATGGAAGATCATGCAGATGGATGTGGTATCTGCCTACCTGAATGGTTACCTGGAGGAGGACGTGTACATCGAGCAGCCTCCAGGTTATGTGGTGAAGGGACAGGAGAGAAAAGTATGCAAGCTGGACAAGGCTTTGTACGGGCTGAAGCAAGGAGCTCGAGCCTGGAATGGGAGAATAGATGCTTACTTGCAGAAGCATGGTTACAAGAAGAACCCTCATGAATATGCCCTCTACACGAAGGTTGAGAAGAATGGCGACATGATGATCGTATGACTATACGTGGACGATATGATCTTCACAGGAAACAACCCTGCGATGTACGAGGAGTTCAAGAGAATGATGAAGAAGGAGTTCGAGATGACGGACTTGGGAGAGCTGAACTATTTCTTGGGGTGGAAGTAAAGCAGAGTGCAGACGGGATCTTCATCTCACAAAAGAAGTATGCGGAGGAGATCCTGAAGAAGTTTAGGATGGAGAACAGCAAGCCTATCTCTACTCCTGCCGATCCTGGACTGAAGTTGAGCAAGGAGTCGAAGGAAGGAGCGGTGGACTCCACTTTATTCAAAAGTTTGGTGGGGAGTCTATGTTACCTAACCTTCACCCGACCGGACATTATGTACGCAGTCGGAGTGGTAAGCAGGCACATGAAAGAACCAAAGGAGGATCACTTCACAGCCGCAAAGAGGATCCTGAGATACATAAACGGGACAAGAGGTCATGGACTGAAATACTCTAAGGGCAAGGAGCTGAAACTGGTTGGGTACTCAGATAGTGATTACGGTGGAGATGTCAATGACCGGAAGAGCACTTCCGGGTACGCTTTCAATATGGGAACCGGAGTGTTCTCATGGAGTTCGAAGAAGCAGTCAACGATCGCCCTATCATCCTGTGAGGCAGAGTACATCGCAGTGGCGGCCTGTACCTGCCAAGCTATTTGGCTAAGGAATCTCCTGTAGGAGTTGCATCATGAAGTGGAAGGGCCTATGACCATGTTTGTGGACAACATGTCAGCCATCCAGCTCGCGAAGAACCCGGTGCTGCATGGGAGGAGCAAGCACATCGAGACGGGGTATCATTTCCTCCGTGAACAAGTGGAGCAGAAGACTATAGATGTGGTGTATTGCCCAACCGGAGAGCAGGTTGCAGATATCTTCACTAAGACATTGAAAGTAGATACGTTTCTGAAGTTGAAAAGCAAATTCGGCATGGTCTGCCAAGTTTGAGGGGGAGTGTGTTGGATTTGGTCTTTGTTTGACCAAGTCAAACTTATGTTTGAAATTATTTTATGTGTTAATGAATAGGAGAGAGAGTATGTAATGAATAGGAGAGATGTTGTATTAAATGATTAGGTGAGAAGTTGTATTTATTAGGAGAGAGGTATTCTTGTTTTTGCTTGGCCTATATAAAGGCCCCATTTGTATTCCTTTTTGATTTGAGGAAATAGAGAGAGAAGCTCCAAATTCCGGTTCTTGCCTTAGAGAGAGAAAGAGAAGCGCTGCAGCGCAGGAGTCTTGCCGAGCGGGTAGAGAGGCTAGTCGGGCGAGTTGGTGCACTCGCCGGTTAGGGAGATCTCGCATTTGACCTCGCCGAGTTAGTTTGCTCTCGGCGGTTTGAAGTTCTAGCCGCACAACTTGTGTTCTCGCTGGGTCTGGTGATCTCGCCGCAAGGAGGTGCTCACGGCTTGTACTCGCGAGAAGGAGAGCTCGCGGTTTGTAGGCTCGCGGGAGGAGTCCAGCTCGCGAGCAGGGGAGTTCGCGGGTTGAGGGCTCGCGCCCGGTGCTCTAGCCGCAAGGTGTTGGAGGCGGCCTCGTTGGGTTGAGTTCGCGTGTGAAGGCGGGAGCTCGCTCGCGCGAGTTGGTACTGGCCTTGTAGGAGGGAGGTCGCGCGGTTTGTGGTGGTGTTCTCGGTTTTGGTGTTGAGTTGTGGTGCCAAGTGAAGTTGTTTGTGGAGTTGGGATTGAGCGGGAACCCATACACGTTTCCACCAAGTTCCTCCCGGCTCCCACCCTCATTTTCCTCTTTCTCCCTCTCCTCCGCAGCCGACACCTATTTTGTGTCGCAAAAGAATCCATCGAACGACTCAAAACCGCTAGCTTTATCGAAAGTCCAGAAGCAATGGTATAAATTTTTCATTTTCTCCCGCGCAACTTCGTTGCCCTGTTTTGTGGAGAGATTTAATTAGTTTTTAGAGAGATTTTACTGGTTTCTGAAGTCTGTTTAGTGAATGTTTAGTCTTACTTTCACGTACTTGAGCAAATATTAATCGCAGAGATGAATTTTATGTTGAGAGCTTCTATTGCTAAACTTTAAGAAAATACCAAAAAACATAAAGTAATCGGCCTGTTTTTCAATTTAGGAATAATGGTTAAAGATGACATGGATGAGTTGATTTTGAAAGAATATCAACTTATTAGATTCTTTATCATGCGAGTCAACCTTCTAAGTACCTACAAACAAGATCATCGAGAGTTATTTTTGTCAATTTAAATGTTTGATATCTCATTTAGTCATTTTCTTGTAGTATGAGTGCTTATTGTACTACCCATGGGTTAAACTTTGATAAGTAGCAACACATGTAGTTTTGATGTTGGGTTGATTATTTATGCTATGTTTTTTGATGTTGTCATTAAGTGAAGCAAGAAAAGTGATTACACTCAACATTCTTCTATGTTTTAGATTATGATTTACCAAAGAAAAAATTTTCATCCTGCCTTATATCTCGGCCACCCCTTACTGAACTTTCTGGATCCACCCCTGCTCTCACATGAGCCGCCGCAAGATTGGTCTAGGTTTTGAACTTCCAAATGTGCTCCCAACCCTCATTATGGCGCTCAACTGTGCTCGCAGGCACTCTACCGTGTTCACGAGCTCCGTATTTCTTTGCTTGTTTCTTTTTCTATGTAACCGACCTGCTGGACAGAACAGCGAGTAGTATAAATGTAAATGAATACCACCATGATGCGACAAACGAGTCAAGCCAAGAAAACAACCAATCACTCACACCTCCTCAGAAACTACTCGCGAACTCCTTTATGTACTCACAAAAGACCCTAACTGATGTAATTTGGTGTAACCTAAAATTTAATTATTAAAGTCATGCATGATTTGAAGTTCACGTTGTGTGAAACCTAACCATGCCGATCTCGATTTTCCTCTACTCGTCGAACCACTTGTGAATCAAAGTATTAATACCTCATATTCTTTTTCAGCATATTCGAGTAGGGAACGAGTACTTTTTGCCCCAAAATTGGATGTACAAATATCACCCCATTTCTACATGGCCAACGCTTACTTCGCTTCGTTTATTGCTTTTTTCCTTGCACAGTTGATCTTATTTATGCATTCAGTTGACAAGAGTAGGATGCGACCGTTACGAGCTTTCTGGTTGCATCTCGCTCCGAAGTAGCTACTACTTATAATTCTCAAGTAACAGACAAGCAAAGATATTTAAGACGTCGTCATCAGACAATATGGTTCCTCTATCTGAGACTCTTCCCATGAATCAACCGGTTAGATATGCTTTAGAAGCATGACCAACAACCAGGTGAATCAATCTGAGCACTCCTCGAATGTGTCGAAAGCATAGCAAACAAATTTGCTGATGTTGGATGGCCCTTCTAAGAATTTTCATGACATAAAAAACACAGCAACATACTTAGAAACAATACAAACGATTCATGTGAAACACAACAAATCAAGAATAAAGAAACATTTACATGCGACAAAATCAAATTCTATGAAGATCATGTGGTTTCGAGAATCAAAGCGCAGAACGAAATTTAAATTCATACAAGTATCTACATGAACACAAAACACAACGCAGACTGTCCAACGGTTTCATGGATGGAAGATGATGGATCGACTTTACAACAAAATACTGTTTTGATTTCAACCGAGATTCTTCTTCCTCTTTTCCTTTCTCTTTGTTTTCACAGTAAACTAAAACAAATATCTCTTCTCCGGCCGAAAATAGCATTCATAGGTAATTTCCAAAAAGGGTCCTGGTGGGGTTCCTCTTGAAATTTTCAAGTAGAACCGGAGAGGGTTTCGGCCAAAGACACGGGTGCAAACCAACCCGGCCAGATGAGTCATGCGCAAAAAATCGTGCGCACCCGAAAGGCCCAAAAACACCAGAGAAGGGGATAAAACCGCACACACCCTCGCCAAACCGCTGGGACAACGCGTGCGGAGAGGCGACCCGCGCGGCCTGCGCGTGCACGATCGCGCAAGGCCACATGGCCGCGCAGGACCGCGCACTAGGCAAAGTCGCTCATCACACACCTGCGTGGCTCGCGCGGACGCGCACCGCTCGATCGCGCCCCACGCGCGCCGGCGGCGACCCTAGCTCTCCATCTCTGGCCACCTCTACCGCCGTCGGCCACCTCCGGCCACCACTGCCTCTGGGCACCTTGCCCGAACTGCTCGGAGAGCACTCCCATCATTTCGGCAAAATTTGTGATCCAGGTGATCGAAACAGAGCGACGTCATCCGTCAGCACAAATCACTCTCCGACGCAATTACCACCATAACACTCCAGAAAACTATAAATAGGTCTCAAGTCTTTCATTTGAAGACAAACAACTCTAGATGTAAGAGAGAGCTCTGAGGTTTCCGGCGAGATCGTGGACTTATGCCAATTTTCTGCTCAGGAATTCACTCTGCTCTTCTCCTTGCGCTAAGGCTTCAACACGCTCTAAGTCTTGTCAACCCCTCCGCGAGAGCGCTCCCATCAAGACTCTGCATCAACGAGAGTGCCCCTAACAGAAGTTCCGCGGACTTAGAGAATTTTCCAATCGCAACGTTCTCACCCAAGTTCTGCGAGCTCAGCAACTTTCCAAGGCCGGAACGCTTGCATCGAGGCTCCGAGGACATAGTCGTTTTTTCTCATTTTTTGCACCTGTAACGGAGTAGCGATCTGTCGCCCTCCAAGATCGAATCAAACTCTGTAAAATTCTGAGAAGCTAGTGGATTTTGGATCGACACAGTTCCAAACATGTGGTTTTTCTCCCTTTTCAGATTTTCCACATAAAAAATGTCTTTGTCATTTGTTGCGGTTCATTTTGACTGTTTGCGTGCCTTGTCCTATTTTGAGCTAAGGCTGTCCGATTTCTTCGGACCGGGAAAAGACCGAGCGACCAACAACAGTTTGGAGCCGTCTGTGTGAAGGTGTTCCTAGAATCTCTGACAAGTCTCACCATTCCTCCAGGCCGCAACAATAACAAAGGGAAGCACGCACTCCGCCATCCAACCAGCTCTCGAAGAGTCTAGCGATCAAGCATCCAATGACTCGCCTATTAGCCCCACGTCACTTCTCGAGGAATCACGCTGACATCGTCAATAGAGAAGTGAATGTGTCAGATGGAAGAGCGTCTGGCTCGAATGCTCGCCCTACTAAGGAGCTCAGAGACTCTTAAGCCCCTAGAGGCGCCTCCCACGCTCATAAACTAGGGATCACCCCCTTCAGGCTGCCACTCGCTCGGCAAAGTCGCTCGCATCGCATGCCACTTACGGGTCTGGGGGCACATGCTAATGGAAGCACCCCACCCTAGGCATCCCTTCTCCTGCCAGAGTAAAGGGATCAAGTGAAGAAGAAGCTGAATTCGAGCCTGACGTCTGGAGTAAGGGACAGACTCCACAACAACACTTCACAGACTAGAAGGCAGCACAATAACCTACACTTCGCTCTGCTCACCCACTCCGAGCCAAATGTACTCATTTTCTAATTTCAACTAATATTTTTTCCCTAAGAGCATATCCGATATGGATCTCTATATTTAGAGATCCTCATTGTACCATATTCTCTAAATATGGAGAACATGATTAAAGCAATTCTAACCATGTTCTACATATTTAGAGAACATGATATTTTTATGTATTTATATTTGTATTTATATTCATATTTATATTTATATATTTGTATCTAAATTATGTTTATATATTTATATGTATATATATAATTATTATTATTATAAAGATAAATTATTATTATTCTTATTTTGTATTACAATTTTTGTATGATAAATAGTTATT
Source organism: Platanthera guangdongensis (assembly GCA_039583875.1). Classification (NCBI taxonomy): domain Eukaryota; kingdom Viridiplantae; phylum Streptophyta; class Magnoliopsida; order Asparagales; family Orchidaceae; genus Platanthera; species Platanthera guangdongensis. The sequence goes on from CM077153.1 coordinate 283,205,709, forward strand.
AAAAATATTCAATATTAATTTCATTTTATAGGTCTTGAAAAATTAATTTTATTGATATATTATATGTTATAATTAAAAATATATAATAATATGATGATAATAGATTAATGCAAAAATTTTGTAAATAAATAAATTAAGTAATTAAAAAGATACATACAAACAAAAAATGAAATGCAGGCACGCATTTCCTCTCTTTCTCCTCTAAATTTAAAGGAGAGAGAAGATCGTCAGAATGATTGGAGTGATTTCAGTCTATAAAAATGAAGTATAGCAGACCGTCCGAGATGCTCTAAATTAAAAGAATATGAGGAACAAAATAATAAAAAAAGGGTATAGTTATTTATACCTCATAAATGGATATTTGTAACTCATGTATATTTGTACCCAAAGCTGATATTTGTACCCATATATGATAATCGTACCTAAACATGAGAATATTTTTTTTGCATATATAACATCCAAAAAATATTTCCAAAATGTTCATACTGTGTTCTATAGCTGTTATAACATCAAAATAATATTTTCGAAAGAGTACTTAATGTGTTCTCTAAATGTTATAACATCAAAACAATATTTTCAAAAAGGTACATAGTGTATTCAACAAAAATTATATTTAGTCTTTTAAAATGTCATTAACATTTGCAAGTCCTATCTTTTCTGCCAAAAAGATATCCGCATACAAAAAAAATAATTTGAATCAGTAAGTATATTTAAAACAATAAATAACTGAGTAAATATCTTACATATTTTTGAACTTAACGCATTGTGTTTGTTGAAGAACCCTAGTCATTTTCAAACAGTATTAACTCTTTTGAGCTCATGATTACTTAGGCTCCTAAAGACAATCATAACATGCATACTAATGATAATCGTATCACTCATAAACATAAAAATGTACATTAATCAACCAAAAAATATAACTACAGCACAGTATACATTCAGAAATTTCAACTGATCTTTTGGGGCTCCTTGCTTGTTCGGATCGAAAAACCTCAACTATCCTGCAATGAAGATCAAGGCTACTATGAACCTCCTGCTCAGAGAAACATACCACAAATTGCCTTGTTAGCTTCTTTTGCTTCCCATTTTAGACAAAAACACTGAAAATAAATGAAACAGGATGTTAATAACAGATAAATTCATGGGAGGATGGGGGGAATTTTAAGCTAAATTTAAGTAAACCAGTACTAAATAAGAACAGTTTAGAAACATCATTGAGGTGCTTAACAAAATTTAATTCATCTGCTAAATATAGAACAATTGAAGATAAGAAGGAAAAGAAATATAGTTTGAGGCTTTGAGCAGTGAGCACCTTAACTTCATGGACATCTACAAGGAGGAAAAGTATGTCCGGATAGCTCATGGAGAGCTCCACATAGAAGTTCATGGCGAGAGAAGGAATACACCATGAAGCGCTGAAATGAACAATAACCTGCGACAACATGCCAGGAATTAAACGAGAAATTAAAACCCGACTCAGTTCCTAAAACCCTAATTGAGTAGATAAGCCGACAAACAGATCTGATCGTTGAGCGAGGGAGACTCATAGGGAATCCATGGCTCTTCGCACATGGAAGGAGAAGAGGAAAGCTGGATTCGGAGAAGCCAGTGCTCGCTCTTCACAAAAGGCGGAACCGCGGAAACGAAGAGGGAAACCTGCGAATATTTTGACCCGGGCGCATGGCCGAGTATGCCCACACGTGGGTCCGCCCCTGCCGGCAAGGGAGCGGATGCGAGGGAGGAAGGAGGCAAGCCTAGGACAGACGGTCGGGGAAGATCACCGCTGGGAGCCTGCGAGCGGCCGAGGAACGCGGGGTATGCGGGAAAATGGGATTAGGGTTCGGCGGAAAGAGTTTGGGTATAAATATCATTTTCTGTTTTAAAAAAAAAGTTTAATTTTGACATATTTTGAATATCAAATATCCAAAATAGGTGTATAAATAACAATAACTTATAAAAAAAATTCTAAAAAATAGTTGATGTGACATTGTTTGTAGTCCCGTTTCAGATTTGCACTTACGCGTAGTATTTAATCACGTTTTATTGGCCTTGGGTGGAAAAATTGCGGCCAAAATTTATTTGGACAAAAAAATTAAATATAACGTCGTTTTCTAGAAGTCGAGAAAGAAACAAATATTCTTCACGTGCTTTAAAAGTAGTCTACCATTATGATATACAGATATTAGAAGACTTATGGCCAAAGAAAGTTTAAAAAAAACTGGATATGTTTTGTCATACGACTCTTTTATTTCACCTTTTTTGAGACAGAGAGAGCGACGGAAATATTACGGGCAAACCTAATTGATTAAGGGGATTGTTAACCGCAGTTCGAATATGGCTATTCGCAAATCAAAAATAGCACTTTTTAAAAACGTTAAATATTTTTCTTGATTTTTCAAACCCTTTATTCACAAACTAAACCCTAATTTCTTTTTCCCCTCCCAGCCACATGCCCGATCCCGCACTCCACATCTTTCCCTCTCTCGCTCTCCGAACTCTCGATCGCACATCTCCCGCTCGCTAGCTACGACGACGTCGCCCGCCTGCTCGTCGACAAAGAATTTTAGAAAAGGCATTGCCCTTGTTGGAGCAGGCGTAGGCAGCAAAGGTGGTGCCCTCTACGTTGCCGATGAAGAAGAATCCTCCCGTTCGAAGCCTCCGATCCTTCGCTTCTTCTCTTTGAAGGAGCCAACCGTTCGCTGCGCCTTCCCCGCTGTGAGTACATTGAGCTTCTTCAATTTGTTCAAAGGAGCCAACCATTTCTTTTGGATTGTAGTGAGCATTGAGCTATGTCTTTGCTGGTACTTGTGGTGCTGGTGCACTTATTGACTTTTTTTTTTACTTTTAATGTTGGTCTGCGAATACCAATAATTTTTGTGAATAATAATTTTAAGTATCTTTGGATCTGCGAATAGTCATTTTCAATCTGCGGATAACAATCCCCTTGATTAATTATCAGGGATGTGCGGATGTTGCATTATGCACACATATGACTCTGTTTGGGAGGACTTATTTTTACCGACCAAGCAGTTACGGTCGCATGAATCGGACCTTAGTTAAGACCCGATTCGTGCGGTCGTAACCACTTGACCGGTGAAATTAAGTGCCCCCAAACGAAGTCATAGTTTGACATGGTGATAGCGGTCATAAATGCATGAGTTAAACCGTCATTTGTCAAGGATCACCTAACAAACATCATCCGCTTGAACATAGGAGTAAATGAAGTTTCTTAGGCAGGTGTTAACAAATGACAATTTAGCCACCCATTTTCATGATTGCCACAACCGTGTTGAACGGAGCCGAAGGATGACGATGAACGATTATGTTGCTTCCTGCACACGCGCAAGGGCATAACTATTAATTAATCGGTAGAAAAATAGGCTTCGTTTGGCACGGCGGCGGCGGTCGTAATATATGGGTTAAACCGTCATTCGTTAAAGATCACCCAACAAACATATCTATTTGAACATAAAAGGGGATGAAGTTCCTTAGGATAACCATCGTTATCACAACTGCCACCACTAAGCCAAACAAAACCATAATATATTATTTTGATTTTCTTATAATGATTGACACTAATGAGCATTGAATTTTCCGAATCTCACCTCGCTAATAATTAGGTGCGCCCAACATTCCATTTTACGAATGACGGGTGAAACGATCCAAAGGTTAAACCCGAGCCCAACATTCCCTTGTAGGAGCGGGTGAAATCCGAGACATACAGTTGTAGATCCAGAGGTTAAAAAATTCAAAGTAAAAAAAAAGGCAAATTATCAAATTGGTCCCTAAACTTTGGGATCCTTTTAAAGATAGTCCCTAAACTTTCAAATGATTCAAATAGGTCCCTAAACTATTAAAATCCGTTCAAAGTAATCTCAAATTGGTCCCTATGATGGTAGACTCATTATACTGGTTTTAATAGTTTAAGTCTTTAAGAACTTATTTGAATCATTTGAAAGTTTAGGGACTGATTTGAAAAAATTCTCAAAATTTATGGATCATTTTGATAATTTTGCCTAAAAAAGAACACACGAGATTAAACCAATCAGACAACCGCCTATTTTCCCGCACGGATGAAATAAATATATTTTTAAAAAGTTCAGTAATAAATCATATAGATATTGATGCTTAATGTTATTGATGGTTAATGTTTCTAATATAATGATACTTATATATTTATTACTAAAAAAAATCCTGTCGACACAATAATAATAATATTTAATTGTTTTACAGAAAGTAATAGTGATTTCATGATTATTATTTGGGAGAATTTCCTATTTATATAAAAAAAATTAATTGCTGAATATATATTATATAATATATATGCAACCAAAAACATAAATAACACGAAAACCATAGGAGCAACATGTTTATTTAGTCACAATATCATGAGTTACATATTTATAGTCAAAATATTTATGTATTAATTAATTAATATAAATATTGTTGCGGACCGCCCTAGGCACTCGGTAGACAAAACTAGTGAGGCGTTCGGAGGATGACAGACCACCTCTCACGAATCCAAGTATTTGGCACTACGTGCGGTGAAGAGCACACACACGCTTTGAAGACTTGGTGGGCTTCTGCTTGTACTCGGACATTGGAATGGTGGAGGCTGACGAATGGCCGGTGAACGATGAACGTTGGGCGTGATGCCGACAGATTGCTTGTTACGGTGGGAAGAGAGCGCACAAAGCAAAGCACTTGGAGTCGCACGAAGATGGACAAAAGTCTTTGAACGATGTTTGAAATGCTCGAAGGTGTTCGAGAGCGACTTCGAAGATCGAGGAGAATTCTGGATAAAAACCTGAGCACGTAGGGGGAGAAACGAAGGAGAGAAAAAGTGAGAATGAGAGGATGCTCGGGATCCTATTTATAGGCTCCAGTGATGGTTACAATAGTTATGTGTTTATCCGCAAACCGTAACCACCTTTCCTGCTAATTACATACCGCTTTACCATAGTTTGCAACACACATTATTATAATATTTTACAACACGCTGACCGAAATAATTTCTGCTATTCGTACCCACCCATGATCGGTGGTTATGTTAGTGGTTACCTGCACGGGGCGGCCACTTACGGCGCGGGCCGGCTGGCCGGGAGGCGGGCTGCGGCCCTTGCTGCCGCTAACGAGCGACCGCGGGAGGCCGTCCAAAAGGCCAGCCGTGGCCATGGTGGTCGCTTGCGGGAGGCAGTATGGCCCAAGGTGGCCAATTGTCTAATTTACTATTGTGAGATTGTATTAGCCACGCCTAAAAACCGTGGTAAAACGACCATGTATTTCCCATAGTAATATTTGTGTGTAGCAAATACTATTTTTCCACAGCCAGTAACTGGCTAAAAAGCTCTCCACATAGACTTTTAGTATACGATCTTTTGTCGTGTCTGCGCCATCGCAAAATACTTCAAAACTCAATTTTCTTGTAATGACCGCGGCACTGCTAATCATCCAACAAACAGTTACCACTCCTACTTTCGAAAGGATCATGTGGGCAAAGACTGCAAAAACTGATTGGGACATCTTCAAAGAAACTTAACAGGGAGATAAGAAGGTAATATATATCAGACGTCCAAATTTAAGAAGAAATTTTGACTTCAATCAATATGAAAGATGAACCCATTTTTGAGTACATGCCAAGAATCACAAACATCACAATATCAACTAAACAACCTTGGAGCACCAATCCCATAAAATGAGATAGTGTTTAAAGAGTTGAGAAATCTACCCAATGTTAGGATATTTGGTTATATGTCCGCACGTGTCAGGACCGACTCGGAACGACCCTTTGGATTTCGTGTCACTATAGTGTAATGACTCTACGCTGGAGATACTATATAAGATCATTCCACACCGATGAGCCTTAGTGGACTATCTTGAGCGGAGCCTAACTACACCCAAAACTTATGATCACATTGCTATAGCAATAGAAGGAAGTAACTATCTTGAAGTTCTATCTATTGTTGCACTCTTCGGAAAGATTCAATCCCATGAAAAGAGGCTGAGAAGGAACTCTCCCTCTATCGATCCGGTTTTTCAAATGAAAATGCATCTTGGAAAGCAAACATCTTAAGACAGGCATAACAAAAACAAGTCAAATCTTCCCAATAGAAGAGGATAGCTGGGAATCAGTTATTCAAAAACTCTCAAACCATCTGAACCCACAAACAATCTCATCAATCCCGCTCTTTTTTCTGCACTTTGGAAAAATAAATCATGAAACAGCAAAATATTTTTTCAAATGCAAGCGTCGCAAAAAAAATCAATCCATTTTGATCGAGAACGCTGCTTCAAAAATAAAGAAGAGGCAAAGTTTTCAGAACAACCAAAAGAAGAAGAGAGATTGCTGCTAACCTGCAGCAATGAGGATGTTGTCCCAGTCAAGTCCACTGAATTGTTCTTCGATTCAGGGTGCTCAAGGAACATGGCTGAAGATAAAGAGCTATTCACCTCTCTCCACAAATCATTCAAGTCCTTTGTCCTACTTGGAAATGGGAGATCCAAACAAATAGAAGGAAAGGGAACGACATAGTTCTTGGTGTTGATGGAATGAAGCTGATACAAGATGTTCAATTCGTTCCCTCCTTGACGCAGAATTTGTTGAGCATCGTCCAATTTCTCTCCAAAAGACACAATATTATCTTCGATGCAAAATCTTTTACATGTCTGATAAAGGACTTGACAGGTAAGTTACAAGCCTCAGCAGGTATGAATAAAACAGAATCTTCCCTTTGGAGTTGGGAGCTCAAGCTCAGACTGCCCGCTCCACAACGGGTTACAGCACTGACCTCATTTTCACCTGGCATCATCATCGGCTGGGTCATCTGAACTTTGGATCGTTGAGGACTCTTGTCGAAGATAAATTGGCCTCTCGGATGCCGAACATTCAAATTCGTCCTCGCCTGTGCAACACAGGGCTCAATTGAAAAATCTCATTGGCGAGCTTTTCCTATTTCCACTCACAAAACTAAACCTCTGGAGCTTATCCACTGTGACCTCTGGGGGCCGAAATCTACACCAACACTAGGAAGACAAAGATACTACTTTCTCCTCATTGATGACTTCACCAGGTATATGTGGATTTACCAAAGTTTCTATGGAGAGAAGTGTTGAAAATTGTGAAGTGGAAGTGGTTGATGGGACAGGCCGGGCGGCCTGGGCGGACAGCGTTGGCGGACTGGGCGGACTGGGCGGTCTGCGGCCTAGTGATAAGTCTAGTGGAAGCCGGCTGTTCTGAGCGGGTTGTATGCATGAAGTCCGCGGACTGTGCGGCCTGGTATCTGCGGATATGGCGTTGGCTGATTGGTTTAGCCAAGGAGCGGCCCGAGCGGATAGAGGCTTGGGGACTGCTGCATTGCTCAGTGGCCGCGTTGCAAGCTTGTGTAATCGGTGGTTTGACTCATGTCCGCGGGAAGCTTGCGGACTGGCATGTCCGCGCTGTGTGCTGTTGCGGACTGGGCTTAGAGCTTGGCTGTGGCCTTGTCAAGCTCTGGTGATACAGCAGGTGCTTTGCTGTGGAGGTCTTTGGCGGACTGGTGTGTGGAGTCCGGGAGGTGGTCGTTGCTTTGGGCAAGTGTGCAAGTAGCTTGCGGACTGCTGGCGGTCTGTGTGCTAGGATGTTTGGCGGACGGAGCTATGTCCGTCATGCTCGCATTAGGCGTTTGATGGTTCTGGACTTGGTCACACTCTGTGCCAAGGCCAGGGTGTCCGCAGTATCCGCCAAGTCCGCTGTTGACCGGGCGGACTGTTGCTAACTCTGCCTTTGGTCGTGGACTTGTGGCGGATGGAGGCTTGAGTCTTGTTCTATGCGGACTGTCTCGGGGTTGTGCGGACAGCCATTGAAGGGGGTTGCTGTCATGCGGTGGTTGTAGGCTTTGCGGGCTGATGCCTTGTCTGCATAGCTTAGGCGGACAGAAGAGGGTTCGCCAAAGTTGTCTTGCTCCTGGCGGTTTATTCATTGGTATCCGGCTAAGTCCTTGCGGACTCGGCGGACGGTGTTTTACTATCGCGCGGGCTAGGGCGGTGTCGCTATCTCTAGGGCGGTGACCACACTCCTCACCTCGCCTATAAATAGGACCCCCCTGGCACATCTACAGTAACTTGAGTGAACAGTAAGTTGGATTGGGCGAGGAGCTGCGGTGTCAGTTTTCTGTCCGCGCGAATTGATTCAGAGCTGACGGTTTGCTGTGTGCAGGTCGCGCGGGTAGCTTCAAGGAGCCAGGAGTTTGGCTTTGACTTCGGTCAAGTACTTGGAAGTGTGCGGTCTCTGCGGATTCAGCAGGTCGCTCTGCGGCTTGTCAGTGCTCTGCTTCAACTTTGCGTAGTTCCAATAATCTGTCCGCCGGTCTCAGGCGGGTAGGCGGTCTGTTCCTCAGTTCCTCAGCAGGAGGCGAAGAACGGTGTGTCCGCGCGGCCTCGCGGCTTCGGCGGACTCTGTGTCTATTCGGCGGATTGCAGCATAGCTCGGGCTGCTTCGGCGGACTTGGCGACCTCGGCGGTCTCGGCGGACTCCGGTGCTGCCCGCCCGGCTTGTTTTGTGTAACTTTCTGTGATACCTTTTGTACTAGCGAAATCATGTCGCGCTACGTATACCTCGCCTTGTAAAGAAGTGGAATGTATAAAAGATATGCTTGTGCTTCCATTGTTTGTTGGTGTTAAACCTTGATCCTTGGTTTTCCGTTGGTTCAAAGTGTGAACTGGGTAGTGCCGAAGATATTAATTTGGCGTTTGGGCTATCTTGCTGACCACTTTGAGAAAATTCAACATGGTATCAGAGCCAGGTTGTTCAGTTACGTGAGCGGTGATCAACCAATGTTGTTACTCTGTGCTTGAGTGGTGATCAACCTGTGTTGTTGCTCGGAGCTTCTGAAAGTTTGCCAACAGGTGTTGCAATGGAAGGGAGTTACGCAAGAGGTCTTGGCATTGAACTCTTAACACCGACTAACTTCAAGAAGTGGAAGTCGTGTATGAAGAGTTATCTTCTGGGTGAGGAGCTATGGGAAGTCGTCGGTGGTGACGACAGACAGTAGGTTACGGCTGTTTTTGGTACTGCTGAGCAAGTACGGCTCTGGAGAAAAACAAATGCTAAGTCAGAGTTTATTCTCAAGAGGGTCGTGTCACCAGAACTGTTTGATCACATCATTGGATGTGAGTCGGCTGCTGATATTTGGACAACCATTGATGAGTTGTTCAATAGGAAGAATGTGACGCGACTTCAGTTTCTGGAGAATGAGTTGGCCAGGACAATTCAGGGAGACCTTTCCATCTCGATGTACTTCTTAAAGATAAAGAGCTTGTGTGCTGAGCTGTCGGCACTTGATCCTGATGAGCCTATCTCTGAGGCGAAGATGAAAAGACACATTATCCGTGGCTTGCGGAAGGAGTATGTGGCCTTTGTGACATGTGTTCAGGGTTGGGCTACTCAGCCGTCTCTGCTGGAGCTTGAGAACCTGCTTGCCTCACAAAGCAGATGGCTGGAGTGAACATCAATCAGGAAGGCAGTGAAGCTCTCTTCTCAGACAAGAAGAAAGGATGGGAAGGGAAGAAGAAGAAGAAGCAGGTCGCTGGTGAAAAGGAGCCTTCAACCTCTTATCAGCCGGAGAGGAGCAATGCTCCTAAGGACTGGAAGAAGAACCTGAAGTGCTACCGGTGTCATCAGCGAGGGCACTTCAAGCGGGACTGCAAGGTCAAACTGCAGCCTGGGCATGCTGCGGGAAAGGAGGAAGCTTGCTCAAGAAGTGAAGAAGCAGAATGGGGCGGAGCTTTCATGACGGGCACTTGTGTCTGTGCCTTGTCTGCTGAGGACTTCAACAACGAGTGGATCGTGGACTCCGGGTGTGGTCATCACCTGACCGGAGATAAGTCGAAGTTCACCTCCATGCAAGCATACTCAGGTAATGAAGCTATTATCACTGCTGATAATACTGTTTATGCAGTAGAGAAAGAGGAGGTTGTGTCTTTGGGTAGTGATCAGGGGCCACTCACGTTAAGGAGTGTGTATCACGTACCGGGCATGAAGAAAAATCTTTTCTCGGTGACCAATGCGGTGGACGCTGGGTATCACGTTCTGTTTGGGCCAACAGACGTGAGGTTCCTTCGCAGCGTATCAGCGGTTAAGGCTGATGTTGCTCATGTAGGAAGGAGGGTGAAGAACTTATTTGTTCTTGCCATCAATTCTTATGTTGATCGAATGAGGGTCAACGATAGCGCTGCTATCTGGCATGAGAGGCTGGGGCATGTAGGCATGGACAAGCTGAAGGCGATGGCTAGTAGAAGTTTGGTGAAGGGGTTGCCTAAGTTATCCTCCTTTGGTGACGGGCATGTTTGCGCGGGCTGTCAATACGGTAAGGCACATCGTCTTCCGTTTGATAAATCACAAACAAGGAGCAAGCAACCATTGGAGTGCATTCATGGCGACCTGATGGGACCAACGGTCACTGCCAACCTTAGTGAAAGCAGATACATGATTGTCTTGATTGATGACTACTCAAGGTATACTTGGGTGTACTTATTAAAGGAGAAGTCAGAAGCCTTCTGTTTGTTTGTGGAGTTCAAGGAGTTGGTAGAATGTCGGCTTGGCTTGCGGATCAAGAAACTTAGAACGGACAACGGTGGTGAGTTCATCTCCTCCGAGTTTTCTAACTTCTGCAGGAAGCACGAGATCCAACGAGAGCTTACTTGTGCTCACACTATACAACAAAATGGGGTAGCGGAGCGGAAGATCCGTCATCTCACGGAGACCTGCAAATGCTGGCTTCATGCGAAAGATATTCCAAGGTCCTTTTGGGCGGAGGGGATGTCTTGTGTTGCTTATGTCATCAACAGGATGTCGCTTAGCCTGATCAACATGAAGACTCCTTTTGAGTTGTTGTTGAAGGAGAAGCCGAGTGTGGGACACCTTAGGGCGTTCGGTTCAACTTGCTATGTGCACGTCCCGGATGCTTCACGGACAAAGCTAGATGCGAAGGCAAGGAAACTTGTCTTTGTTGGCTACGATGAGCGGAAGAAGAGATAGAAATGCATGGATCCTGCGACGAAGAAGTTCGTGGTGTCAAGAGACGTTGTCTTTGACGAGCTGACGTCGTATGGAGGTGGCTCGGGTGAGCTAACCGGAAGTAGAAAGGTTGATGAAGCACCGGTGGTGGCTGCTGAAGGCTTGGAAGAGGAGCTTGTTGTTTCACCAGCAGCTCCTGTTGCTTCTAACTCTGAGGCTGAGCCTTCTGGCTCAGGAAGCAGGGGGAGCACTGCTCAATGCTTGCCCCAAGTAGGAGTTGAGCCCGAAGAAGCAAAGGAAGCAGTGAGCAAGGAGCTGACCCTTCGGAGATCGAAGAGGGTCATTAAGCCACCGGCTCGGTACTGTGATGGGAATGCAGTGAGTTTTGTCTCCTGCTTCTTTGCAGGTCCTCTGGATGAGCGAGAGCCTGCAACCTTCAACGAGGCCACTGGAGTTAAGAAGTGGGAAGATGTCATGAAGGAAGAGATTGATGCTCTGAAGAAGAATGAAACCTGAGACCTTGTGCTCAAGGTTGATGGCATTACTCCGGTTACTTGCAAGTGGGTGTATAAGTTGAAGAAGAAGGCTGATGGGAGCATTGATAGGTTCAAAGCTCGTCTGGTCGCTAGAGGATTCTCACAGCAGTATGGAGAAGACTATGAGGAGACGTTTAGTCCGGTTGCGAAGATGACTTCAGTTAGAGTGGTGATGACCTTGGCTGCTAGCAAGGGATGGAGAATGTGACAACTCGATGTGAAGAATGCATTTCTTTACGGAGAGATTGACAAGGACATCTTCATGGATCAGCCACTTGGATTTATTTCTGAAGATCATCCGGACTATGTCTGCAAACTCAGGAAGGCTCTCTATGGGTTGAAGCAAGCTGCTAGAGCTTGCTATGGGAAGATTGCAGAGTACTTGCAATTCTGTGGATACCTTACTTACAACTCGGATTCAAGCTTGTTCGTCAAGAAGAAGGGAGAGCTACAAGTTTTGGTCCTGCTGTATGTGGATGACATGATCATCACAGGGAATTCGGAGGGGGAAGTAGCAAGGCTCAGGGCCGAGCTTGCTATACGCTTCGAGATGAAAGACTTGTGAGAGCTTCATCACTTTCTTGGTCTTGAGGTGGAGAGGAAGGAGTGCGTGATTCTCATTTGCCAGAAAAGGTATGCAGATCGCATTGTGAAGCGGTTCGGCATGGGCGAAGGGAAGAAGTGCTCTACTCCACTGGAACATGGGCAGAAACTTCGACGAGATGAGGGAAGGGTTCTTCATGATCCCTTGGTGTTCAGGGCTCTTGTTGGGAGCTTGATCTATCTGACGATTACAAGGCCAGACATTGCTTACGCTGTTGGCCGAGTAAGTCGGTTTATGGCTGAACCAAGGCAATCTCATCTAGTGGCGGCAAAGCATATCTTGAAGTATGTCAAGTCAACTTCTGATATGGGACTTCTCTATAGAAGGGACTCGGATTTTGCCTTGCTTGGGTACATGAATGTTGATTATGGCGGTGATTCGGATGATCGGAGGTCGACTTCAGGTTATGTGTTCACTTGCGGTTCAGCTAGCATCTCGTGGTGTAGCAAGAAGCAGGACTCGGTGTCAGTCTCAACTACGGAGGCAGAGTATAAGGCTTCGGCCTTGGCTGCTCGGGAAGCTATCTGGTTGAGGAGGCTTATAAAGGATGTTCATGAAAAAGTGCAAGGGCCAACTTTACTCTGGGGTGACAATGAGAGTGCTCTCAAGCTGGTAAACAATCCAGTGTGTCACGCCAGGACCAAGCACATTGAGATCGATCACCACTTCATCAGGGAGAAGGTGTTGGAGGGATCTCTGTTGGTCGGGCATGTTCGGAGTGAAGACAATCTTGCTGACATCTTCACGAAGCCACTGTCGAAGGGGCCCTTTGAGCGGTTGCGCAGCTTGCTGGGCTTGATCACCACTTCTAACTTCAAGGGGGAGTGTTGAAAATTGTGAAGTGGAAGTGGTTGATGGGACAGGCTGGGCGGCCTGGGCGGACAGCGTTGGCGGACTGGGCGGACTGGGCGGTCTGCGGCCTAGTGATAAGTCTAGTGGAAGCTGGCTGTTCTGAGCGGGTTGTATGAATGAAGTCTGCGGACTGTGCGGCCTGCTATCTGCGGATAGGGCGTTGGCTGATTGGTTTAGCCAAGGAGCGGCCTGAGTGGATAGAGGCTTGCGGACTGGTGCATTGCTCAGTGGCCGCGTTGCAAGCTTGTGTAATCGGCGGTTTGGCTCATGTCCGCGGGAAGCATGCGGACTGGCATGTCCGCGGTGTGTGCTGTTGCGGACTGAGCTTAGAGCTTGGTTGTGGCCTTGTCAAGCTCTGGTGATACAGCAGGTGCTTTGTTGTGGAGGTCTTTGGCGGACTGGTGTGCGAAGTCCGGGAGGTGGCCGTTGCTTTGGGCAAGTGTGCGAGTAGCTTGCGGACTGCTGGCGGTCTGTGTGCTAGGATGTTTGGCGGACGGAGCTATGTCTGTCATGCTCGCATTAGACCTTTGATGGTTATGGACTTGGTCACACTCTGTGCCAAGGCCAGGGTGTCCGTAGTATCCGCCAAGTCCGCTGTTGACCGGGCGGACTGTTGCTAACTCTGTCTTTGGTCGTGAACTTGTGTCGGATGGAGGCTTGAGTCTTGTTCTATGCGGACTGTCTCGGGGTTGTGCGGACAGCCATTGAAGGGGGTTGTTGTCCTGCGGTGGTTGTAGGCTTTGCGGGCTGATGTCTTGTCCGCATAGCTTAGGCGGACTGAAGAGGGTTCGCCAAAGTTGTCTTGCTCCTGGCGGTTTATTCCTTGGTATCCGGCTAAGTCCTTGCGGACTCGGCGGACGGTATTTTGCTATCGCGCGGGCTAGGGCGGTGTCGTTATCTCTAGGGCGGTGACCACACCCCTCACCTCGCATATAAATAGGACCCCCCCTGGCACATCTACAATAACTTGAGTGAACAGTAAGTTGGGTTGGGCGAGGAGCTGCGGACTCAGTTTTCTGTCCGCGCGGATTGATTCAGAGCTGACGGTTTGCTGTGTGCAGGTCGCGCGGGTAGCTTCAAGGAGCCAGGAGTTTGGCTTTGACTTCGGTCAAGTACTTGGAAGTGTGCGGTCTCTGCGGATTCAGCAGGTCGCTCTGCGTCTTGTCAGTGCTCTGCTTCAACTTTGCCTAGTTCCAATAACATGTCCGCCGGTCTCAGGCGGATAGACGGTATGTTCCTCAGTTCCTCAGCAAGAGGCGAAGAACCGTGTGTCCGCGCGGCCTTGCGGCTTCGGCGGACTCCGTGTCTATTCGGCGGATTGCAGCATAGCTCGGGCGGCTTCGGCGGACTTGGCGACCTCGGCGGTCTCGGCGGACTCCGGTGCTGTCCGCCCGGCCTGTTTTGTGTAACTTTCTGTGATAGCTTGTGTACTAGCGAAATCATGTCTCGCTACGTATACCTCGCATTGTAAAGAAGTGGAATGTATAAAAGATATGCTTGTGCTTCCATTGTTTGTTTGTTTTAAATCTTGATCCTTGGTTTTCCGCTGGTTCAAAGTGTGAACTGGGTAGTGCCGAAGATATTAATTTGGCGCTTGGGCTATCTTGCTGATCACTTTGAGAAAATTCAACAAGAAATTGCATCTATAGCTATGCACATTTTAGATCGTGCACTGCCAAAATGTGGAAGGATCCAACTCCTTATGAAATGCTCAAAAATGAGAAGCCATCTTTGGAGCATCTCAGAACTTTTGGATGTGTTACTTGTTGAAACTGTTATCCAGTCTCAGAGAGAGTTCGGACCCAAAGGGGGGTTGTCTGTACTTACTTATCCCGAACTGAATTTCTGGCCAAAGACTTTGAACTAGGAACGGACCCTGAGCTTGTCTCGCTACACACCCGGAAGAACTGAGAGAACTTCCCCTCCCAAGACTAAGCTGAGCTGGGCAACCTTGGAGGGCACTTGAAACCAACCCAAACTAACCAAAAGAGGAAAAAGCCAAAGACGGATCCCCCTCAAAGGTGTCCTTAAGGGTCTATTTATAGTTTTCTAAGTCTGATCTGTCAATAGCGCAATCCCGTCTTTTGGTTTTACTAAATGCAACCCAAATTGGTCTGTCAATAACAAAACACCGTTGTTTGGAAGGGCTATTAGCAGACCTACGAGGACATTCTGGTAAAAACACTGTTGGGCGAGTGGTTCATGCGGCTGCCACTCGCCTGGGGTGGCGAGTGCTTGATGTGGCTAGCACTCGCTACTACCCCGGGGCTGAGGGTGAGTGCTGGCCAGGATACCCCACTCGCCCATCCCCTGGCTAGACCCTGGGGAGAATGTGGGCTCGTGCGCTCCAATCGCCCCCTACGACTGATGGCCTAACCCCACGCGAGCAGGGGAGTTCCTTCCCCACTCACCAGTCCGACTCGCCACAGCCCCAAAGCTGCTCTGTTTGTCTTGATTTACCTTTGGAGGGATCCACTAAGTGAACACGGGGTTGTACACAATCCCCGCTTTTCGCGAGATTGTCCCAAGCTCGGAAAGAAATGTTCAACCCCGTGTATTCGACGAGTGGTGGCTGATCCTGAGGGAATCTAATGGTGGGCTCCACAACGTGCTATATATACATGCTACCCTATGGGAATAGGGCACACCATTACCCTCCCCTCTCCTTTTCTTGATCACGCCATGCCTCTCTGTAAGGAATTTCAAGATCGTCTCACCAAGGTCAGGGAGTTGCATTCATATAATACGGTTGAACTCATGCCTTGGCTCGCTCACTGATCCGCCAGCAAGCTACTGAAATGTAAGTCCTCGAAAAAGGCAAAGCCCGATTCAGCGGCCAGCGAGCCCCCTCTCAATATTCTGCCTTCCACGGCAAGCCCTGGGCTTGCACTCCCCTCTTCCACACAGGTCCGAAAAATCTCATTCGCCCCTGTTACGCGAAACGGTCGGTTATGAATTGGACATCATAGGTGTGCTTGCAGGGTGGCCATTCTAGAGGAGGCGACGACGTGATTCCATTCGACCTGGATGCTTTATCCCATGGTGATGCGAGCCTCCCACTGATCCAGGGCAACCCCCTCCTCATAGGCGCGCCTCCTCGGACCACCATCGATGGTCCCGCGAGAACCCCCAGTAATCTATCTTTCTTCTTGTTTCATTTTGCCGCCCAACTCACCAGTATCGCTTTGTCGCAGCCTCCCCGTTCGGAACTACCGACCTGGGCTCGCTGTCGATGAGGTCGCCGGTACGCAAATCCGTACGCGATCTCGCCCTTAATTCTGCTCTCGCGATGGACACCTCAGACGTCCTGATTCCCCCCTCCATTATGATTCTTGATCCTGTCTTCTTCCGACCGGGTCATAGAAAGGTACTCGCCTCCTTTCTCGGCCAACCCTTCCAAGGGCAACTAAGCTCATCATGCCAGCCCCACCACCAGTGGGCCTCCACCTCGCATGGTAAGTCGAAACACTCGCTCCCCTACCATGTTCAATGTCCGCCTTCCAAAATCTCAACTGCCTCGGGTCTTCCCGGGAGCTCCGTGGCCAAAGAA
The DNA here is from genome assembly GCA_039583875.1 of Platanthera guangdongensis. Classification (NCBI taxonomy): domain Eukaryota; kingdom Viridiplantae; phylum Streptophyta; class Magnoliopsida; order Asparagales; family Orchidaceae; genus Platanthera; species Platanthera guangdongensis. The sequence continues at coordinate 283,222,244 of CM077153.1, forward strand.
TCCTCCGAGCAAGAGTTCTTCTCGCCACCCCCTTCTCCCAACTCGCTTGAAGATTTCCTAGGCGACTCAAGCAACCCCGCCGAAATGAAGGGGCGGATGACAAAGGTCTTCAAGAAGTATGTACTCATGCTGCGAGAACTTCAGGAGGAGAGGGTCGCTGGCGAGCAGCGACTGTGCGATCTCAAACAGGGTTACGTGAGGCCGACTGACGAGGTGAAACAAGGAGCTGGAGGCGAGAGGATTGAGGAGAACATGTGCCTCGTGCACCGAGATCTCAAGACAGTCCGGGAGTTCAACAATTTTTGTCGACCACCGGGGACGGGGGCGCGAGGCCGGGCAAGATGGAAATGGCTCTCGTTCTGAGCCTACCGATGCTTACTCTCTAGTCCCCCGCGGTCTGGCCCTTGCCAGATCTTATCTAGGGGTTGTCGGTTCGAGACTCTGCCTCAACAATGCGTCGTTGCTGGGAACAGACACGGAGAGGCTTGGGGTGCTTGGGGTGCAGCTCGGTGGTGAGACCGGACGTGTTCCTCTAGTGTAGAACCAGAGCGGGGCAGCTCTGGATCAATACATCAAAAAGTGCAGCTCAGTTGGTGATAAGGCCTGTTAGGAGAGGTTCTTATCTAGGGGTGTGGGTTCGAGACCCCGCCTCAACAATGCCCTGTTGCTGAGAACAAGCACAAAGAGGCTTGTGGTGCTTGGGTTGCAGCCCGGTGGTGAGACCGGACGTGTTCCTCTGGTGCAGAACCAGAGCGGGACGGCTCTGGATCACTAAATGAGGTTGTCGTGAAAAAAAGCAGTCTCAACATCCATCTGCTCCAGCTCCATGTTCCGCATAGCTACCATGACGAGTAACACCCGAATGGAACAGTGTTTCACCACGGGTGAGAAGATTTCATCGAAGTCAACTCCCTTCTTCTGCGTGAATGCCTTGGATACGAATCTGGCTTTGTAACTTCACTGATCTTTTCCTGATGTAGACTCCTTTTTCCTGAACACACATTTGGAACTGATTGTCTTAGCCCATTTTGGCAAACTAACCAAGTCTCAAGTCTTGTTCTTCTAAAAGAATTTCATCTCTTCAATCATAACAACTTTCCACTGAGTACTATCTCTACTCTCTATAGCTTCTTGATAGGAATCAGTATTTGAGGAGATCATCTGAAAGGCGTATGCTACAATATCCTGTAGCCTGAGAGACAGTCTGACCTCTCTCCTAGCCTTTCCTATAGCAATTGAGTACGACTCTGCTTTGATATATTGCAGAGTGTCTGTCTCATCAGACTCCTATAACAATCATCTGCTTTGTTACTGTCGTCCAACTCCACGTCTCCACCTCCACAGGTGAGTCTGGAGTCTTCTCTGCCTCTTTAGCTCGAGACTGAGACTTCTTTAGCATAGAAGCCTCATCAAATACAATGTCACGCTACAGCTCGACCTTCTTAGTTTCAAGGTTCCACAGCTTGAACCATTTGGTGTCGGCCTTCTGGCCTAGATAGATGCACTTCTTTGACTTAACATCCAACTTTATCCTTTCTGAATTTTGCAGTAATGTATAGACAGAGTATCAAAAAATATGAATATCAGAATAATCAACTTGTTTATCTGACCACACTTCTTGCAGAGACTTTAGATCTAGTGACATTAATGGAGACCGATTCATTAGATAACAGGCTGTATTGATGGCTTCGGCCCAGAAAGACTTCGGTAGATCAGCAAAAAATCGCATGCACCGAGCTTTTTCCAGTAACATTCCGCTTATCCTTTCTGCAATACCATTCTGTTGTGGAGTATCAGAAATGGTGAGATGTCGAGTGATACCCTCCTGATTACAGTATGCCTGAAACTCAGCTGAAGTGTATTTGTCGTCATTATCAGATCTGAGGTATTTCACTTTCTGCCCAGTTTGTTTCTCTGCTATAGTTTTCGAGATCTTGAACTTCTTTAATACTTCAGAATTGTGCATGAGGAAGTAGATTCAGACCTTCCTTGAGAAATCGTCGATGGAGGTCACAAAATACCTAACACCTCCAAGTAATGGCTCTGGGGCTGGCCCCCAAACATTTGAGTGTATATACTCTAGAATCTGCTTGTTGTATTGCTCGATATCACAAATTTCACCTTGCAATGTTTCTCGAGGAAACACGTCACGCAAAATTCAAGCTTGTTGTATTTCTCGATATGACAAATTTCAGCAGACCCTTCTTATGCAGCTCCAGCAGTATTCTCTCGCTCAAGTGGTCAAGCCTAACATTCCATAACAAAGAGGAATCATCACCTGTTGACGTAGAAACTGCAGCATCTCCAGCTATAGTAGTGTCAATCATTCTGTCGAGAGTGCCTGAAAGCTCTCATTTCATTGAAAAATTTTAGGTGAGTTACTTCCACCTAAAATCAAGGTGGGAGCGCGCATCAAACCGTTGATCTTTGTAAAAATAACGGTTTTGATCGAAATACTAACAATACTGACAGTATTTTTTCAATACTACAGTATTCTGCGGAAACAGCTCAACCATACGATATCGGATCATACGGCTGTATTTAACCCTTCACCTAAAACTAAGTGGGAGTAACGCACCTAAAATTTTTTCGTTACCCTTTCACTACCATTAAAACGACTTTCTTGACTTTTATGTAGCCACCATCACCAGTGTAGGAGTATCCGGCCGCCTCCAAAGTGCCTAGAAAAATCAGACTCTTTCTTAGATAAGGCAAGGATCCGACATCCGTAAATGTTCTGACCGTTCCCTCAAACGTCTTAATTTTGATACTTCCAATCCTTGACGTTTTGCATTCTAAATTATTTTCCATCAGAACACGACTATCATCACATTTCCTAAAGTTGTAGAGTCATTCTTTGTTCGGACACATGTGATAGAAACATCTAATATCCATGATCCATGAAGTACACCAGCATCGCTCTCATTATCGGATGCTACTGGTGTCTGTTGTGGCTCGTGTGTCCTCTACTTGAGTTTCTTCTTCGGGCAGTTATTTTTTCAGTGTTCCTCTTCCTTGTAGTAATGACACATGTTGTTTTGGCTTTTAAACTTGGACCTAAGCTTATTTCCCTTCTTGTCTCTGTCTTTAGATCTGCCTCTGACCGAGTCGTTGCTCTTCACTAGGAGATCATCACCGGTACTAGAACCTGACTTGCATTTCGTTTCATTAGGCGGCAGCATAATCATCACCTCTTCCATCTTCAGGGTATCCTTTTCGTAGAGGATTGTGGTGACTATGTGATCAAAAGACTTCGACAATGAGGACAACAAAAGAAGAGTCTGGTCTTCTTCTTTAACTTTCACATTCATACTGTGCAACTGGGAGATGAGCTTGGTGTACATGTTCATATGCTCCAACAACTGAGTACTCTCGGACATCCTCAAGCTGTATAACTGTTTCTTGACGTAGAGTTTGTTTGTGAGCGACTTGGACATGTAGAATTCCCCCAGTTTCTTCCACAGATCAGCTATAGTCTCAGCATCGACTACATTATACATCACTTTGTCTGCTAAACACAAATGAATTGTGTTGATGGTCTTCAAATCCAATTCTTCACATTCGTCTCCATCTATCCCGGACTTCTCCTTGCCAAGAAGTGCCTTATGAAGTTTTTGCTGAACGAGTACTATCTTGATCCGTTTCTGCCATATACCGAAGAAGATCTTGCCGCCGTACTTAGGAATCTCGAACTTTGTCGTCATTGTTTTGCTTAGGACTAGCTCTGATACCAATTGTTATGAAATCCGCAACAATATCTCGACGTCGCAGAACGCGCAACGGAATAACAACGTAATAACGATAGCCACAAAATTGAGTAAAAATAATGCAAGAAAACAAGCACACACAAACGACACAAAAATTACGTGATTCGTAGAGAAGCTCCTACATCCAATGGGAGAGCACCGGAGAAGATCCACTATAATTAGAGAGTTTGAAAATACATGAAGATGAATTTAGAACAATAAGACCTGGAGCGCCAAGGTTTTGGACTAGTTGGCGATCAAGATGCCACCGGCCTCACAGTACAACACACCCTCTAACAGAGATCGATCACGGCACCACTGACCTCCCTCTTCCTCTTCCATAGAACGAAAGAAAAAAAAACTCGCCCAGGCTGAGAAGCCCGCTGCTCGGGTCGAAGTCCACCCTCCCTTCCGTCCACTGGAGTTGTCGCCTCCCTGGAGTTGCCAACAGGAATGGAGGAATAGTTGCGCCCTAGGCTTCCACTGGTCGCCGCACAGCTAAAGTCCCAGACTTCCGCATGGCAGCCCCGCTGTTCAGAATCGGAAGGGAGGAGGAGATTTGGCCGCTCTGTTTTCAGCCCTAGGTAAAATTTAATCAAACTCATATATATGTATTTATATATACGGGCTAATGCTTGAATCACCCGGTTCAACTGAAGGGTGGCACAAAATAAAACACAGCAAAGTATCGATAACCACACGCCAACAGACAATAAAACAGGCCTTGGTGAATAAGGTTTCATCAACTGGGATAAGCTATCCTACTCCTATGAGTAACCTGTTGCATATGCATTTCACAAACTGTCATATATTGTGTCAGGGAGTGTTGATCCTGTGGAAACTGAAGTTAGGCCTGCTACACTAATTGTCACCACCATGTTTTTGATATCTAATGTGGGAGTAATCTCAACATTCTCATATACCTTAATAATAAATGTAATCTACAATGAAACATAAAACTTATATATTAACAACAATTAAATCCATAATCTTAGCTGGCAACTCAACAAATAACAATCTACAACAAACTTGCAGCTTGCGAATAAGAAGTAGGTTTAAGCTAACAAAACATAAGAACAACAACTATCATAAAATGTAAATAAGAGCTATGGGAGAAAATGTCAACATATAATTTTTCTTGAAAACCCATGTCAGAACCTCCCCTAGATTAAGACATTAGATCAGAAATACATGAAACTGTACAATTATTGATGTCAATCTTTGATTGATTTCACAATACACAGCAACAAAAAGCATATCAACAACTGAGTAAGAGCTAAGCAAATAGAACCTGTGTGCTGGAGGGCGTCAGGTCGCCGAAGGAAACCGGAACTTCTATTTCGTACCATTGAATCGAGAAATTTGATTTCATACTATTCTCATCGGATCGACAAGACCACGTCCTCTGTACAAAGCCGATAGCCACGTGGAGGCCCCTGCCAACAACATAGATCTTCCAGCCATTGGCATTAACAGAAAAAGGCTTCTTTATTCTTTCTGGCACTGGGCAACCGTCAACAGTATCCCATGAATCAAATTCAGCATCATAAACTTTCACTTTCATCCCTTCATGCTCAGAGATCACAAACAGATGCCCGTCCAAAATCACGCTTAAACCCGTCCACCCTTCTCGCATCCCGGTGGCCATGAACTCCCAGGTGTCTGTCCTCGGATCATAGACCTGCCCCCTCGGGGAAGACAAGAACGGCCAGACCCATCCTTCTGTCACATAAAGCTTTCCTCCGAGAACGGCGGAGTCATAGGAGGAGATGTTGGCCAGCATCTTCGCAAGCGGGCGCCAAGTCCCTTTAGCTGGATCGAAAACCTCGGCTGAATCTAGTTCGTATTGATCGGTGCTAAAACCGCCGGCAACATAAACCATTCCATCGATCATCCCTCTAGCGAAAAAAGATCGTGGCGTGAGCATTCTCGTCATAACCGTCCATTGATTTCTACAAACTTCGAACTTGAGCACCAAATGGAGAGGGCAGTCCATGTCGGAAACAATACCGCCACATATCAAAAGAGAAGCCTCCTGCGGAAGTGCAACACATCCGAATCCATGAGGGCAGACGCGATCCCTGCACGGCATAGTCGGAATTGTGTGCCAGGAGAAGTGAATGAGGTCGAGGACCTGCCATTGGATCCGACCGGTGCACCTGTGGAACGCGAATGTGAAGAGGAAGGGGCTGTTGAAGCCTAGAGCTCTCCTTTCGGTAAAGAAATGCTCTTTCCTCGTGAGGAGATGGCGCCATCTCCGGCAAACAACACGACCGGTCGAGTGGAAGTCAAGGGGAAGACGGAGAAGGCAAGTGAGGGCAACATCATCAGGGAGGCCGGGGATTAGGGGTCCTAATTCTAGAGGGGGCATGGAGTCTAGAGGGCATAAGGGGGGTGACAGCATTTGGAGCCTGAATTTGGGGGACAGCCTCATCTGGGCATCTCCAAGCTTGTGAACTGGGGATTGGTGGGTTGAAATTCGAACTCTTTGCATGATTCCTGAGAATCTAAGATGAAGCTCCTACCGAAACCTATAATTTCTCTTTTGATTCGCGTTCAGCGCAGTTACTTATCTACCAAATTGTTGTCGGATATAAATGACCATGTATCAGAAACCCTAGCTCGAATCGAAGATAGAAAAAGGGTAACCTATATGTAATTGGTGTAAACCTTCATCTTCCTCAGTAGCACTACAAGTGCAGATTTATCGAAGGTTTTTGATTCTGGAAGCGAAACAGAAGAAACCATCCAAAACGAGTGTTTAAAGCAGAAATCATATAAATAGGAACTTCGACTTCTACCTCGTAGAAATGTTGATCAAAATCATGGAGGAGCCGTAGAAAACCCTAGAATCGAACAAGAAGAACTAGAAGCAGCTCAATTTTCAGGAATATTTGATTGTTGGACACGATAATGATCCTATAAAGAGCAGCAAAAGGTGGACACTTCAAAAACCCTAGCTCAAGTGGGCTATACCTCTTAAGATTTCCATTATGCGCCTCTGTCTTGCGCGAATCCATTTCCCATCAGTACTCCATGAGCTCCCCTCCGCCGACGTGACGTCTCTGCCTAACTTCTATATTAGGCTTCATTTGTTTCGGCGGTGGCGGATCGATCCGGCGGGTGGAAACGGAGTGTTCGAAACGGAGGGGGGAGGTGGCTGCTCCAAACAGAGCTTTTTGAGGCGTTTCTCAAGGTGGGCGGGTGGAAACGGAGCAAACGCCGCCGGAGGTTCATTTGTTTACCCGCAATCCGGCGGCGTTTGCCCAAAACGGAGCTCCGAAACGCCCAAACAAATAGAGCCTTACTTTACATATAATGATTTTTGAAATTTTGTTCATATCTTTAGAGCAACTCCAATGGGAATCTCTATATTTAGAGATCCCCATTGTACCATGTTCTCTAAATATAGAGAACATGGGTAGAGCAACTCCAACCATGTTCTCTATATTTAGAGAACATGTTATTTTAATATATATATATACATATATATAATATTTATATTATATTTATATATTAATATGTATAAATAAATAAATATAATATTATTATGATATTTTCTTTTCTTATCTTATTTTATTATATTATATTAATTTTAAAGTTTTTTTTTAAATTTCAAATTTCATTACATAACTAAAATAAAACACGCATAACATAATTCAAAATAAAAATTTACATTTGCAAATAATTCTAAAATTCGGGAAGGTCATCAGCAGGTTCGTTAAGACTTCCATGTGCACTTCCCCCTTGTTGTTCTCCTCTATACCCGGGTACTTCATAGTCGCTTTCTCTATATTGGCTTTCTCGATACTGGCTTCCTCCATACTGAGGTCCTCCAAATTGAGGTCCATCAAATTGAGACCCTCCAAATTGAGGTCCATCAAATTGAGACCCTCCAAATTGATAACCTTCATGTGAGTCTCCTCCATAATGGCTTCCTCCATAATGGCTTCCTCCATATTGGCTTCCTCCATATTGGTTTCCTCCATAATGGCTTCCTCCATCACCACTACCTCCATACATGCCTCCTTCATACCTGGTTGCTTCGAGTGATGATGATCCTCTAAACAATGATTGTTTTACATTTTTATTCATAATTTCTTGTTTTTTCTGCCGAAAATATTGCCGCTCTGGAGTTCCTTTTATGCTTTCCAAATCAATAATCATAATATCATGATCTTGTTTAGCACTCTGAAGCTCTAGTTTTTTTTTTTTCATTTTTGACCTTTAACTTCAAGAGTTCAGTCATAGAAGACCTATCTTTTGCTCGTTGTTCTTGTCCTCTCTTTAAAATCTCTAAGATTTCTTCATTTGTTTTAGTATGAGTTTCAATATCAGAACTCTTACCACTAACTTGTCTTCTTCTCTCCTTTTCTTTTTTTCTTCCAGTAGGGCGAGTATTTGAAATTGAGGCTGGAGATTCTTCATCACCAGTACTATTAAGGTTCATTTCATTACTGTCTGTGTTTAGGTCTATTCGTCTCCGTTGAGTGGGAGAGTTAGAATCAAAAGCTTGCGATATGTCAAAATGCTGAGAGTTGTTACCTTCTGTAGTCATGAACGACTCTATCCACTTTTCTGTATTTTTCAAGATTGACCAAACATGATCAAACAAGAAGCCTCTTTTCTCATTCGGATCTTCTCCATATAAAATTTTGGCCTGATTGATCTACAAACAAACAAACAATAATTATAATATAGCGATTCTTTAATATAATATTTAAAATATAAATTAATACTTACAATATCGAGTTCAGATGCACCACTCGGATTTCGTTGCTCAATTTGTCGAATACATCCTCGAAATTTGCTAGCCTTACTTGCTAACAAGGACCAACGACATGAGAGAGATTTAGGGGTTCTCTGTCCTAAACAAGTTGCGAGTCTTGTCTTGTGAAAAATGACGGATACTCTTTCCCACATCCTATGCTCCTTTTGATTGCTACCCATAACTGGGTCTTCAGAGACCTCAAGCCATGCATAGCATAGTGCTTGATCTTCTTTCACTGAGAATGCTGTTCCCCGACTGGAAGTCATGGTTAAGGAGAGAAGGAGTGCTCTTCTTAACTATGGTGGAGAAAGAGTGATTGATCTTCTTTTGCATAGCATAGTACTTATAGAACCAATGCTGGTGGGGAATCCGATGCGGGTAAAGAGAATCCAATGCTGGTGATAAGAATCCAATGCTGGTGGAGAATCCGATGCTGGTGGGGAATCCGATGCGGGTAAAGAGAATCCAATGCTGGTGGAGAATCCGATGCTGGTGGAGAATCCTATGCGGGTGAAGAGAATCCAATGCTGGTGATAAGAATCCAATGTTGGTGGAGAATCCGATGCTGGTGGGGATCCGATGTGGGTAAAGAGAATCCAATGCTGGTGATAAGAATCCAAAAATGCTATATAATCATCACTTCCCTTATCATCTTCCGGCAAACTAACTATCTTTCCATCATACAAAAAATGAACTACGGTGCAGGGTCATCTCATTTGCGATCTTCATCGTCTTCGGATGATGAATTATTTTCTCAACAAATTCAACAGTGGGAAGAAGACACAGCTGAATGGGAGCAAGAAGAGGAAATTTTGGCTTGTGCTTATGAGTCAAACAAAGCCAAAATTGCAGCTCAACTTCATGGAGATGAACTTCCGAGGCACAGAGGTTCAACACCTGGTCATGCGGTAATCAACAGGGGCAGGATTGAAGGTGATACTAGATTGTGGAATGACTACTTCTCTGATCATCCCACATATGGGGAAACATATTTTCGAAGAAGATTTCGCATGCGAAAGAATTTATTCCTTCGTATTGTTGCCGCGGTGCGGGAGCACGATACTTTCTTCATTCAAAAAAAGGATGGTCTTGGAAAGCTTGGATTGTCAACTTTACAAAAAATTACGGCAGCATTCCGTATGTTGGCATATGGAACAGCAGCTGATAGCTGCGATGAATATATTCGAATCGGTGAGTCAACCGTGATTTAATATTTGAAAAAATTTTGCAGGGCAATTGTACAAGTATACAAAGAAGAATATTTGAGATATCTCAATGCCAATGATGTTGCTAGATTGTTACGGAAAGATGAAGAACGAGGATTTCCAGGGATGTTGGGAAGTCTAGATTGCATGCATTGGCAGTGGAAGAACTGCCCAACAGCATGGGCAGAACAATATTCAAGACGACACGGTGGGCCAACAATTATTCTCGAGGCAGTAGCATCTTATGACTTATGGATATGACACGCATATTTTGGTTTACCAGGCTCGAACAATGATATCAATGTCCTACAATCATCTCCTTTGTTTGCTAACTTAGCACAAGGTATTACGCCTCCTACTAATTATGAAATTTTGGGAAAAAAATATGACGTTGGTTATTATTTAGCCGACGGAATATATCCGAAGTGGTCAACACTAGTTCAGACTATTTCTCATTCACATGACAAAAAAAAACAACACTTTGCAATGATGCAAGAAGCATGCCGAAAAGATGTAGAGCGGGCATTTGGAGTTCTTCAATCAAGATTGGCGATAATTAAGGGGCCAGCCCGTTTTTGGGATAAACATGTTTTACACGATATCATGACTGCTTGTGTTATAATGCACAACATGATCGTCGAAGACGAGCGGGATGAAAATGACTATGTCACTATTTCTACTTCATCACCAACTCAAAATGTTGAAGAGTTGAATACAAGTGAAGCCGAACGATTTCAGCAGTTCCTAAATCGGCATAAAAAGATCAAAGACAGAGATGCGCATTTTGCACTTCGAGATGCACTAGTTGAACATTTGTGGGAACGACATGGCAATGAACCAATGTAGCTTTGAATATTTTATGCATATTATTTTGAATGTAGTTTTATTTTTACACGAGTTTAATCAGTAAAAATATCTTCTCCTTATTTTTGTATTACAAATAATAATTAGAATATATTCAATATTAGGCTCGTTTTGTAGGTCTCGAAAAGACGATTTTGTTGATATATTATATGTTATAATTGAAAAATTATTTTAATCATTATAAGAATTATAAAAAAATACCAAAGTATCTTAAATTAAATAATTAAAACTTTTTTTTAAAAAAAAACATTAAAAAAATAAATGCAGGCCGGTTCTTCCTCCTCTAAATTTAGAGGAGGAGAGATGAGAAATGCAGCCGCCTCTATATTTAGAGGCGGAAATGGCGATGCATTGGAGCGAAACCGTCCGGCATTTCTAAGAAATGCCGGACGGTTGGAGTTGCTCTTAGTCTTTATATTTAAGTAAAAATTTTAAAATATGATTTTCTTACCTCTCATATCAAAAAAATTTATATTAAATTAAGAGCATTGTTAACTGCAGGCCCATTTAGGTTATATGCAGGCCATTATTTTAGAATATGATAAGTTCTTTCTTTTTACAAACCACAGGCCCTAAATTTTCTCCCGACGGAAATCTGTTCCGCGCGAAGGTCTTCCAGGTCGCTGCTGCTCGTCGCAGCAGCTCCCCGTCGGTCGGCGCTCCTCCGGTAAGATTCCTCCTCCCAGCTTGTCGCTCCTCCTCCCAGCTTGTCGCTCCTCCGCCCGCCGTTGGCTTCTCCGCTGTCGTCGGCTCCTTCGCCCGCCGTCGGTTCCTCCACCCGCTGTAGGCTTCTCTGCTGCCGTCGGCTCCTTCGCCCGTCGTCGGCTCCTCCGCTTGGTATGTCGTTGATTCTCTCACACCTCATCCCCCGCTATTCCTAATTAAACTTGAAACAAATTTCCGACCGTTTTTCCTATTTGGGTCCGCCTTTGGGTGGGGGTAATTTTTTGATGTACTTGTTTATTTTAGAAGTTCAGGAAATGGGTAAAGCTGGACATGGCAATGATGTTCGAATACATGAGTCATGTCAAGAACTCTATTGTAATCAATTCATAATGAAGCTGGATTTTAGTTCTCATAACTACAAATTTTGAAGCTCAAACTTGAATTGAGCATATTAGTGGCTTGAATTAATTATACATGCAACAAATTTCCTCCTAACTAATGGCTTCAACAACCAACAGGAAGGGCGATGATGTATGCAGACAAGGTGTTCGATTGAATGCACCAAGCGAAACTGCACTGTGTTTGATTCATGGTAATCTTCATTCTTCATGATGCATATATGAGATTGAGACTATAAGTTGTATGATAAAATTGTTATATTTGACTTGATTAATTATAAAAGAAATGAGATTGATTTTTGAATTTGGCATGCATATGTGAGATTGAGACTATAAGTATTTAACTTTTGATAAACATGTTTAACGCCAAGTTTTGATTTGAGTTGTTATATGTGATTTGATGTGCTTAGTTGTATGATAAAATTGTTCTATTTGACTTGATTAATTATAAAAGAAATGAGATTGATTTTTAAATTTGGCCTGCATATGTGAAATTTGGCCTGCATGAATAATTCTTTGGCCTGCATATATCTGCGGCCTGCATAAAGCCAAAAGTGGTCTGCATATAACATTGTTCTAAATTAAACTCAGAGCCTCGGAGCTGTGGATTATTTCGCCGGAGAAATTTGCCAGTCCTGGAAACTTCGACATCACCAGTATGGCAGTCTCACCTCTAGTCACCTGTCACCAACACTAGCCAGAGTCAAGAACTCCTCATTTCTCTATTGGCTCGAAATAATAATTGGATACAGGCAATACTCCTTTCTTTGAGAGCTGGTGAAATTTAAACTATTAATCTCGTATATTCAATGTCGGTGATTTTGTCATAATAAAAAAAAATAAACACAAATTTTGAAGCCCAATTGGATGATGAGATCACTACACTTGCTCCTTCCTCTGAGAGCGAGTAGCGCTCCAAAAAAATATTTATTGGCTCGCCACCGACCGACATTTAAATTAAACTCAACATGCTCATCGACACAACCAAAACGCGGGTTAATGTCGTAAGCCGCAAGGTAGGATTCAACGTAGGAGATGAATTGTTTTTTTGGATGGGTACTTTGGGAAATGCATGCTTGAGAAATTCCATCAACGGGAGTTGAAAGATATGCTTCAGGAGGTGGAGGCTGAGGGGATCCGTATCGCCTGAATTTCGTAGGGGAACTCCATCGTGGAGTTCGCCCAATGACAGTCGTCCGATTAAGGGGACTGTCAGGATTTAGGTTTTATAAAAAGTGTTTATTTTTTCCCAGCTTTCAGCTCTCTCGCGTCAACAGCCATTTCCCACGTCATCTGATTAATTATCCCCCGCTTTCTATCCAGGCGAATTGCAGAGATTCTTTTCCCCTGCTTTCTCCTGTACCGGCGTTTGCTCCCTCACCGGAAGGTCACTCATATGCTCTCATCCTCTTCGGCGTCGACGTTTGCTCCCTCACCGGAAGGCCACTTGAGGCTTATATGCTCTCATCCTCTCCGGCGTCGGCGTTTTCTCCCTCACCGGACGGCCACTTGAGGCTCTCATTCACTCCTTGCTCTCTGTTGTCTCTGATTACTTAGCTCAGTTTAGGGTTGGAGTGTTCCTGCGCCTGGTTTCCGCTTTCCACTTGATCAAGTTGTCAACTTGATAGCTCTAAAAGTTTTTGCTTGGTACCAGAACTACCGATTGATTGGCTTGTGAGATTTTCAACATGGTATCAGAGGGAACAATGGCTTGAGCAGGGATTAACCTCAGTTGTGCTCGGCGCTTCTGGAAGCTAGTGATCAGTGGTTGGTACAATGGAAGGAGCTTACGCAAGGGGTCTTGGTATTGAACTTCTTACAGCAACCAACTTCAAGAAGTGGAAGTCGTGTATGAAGAGCTATCTTCCGGGCGAGGAGTTGTGGAAAGTCGTTGGTAGCAATGACAAGCAAGAAGTGTCTGTTGCAACTGGTTCTGCTAAGCAGGTGAGAGTTTGGAGGAAGACTAATGAAAAGGCAGAGTTTGCTCTCAAACGGGCTGTCTCACCAGAGCTCTTTGATCACATCTTAGGATGTGAGTTTGCTGCTGAGATATGGACAACCATTGATGATTTGTTCAATAGGAAGAATGTAACAAAGCTATAGTTCTTAGAGATTGAGTTGGCTAAGGCAACTCAAGGAGACTTGTCCATCTCGAAGTTCTTCCTCAAGATGAAGAACCTGTGCGCTGAAATATCAGCATTGGATCCTGATGAGCCCATTTCTGAAGCCAAGTTAAAGAGGCACGTATTTCGCGGTTTGCGGAAGGAGTATGTGACATTTATGACTTCCGTTCATGGATGGACGACTCAGCCATCTTTACTGGAGCTGGAAAATCTGCTGGCGTCACAGGAGAGCTTGGCTAGGCAGATGGTCGAGATGACTATCTCTGAAGGAGGTAGTGAATCTCTCTTCACTTATATGAAGAAGAAGAAGAGATGGGAGAAGAAAAAAAGGCCTGCTGCTGAGGATGGGCCTTCAACTTCCTATCAGTAAGAGAGGAGCGTTGCTCCTAAGAAGAACTGGAAGAAGGAGTTGAAGTGCTACAGGTGCAATCAGCCAGGACACTTCAAGCGTGACTGCAAGGTCAAGCTGCAACCTGGGCATATTGCAGACATGGAGTGAGCTGGTTCCAGTGATGAGGAAGTCGGGTGGGGAGGAGCCTTCTTGACAAGCACGTGTGTTCGTGCTCTTTCCACCGTTGACTACCAAGATGACTGGATAGTTGACTCAGGGTGTGGTTATCACCTCACTAGAGATGAGTCGAAGTTCTCATCGCTACAAGCATTCTCAGGTAATGAAGCTATTATTACAGCTGATAATTCTGTTCATATTGTAGAGAAGGAGGGTGTTGTTTCTTTGGATAGTGCTCAGGGTCCACTTACATTAAGGAGTGTGTATCACGTACCTGACATGAAGAAGAACCTCTTCTCGGTGACCAACGCAGTTGACGCGGGCTATCATGTTCTGTTTGGCCCAACAAAAGTAAGATTTCTCCGCAACGTATCAGTGGTAAAGGCTGATGTTGCTCATATATAGAGAAAAGTAAGAGACTTGTTTGTTTTATCAATAAGCTCTTATATTGATCGGATGAGAGCCAATGATAGTGTGGTTATCTGGCATGAAATACTATGACACGTTGGGATGGACAAGCTGAAATCTATGGCGATGAAGAGCCTTGTGAAAGGCTTGCCGAAGTTGTCGTCCTACGGAGATGACCACGTTTGCGCATGGTGTCAGTACGGTAAGGCTCATCGCTTTCCGTTTGATAAGTCACAAACGAGGAACAAAGCACCATTGGAATGCATCCATAATGATCTGATGGGGCCAACTGTTACCGTTAGTCTTGGAGGCAGCAGATACATGCTCGTGTTGATTGATGACTACTCAAGATACACTTGGGTGTATTTCATGAAGGAGAAGTCAGCAGCTTTTCAATTGCTTGTGGAGTTCGAGGAGATGGTGGAGGGCCGACTTGGCCTGCGAATCAAGAAGTTCAGATCGGACAACATTGGTGAGTTTGTTTCATCTGAGTTATCTAACTTCTACAGGAAGCACGGTATCTAGAGAGAGCTAACTTGCGCTCATACTCTATAACAAAATGGAGTAGCGGAGTGGAAGATCCGTCACTTGATGGAAACTTGCAAGTGCTAACTTCATGCAAAGGGCATTCCCAGGTCCTTTTGGGCTGAAGGAATGGTCTGCGCAACCTACATCATCAATCAGATGCCTCTGAGTCCGATCAACATGAAGTCTCCCGTTGAAATGATGTTCAAGGAGAAGCCGAGCGTGGAACACCTTCCGGTGTTTGGATCAACCTGCTATGTTCACATCTCGGATGCTCAGAGGACCAATCTTGATGTACAGGCGGGGAAGCTCGTCTTTGTGGGCTATGATGGGCGGAAGAATAGCTGGAAGTGCATGGATCCTGTGACAAGGAAGTTCTTTATATCAAGAGACGTTGTCTTTGATGAGCTGACGTCGTATGGAGGTGGCTCTGTTGAGCTGCAGGAGAGCATGGTTGATGAAGGGCAGAAGAAAGCTGCTGAAGATCTTCAGGTGGAGCTGCATGTGTCACCGTGAGCTTCAGGTGTTTTAAGCTCTGGGGCAGAAGTTTCTGGTTCGGTAAGCAGGGGGAGCAACGCTTCAAGTGTGCCCGGAAACGAAGCTGGTTCTGAAGAAACAACAGAGGTGGTGAGCAAGGAGCAGACTCTTCGGATATCGAAGAGGACCATCAAGCCACCAGCTCGGTATTGCGAAGGAAACACAGTGAGTTTTGTGTCTTGTCTCTACGCAGGCCCCCTGGATGAGCAGGAGCCTTCAAAGTTTGAAGAAGCTACTAGAGTCAAGGAGTGGGACGATGCCATGAATGAGGAGATGATTGCACTCAAGAAGAACGAAACTTGAGACTTGGTGCCCAAGGTTGATGGCGTTGCTCTTATAACTTGCAAGTGGGTCTATAAGATGAAGAGGAAGGCGGATGGAAGCATCGAGCGACGATACAAGACTCGTCTTGTAGCTCGAGGGTTTTCACAACAGTACGACAAGGACTATGAGGAGACATTCAGTCCTGTGACAAAGATGACTTCAGTACGAGTGGTGATAGCTTTGGCGGCTTGTCATGACTTAAAGATGTGGCAGCTGGATGTAAAGAACGTCTTTCTTTACAGGGAGATTGATGACTAATAATTTAGTCATCTTCTAGGAATATTATCTTAATTAGATATTCTAAATATTTGCATGTGTTCGTGATTTTTATAAAATATTTTGTAGAAAATTAATACTTTGAGGTCTAACACATATATTTTCTATTTTGTAGGAAAATGACAGGCCTGGGGGGACTTTATCCCGCTGTCACGACCAAGGTCCATATGCAAGTCAAATTTGTGGACATAAAGCTCGGCCGGATATATTCAACGTCAATATCTTTCATGAAGGAACTCTCGATGACCCTCCATACATGCAACCCGAGCTCCTCCGGCACCCATACAAGCTATGTTCATTATATATATATATATATATATATATATATATATATATATATATATATATATATATATATATATATATATATATATTAATAAGAATATTTAGGTAGGAGTCGTCGGTCATAGCAGGTAAATCCTGGAAAACCCCTCGCCTCTCTTCCTCACGTCGATGCAACGCATGCTCTCGCCACTTATCCCGTCGCATGGCCCAGCCGCCATTACGATTCGTTGGCCACAGCGGTGCAATCCCGGAAAATCCCTCACCGCTCTTCCTCACGCTGGTGCAACGCGTCCTCTGTCATCGCCCTCCTCGCCGCTTCTCCCGCCGCGTGCCCCATCCGCCATGACGTGGCTGTTCCGCTCTCTGTCTTGCCGCCGCTTTTGCCATGGGATAAGTTGTTGAACACGCTCAAACTCGCGCGCCGCATTCCTCCCATTCTAAAGCCTACCTTCTTCTTCGAAGCCTCTGCACCGTGAATGCTCCAGCTGCCGGCGACATCAGCGAACACTCCCTCAGCTTGCCATCGTCAGCTCTGGTGGACGCATTTCATCTTCCGCCGCACAATAAGGCCTTCAATGATTTCGACTATTTGCTGTCTCTCTTTCACTGCTTTGCTGGAACTGCTGCAACGATGAAATTGATTTTCGCATTTGCTTGAAATGTTCAGTTTTCTGGAGCACATAAGGTGTTTGTGCATTTATCCCAATGAATTGATTGAGCAGCAAGAACTTCCCAAAGTAACTTTGATCAAAAAACCTCTTTTAAATACAATTTCTCATTGCACTTTATGCTCTCAAAACACCAGATTTGATCAAAAAGCCTATTTTAAATACAATTTCTCATTGCACGTTACGCTTTCAATACACCAGATTATGTCTACATAAGGATGGCTGCACAATCGTATGTTTAGGTTTTAAATTTCTGCACCCTTGCAATTTTGATAAATTGTATCGGTGCAATGCGTCTAAATTGTCGGGCATAGTTTATTAAAACTTTTGGATGCAGTTTCGACAAACTGCATCCCTGCGGTTTTGATATTTCAGATAGCATGATCGGTATTGGAATCATGATAATTTTCTTTTCGACAACCCTTCTTTTCAACATCAATTTCAATGATAACATCTGTGTGATACAATCATGATCAATTCACCCACTGTTCCTCAAATCAGTATGCTACAATACTGGAGTGTATTATATATATAGCATAGTTAATATTAACTAATCAATGCTTAACTAATTAACGGATTAGTTCATCATATTTAGCGATATTGTTTGTGCTCCTACTCCAATTAAAAGTGATTAACTGACAGTATTTAATTAACTAATTCAGTATACTGGAGATTAACTGATTTAATTGGAATACCTATTTTAACTACTCCAATTAAAACTATGCGTGGGTTGTGCCAATTAATTATCCTTAATATAGCATGAATACATGCATTTGGATTTCATATGCTTGCTTCAAAGCCTTAGTTTTGTATGTCTACATAGAGATGACTTTGTTCGAAATTTTCTCTTTCCATTTTCGTGATTTGCATTCAACGTCACCATCTCTGTTATTTTACCGCCGGAGAGAGTGCGGGGCAGTGATCTGTAGCCTTAGCTTTCTGGCGATTTAAATACATTCTTCGCAATCAATGCTTGATGTTTATTTTGTCTCTTATTTTGGAAGGCATGATATGTTAGTTAATTGAATGGGACGCTTGACTGTAAATGATCATGCTTTTACATTTGTGAGAGTCGAATCAGATAAGGTTGGAAGAATAGTTTAGTTCACTGCAAGTTTTATCTCATATACATTTCTATTTCCGATGATTTGCGTAAAATAAATGTGAGTTTTTGACTTTAGCATGGTTCATGTCCAAATCTCTGTTGTTTCTTCTCCTCCTCTGCGACACAGGATGCGATATTGGATTTTTATCGTTAATTGTCCATTTCCGTTTAAACACAAATATAATTACAGCCACTTCCTCGACCTCCTTCACCACTGCTGCTGTCGGCCGCCATCTCATGTGTGGACAATCTTATGTCTACATAGAGATGACTTTGTTCGAAAAATATGGATTTATTGTTCTTACAGATGTGGCAGCTGGATGTAAAGAACGTCTTTCTTTACAGGGAGATTGATGACTAGTAATTTAGTCATCTTCTAGGACTATTATCTTAATTAGATATTCTAAATATTTGCATGTGTTCGTGATTTTTATAAAATATTTTGTATAAAATTACTACTTTGAGGTCTAACACATATATTTTCTATTTTGTAGGAAAATGACAGGCCTGGGGGGACTTTATCCCGCTGTCACGACCAAGGTCCGTATGCAAGTCAAATTTGTGGACATAAAGCTCGGCCGGATATATTCAACGCCAATATCTTTCATGAAGGAACTCTCGATGACCCTCCATACATGCAACCCGAGCTCCTCCGGCACCCATACAAACTATGTTCATATATATATATATATATATATATATATATATATTAATAAGAATATTTAGGTAGGAGTCGTCGGTCATAGCAGGTAAATCCTGGAAAACCCCTCGCCTCTCTTCCTCACGTCGATGCAACGCATGCTCTCGCCACTTATCCTGTCGCATGGCCCAGCCGCCATTACGATTCGTCGGCCACAGCGGTGCAATCCCGGAAAATCCCTCACCGCTCCTCCTCACGCTGGTGCAACGCGTCCTCTGTCATCGCCCTCCTCGCCGCTTCTCTCGCCGCGTGCCCCATCCGTCATGACGTGGCTGTTCCGCTCTCTGTCTTGCCGCCGCTTTTGCCATGGGATAAGTTGTCGTGAACACGCTCAAACTCGCGCGCCGCATTCCTCCCATTCTAAAGCCTACCTTCTTCTTCGAAGCCTCTGCACCGTGAATGCTCCAGCTGCCGGCGACATCAGCGAACACTCCCTCAGCTTGCCATCGTCAGCTCTGGTGGACGCATTTCATCTTCCGCCGCACAATAAGGCCTTCAATGATTTCGACTATTTGATGTCTCTCTTTCACTGCTTTGCTGGAACTGCTGCAACGATGAAATTGATTTTCGCATTTGCTTGAAATGTTCAGTTTTCTGGAGCACATAAGGTGTTTGTGCATTTATCCCAATGAATTGATTGAGCAGCAAGAACTTCCCAAAGTAACTTTGATCAAAAAACCTCTTTTAAATACAATTTCTCATTGCACTTTATGCTCTCAAAACACCAGATTTGATCAAAAAGCCTATTTTAAATACAATTTCTCATTGCACGTTACGCTTTCAATACACCAGATTATGTCTACATAAGGATGGCTGCACAATCGTATGTTTAGGTTTTAAATTTCTGCACCCTTGCAATTTTGATAAATTGTATCGGTGCAATGCGTCTAAATTGTCGGACATAGTTTATTAAAACTTTTGGATGCAGTTTCGACAAACTGCATCCCTGCGGTTTTGATATTTCAGATAGCATGATCGGTATTGGAATCATGATAATTTTCTTTTCGACAACCCTTCTTTTCAACATCAATTTCAATGATAACATCTGTGTGATACAATCATGATCAATTCACTCACTGTTCCTCAAATCAGTATGCTACAATACTGGAGTGTATTATATATATAGCATAGTTAATATTAACTAATCAATGCTTAACTAATTAACGGATTAGTTCATCATATTTAGCGATATTGTCTGTGCTCCTACTCCAATTAAAAGTGATTAACTGACAGTATTTAATTAACTAATTCAGTATACTGGAGATTAACTGATTTAATTGGAATACCTATTTTAACTACTCCAATTAAAACTATGCGTGGGTTGTGCCAATTAATTATCCTTAATATAGCATGAATACATGCATTTGGATTTCATATGCTTGCTTCAAAGCCTTAGTTTTGTATGTCTACATAGAGATGGCTTTGTTCGAAATTTTCTCTTTCCATTTTCGTGATTTGCATTCAACATCACCATCTCTGTTATTTTACCGCCGGAGAGAGTGCGGGGCAGTGATCTGTAGCCTTAGCTTTCTGGCGATTTAAATACATTCTTCGCAATCAATGCTTGATGTTTATTTTGTCTCTTATTTTGGAAGGCATGATATGTTAGTTAATTGAATGGGACGCTTGACTGTAAATGATCATGCTTTTACATTTGTGAGAGTCGAATCAGATAAGGTTGGAAGAATAGTTTAGTTCACTGCAAGTTTTATCTCATATACATTTCTATTTCCGATGATTTGCGTAAAATAAATGTGAGTTTTTGACTTTAGCATGGTTCAGGTCCAAATCTCTGTTGTTTCTTCTCCTCCTCTGCGACACAGGATGCGATATTGGATTTTTATCGTTAATTGTCCATTTCCGTTTAAACACAAATATAATTACAGCCACTTCCTCGACCTCCTTCACCACTGCTGCTGTCGGCCGCCATCTCATGTGTGGACAATCTTATGTCTACATAGAGATGACTTTGTTCGAAAAATATGGATTTATTGTTCTTACAGTTGAGCAGTTCTTTGTTTAGGCTTCAGTTGATAGGCTGGTAGAACTTTACCATTGTTTTACTAATATGCACTTACTCATATGCACTTATTCATATGCATGTAATCATACGCTGTTGGAGCCGCATTGCCACACGTTTTGATGTGGGTTTCACGTTCAGCAATCTACGCAGCTGTGAAGATATCTTACCTGCCCGATAGCAAGGTCTTACGACATGGAAGTACCCTAAACATATGAACTAATTAGGGCATGATTGTTTTGGTTTTTTGACTCCACCTCGGTGGGCGACGAACATGCCACTGTTACCCGAAAAAACTGCGTGTAATTACCAAGTTGTTACACTGCAAAGCTTCACTAACGTTTTCGAATAAGATAAGTAGAATATGTGTTGATGGTTCGGGTGAAAACTAATCAATAATCTGCCATCTCTACGGAACACATCAAATCCACCGTCACAATAACAATTTCATTTTCATGTTTTTCTCCCGATTTTGAGAGCTGATTCTCCATTTCATACATCAACCTCTGATATCAATTTCTTATTTCACCTATGTACAAATTACATTTACGACATCGCTTGCCATCTACAGCTCACGTCATCTTCCTTCGTCCCGCTGCCAAATCTAGGTAATTGTTGTTCTTTCCATATATGTTAGATTACTATGTGCTTTAGCTGAGAGCTCTAATCACCAGAGATTGTCTGCTGAGCCCTATTGAATTCAAAACAATCAACTTAATCAAAAAGTAGTGCTTTTACTTTTGGGCAAATATTTTGATAACCACCACATATATTTCTGAATATGGCTCACATACTCAACAATCAAGCTAATATTAGGTGGGCCCTAATCACAATGGAGTAGTTTTACATCAAAATATCCGCGACACTTTCAGTGCAGTAATTTCCAGTATAGTAATCTTTTTGGATTGTAAGCAAACTATTATTTTATAATATTTACTGATTATAATTTGTAGTGTTTGTAATCTGTGGTGTTTAGCGTACTCCAAAATTGTTATATGTTTCAATGTTATGTGCTCGATTATAATATAGCAGTGGTTATGCGTTTGATTGTTTATAATCGACGCTTACAAGAATTGTTATATGTTAGATTGGTATGCGCTTGATTAAAATTGTCAATATAGAGATTCTGATAAGCATCGCATTGTTCTAGATAGGGCTCACCTACTCCACAATCAATCAGATAGTAGGTGATTCCTACTCAAACCAGATTAGTTTTAACTAAGAATACATGCCCCAATTTCACTATAGTAACTTCCACTATAGTAATCTTCCTTCATTGTAATAACAAAGAATTCATTATAATATGTTTTGAGTATAGTCTCTACTGTTCATAATCTGCGTTGACTATAGTAATCCAAAATTGTTATTGATTATAATATATCAGTGGTTATGTATTGGATTGTTTATAATCTACGCTTACAAGAATTGTTATATGTTAGATTGCTGTGTGTTTGATTAAAATTGTCAGTATAGAGATTCTGATAATCACCACATTGTTCTACATAGTGCTCACCTACTCCACAATCAATCAGATAGTAAGTGATTCCTAATCAAACCGGATTAGTTTGAACTGCAAATACATGCCCAAATTTCATGATAGTAATTTCCACTGTAGTAATATTTGGTCATTGTAGTGACAAAAAAGGCAGTATAAAATGTTTTAATTATAATCTCCACTGTTTATAATCTGTGTTAATTATAGTAATCCAAAATTGTTATATGTTTCCCTGTGATGTGGTTGATTATAATATATTAATGATTTCGTGTATGAATGTTTATAATTTGTGCTTATAACAATTGTTATATGTTAGATTTCGATGTGCTTGAATATTATAATTAACTGTTACTAAAATATCGTTACATAACCTCGTTCCTTTTACTCACTCAAAACATCATCAATTATAATCTCCTGAATCTCTTGAACACATAACCATCAATCTCATTCAACCTCATCGTGGGAGCAAGCTAGACATGTGAATTCAACTTTCTGTTATGTTCTTTGAGTCATGTATTGCCTTCAATTTGCCCTAATCTTGTTTTCTTTTGCTCACACGCGGCATGTAACACCCCTAGCCGATCCAACATGACAATGTCACGGCTCTGCTCTAGGCGACCCTACGAGGCTACAGGCTAAGCAACCCAACCCATCTCTGCTCCACTGGTGGGCTGTTGTTGGTCACAGCATCCCTTTCATGAAGGAAACTTGATGGTCAAGCCCCCACCACGGGAACTTCGCATGAGGTCACCCATCTCATTACTACTCCAGCCCGAGCATGCATAACTATAACAAATCGTATATTTATAACTATAACATCTTACTTCTGCAATAAATCATTATATATCCATCGTCCTTATGTGAAATCCTCGTCTTGACAGGTGCGGTGTTTGTCATATTGATGCGGAATAAAAATTATGAAAAATAGTTTTCATAGGCATTAATGTTTTCATAGCAAAAACATATTCTGCTCCTCATCAATAGTCTATATTTACAACACAAATAACGTATATTTAGAAGTGTTTTATAGTGTGTTATGCACTGACATTAATTTAAAGTGTTTACACAGTGAACGTTGACATTCTTCGCTGCCACTAGGTTCCCTCGCTGCGACGCAGTTGTACTTCAATCAAAAAAATTGCAATGTCCGGCTCAAATTCTTCATCAGTCATGACGCACACGAAGGGCCTCATGCTCACGAGCAATGAACTTGAGCACAATAGCGATGTCCCACCAGAGATGCGTGAAAATTACTACTTCTACCTATTAATTAGCAACCTTAACCTTTGTACGAATACTCAAGTTCTAAAATCTGTCTTTGGATCCCTTCCGGGATTCATTCACGCCAGTGTATGGATCCAAAATCTTTATCTTGCACTATGTTCTTTAACCATTTTGGCTTGATAATTCAGTGCTACTATATATTTACTGATGAAGGCTGACGTGGACACAAAGGCGGAACCAGTTTGCACGGGGGAAGTAATTTTCGCTGATGATACGACAATGAGCAAAGCTACAATAAAGATGGATAACCACATCATTGACGGGAAGAAGATTTCAGTTCGTGAGATGATATTGTTTGATGTTAGGCCAGAGTTCTTTCGGAGGGGGCATAATTAACTGAAGTTTATGTTGTTCTTCCCATTCACAGGTGTTTGTGCTTATTTGGATGTTCAGTCCTTTTAGGTTTGATCATTTTCATTACTATCTTTACTCATCATTCTGTTGCTTTCTCCACTGTAGGAAGTGTTTTTCTATGTTCTCGGATTTGCGTTGAACTCTAGATCTATATGACTGTTGCTGCAAGGCTGCTTAATATATTAAGTAACTGTTACTGAAATATTGTCACATGATCCCGTTCCTTTTACTCACTCAAAACATCGTCAATTATAATCCCCAGAATCTCTTCAACACATAACCACAAATCTCACAGTGCGATCATGCTATACATGTAAATTCAAATTTATGTTATGCTATTTCATTCATGTATTACCTTCGATTTGCCCTAATCTTTGTTTCTCTTGCTCACGCGTCGTATGTCACGCTCATACTCGATATAACTTGGCAATGCCACGACACTGCTCTACATGATGTTGCCATGCTGCAACCTAAGCACTCGAACCCGTCTATGCTCCACCGACGGGCTGTTGTTCTCCACAGCCTCCCTTTGATGAGGGAAACTTGATAGTCAAGCCCGCACCACGGGGACTTCCCATGAGATGACCTATCCCAGTACTTCCCCACCCCGAACACGCTTAACTATGGAGTTTTCGAACTCCTAATCATCAACTGTATCGCCACCACCAACTGGCCTGTTCATTGACAGGGGTTGGGGTGCGTGTGTTGCGGCCCAGTAGTGAGGCCTAAAGCGGAGTCGTGACATTGTCACGGTTAAATCGGCTAGGGTCGTTACACGACACTGTTCCATTACCCTTCTCCTCGATTCTTCTTCTCACACTGTTGCTACTTATGCAGTGACGCCATCGCGTATAATACACAACATTGACGCCCAAAAACACCAAAATTGCCACCATAACATACCATATATCCACAGTTTATAGGATTTTCGGTGAACTTTTTACCATTTCAGCCAGCCTTACTTTGCTTTCTTCGTATTTTCTGCTCTGTCATCCTCATTAATTTTATCTCCTCTTTTGTACAAGTCTTTTTGTTTATTTGTGTGTTGATTATGATTTGCTGCATATGTTGGGCATTAGTTCTGAACGCCTATTTGAAGTTTACTTTATGTTCATTTTACTTTACATGTTTTTTCAAAGTTCCAATGTATTATATCATCATTCATATTACTGTTTTTAATTTTATGTATTCGCTCTATTTTTTGTACTCATATGATAAGTACATACAACATCATAAACAAGTTTTCGTACTAAAATCATCAACTCATAAAGCAACTACACAATTTGTCAACTCATCTGTACAAATATATATACTGTTAATATAAATAATATGTACCAAAAGCATTACTTCAAGCTCTTAAATTCCACGGAATATATATTCATTCTTAACAAATCTCAAATGTATGTAGGTCATACTGTGATGAGCTGGTTAATGGTTACATTACTATAATTGATGTGTATAAATTTATAGATATGGACTGCAACGACAACATAGTGGAACGACATAATAATGTTCAATCTCATGTTTGTGCTCGAGCTCTCTCTATGCCCGGTGAACAACTTCAACGTCATGTTCGTGCTCAGGGCCTCTCTGTGCCCGATGAACAAAGTGAATTACATGAACTGTATAATTACTCAGACGCATCAATAAGAAATGTGCATATGACAGAAGCAGAACGTGCTGCTCAACGAGCTGCGAATCGAGAACGTTCACAAATAAGAAGATCCTTGATGTCTAACGAACTCCGTAAGGCTCAACGAGCTTACAACCGTTCTTACCAAAGGGCGAGGCGTGCGCGTATGACAAAAGCACAACAATCACATGAAAGAGAGATGAAGCGTGCTGCTGCTCAAAGACGACGCCATCAATTACCCCGTCAAGGTGCCATATTACCACAACAGGACTCCACGGTCCACTGCATTGCTGCATACCTAACTCAAATAAGTAAACATGCACCGGATTGGCACAGCAATGCTGCACATGCAAACATGACTTGGGGTAACAATTAGCTTTTGTATATCGACATTGTCATATGTTTATAAATACATTTACATGATGTAACACCGATATGCTTCTGTATTTCAAAGTTATAAATGCAGATAATGGTGTTGTCCATAGATATTCATTGACATCTACACCATATTATTCATCGTTCCATGCTGACCGACGATCTCAAATTGGAGAATCATCAACAATGCAACCATGCACTGCACCCCTGCGTGGCTACAGCCTCTCAATCCTCTCTTCCCACTCAGCTGACCATATTACTGCACCTATTAATGCTCCAACATCATCGCATCTATCTGTTGCGGCGACATCAACTGTAAACATAGAGCGATATGCAGGTCATCTACTGCAGGAAAATATCGTACATCACATGCATCCAGAAGGTAAATTTTCTACTATTATAGTACAGATATATGTGACACACATATTTTTCTGTTACCATATATATCTGATAATATTATAATATTATTTGTCCTATAGAAAATTCACCAATAATGAATTCACAACATGAGGACACAAATGATAGTTCCTCTGATGTTACTGTTCGTGTGAGGCACCGACGTCTCCGAAACCACAATGTTGCACGCATCTGTAATACACCGCAGCAAATTGTATACTTACAAGTACAACATCCTCACTTCTGTAACAATTGCAATGTTAAGTTGTTTGATGGTGAAACACCATCGATGTGTTGCGACAACGGAAGGGTTAAGATTCCAGCTATACCTGTTCCACCAGAGCTCTATAATTTATTCATTACTGACTCTACTGAGAGTCGCCACTTCAGAAGATATATTCGTTCATATAATCACGTTTTCTCTTTTACTTCCATGGGTGTGATTTTAGATACGGCTTTGGAAGCTGATCAACATGCAGTATATATATTTTGAGCTCATGGATCAATATATCACCGAATTGGTTCTCTTTTGCCTACTGCAAACTCACATCCTAGGTACCTTCAGCTATATATATATATATAATACAGAACATGAGATAGATTATCGTTTGCAAGAAAATGCATAGTTAGATCGTGCATTACTGGAGAAAATAAGAGCAATTTTGGATACATATAACCCATTTGAATTAATGTTCTGACATATTTCTCAGCATGAGGATATAAACAGATGCAGACTTATTATAAAGGAAAAGCTTGCTTTTGGCCAACAATATACATTACCGTCTGCATCACAGGTCGCTGCTATAGTTGTTGGTTTAGAAGAATACTTTGAATCAAATGAACAACATATAATTGTTGAAACAATTGAAGGTCAGTTTGTTAATGTTCAAGAATACGCTGGTTACTACGACCCACTTCAATATCTGTTGCTTCTCCCATATGGTACATACGGTTGGTTAGCTGAATACAAAGGATTGAATAATCTGTATGTTAGTTGTTGTGACCACTATTCATACATACTTCAGGTTATATGTAAATACATTTCACTGTGTCCACGCATGCTCCTTTTACTAATATGGTATTTGACCTCATAATTGTTGTACTGTATGATCGTCAGGCACTTTTATCATTGCGGTTACATAGATGTCGTCTACTGCAACAATATGTAGTTGACAATTACATTAAAATTGAAAATCAAAAACTTCGTTGGATAAAAAATAACCAGAAAACAATCTGATCTGAACTGTACAGCGGCCTACAAGACTGTCTCAATGCTGAAGAACATAGTGGAGGTTGATAAATATTTTATTTTAGTCTGATATGATTCTCATGTTGATGCTGTTTAATCTGCTAAATTTATACAATGTGTTTATATTACAGCGAATATTGTTCAGTGCGTCATCTTGTCGCCATCTTTTGTTGGAAGTCCTTGCAACATGTACCAGCGTTACCAAGACGCAATGACCGTTGTTCAGCATTATGGTAGACCTGATATATTCCTAACCATGACATGCAACAGTTCGTGGCAAGAAATCGCAGATGCGCTCTATGTTAGACAAACACCGCAAGACCGTTCGGATGTAGTCTCTCGAATATTTCATGCTAAATATGAAAAGTTAAAAAAAGATATTTTCCATAAAAATATTTTGGGCAAAACAGTTAGCCATGTTCAAGTAATAGAATTCCAAAAAAGTGGGTTGTCGCACGTTCATATGCTAGTTATTTTTGACGCGCGTGATAAAGTGAATACTTCAGTTGACTATGATAAGATTGTTAGGGCAGAGTTTCCTCATATTGAGCATGAACCCGAATTATACATTGTTGTTGTGCGCCATATGATTCATGGACCATGCACACCTGTAAACTCTCATGCACCATGCATGAAACATGGTGTTTGTAAAAAATGGTATCCAAAAAACTTTGTTGAGACCACTTTGCAAGGAGCAGACTCCTACTCAATCTATAGACGTCGTAATAATGGAAGATCATTTATGCTTTATCGTTCAGAAGACTTTGCTATTGACAATCGATGGGTTGTTTCATATAACTCATGGCTTTTGCTGAAATACGACTGTCATATTAATGTTGAGATATGCAGTAGTATCAAAAGAATAAAATATCTATATAAATATATCCATAAAGGCCCTGGTTCAGTTGCATTTCAGGTTCAACCTTTCTCAGATCATAATGAACTTGCTCAATATGTAAATGGTCGATGGATATGTCCACAAGAAGCATTTTGGAAGATATTCAAGTTCTCGATGTACCAAACATATCCATCAGTTATCCGTTTACAAATTCATTTATCGAATAAACTGATAACTTCCCAAAAGAAGTTATCTAGCCACGTTTTCTGACATATTACTCGACATATCCGACACTAATTAACACAGAAAGCTATAGAAATGAAAGTAATTGTTTGATTATTTAATTCAAGGCTAATTTGGTCTCTTTTCATTGTATGTTTACTAGTGGTGCAAGAGGAATAAGCTCATGGACGGAAATCTGCCAAAATATAAAAAATCTGGAAAAAGGTTGCAACGCACGAAAAAATAAATAGTTGCAACGTCTCACTTACTGATTGACAATGCAAGTAGGCACAGCGCAGGTGTTGCAACACCCCAAAAAAATGAAGGTTGCAACGTACCTGGACGGTTTTCAGATTTTGAAATTCGAATTTTGCCATCTTTTCAAATTTGGAAGGAGGCATCCCTTGGCATATCTGGAGACGTTTTTAAAGGACAAAAGCAAAGAAATAAAGGAGGGGGGCTGGACGAAAAAATAAAAGAGAAGAGGGAGCTTTTGGAGGAGAAGATCCATCTTGGGAGACAAACCCTAGGCAAGAAGAAGAAGAAGGCTACTCCGGATCGTCAAGAGCAACGGATTTTGCACTTCCAAGTGAATTATTTCCTGAAACTTTTGAATTTTCTGAAGCATGTCTAGTAAGATCCATCTAATTTGGTTTCATCTCTCCGCCATGAACTAATTTCTTAGATCTTGTGTGTTGTGAGTACCTTACTTGTTGTGATGACTTAATTCAAGGTTTTGACTTAATGATTGTTTGATTTTCTATCTTTATTGGAATTGTGTTCTCTATGTGTGGATGTTTTGAGCAAGTATTCATCTTCTAGTTAGCATGGCGAGATTCGAGAGAGGAGTTATGCTAGTCTAGGGTTGAATCCTTTATATTACGTGGCGAGATTCGAGAGAGGAGTCACGTATTTCTTTAGTCAAAATTCCATCTTTTTACTGCACTGCGAGATTCGAGAGAGGAGCGGTGTAAGTGTAACCTAATTTCTAATATAACTTCGGGAGAGAAAGAGATTTCCTCTTGAGTTAGCATTGTGGATTTGTGCGCTTTTCGTTACTTTCTTTCCACCAAAGTTAGAGATAACTGGGGGAATTTGGGTGACCGGATCTCGGAAATCGAGGGATAAAGAGATCCACTTTTGCATCCCTGCAAGATAGACGTCAAACAACTCATGAAAGCTTTTTCTATAAAAAAATCATCACAATAGGTAAGGGAAACCAACATGCAAGATTGCTTCCCTAAAACTTGGATAACAATATTTTCTTGTCCGCGCATTTTAGTTCTTGTCTAAAGAGTACTTATTTAAATAAATCTAGAAATTCACCTTAATTATTATCTTGAATTTAGAGAACGGGAAGAGCTAGTAATTGTGATCACTAGGTCAATCACCTCCTCGAGGGAACGATCACTTCTCACTTTATATTACTTGATCCGGCACATGCACTTGCGTTATTATATACATCTATTTCGGGCGTATCAAGTTTTTGGCGCCGTTGCCGGGGAGGTGCTTCTGAGTTAGTGTTACTTATTTTCATAATATTAGTGAATCTCTAGTATTTAGAGATCAAATTTTTTTTGTTTGATTGTTTGTTTGTTTGAATCAAGTTTATTTGAAACTCGGTGCAGTGTATGTCCAGGTATAGGCAAGTAGAATTATTGCCTTTGAATTCTGAAATTGAGCGTACCTGTAGACAAAACAGGAGAGACTTTAGGACCGTTAATATTATTCATCCTACGATGGATAATCATGTGCAAAACAACATTGATGATACTGAGGAGCATGTTGAACAAAATGTTCAACCTAATGCTCATCGCTTGACATGCTACGACTATAATACACCTCTAGGTGGGGGTTTGCATTTCAGCATTGCTCGTCCGGCAATTGCAGCAAATAACTTTAAAATGGACCCACTAATTATGCAACAAGTTCAATACAATAAGTTTGGGGGTCTCAATCATGAGGATGCAAATTCTCATTTAAAAACTTTCTTAGCCATCTGTGATATGTTTAAGTATAACGGGGCATCCGATGATACAATTATGTTACGACTGTTTCCGTTCTCACTAGAAGGGAGGGCTAAGGATTGGCTAGATTCTTTACCTGATGATTGTATCACAACTTGGACGCAACTAGTCGAAAAATTCTTACATAAATACTTTCCTCCTTCGAAGACTGCAAAGCTAATAAGAGATATAACCACATTCACACAGGGAAACGGAGAGACACTATATGACGCTTGGGAGCATTTTAAGGAGCTACTGAGAAAGTGTCCCCACCATAGGTTAGCCCTACATCAGCAAGTTTCCACCTTTTATAATGGGTTTCAAACTGCAACCATGATCTTAGTAGACGGGGCTGCTGGAGGATCGTTACTTAAGAAGTATCCCGAGGATGCGTATGCAATCCTCGAAGATCTCACTGCTAATAACTATCAAGCCTATGAGCGTCAAGGGAACAACAACACGGTTGGTATCCACCAAGTGGACCAAATCACTTCCTTGGCCGCTCAAATGGCATCACAATTCAACCTAATTAATAAGAGATTAGATTCATTATCACAGCCTTCATCTAGTGCTTCATTGACGGTGGAGCAATTAAATCAAATTTCTGAAGAAGCAAATTATGTAAGAGGAGCACAAAGGCAAGGTCCACCTGGATTTGCCAGTCATTATCACCCCGAGTGGCGAAATCACCCCAATTTCTCCTGGAAAAATAATCAAGGGGCGAATCACCCACAAGGTTTCAATCAAAATATAAACCACCCTCCTATCAATAATAACTCTCAACCCCAACAATTAAACCAAAAGAAGATATTAGATGAGTTTATCTTAGGCATGTTCCAAAAGTATGACTCAAGAATGGGAGGAATAGAATCTTCATTAAGATCACTAGAAACAACTATAGGTCAACTTGCAAATTCATTAAGTCAAAGACCCATTGGAACTCTACCTTCTGATACCACACTAAATCCAACAAAAGAAAATCATGATAATCAATGCAAATCTATTGCCTTACGGAGTGGTGTAGAGATTCCAAGTGGGGAGGGGTTGCTTGAGAAAGCTAGCGAAGAAGAGGCAAGTAAGATGCCGAGTGAGTCGAGCACATTAGAGAAGGAGGTGGGAGAGAAACAAAAAGAGAAATTAAATCAAAAGAAAGACGTAATCTACCCACCACCCCCATTTCCATCTAGACTAGCTAAATCCAAACTTGACATACAACTCCTGAAGTTTATGGATATTTTCAAAAAGCTAACTATAAACATCCCATTTGCCGAGGCCCTTGAGCAAATGCCTAGTTATGTTAAGTTTATGAAGGATATCCTGACAAAAAAAGGAAGTTTGTTGATAAAGAGATAGTGGCGTTGACTGAGGAGTGTAGTGCTATATTGCAGAAAAAGCTGCCACCTAAGCTTAAGGATCCCGGTAGTTTCACAATTCCTTGTTCTATTGGAGTGAAGTTTGTTGGGAGAGCATTATGTGACCTTGGAGCGAGCATCAACCTGATGTCATTATCTATCTATAAGAAGTTGGGTCTAGGGGAGATTACACCTACATCTCTTACTCTACAGTTGGCCGATAGGTCTCTTGCATTTCCTAAGGGAATTGTAGAAGACGTGTTGGTTAAAGTGGAGAAATTCATTTTCTCCGCTGATTTTGTAGTACTTGATATGGATGAGGACAATGATGTCCCCATCATTCTTGGTAGACCATTCTTGGCCACCGGAAGAACACTCATTGATGTTCAGAAGGGTGAGCTTATGATGAGAGTTAATGATGAGAATGTGACATTCAACATCCTCAAAGCCATGAGATTTCCGGATGATAAAGAGGAGTGTCTCTCCATTGAGGAGGTGAGTGCACCTATAAGGATGATGCATAATGAAAATAATTGGGAGCACAAAATTCTTAGTGCTTTAACAAATGAAGAAATAGAAGAGGTTCCAGATTCGAAGGAAACTGAGGAAACGTTATGTACTTTTGAGCATTTACCAAATGCTAACATGTTTGAGTTAATAAGCAGGTCAAGCGAGTCGGAGATCATGAAGCCTTCTATTGTAGAGCCACCTATGCTTGAATTGAAACCGCTACCCGAAAACCTAAAGTATGTTTTTCTATGTGAGGATAACACATTACCGGTTATTATTGATGCATCTTTAGTTAAGGAGAATGAAGATAAATTGATTGTGGTTCTGTGTGAGAACAAAAGAGCATTAGGCTGGACCATTGCAGACATTCGAGGGATAAGCCCTTCAATTTGCATGCATAAAATCCTTCTAGAGGAAGAGTCAAGAGAGTCAATAGAACCCCAACAAAGACTTAGCCCACCTATGAGAGAAGTGGTCAAGAAGGAGATAATCAAATGGCTGGATGCGGGTATTATATATCCTATCTCCGATAGTGGGTGGGTAAGTCCTGTTCAGTGTGTACCAAAGAAGGGGGTTATTACGGTAATTAGAAATGAGAGCAATGAGTTGATTCCCACTAGAACGGTAACTAGATGGAGGATTTGTATGAATTACCGAAAGTTGAATAAAGCGACTAGGAAAGATCATTTCCCACTCCCATTCCTTGATCAGGTTCTTGATAGGTTAGCAGGAAATGAGTATTTCTGTTTCCTAGATGGTTACTCGGGGTATAATCAAATCATGGTAGCTCCCGAGGATCAGGAGAAGACAACCTTCACCTGTCCTTTTGGAATATTTGCACTTAGGAAAATACCCTTTGGATTATGTAACGCTCCTGCCACATTTCAGCGTTGCATGATCGCCATCTTTACTGAACTAATTGATGAGGGGATCGAGATCTTTATGGATGATTTTTCAGTGTTTGGGAGATCGTTTGATGAATGTTTAGAAGTGCTAAAGAAAGTTTTGAACAAATGCATTCAAGCCAACTTAATTTTAAACTGGGAAAAATGTCATTTCATGGTCAAAGAAGGGATTGTTTTGGGACACAAGGTGTCCAAGAAGGGTTTGGAAGTAGACCGAGCGAAGACTGAGGTTATAGAAAAATTACCCCCACCAACTAATGTTAAGGGAGTGCGTAGTTTTCTGGGTCATGCAGGCTTTTACCGTCGTTTCATTAAA
The DNA here is from genome assembly GCA_039583875.1 of Platanthera guangdongensis. Lineage (NCBI taxonomy): Eukaryota > Viridiplantae > Streptophyta > Magnoliopsida > Asparagales > Orchidaceae > Platanthera > Platanthera guangdongensis. The sequence continues at coordinate 283,256,308 of CM077153.1, forward strand.
GATTTTTCTAAAATCTCTAAGCCGCTAAGCCAGCTGTTAGAGAAAGATTCCCACTTTAATTTAGACGAGGAGTGTTTAGCCGCCTTTCATACATTAAAGCAAAGTCTAGTTTCTTCACCGATTATTATTGCACCTGATTGGTCTCTACCATTCACCATTATGTGTGACGCAAGCAATTTTGTTGTGGGCGCAGTCTTAGGACAAGTGCACGACAAGGTTTTCCATACAATTTACTATGCTAGCAAGACACTGATCGACGCACAAATAAACTACACCACTATGGAGAAGGAACTATTAGCAGTTGTTTTTGCTTTTGACAAATTCCGCTCCTATTTAATATTGTCTAAGGTGATAGTTTATACGGACCATGCAGCTATACGATTTTTGATAGAGAAAAAGGATGTTAAACCTAGATTGATTAGGTGGGTACTCCTCTTGCAGGAGTTCGACTTGGAGATTAAGGATTGTAAGGGGGCGGAGAATCCTGTAGCAGACCACCTATCATGTCTAGAGTCTGAGTATGGGAAGCATGTAAACATTGAGATTAGGGAGAATTTTCCTGATGAGAGTCTGTTGGCAGTATCGGAGGGGAATACCCCATAGTATGCTGACATCGTAAATTTCATTGTGAGAAACATTTTGCCATCAGATTTAAATTATCAGCAGAAGAAAAGATTTCTTCATCAGACCAAGTTTTATCTTTGGGATGTCCCTTATGTATTTAGGATATGCGCTGACCAAGCCATTCGTAGGTGCATACCTGAGATGGAAGTTCGTGATATCCTAGAAAAGTGTCATGCATCTCCTTACGGAGGGCACTTTATGGGAGAACGAACTGCTATGAAGGTACTAGAGGCTGGTTTTTATTGGCCAACGCTATTTAAGGATGCTCACTTGTTTGTCAAGGCATGTGATAGATGCCAGAAGAGAGACAATATTCATCGGGGGGCAAGTATGCCTATGACCAATATTCTGGAAGTAGAGGTATTTGATGTTTGGGGCATAGATTTTATGTGGCCGTTTGTGAATTCTGGAGGAAATTTCTACATATTATTGGCAGTAGACTATGTGTCAAAATGGGTAGAGGTCATCGCCACACAAAAAAAACGATGTTAAGGTTGTACTCAAGTTTATAAAAGCAAATATATTTACGAGATTCGGCACGCCTAGGGCGATAATTAGTGATGGGGGCTCACATTTTTCTAATACACAATTTAAATTACTTTTAAAAAAATATGGTGTAACACATAAAATGGCCCTAGCATATCACCCGCAAACCAATGGATTAGCTGAAGTCTCCAATAGAGAGATTAAGTCCATCTTAGAGAAGACAGTGAGTACAACCAGGAAGGATTGAGCATTTAAATTAAATGACGCGCTATGAGCTTATAGGACCGCTTACAAAACGCCCATAGGTGTGACTCCCTTTAGGATGGTGTATGGAAAGGGATGTCATTTACCGGTAGAATTGGAACATAGAGCTTTTTGGGCGATCAAGAGACTTAACTTTGACTTTCAAGAAGCGGGTAAAAGAAGGCTTCTGCACTTGAATGAGTTAGAAGAGCTTAGATTTAACGCTTATGAGAACACGAAGCTTTATAAAGATCGGGTTAAAAAATGGCACGATTTGAGACTGCAGAAGAGAGAATTTAGAAGCGGACAACTTGTGCTTTTGTATAATTCACGCCTTCGATTATTTCCAGGAAAGCTGAAATCGAGATGGTCTGGACCATTCCGAGTTGTTGAGGTGTTCCCACATGGTGTAGTAACAATATGTAACGAGAAGGACGGATCAACTTTCAAGGTGAATGGACAGCGACTAAAAATTTAATATGAGGGTGCTGACCAGCGCGATGCGATGGTCATAAAATTTCATTGACGAGTACAAGGAGAGCCGTCTTGCCGAGACGATTAACTTAGGCGCTAGGTGGGAGGCAACCCATCACTTTATGTTTAGTACTGTTTGAATTTAGTAGTTTTTCTTCAAGTTTTTCTTTGGTTTTGATTAGGAGAATAGTGGTGGAGGAATGAATTCAAGTGCTGACGGAAAAATTGGTAGCAGCAGTCGTGGTAGTTGCAGCGAAGACGATGAAGGGGGGTCAGATTAGATCCTTTTGGCTTTATTTGTTTTTGGATGACTGTATTAATGGTTGATGAATACTCTTTTGTTTCTTTTACGCTCTAGATGACCTTATTTTGATCTATTTTGTTTAACTGCATGGTGAATGATTACTCTGCACTACTCACATGATATGATATGATCTTGCGTAATTATTTGGACTCATTAAATGCTAGATCTTTTGGAAATTCTAAATTTAATTTACTTTATTACTCTGCTCTTATGTTCAAATTGATATAACATGATTTAGGCTATTGCTATAATTAACAGTTATGACATGAATATGAAAGCGATTAAGTTATTCTGGTTCATTATTGTTGCTAATCCATGCAGTTACAAACTTTATTAGATTGCCTTCATGTTTTGTTCTCTTCTGTCATAGCCAAGATAAAAGTTGGGCTGGTAAATATGGTACGGAGTAATGTAGATCATCGGAGCACATGGAGAGCACATTAAAGAAACTCAAGAGACTTAGAGGAAATCATTTCCTTATCAGGGGAGTTTTACTGTTTCAATTTCATTTTTATTTAATTCATGCAAAGGCTGAGTAGTATAGATAGAATATTATTTCTTATATAACACATTAACCTTGCTAGGGCCTAGCAAGCCCTTAAGTGTGGGGGTGTTGGCTAATATCGCCCCGGCAATTGTGGTGGTAGATAATTTGATTTGATCACTCGTAATTACAAGATTTCGTATATTGACTCGTACTTAGTGATAAGTTATTCTTGAAGTTCAATGATAATTAATTGGTACGGCTAGGGAATCCTAGGAGTTCAGATTTTGAATTTGAAATTAGCAAGATTTTTTTTGATAAAGCACTCTAAGGCATTTGATTCATGCACATCCTTCTCCAATTTTTGTTTACTTCTCTGAAAACTTTTGATGTTGATTTCTAAAATTAGGAAATGGGGTGAGCAAGAACTAAGTAATAATGTCAGTCAGGATAATGTTTTAGTAGCTATACCATTTTGAAATTTCATGAGATTCTTTGATTGGTTCTGTATCATTTTGCTACCCACTACTGAATGACCAAATTCCCTATATTTCCCTAGTTTTATCTTAATCCACTAGCCATTTATTGGGTGTTTCAATTCAGCATTTATATAAAAAAAAATGAGAAAAATTGTGAATTGCCATAGTGATATGCGGCCTAAGTATGTACACGCCTATCTACAATGATCGCAACTGTGACTATATATAAAAAAGAGAAAGGAAATAATCAAAACTTTTGTCATAGTGATATGTGGCCTGGGTAGACAATTGCATACTTGGAATGATCCCAACTATAGACACAATATGTTTATATATTCAAGGCTTAAGGATTGAACCTCGTAATATGGTGAAAGATTGAGATTATTAACTAGAGAATTACCATGCCACTATTTAAGCCTATTCATGAATTGCCAACCAAGCCAAAGCTAAACGTATGCTCTCGTATGCTGCTAATTCTTGTCAAGGCTAGCGTAATGACTTAGCTTATTCTTACCCTTTTGAATTATTGAGGATTTTCAATAAAAAAAAGTACGGGGGAGTAAATAATCTGGAAGAAGGCGCACACACTACACAAAATTCTTTAGTATGCTTTATCTTTTATCAAGCTAATGGATTTGTGATGTTTGAACTTTTAATAATAATCAAGCTTATCAGTTGAGTAAAGCGAACTTCTTGAATATCTTGGACTAATGTTGGTCAAGATATGATTGTTCTGATTTGGAGAGTGATAATTATCGAACACCCATTTGAAATAATTATTTCTCTTTGCTCGGGACTAGCAAAGGTTCAAGTGTGGCGGTGTGATAACTTCCCAAAAGAAGTTATCTAGCCACGTTTTCTGACATATTACTCGGCATATCCGACACGAATTAACACAGAAAGCTATAGAAATGAAAGTAATTGTTTGATTATTTAATTCGAGGCTAATTTCGTCTCTTTTCATTGTATGTTTACTAGTGGTGCAAGAGGAATAAGCTCATGGACGAAAATCTGCCAAAATATAAAAAATCTGGAAAAAGGTTGCAACGCACGAAAAAATAAATAGTTGCAACGTCTCACTTACTGATTGGCAATGCAAGTAGGCACAGCGCAGGTGTTGCAACACCCCAAAAAAATGAAGGTTGCAACGTGACCTGGGCGGTTTTCAGATTTTGAAATTCGAATTTTGCCACCTTTTCAAATTTGGAAGGAGGCATCCCTTGGCATATCTGGAGACGTTTTTAAAGGACAAAAGCAAGGAAATAAAGGAGGGGGGCTGGACGAAAAAATAAAAGAGAAGATGGAGCTTTTGGAGGAGAAGATCCATCTTGGGAGACAAACCCTAGGCAAGAAGAAGAAGAAGGCTACTCCGGATCGTCAAGAGCAACAGATTTTGCACTTCCAAGTGAATTATTTCCTGAAACTTTTGAATTTTCCGAAGCATGTCTAGTAAGATCCATCTAATTTGGTTTCATCTCTCCGCCATGAACTAATTTCTTAGATCTTGTGTGTTGTGAGTACCTTACTTGTTGTGATGACTTGATTCAAGGTTTTGACTTAATGATTGTTTGATTTTCTATCTTTATTGGAATTGTGTTCTCTATTTGTGGATGTTTTGAGCAAGTATTCATCTTCTAGTTAGCATGGCGAGATTCGAGAGAGGAGTTATGCTAGTCTAGGGTTGAATCCTTTATATTACGTGGCGAGATTCGAGAGAGGAGTCACGTATTTCTTTAGTCAAAATTCCATCTTTTTACTGCACTGCGAGATTCGAGAGAGGAGCGGTGTAAGTGTAACCTAATTTCTAATATAACTTCGGGAGAGAAAGAGATTTCCTCTGGAGTTAGCATTGTGGATTTGTGCGCTTTTCGTTACTTTCTTTCCACCCAAGTTAGAGATAACTGGGGGAATTTGGGTGACCGGATCTCGGAAATCGAGGGATAAAGAGATCCACTTTTGCATCCCTGCAAGATAGACGTCAAACAACTCATGAAAGCTTTTTCTATAAAAAAATCATCGCAATAGGTAAGGGAAACCAACATACAAGATTGCTTCCCTAAAACTTGGATAACAATATTTTCTTGTCCGCGCATTTTAGTTCTTGTCTAAAGAGTACTTATTTAAATAAATTTAAAAATTCACCTTAATTATTGTCTTGAATTTAGAGAACGGGAAGAGCTAGTAATTGTGATCACTAGGTCAATCACCTCCTCGAGGGAACGATCATTTCTCACTTTATATTACTTGATCCGGCACGTGCACTTGCGTTATTATATACATCTATTTCGGGCGTATCATAAACATCAGGTGCATTTTCGCACCACTGATTTAGTTGAGAATCTTCTAGCAAATAAATAAAATTCTCGCACAATGTTGACTGAATTTTTCCGTGTTTACGCCACACAACAAGAACGTCATAAGTATCTGTATACGGAGTTTCCAAAACATTACACATGGAATCTGACATCCAAAACTTGGATTATACAAAGACGGCGCCATAAAGTTATTAGTCGAATGTACTCAGTACATCCTTTTGAAGGTGAAATATTTTATTTACGCATTCTGTTGAATCATATTCGAGCTCCGAGATTCTTTGAACATCTGCTCACAGTCGATAACATTATGTACTCCACGTTTAAAGAAGCTGTTGAACATTATGGTCTGCTCGAACGAGACAACAATCTACATAACTATATGCGTGAAGCAAGAGAATTTCAACTACCGTAAGCATTACGGAATTTATTTACAACAATTTTACTATATTGCAACCGAACTGAGGTTAGACAATTATGGAATGATAACTACACTGCAATGACTGAAGATTACATCTTCTCTACTTTGATGATGATGTATATGTCATGAACAAACATCTTCATGAAATAGATTATACTCTCTAACAATATAGCAAGAGTATTATACAGTTTGATATTCCTCAAATGTCGTCACTCTTCTGAAATCTTAACAACGTATCGAGCTTAATTGAAGATGAACTGTCGATACCATTCTCATATACGGATTTGAACTTTGTTTCATTGTTAAATCCTGGTCAATGTTATGCTTTTCATACTATTATGGAAGCTATTAGACAACGTGATGAAGGTATTTTCTTCATAGATGGCCCTAGAGGAACTGAAAAAACTTCCTTATATAAAGTGTTACTTGCCCATTTACGGCAAGATGGTCATATTATGGAAGCTATTAGACCGTGATAGTGATCATTTCACGAGATCAGATATGATATCTTTAATATGAAGTACATATCAACAAGATGAAACCAGCTTAATTAGACTCCAATAGCATGACTTGTCAATCAAGGAGAACTAGATACTTTGATTAATGATTGTTGTCATTAACATCCGATAAGAGTAATAAAGAGCTTGTAAATCATCATTTGATAGAGTTTTATGTAAGCAGTGCATGTAAGATGAACATAAGCAAAATGAATATTGTTAATCCTTTCGATAGGTCGGATTTAACCTGTTAACTTGTGAAAAGGCAGTTGATAAAAAAAGATCTATACTCGGAGATGACCAAAAAAGGCTGGATGCTGCCACAGGTGCTCCCCATGGGCCTTAAGCATCGCCTGTCCGAGAAAGGTCATCGGGAGTGCCGTCCTACTTAGAGCGGGCTGGTCGCGCTTCCTTTAAAAGGGCATAAGAGAGAAAAAACATAGAAAATCCTGAGAAGGATCGTTAGATACGCTGCTCTCATGCCTCAGGTTACAACATCGTTGATCAGTTAGGCCAGGTGCGCCAAGTGGTCTATAACATTGCTTGCCTTTTGGAAAATCAGCGGAGTTGCGGGCCCCGCAAAAGCACGGATTGAGAGTACCATATAATATTCGACTATTACAATCACGAGACGACCGAGGAGGCAAGGCTACGCTTGATCGTCATTGCTTGCCCAACAAAGATCATCGTAACTGTAATGTATCCCTAGTAAAGCACAGCAGAGCAAACACATGGGACATCCCTTGATGCACGCTTTGTGTTAGATGCCGGCTAGGATCTGAAGTCCCGTAATCCACCGCACGAGTTAGACAGCTCCCACTACACATACGCGAACACTCCAAACTATATGTGGTCATCGTGGTCTTATGCCAGAGTCCAATCTCGAGGGGGCCCATAACAAGGCCCGGCGATGTCTCGGTGGTTCAGTGATCTCTTTGGCAAAGAAAAAATAGAGGAGGAAGCACTCCAAAAAGGAAAAAGTGTCATTATGAGATCTCTGACGTAAACTTTGTTGAAATGAATGAGCGAAACACTTAGAAGTGTTTTAGAAAGAGAATGTCTGAAATATGTAAAGTAAGAGTAACTGACAATGATTGCGAGGAGCTTTTGGAACTACAATGTCCTTCTCTTGCTTAGAATAGTCTTCTGAGGGCGCCCCTGTCATCGACATCAATGGTCTCGTGAATAATGAGGTTGGGATAATTGTTGATTTTACTCACTCCCTTTGAGTAGCAGGGAATGTCCGCTGCTTCTTTGCCTTTTTAAATTGGTGGATCAGAGTGGTAATCTTTCGGGAACAGGTCATGCATCTTCCCCTGCCTCAGCATCCTTTGTACTAGTTGACGAAGTGCTCGACAGTTTTCAGTTGAGTGCCCTTGCTCTTTATGGAATTCACAATATGGATCCAAGTCTTTAGATCTTTGATCAGCTGGCCGATAAGGCCTTTTGTAATTGGTCTTATCCTTCATGACTTGGCTTCTTGTATGACCTCATCTAGTTCGGACTCTTGCAAGTCATCATCTTGCTGCTGATGAACCGAAGCTGTTTGTGGAGCTGAGGCTGGTAGTAGTAACAATTGATCTCGGGCACGATCCTAGCCTGGGAAGATGTGTCGATGGCGTTGAAATCTTCTTCCCTTCCTTGAGTGGGTTGAAAGATCTTTCCGAGGAGACCTCAGAGGTTGCTTGTAAGAAGGAGAATCTTTCTCTGCTACAAGCCTGGAGATGAAGCTGAGATTGCTCTTCTCACCTCGAATGTATGAGTTGGCTAAACCAATCAATTCTTGATATGTTCTTGGTGCTCAGACATTAGCCTCAAACTTAAGCAACCCTTCACGCAGACCGCGTATTAGAGCCACCCGATACATTTCTTGATCAATAATCTCAATGTCCAAAATTTCTTTCTGAAATCGATCTACAAACTGAGACCAAGTCTCGTTCTCTCGTTGCCTGATCTCAAAGAGGACTTATGGACCGCCCTTTCTCTTTGTTGAAGTAGAAAACCTGAGCAAGAACTCCCTTCGCAGATCAGCAAAGGAAGTGATGGACTGAGAGCATAGTCCATAAAACCAATCACTCACTTGTCCATCAAAAGTTGTTACAAGGAGCTTGCATTTGGTAGTATACGAGAGAGTCTTGAGAGCTACTACTGATTCAAAATCTTGAAGGTGCTTCATTGGATCAGTCTCTACAGTGTAAATTGGTAACGATGGCTCTCTAAAATTAGCTAAACAACCACCGCTCTTTGGCCGCTTAACAACCAACTAACACGTGTACATGCCACGTGGCACTATCGCCCGACGATATCCACTGTCGCCACGCGACATCAAGCCAATAGCTCACTCAACGCTTTCAGGCGTTGAGTGTGTTGAACTCATTCAACGCTTTGTGGCGTTGAGTGTATTGCGCTCACTCAACGCTTTCCTGCATCTCCTAGACGATACCCACTGTCGCCCGACATTATAGAAGCTAGTAGCACACTCCACGCTTCGAGGCGTCGAGTGCATCGAGCTCACTCAATGCTTTCAGGCGTCGAGACCTATCGCTATCGCCCCGACGATACCCAATGTCGCCCGATGTTAATGACCAGAAGTTCTGCTGTCAAATTTAGGGTGTTACAGGGAGACCCAAGCCTAACTGATGTCCCGACCGCGTGACTTGGGCGGCAAGGAGGCCGGCGGTTAGGAGGCCGTCTCCGTTAGGGGTGGCGGTGGGAGGACGGGTGACCAAATTGGTCCCCGTCCTAGGCGAGTATATGGTCGCCCCTCACGGGGGCAGCGACAGGAGGACGAGTGTCCCTCTTGAGTCTCGGTCGCCCTTCTCGGGTGAGTAGGGGTCCGCGTCTAATGGGGCGGCGGTCGGGGGATGGGAGGCCAACTATATTGCCCGTCTTTGAAGATGATGGGGCTGCCCCTTACTGGGGCGACGACCGAGGGACGACTAGCTGACTCAGTAGACCGTCTCGAGCGAGGAAGGGGCCGCCTCTTACGGGGGCGCAACTGAGGGACGGGCGACCGATTTGGCCGCCCATCTCTGGCGAGGAAGGGGTCGCCCCTTATAGGTGCAACAACCATGGGACGAGCGACCGACTTAGCAACCATGCTTGGGAGAGGAAGGACCGCCCCTTACGGGGGTGGAGACCGAGGGACGAGCGGCCAACTTGGCCGCCCCTCTCGGGCAAGGAAGGGGTCACCCCTTACAAGGGCGACGGCTGAGGGACGGGCGACCGACTTGGCTGCCCGTCTCAGGCGAGGAAGGAACCTCCCTATACGGGGGCGGCAAAAGAAGGACAGGCGGCTGACTTGGCCGCCCGCCCCAAATGTCGGAGAGGGAGAGGAAGGGCGGTAAGGCCCTGTGAAGTTTCGCCTCGGGCGGTTATGCCGCTAGACGCACCCCAAGCGTAGGGGTGCATACATCGCTCTAAGGGGACCCCATCAAAAAAAAATGACTAAGGTTGATGTGGTTCCCCCTGTATTTTCCAAGTCAAACCGGCAGGACTACGATAAAGAATATTCAAGCAGTACGTCCTAACCGTGCGAGCCGTGCCCGTTCAAAGGGTCCGAAGTCACCCCGAAAGAGGAACAAAATCAAGCACACATCTAGGCCGCGCAAAACCCGCCCTCATATGCAAGCGCGTGCGCGCCCCACACATTCCCCGTGCGTTTGCACGGCCCCCAGGCGTGAGCTAGAGTGCACCCTCGGGCACTAGCCGGCGCATGCCACCGCCGAGCAACTTGCTCGGGGCGCCACCGGGGCACATTTGTCTTTTCATGAAATTTGTTGATCCAGGTGACTGCAACAGAGCGACGATATTCGTCAACTCAAGATTCAGCCTGATAAACTTACCAACACGACCCTCTAGAAAAGCTATAAAAAAGTCTCTGGATTTTGTTTGAAGACAAGCAACTTCAAAGACTAGAGTGCTCTCAACTTTTCCGGCGAGAGCGTGAGATTTAAATCGTTCCTTCAGTCAGGATTCACTTCGCTCTCTCTAGTTGCCTCGCCGCTCAGTGCCCACTCGGACGCATCAGAGAGCCCAGGAGAAAGCACAAAGAAATGCTTTCGTAGACGCTTCCCTCCGAGATTCATAATTCATAAACTTAATTAACTTCTTTTCCACTTTCTTTGTACTTAAAGCTTTTAATGAAAAGTTTGTCTGTCGCCGTCTAAGGAACTCCAAACCCTTATAAACAAAGCTGAATAGTGGATTTAGGCCTGACACATATTTAATCGCATGGTTTTTCATCATTTCCAGGTTTCCCACGATAAAAAATCTCTTTTCATTATTGTTTGGTTTTCTCTTGACAGTTTGCACGCCCGATCCGACTTTTAGTTAAGGCGGTCTGATTCTCCACGTTGGAGAAAAAATGAGCGACCCACAACCAAAGTAAAATACAACAACAATAAATAGTAATATAAAGATAAAAAAGGTGAAAAGAAAATAAAATTCGGCAGACGACATCATTCGGCGGGCGGCAACATTCAGTGAGCGCCATCATTCGGCGGGGGGGGGGGGGGGGGGGGGCTTCATTCGATGGTGGCATTATTCGGTGGGGGTGTTATTCGGCTGTTGACATCATTCGGCAGACGACATCATTCAAAGAGCGGTATCATTCGATGGGCTACATCGTTCAGTTGGCTTCTCCTGCATCCAGGTTGATTCCAATGCTGTTGACGCATTAAGAACATTTGCTTTGTCAGTCCCATAGAGCATTGTCAGGTCACCCCAATTTACGATATAATTTATTTTTGTAATGTTTGAGAGATGGATGCGTATGCATTTTTAAAATAAATGTAATCATCAAATATGTACAACATAGGAGATAAATGTACAAGAAAATTTAATATATTTATATAATCAGCTGGATTTTCCTCCGGTCCGGAGAATTGGACCGTCCTAGCTCGAGTTTAGGCCGAACGTGCAAACAGTCAAAAGAGAGTTAACGGAAAGTACACGCAAGACATTTTAGTGCGAAAAAAATCAAATATGGTGAAAAATCATGTGATCGGATCTGTACCGGGCCGAAATTCACTTGTTTTTTTGTGGTTACAAGAGTTCCTGATTCCAGAAGGGTGACAGGTCACGTCTCTACTTACAAGCTTTGAAAGCAATGGAGAGAGAAAAAGCGACTAAGTCCACATAGCTTCCGCGAGAGCATCCACAAGAGCTTTGTTCCACGTCATTCTCTCCGGTGCGTGCTAAGGTTTTCACATGAGCGTTGAGCGTGAGCAAACTCAAGAGCGAGCCAAGTTAATTCAGAACGAGCAAAAGATCTAAGTCTTACGTCCTCATCGGAAATCTCAGAGCTCTATCTTGTCTCTCTGGTTGTTTATCTTCAAAGGAAGGCCTTGGGGTCATTTATAGCTTTATTGAAGGGTCGTGGGGCGAGGCCGTGTGCGCGGCCGAGCGCATTTGTGAGGAAAGGCCGCGCGTGGGGCATGACCTCGTAGCTCCGTGTGCGGTATTGTGCTCTTTTTGTCTGAGCCCCTCCTTGGGGGCCTTGCGACCCGTTAAGAGAGCGTGGTTCACCCGCGCGGCCCACTCGGTGGGACTGACTCGATTGAGTGCTTCAGTCTGTTCTGAGTTGGACATTTTTAGGGGAAACCCCATCAATTATTATCTAGATCAGTGCTACCTGAGCACCCTATCATTATCCAAAAAAGTTAAATGAGACTATTTTAAAAATAGTTGAAAACTACCTAAATTTTCTTTCAAAGAATTGAAATTTTAGGACAAATTTCAATTCCTTCCTAAAGTTTAGGAATGAATTAGAAAATTTCCTTAATTTAGGCGATTGTAAATCCTAATTTATCTTGCCTTGTCCCACTCCAATGTTAATCACCACCCGAAATATTATCCGCAATCCATTATTTAACTTGCCGCATTCCGTTACATTAACTTCCCGCGCTCTTTCCATTACCGAAGTCGACCACCGCTTCAACATCCTCACCGGCGTGATCCCCTAGCGTTCAACAACTATACCAAGCTGGAAAGCCTCAACCTTCCTTCAACCACCATTATGGGAAAGCCAAGCCAGAGCAGCTCCACTGTCGCCGGGCTTTGCACCCCGATGAAGACAGAGGACAATGGAAGCAACTAACTTTCTTAGCGGATAACATGGCGGAAGTCGTAAAATCTACCCGCATGTCATTGGTATTGGCTCATCTGACACCCATTCACCGCGATAAAAAAGCTGTTACGTCCATTAAAGAAGAATATAACTGAGATCACCACGAGACGGGCTGCGGTTAACCACAAAAAATAGATGTGTTTTTTAAATTTTGAAGTGGGGATAGACAAAATTGAGTTTCTGTCCAACAAATGTCTAATTATATATTTTGAGAATTGATATTCCTACACCAATTCTTGATATTCTTGCCTCTTTTTTTTTTTAGAAAAATTGCTCCTAAATATAACCCTAAATCGATATTCCTACCCATATTCTTTCGCTCCCGCCACGACCGCCCCTCCCCGATAACTATTTTGCTGGAACTTTCGCCCGACGGCAAAGCACCGCTGCCTAGCAGATTTTTGGCCGCCCATTCCTCTATTTCCGATGGTTTCGACTTCATTGACTCTCTCCTTGCCCTCCGACAAGTCTTCTTTACATTTTTCTCTTAATATTTCCCATAAAATCCTAGTTTGCTCAAATCTCTTTGAAATCGCTGTTGTAGGTTTCAAAATCCTTATTCTTCTCGGATGATCCCCAATGCGAGTATTTCAATATCATTTTTCTCAAATCTCCCTTAATCTATATTTACCTAAAGTTAGAATTTTTTGGTTAGGTTTTTATTGCTCCAAATCATATATTTGTGTTTCCTACTTTTGAAGTTTCGATTTTTTGAAGGTATTTTATCATTATTTATTTCAATCATTTAGGTTTTGTGGTTTTTCCCCGTAATTTGATTAGATTGTTGATGAGTTTTTTTTAGATACATTGTTGACAAATCATTGATGCAGTGAATGTTATAGGAGATGGACATTGCAACTTAAGGGTTATTAGTATGACATTAGACATGAATGATAATTGAATGCGAGTCTGTTATGATTTATCAAGTGAAGTCCACAAAAACATTTGCTATACAATGAAATATTTGGAGATGAGAGGACATTGGAGTTGCTTAAGGCTCTGATTGTTGTGTAGTTCCAGCCCCACTTGATAAGTTGATGAGAATGCCCAACATGGAATTATTGGTGGCGTCATGCTACAACATTCAGTTGGTGCACTTTTCAATCAAATAATCATTAACGTTTCTACCGCTACATTCTGCTCATACTATTTTACAGAAGATTGTTTACATGAGATATATAAATGATAATCACTTCATCATGATACGAATGAACAAAAATTGCACAATGACACCATTATATACTGTTTGGACGAGATACCCCGAACAACAAGCAGAAGAATGAACTGCATCATATATCACACATCTTTTTTAATGTTAATGTATGAATATTTACTGAAATTTATCGATTTAGGAAGTCCTTTTTAAGTCATATGATAACATAGATTTTTTTCACTTTTGTAATAAAAATTTGAGATATATTTTTGGAGGTTTATACGATTAATGATTGAATTTTTTTTGAAGATTTCAATGATTTTAATAATAAGACACACAACACAAAATATGAATGTTTAATGTTATTATTATATTTATGTTTGTTAATTATTGTTTTTTTTCAGATTTTTTGGGAAATAACTACATGAAATGACTAATAAATTGATATTGTAGATCAAGATTTTGTTAGATGGAATATATGTATTTTGATGTTTTTTTTGAAATAATTAATTCAAATTAAAGTATTTGTGTTGAATATTTAATAAATACGCTCAATTTTATATTTAAAATTTAATTTAATTTTTGAATACAAATGGAGAACAAATATAATTTTGTGGCTTGTAAGTAAAAGTGGATTGCAAAATAGTGTGCAGTAATTCCCAATGTTTTTAGCGGACTTTATTTATGGCTACTGTTTCTTCTCCAACCTGCCTAGTTGACCTCATTTGACGAAAGCCGGAGTTTACTTTCCCAGGTCATGCTTCGCCACTCTAAAGCAAGATATCGCGAGGGACAATGGAGGGTTGTCTTTGCTTTCTCAGCTCACGCATCATCAAGCTAGGTCATCAGGGGCACCAATTTTATCTTATTACTGTTTGTGTCTGAAGAAGCCGCCTTCCCTCAGTCGAGAAAGACTGCGTTCTCTCTCGCAGTTCTCGATTCATCTTCCAAAGGCTCCAAACTGCAATCTAGTTTATCAACGAAGGAGTCGGAAGGTCTGTGTTTTCCCTCTCACCTCACGCTTCGCCTCTCAGACATCGAAGGCACCGACCTAGGGCATCCTCTCTAATTTTTCTCACGAGTTTTCAATTGCTTGAACGTCGATAACATTGAAATGGTTTATTCAATGTCTTTTTCCTGTATTTTATTTGCCCTAGCAAAGTCCGTCTCTCCAATCTATTCTAGCATTGAATTTGTTTACCAACTGATTTTGTGTTATGTTTGCTCGTATGATTCCTTTCTTAAACATATAACGTACTTCATCTTTGTTTAGGCTTTCTTTAAAATTTTCTATCCGATATCAAGTAAAATTTTATTACAACAGCTGTGGACAGAACAAGTTGATTTCTCACAGTAGTTTTAAGTTCCGTGGTTTGCTAAAGTACTTTAGAAGAAGCTCCTTAGAATTTGCTCTACAAGTAATACTGCTACATTTCATCCAAGTTGATATTTGTTGGAGCAAGTATGCCATGCAAAAGTTTATGAAGAGAAAGATGATCTGTGATTGAACCAAAAAGAGAAACACATTTTAACAGAAGGGTCGTAGGCTGATGTTAAATAGGAGCAGTTTGATTAAGGACAAGCGGGTTTGATCTCACTTAGAGGGTTTTTTGGCGGGGTTTTGGAAATGAAAAAGCACATGAAAATTGATGGGGTATTGAGAATTTTGAAACTCCCACATGAATTAATAATTTAGTTAAAATTATGTTTTCAGCATTAATTCAGTACTTTAAGTTACATGCAATTAAAATGTGATGTTATGCTTGCATGTCATTCCCTTCAACATTACTGGACCTTTTTATTAAAGGTCATGTTGAACCGTCCAGCCAACATGCCGGAACTAAAATGTGACATCAACCAAAATAAAACATTAGAGATGCGACAAAAATGACAATGCGACACGCGACAATAAAGCAACGGAACACAAACTAAAATAACAAAATGATGACATTATAATGAAAAGCAATGTGCAAATCATCTGAATGTGTCTTTGGATGCATCACTTTAATAAGAAGCCGACTATGTCTCTTTCTAAAAAAATAGAAGGGGAGACGACGAGTGATGAGCCTAGAACAAAGCGAAAACCTAACCATTGAGCCATGAAATTAATACCTATCTTTATATCTATATCTTAGATGTTTGAATTTTTTAATGATAGATAGAATTGAAAAAATGAATTGCTATTCCCACTTGAACCAGGGTAGCACTTTGGACAAAAAAACTGTGAACCTTTTACACAAAGCAACAGTTAAGAGGAAGCTAGGCCATGAATAACTTTTCTCTTCATGATAAATAAATTCATTTCGCATGTTCGTTATTAAGGTAGTTCTATGAAGAATTCGACTAATAATGTGCCTATATGTAAATTATAGATGTAAATGCTATGAAGATGATACAAATACAAATTTCCGGACCGACTCGACCTCACCTGCACACAAAGGAACACGCCCCGTCAACCTCTCCTACATGTTGCCTCCCTCATCGTTGCACGTTGTTCTCTCACCGATATCTTCCACCACGACAAACCACAACCATTGCACACCTTCTAGTCGTGCCCATCTCACTTCACCCGCCCACACGATGCTCCATACATGTCAACCTCGCCTCCAACGTCTCCTCTAAGTTTCCAGTCAGCCCCTACTGCTTTTCAACCCAACCCCACACTAGATAGGTACCTCACCACCCTCCATCTCCTTCCTGCAGATCAGTTCACACATTGCCCGCCTCCTCCTAGCAACCTCGAGCATCTTTTTCGACGGTCCGCAATCTGCCCTCTCCAACGTTTTAGTCATTCCTTTATCTTCTTCGGGTTATACTTGCATGCATCAGACCTATTCCATGACCCTCCACACCAACAAGAATGCCTCCACTTCATACTCCACCGAGTCCACTCGCTTGGATCGGCTCAAAGCTCGATTAGAAGATCCCGCTCTCTTCTTTTATGACCTCGCGACCACGGTGACCAACAACCCATCGCCCTCTCGGCTCCACCACCGCCCTATTGGCTCCACCACTGCCTTATCGGCCCACCCTTACTTATGTAGGGTTCCTCACCATGCTGCTGACATCGACCGACCCATTTACGTTAGAGTGAGATTTCAGTGTTGGATGGCACCGACTCTCAGTTGGATTGCCTACGCCGATCAATTTTTCTACCTTCAGTTCACCCATGCCAACAAGAAGGTTCCCCTGACGACTATCTATAGGGATGGACCGACGCTTCACTAGGTGCATTGGAAGTGCCAATAGGTCACCAACCTCTCGTGTCCCACATTGAATGGGGAACTCCTATGCCGTAATGACACTTTCCATGAGGGTAATGCCAACAAGCCCGTAGTTTCGTTCGCCAACCCGACTCCGTCAACGCCTACATCGCCGAGTTCAATGAGGTCGGTGCATTCCAACGACCTATCCCTGAACTATTATCCGGGGTACTCTCTCGGGGGCCTGCAATGCCACCTCCGGGCACATGTTCTGGTCCAAAAAGTCAGACTACTCTCTCGTGCGCCATAGAGCACGCTCGTCACAACCAACCTCCTCTACTCAACCACCCCATCAGGCATCAGCTCCTGCCTCCGCCGATATCTCAACCACCTCTCGATCACGTTGATCACTTGCCTCTACCTGGACCCCATTGCTCAGTTCGTCGCCACCGCTGCCTGTTCCAACACTCCTGCCACAACAGGTACACTGCCACCCCGATGATTATCTCACCTGTAGTAGCTCGATTTTCGCTGCAAGGGCCATTGTTTTTGCTGCCACCAACCGTACTCGCCCACCCACAAACTCTTTCATAAGGACTCGCGCTTGATGATCGACGCTGAAAAAAACAATCCTGATTACACTGATCAGGATCCTGACACTCGCATCCTTGGGATTGCTTATGATTGACATGCTGCACTCCTTTAACACTTTTATGCTGGCCGCTGTCCTCCATCCCTCGTCGTTGATCAGGCACAATTGTATCCCCTGAAACATGAACTTTGACTGAAATGTGTTCATGAAGATTAGATCTCCATCTCTCATGAAGGAGCAATGAGTAGATGTTGTAGTCTAATGAAGCTACCATATTTAAACAACTGGTCCACCCCAACTTGATTGCAATCAAACTAATGGAACTTGGTAATCTCCTGATAAAATCCATGACCATGTTGCTCAAGATTAGTTTCGACGCATGGCGTGGTTGGAAAAGACCACAAGTGAAAGCCACTTCATACTTGGGGCGCCGACAAGGTAGGCAAACTCTTTTTAACTCCTCAAATGGTGCAACTACTGTGCCAATAAATAGAGGTGGCTAATCAATGGTATGAAGCATTTTTGCATGGCCCACATTGGGCGTGGCGTAGAACTCTAGTACAAACTATTGGATAAATGACAAGGCTGCTTAATGAACAAGTCATCCTCAATGATGCTGTCGATCACCGACTTTAAAGAAGGGTCGGTGCACGTTATGGTCATCTTGCAAGACTTTTATGTTGGTTCAGAGGCTTGGGTCAGCTTCGCTTTTCGCTGTATGATGTTCGCCTCTCTCTACACTGTTCGTAAGATTTTGAGGATGGATGCCGACCATGACTGCAAAGACAGTTTCTACCACCCTATTTGTTTTCCTAATTTTGTGTTCCATCATGAAGTTGTTGCGAAGTAACTAGGCAGACCATACTTATTGTGCAGCTATTGAGATCTTTTGATTGAGAAGGTACTAGACACATGATGATCGCTGCGGACGATGAAGTGGCTGACCAGAAGGTATGAACATCAACGTAGCATGGAAGAATAAGTGCCATCAACTTATTCTAGTAAGCCGAACATGGATGCACAACGACTGAGAAAGATTGACAAAAGTAAGTAGTGTGTTGAGCACTCACATCGTTGCTCATACATGAAGTGTTGCACTCAAAGATGAATGCCTAAGTAAAGTCTGATGATGAGCATTGATGCCTATATTAAAGCTTGGTCAAGGGCGATGAGGCCTCCGTGATCTCCGGAGTCCATCTGCATGTAGTGTCTATTCTTTTCTAAGGAGGGAAGTCATTGGCCGAGCAAGGTTGTCATAGCACCTGTAATCACTAGTGAGGTATAAATAGCCTCGAACAAACCACATGAGCACAACACAAGCCATTTGAGGGCCGCTTCCACCTTCTCTTCACCATAGACACGCCATGCAATGAAATGGTGTGACCCAATTAGTCAATTTCCAGTTAACCAAATGAGCATTTCTTAGGTTTTATGAACATGGTATGATGTTGAAGAGTGACAATACTCCACAAGGTTGTTCAAGTGATCCTGCTATCACAAAAGTATTTCATCAAAAAATGCGAAGATATGCCTCCACAACATTTATTGAAATACAACATTCATTGTGGATCAAAAGGTAGAGAGAAATCTAATGGTCTGTTCGGCGGGACGGAATTGGCATTCTGACATTGGCTTTCAGAAATAGTAAAGCTATTTCTTGTGTTCGGCCGGTCGGAATTTGCGTGGATTTGGTTTTCGGCTTAAATACGTCGGTTTTAACCCAAGGTTAAAAAGCCGATCCCCCAATTCTTACCTCCCGAGATAAGTTTTTGCGTATTCTTCTCAGGAGACAGAGCTATTCTTCCTAGATGCACGTCTTCATCATCCCCGATCGTCCGCCTCCTCTTCTTCCGGCGCAGGTATACCTCCCCCTCCTCTTCCTCCTCCTCTGATTCTCTTCTTCCTCACCTTATCTTCTTCCTCACCTTCTTCTTCTCCGTTCTTCTACCTCCTCTTCCGCCTCATCTGATTCTCTTCTTCCTCGCCTTCTTCCCCGATCTTCTGTTATTATTTCTTCCCGATGTTCCTCTCTTTCTTCCCCACCTTCTTCCCAATGTATTCTTGATTTCCAGGTTCAGATATTTCTATTTTGTATAATACAAGGGGTCTGATACTCTAATAACACAACTTAAGTATCTTACATCTCATTTAAAGGTGATGACATAATCCTTTCATGTTCAGAGAATTTGAAAAGTTCTTCTATTTGGGTATTGTGGTTTCTTTTGAATTTTCAGTCTTCTTTTTTAGTTGGTCACTGATCAACCTATTTTAGTTACCAATGAGTAGTGGTTCACATGTCAAGGGTTCAAATCCCTTGATATGTAAATAGTTAATTAGCCGACTAAATTTTATGCATGATGATCAAGCTAGAGAGTTGAAAATGATTATGCCTGTAATTTATTTATTTCATCCAAGACTCTACACACCTCTTTATTTGAACCTGAAATACTCGGTTTGTTAGCTCTAGGTTTTGGGAGTGATTTAGATTAAAAATCTTCTTGTACATCATTTCAATTTCAGTTAAAAACTCATGTACTTCTTGCTTGGATTCAACCTCACCAGTGCCATGTGCTCTTTTATGGTAAAAACTCATGTTCCTTAGTTATACAGGATCCTTAGATGCAAAAAATCAATGGCAAAGAACAGTCGTAGAAACATGGTCCTCTACCTCCTAAACATATCTACCGTGTCATGATAATATCAAATGTGACATATTCATGCGGCTACCTGAAGACATGAATGACATATGGCTGCGAATGCAGTTTGATCGCTAGATTTGTGCCTTTTTTAATCGATGATGGTCATTTATCTATTTTTATATTTTTAATTATGGACAATATTTGTGCGGCAGAACGTAATTATAATTTTGAACTTTAATTATTAGTAGTAGTTTACTTTGCTGATTTAATTTGAAAATGTATAAATTTTAAAAATTTCAATTTCAGAAAGTCAATTCCATTTTGCAGCCAAACAACTTTTACATATGAATTCCAATTCCGTTCGCTGAATTCTATCCTGCAGCCGAACGATAGAATTGGTTTTTTGTACAAAACCAATTCCTGCAGATATTGGTTTTCTGCCCAAAGCCAATTCCAGAAAGCCAATACTTGCGCGCTGAACGGACCATAAGGGAACACCAATTGGAGGCCCATTTTCATTGAAATTGAACCTTCAATTTTAATTACGAGTCCCCAGTTCCATCCGAATGAACTCTAATTATATTATCAGATTTTATTTTAATTATTCTAAAAAGTGTTTTGGCCTTGTAGGTTCGATCTAACAGTTCGGGAAATTGATGTGCACATATGGCGGGAAGATTGTGAAAAGCTTGCATTTCTTTTATAAAAGGGATTACTTGGCAATCCATGTAATTGTTGGAAGTTGGATATTTCTATAACTTGTTTATCTGCTTGTGGAACAGCTTTTCCCACTCATTTTCTTTATTTGCCAAGGGTTATGGTAAGATTGCTACGGGGGAATTTTGGCCAAACTCAATCAGGTAGTTAAGTTGGGAATTGTGAGTTGTTTTTTGTTCTGTTATGCGTTCTCTTGTAAACTAAGTATGTTTCAAAGTCGTGGTGTGCATGCAAACTGCCACGTGCCTTGAGCTCCATCAGTTGGGACGTGGCGTCTAAGTTCTTTCCACTTTAATGAGCCTGAAATAGCAAGCTTCTTGTTGTGACATGATATTTATGTCACGGAAAGTTTTCAGAGTCTGTGACTTTCGGCGCCCATTTACAGTGGCAGTGTTAGAGATAGTATGCTACCTATTTTAGGTAGAGATGCAAAGGTACACTACTGCCAGCGGTGGTCCTGAGGTCAGTAATAGTTCAGTTGGTGGGGTTTCTGCAAGGGAAAATGCAAGGGTTGATCCATCCTTCCAAACTTCAAACTTCTCCCAGAATTCAAGGTGAGTGTTACTATGCATACTTTTGATTTCCGTCTTTCAGTTTTGTTAGCTTCTTTTAAATCTCCAACAAGTTGGTGATTGATTATTAATGTTATTGATTTGGTTGTTCAAGTGTTTTTAAAAAATTTATTTGTGATCTGAAATTTCATTTTTTTGCGAAACAAAAGACCCCATCATCTTATTCTTGTACCATAAACTTGTTAAGTAGAAAAAAGTTTGATTGCTTAATTGAATACTGAATTAATGAGCATATTGTTTATTTATTTATTTATTTATGATTTGTGCTTGGAATGCCTTATCGCAAAGTGTACATTAGAAAATTCATGTATTTAACAAAGAGCTTCGGCAGTAATCAAGCTCTTCATATTTCCATAGGTTAACACATCACCTCATCTTCCTTTTGCGACAATGTCCAGAAAGTATTTATCTGATGAGATGATAGGAAAATATTATCAAATGGTTTTTTGAGTAAATGACTATATACGGTAGTCTCCGTTAAAGTTTTCCGTGCAAGTTGATTTTTTAAAGGTTGAAATAATTTATTTTGTACCTATCATTTTGAAGGAATGTGTTACGGACTTGCACTGGGGCTTGACCTACTATCAACGCCGCTGGATGACACACACAGACTAAGGACATTACACTCTATAACTCCCCAGTTTTATTTATCTTCCCCAATTTTATTTTTAATTATGTTGTACTCGCGCATATGTCGCATTATGCACAAGGCTACTTTTGAAAGCATCTATCATGTAATTTTCTATCCTTCTTACTTGGGGGAAGGAAGTGGGTTGAAATGGGCATGCAAGTTATTATCCATATTCTATTTTCTCTCACTAATTTCCTTTCTCTCACCCCTCTCTCAGTTACGCATGCCCTAACCGCACTCTGACTCCTAGCCGCATGGCAATCTTGACGCCACCGTCGTTCCTCGAGCACGCTCGACTTCGGCTCCTCTTCCGTTATTGACACAGGTTTTCACAGATCCCAAAAGTGAAATTCCAACCTCCTTCAGGACTTCTACCTCTCCCGTCCACGAACGAGATCCTAATCGAGGGACTTATATCATCTTTTTTCAGACCGATTAGCCGTGTCCACAACTTTCTTGTCACCTCCGCTTCCCGTGCAAATGAATCTCACAGGCTCCTTGCCAATTCGTAACCTACAGGAGCCGATCTACGCAATTGACAACGTTTTTATGCTACTCAGTCGGGATTCCCCCATCCTTATCCTGGGGATGATTTTACCGGACTCTATCCTCCTTCCAAATAGTTTGCGACTCCTCCCTACTCTCTGTAGCGTTTCGCCCTTGCCGCCTGCATTATTAAGGCGCCCGTGTAAGCGTGCCTGAGGCGCCGGGTGCACCCCCCTCACCTCTGCAAGACAGAGGCGGGCGTTGTGCCCCAAGCCCACTCAGGTGCGCCTTACCAGCTCCCTGGCGCACCAGAGGTGAGCCTGGGCCTTTAAAGGTGTTTTCTTCAACTTGTTTTTTGGTAGGTGGGTAAATACATGATCTCAGGCACACCCGAGGCACCCCTAGGCAAATTGGGCATCCAATTCACTGATTTTCAGTGAATTGGGTGCCCAATTATGTGGAAATCAGCGAATTGGGCATAAATTTGTTGATTTTCAGGAAATTGGGTGCCCAATTCCCTGAAAACAATGAATTGGCCACCCGATTCATTTTTGCGCCTCACGTGCCTCAGGCACGTGCTTGCGCCTTGCGCCTAGGCTCCATGACCCCCTTGCATTTCAGTGTGCCTTACTCCTTTGATAACATAGCTTGTCGCCATCTCTTCCCTTGGAGCACACCCACATCTCCGCTTCCCAAGTGATGAAGATGTTCGAAAAATTGATGACAAACTTTCAATTGTCCTGAAGTCCCTCACGATCTGCATCGACCGCGATCGCACTTCCCTGCCAACACCGTGAGTCCCTTCAGACTCCTCTCATAACGGGGCACCGGAGCTCCACTAACCGACGTTTCATCCTTAACATTCTGATGGTAGCAGACAGTCATGTTCAAAAGGCCCAACAAGCACATACCTGTTGGGCATGTGCTTCCCTGCACCCGGGCTTGGGCCCAGTCCCCCTTCCAAAGGGAAGCCTGATTAGGCCTTGCTAACCGGGCTAGGCTTGGCTCAACCCATACCTGTTGGTGCCTGGCGGCCTGGCAGCCTGGCAGCAAGCCTTAGCAGCCTAGGCCTGCTGCTAGGCCAATTGTGAATTCCTCCATTGGCGGGATTCACACTTTGCAAATACCTCCCTAGGCGGGATTTAGACCTGTAAATCACACAAAGGCGCGGGATTTACAGTCTTTAAGGCTTGGCATGGTGCCGAGCCAGGCCAGGCCTAGTGCCCGAGCTTGACCTGGTCTGGCCCGGGCACCGGGCCAAGCTTCTACCAAAACATGGGCTTATTGAGTCCCCCGAGGCCTAGTTCGGGTTTGCCCGGGCCTAGTTCGGGTTTGCCCGGGCCTAGCTAGGCCTTATCCAGGCCAGGCCCGTGCAGACTTTCCAAGCCCATGCCTTTTGTACACCCCTTGTAGTGGTGTTTGAGGCTCTGTCAAAATGGACTTTCCAATCTTCGACGAACGCGGAGACTCCTTGACATGCTGACACACTGTGAGTAGTTTTTATGGACCAACGAACGTTGTGGGAAGACCAAATCCATGCCGCGTCATTATATTTAATGGTATCTGCTCAACTATGGTATTCATGGTTACATCGTGAGAGACCCCTTCTGACCTGGGAAGAGTTCAAGAGTAGGTGCAACCATCGGTTCAGACCCCCTCTATGTGCCAATCCCATTGGAAACCTCGTGTCCCTCAAGAAGACCGGCTCCATCGATGAGTATCTGGAGAGATTTCAGGATTTCCTCTCATCAGGTGCTCTTGTTTATGGCTGTCCTCCATCAATGTCTTTGCTTTGGCGTGGAGTTTTAGACATTTGCAGATCTTACCACTGCTATGAATATTGCACACCTTTGTGAGAAATGTTTACTGATGGATCGACCTTACAAAGGTTGACATGGAGGTGAGGGACCCTCCCGTGGGTTTGAACCACTGTCACAGCCTATGATAATTTCTCCCACCCACTTAAGGGGAAGGAGACTACCCCCCTTATCTCACCATTTGTCGTTTATCATCACATGAGATAGCAGACCATCAGGCTAAGGGGAACCGCTACAACTGTGACGAGACCTACTCGTACTTCCACTGATGCAAGCGCCTGTTTTTTTGGAGATGGAAGAGCCATCATAGGAGGAGGATGACCTTAGAGATCCCGAGATTTCAATGCATGACATTAACGGGCCACACTCAGGGGAGACCCTTCAGATACCAGTTCTTGTTGCTGATCATCTCTTGGTCGCCCTCTTGGACATAAGGAGCACACTCAACTTCATCAGCGAGGAGGCTGCCAAACGGCTCAGCCTAACAATAAGGAGCCGCCTTACCTGAGTGTTACTGTGGCCAACGAGAGTACTATTAAGTGCTCATATGTCTGTCGGGCCGTGCCGATCGTTGTGGAAGAGTACCGTTCCATGATGGAACTCTTAGTGATTGCCTTCTGGGGTTTCAAGGTGGTCTTGGGTGTCCGATGGATGCACACCCTAGGCCTTAAGATGTGGGATTTTGATTGCCTTTCCATGATATGACATCATGGAGGCAAACATACAATATTAGCAGGGTTGTCTGATGGGGAGTCACTTAGAACACTTACTATAGGAGTTTGAGGACGTCTTGATTCCTCCGCAGGGACTTTCTCCATCACACAGCCATAATTACCACTTTTGCATCCTACCGAACACCGATCCTGTTATGGTGCAGCTATACTGCTACCCTTTTGCCAAAATGATGAGATCGAGCGTCAGTGCAATTCCAAAGGCATCATTCGTCATAACATCTCTTCGTTTTACTCACCTAACCTCTTGGTTCCGAAGAAAAAAGCTTGGCGGTTCTGCGTTGACTATCGCGAGTTGAACGCCAAGGCAGTTAGGGACATTCCCGATTACAATGGTGGATAATCTGTTGAATGAGCTCCATGGTGCCAAATTTTTTCAAGCTTGACCTTTGCTTAGGATACCATCAAGTGCGCATGACCCCAACTGATATCGTGTGAAGATGGCCTTTCAGACTCATCACGAGTACTTAAAATTCCTAGTGATGCTCTTGGGCTCACCAATGTGCTATCTACTTTCTAAGAAGTAGGACCCGAGGAATGAGATTCCACGAGCTTCTCCGTCGTTGTGAAGATCCGCAGACTGACAACCTGTCTGTTTACCCAATCTCCTCGAGAACTGCGGGGGTTTCTCAGGCTGATGGGCTACTACCGTCGCTTCATTCAAAGCTACAACATGATTGCTGAACCCCTGGTGACACTGTTGAAGAAGAACAATTTCCTCTGGAGTGACCGCACCACCAAGTCCTTTAAGGCCCTCCAACAGGCCTTGATCACCGCCCTAGTTCTCCGCATGACGGACTTCACTCAGGAGTTTCTAGTCGAGTGCGATGCATCGAGGCACTACCGTGGTGCCGTGTTGCAACAGATGGGACATCCAATCTCCTTTTTCAGTTTAAAAGACGATGACTCATCATCCGAAGTTACCAACTTACAAACTAGAGTTGATAGGCCTAGCCAAGGCGGTACGACACTGGCGACCATACTTATGTGGGCGGTTCTTTCTGATTCGTCTAGACCATTTCAGCATTAAGTACTTACTGGACCAACGTTTCTGCACCACTCCCCAACAACACTGGATGAGCAAACTTTTGGGCTTCAATTTTTGAGTATATGGCCAGTGCTATGAACCATGCCACCAACACTCTCTCTCATAGAGACTAGGAGGATGGGGTCCTGTTCGCGATTATCTTTTTATTAATATCGATTCTTTTCTCTTCTTTTGGTCTTCCCATTTTCCAATTATCTTGATGGATCTCCAGATCAAAATCTTCGTAAACTGGATTATCTTGATAGCGTGCCTCTTTAAAGTGAAATTCATCTTTGTCCAGATTCTCCCTTTTCTTCTTAACAAAGGGAGGAGTTTTCTTCGGTGGATCCCTCTTATTCCTGTTTAGTCTCCTTCGTGTAGTAAGTTGTTTATACATCACTTTCTTCTTGCCCTTCCTCGAGATCCTCCATCGATTGCTTCTGGAGACATGGTTTTCCCGTTCTTGTGGGGCTTAGTTGAAGGATTACCGAAGGGTGGTTTCCCGCTCGCTGGACGGTGCATGATAGCATGGTGCACTACATGGGACGAGTGTATTTGCTCCCTTCCTCTTCCCTCATCACCGAGATAGTGGGCATCCCATGCGTTGAATCACGAAGGAGTGTACATGACTCTTAAGAGCATTCACGCCAACTTCTTTTGGAAGGGACCGAGATGTAGTGTCCATGATTTTTTTGTGGCTTGAACAGTTTGTCAGCGCCACAAGATGAAACATCTTCTTCCAGCGGGACTTCTTCAACCACTTCCGATCCCCTCCCCTCCCCCCCAAATTTGGGCCAAAATTTCGATGGATTTCATTGAAGGGCTGCCTATGTCTCGTGGGAAGTCTATCTTCTTGGTGGTGGTGGATCGTTTTTCGAAAAGGTTTACTTCATCGCACTCAGTCAGCCATTAACAACAGAGGTGGTTTCCCATGCCTTCACGAAAGTTTTTCGATTCCATGGCCTATCCAAGCACATTGTATAGGACCAGGACAAGACATTCAAGATCCACTTATGGAAGGAAATTTTCATAGTCTGCGACACCAAATTCTCTTTCTCTTTGGCTTACCTCAACCTGAGGGACAAACAGAGATCGTCAATCAGACTGTGGAGATGTACTTGCGTTGCATCACCCGGGATCCCCTGGTCCGATGGATCCCATAGGTGGAGACAGAGTATTGCTACAATCCTACAACACATCCTACCATTCGTCGTTGCAACCTAAACCCTTTCCCCTTATCTATGGCTGGGATACACTCTGCCTATTGTCATACGAGGGCAGCGCCACCCACATGAATGTCGTGGACTGCAACCTTCAAGATCGGGACAATATTCTCCCACTCACATGGGAGCACCTCTTTTAGGCCCAGGTGCGCATGGAGACTGCTTACAATCTGGGACATCGAGAGCTAAATTTTTCTTTGGGAGAGTGGGTGTGGCTTAAGCGTTGTCCATATCATCATACCTCAACAACACGGACCCCTATCACGAATTGGGCCTCAAGTTCTACGGGCCCTTCGAGATCCTCCAACGCATTTGGGAGATAGCTCATCACCTTCAGCTACCATCGAAGGTCCGTATTCATGATGTCTTCCACGACTCCCAATTGAATCAGTTTCATGGCCCACCACCCACGACCCCCTTGGCAAGCCTTCCTACGCAGCTAAATGGCACGCTTGTGGACAAACTTGGTCTCAATGGGGAGGGAGATATTATAGCCTCAGGATGACACATACGGACCAGGGAGACCACATTCTATTATCTTCCAAAGTTTTATTTTATCTCCTGCAATTTTATTTTTAATTACCATGCACTCGTATATATCGCATTATGCACAACGCTATTTTTGGAAACGTCTATTTTGTAATTTTCCATCCTTCCTACGTAGGGGAAGGAAGTGGGCTGAAATGGGTATGCAAGTTATTATCCATGTTTTTTTCTCTCCCCAATTTCCTCTCTCCCTTTTGTTATCTTGGCTACGACCGTCCTAACTGCACTAGACTCCCAACCGCACACCAATCTCGACACCACTATCGTTCCTCCAACATGCTCAACTCTGGCTCCTCTTCCGTCGTCGACATGGGCTTCCACGGATCCCGAAAGGCGAACTACAACCTCCTTCAAGTCTTCTACCTCTCTCGGCCACAAACGAGACCCCAATCAGGGGATCATATATTAATTTCAGAATGACAGGCGAAAAGCGAACTACATCCTCCTTCAAGTCTTCTACCTCTCTCGGCTACGAAAGACACCCCAATATAGGGCTCATATAGAATGGTAAGCGATGAGGTTTGATTTTTAGCTACTTCAACAACAACACTCAAGCTTTTATCCGACTATAGTGGGGTCGGCTATATGGATCCTTTGTCGCCATTGTGCCCCATCTTTAGTCATAATCTCACTAATGCCTAAGTACATCATGTCTTTCCTTATAGTTTCATTCCAAGTCTTTATTGGTCTACCCCTCCCTCATTTAACATGCCTAGTGACTAGACTCTCACAACGCCTAACAACTGCTTCTAATGGTCTCTTTTGTACGTGTCCAAACCATCTTAGTCGAGCTTCCCGCATCTTCTCTGCAATTGGTGCTACTCCCGTCTTATCCCCGATACATTCATTCCTAATTGTATACAGTCTCGTGTGTCCACACATCCATCTAATCATTCTCATCTCCGCAACTCCCATTGTTTGGTCACGCACACAATTCACAGCCCAACACTTAGAACCATAGAGCATCGCTGATTTTCATCGACTGCTTCATATTATTATTTATTGTTTTGAAAATATGTAGATCCCAATAGTTAATTTAGAAATCATTGTTAATTTTTGTTAGTTTTTATTTGACCTAATTGGTTGTTTTTTGGATGGATTATAGGCGAGGATATGGATCAATTATAAATAGAATTGTATGCGTTATTTTAACGTATGCCAGTGGGAGAATGACTTAGGCTGCGTTTGGCGTGGCTTATCGTAGCTTATTTGTTACGGTGAGGTTGGACAAAAACGTTATTGTCATAGAATGACATCTTTGGTATGACAAATAACTACCATTATAAAAAAACTAATTTGGGGCATAAGAATTCGGTATGATAAATACATTTTGTTCAACCTCACCAGAACAAATAAGCCGCGCCAAATGTAGTCTTAAATGAATCTCTATGCCCTAGTATGATGAGCTATGAAGGGATTCATGGTGAGTATAATATGTGAGTAAAAATAATTGAAACTATTGTTGTGACCCATGCATGTATCGTTGGAGCCAAGGCAATGTCTTCTCAGACTTACCGGTGATGCAGGATGGGGCTGTGTGATAATGAATGATGTCGACATGCTAATGTAATGATACGTGTAAATGTGAAATGACTGTGAACGAGCCCAATGTTAATGATGCATGTATGTAATCAATTAATCCGAAAATAAAAACAACGAGAATTATATAATTTGAGCAAGTGTACACAATGTGAACGTTGATAATTTTTCAACACATGAGCAAAATCATGCTAGTTGTCACAAGTGGTGCTTTCAACTACAAATTTCACAAATAAATTTTATAGAACCAAGAGAAATGAAACAATAACACAATTGAGGCTTGATCTTCACCAACAAATATGAGATATCATCGAAACATTTAATACAAAATAACATAACACATTAAATTAATACTCACAAGGCAGGAGGAATCCGATGAAGGTGGCGAATATCTGATGGTTGGGAAGCGGCGAAACTGTGGGCCGAGGTGTTGGAATGTGGAAGTTTTGCTCTATAATCTCAGTACTATTTTGGAGTGAGGGGATGCGTTGCTGTTTACTCTGTTGGAGGGAGGAAGAATGAATGGTAGCAAAGAAGGCCCAAATTGGTTTGGAAACAAAGGAATGACAAATGGTACAGTTGAGGGTGGAGGGAGAAAAACATTCATCTCCGATCATGCGATCGATCCCCATCAATTCCCCTCGACTGAAAAACATTCATCTCTGAGGAATGAAGATGAAATCAAAGATTGAGGGTAAGTCTGTCAAGCTCCGTCACCAGTATCCAAGTACCAACAAAGGTGGAGTGTCCACTCCCGTGCACCAAGTGATGGCAAATGGATCGTCTATAGCAGTGGTGCACTCATCCATCACAATATCACTAATGTTCTCAACTCTTACCTCTCGTGCTGGTGGGTCCAGAGAACCCGGTAGAATCATAGGAGGTGTGAGCAAATCTATGGGTGCTCGTCTAATGTGAACATGAGAAGTGTCAAGCTGTAACTTGGAGGGTGTCAAAAGAGGCTCAAGGTTTGGGTCTCTATGCTCGAGGTGATCAAAGTAATGTGCCAAATCTTTCATATTAGATACGAGATGAATACCCATATTTGCAGGGAAATCGATCTCGTAGGCATTTGTCCCAACCTTCTTTAAAACCTTGAAAGTACTCATTCACTTAAGTTGTAGTGTAGTAGTGACTCCTTCTGGGAGGCCTTCCTTGCAAAGTCCGACCATGATATGCTCGCAAATATGTTGCTCACGCCTGTGCATATATGCCTCATATCTTATATAATTTACAATTGCTAGTAGTTTTTCTTCCGGAATAATTCTTGCTTTTCATGCAAATAGTGGAAATCATTTAACATGTGTGAATCATACGACACAAATGAACCGAGTACTATATGTAAATGAACAGACAACAAATGCAAAAGATGAACTACTAACATGATCAATTCAGAAGGTGGGTCATAAAACAATTCATCACGGGCGCAATGAACACTCCAATGGACATCAGAGACATCATTAATAAGATGCGCTAATATAGTGCACGAACTGTCTCTATAAGTGCGAGTAGAAAGACATACGATCAATGAGTCATGAAGTGCACTCTCAAACTCGACTGTACTACGGATGATAGAAACATCCCATATGAGCAGTGATCCACTACGTTTCTTATCTGGGGTTTCACTAGGTGGGGTATCATAAAATTCATTGCAAATGCGACGAGTATTGACATGAGTTCTAAAAATATCTGGCATGACCTCATTCAAACGTCGGTGCAAATGAAGCGCAACAAATGTGAAATGCTCGCAAAGGGAATATGTTGCATCAGGGAGATCACCGGGAGGGATATATGAAAAATCATCTTGAGTACGATGATCACCTAAGTGAAAATCATAGGCATCGACAATGTCATGACTCTAGTATGTGGTGAGTGCCCCTCACCAGAAAGAATTCATCTGACGGGTCCACAGGAGGCACGACCCAAAACTCATCATGAGTGCGTGTGACCAACTGACAAACTTTCAAAACATCCGAATTATACTTAAGTGTTCTTATGGAGAACCCTATATACTGGATACTACACTCAAAATCCTCTCTCGAGCACTATCGATATCAGAGGCGATAATAAGAGATGTCAACGTCTCAATACTCATAAACGTGCCACTCACCTGAATCTCATTCTCATAAATACAAGGTGGCTCATCTGGAGGCTCAACAAGGGGGTCGTCAAAGAACCCTTCAATAGAGTGATGATCCTTCAGAAGCAAACCATCACAAGGGGGTCGTGTTCCCCGAAAGGGGTGAGGCGGCTACCACGAGATCACTATTAGGCTCTCGGCTCCCGATCGTGATGTGGTTTAGTGCGCTATTGGGTGTGTTGAATTTGGAAATCATAGTTCAACTAGGAGTTCAGTGATGACCCTAAGGCCGAAAGTAGTCGCCTTATTCTTTTCCCGGCAGTGGCGAGGCGAGCGAGAATGTCTTTGGACGGCGCCATGTTCACAAGATATCAGAAGGCGAAGGGAAAGCATGACGGGGAGTAAGGAAGGGTACCCCCTCTCCCTCACTTGATATATATAGCCCTCGGTGGGCCCCACTGAAAGATTCTCACTAAAATTAAGGCACTCGCCAAATGCTTGGAGTTGAACCGTCTTTTCGAGCTTGAGGCAAACTCGCAAATAACAGGAATTGTGTACAACCCCGTATTTTTCGAGTGGACTCATCAAACCATCAAGCAGACGATGAAATTGGGTCCAGGCAAGCCGGAGGGGCGAGTGAGACTAATGAGCCCGCACCCGCCCCAGCTTCATGGCGAGTTCTAGCCATATCAGCCACTCCCCACCTCCAGGCGAGCAAGCATAGAACAACCTCGACTCACCTATGAATGTTGTAGTCTATTATCCAAGAAACCCTGTTTTGGCCTGCCATTAACCACTCCAAACAACAGGAGTCTGTTGTTGGCAGACCAATTTGGGTTGTATATAGTAAAACCAAAAGCCGAAATTCCGCTATTCGCAGACCAGTTTCAAAAAACTATAAATAGACCCCCAAGGGCACCTTTGGAATAGACTTCTTTGGCTTCTCTCTCTCCTTTGGCTAGTTCTGGTTGGTAAGGGACTCACTATTCACCGTGGTTTTTGGGTGTGCATTCAGGAGCTCTCATGTGCCCTCCAAAGTGCCCGGCTCAACATTGGCTTGGGAGTGGAAACTCTCTTTGATCTTCCGGGTGTGTGGCAGGATCTCCTCGCCGCAGCTCGCGGGTCTGTTTTTTAGTTTTCCACCTCTTGTGAGTGAGGTCCTTGTTCTGAGTGCCTAGCCAAGTGGTCTGTCTCGGGAGAAGTAAGTGCAAGCTACCCCTTTGATCCGAACTTCTCGTTGAACTGTGGTTTCCGGGTTCAACAGGGTGAAGAGTGGGAAAAGCCTACACTCAATAGTGAGCTAATAAGTATAATATCAAGTGCAGACTCTCTAAGTTGAGCGGTCTCTCGTGGTGGCCGACTCTTAGCACGCACATCCTGTGTTGGAAGGGCAACCCGGTCTTTCTCAAAGAGAATATCAGGTGGAGTGGTTGAGGTTTCTCTGCTTTGGGAAGTAAAGTGCTATCGCCGATCCTCAATGACGGTAATGCAAGTGCGAAGGTCGTCAAATTGTGCATCCAATTGACCAAACTCCTTAAGAACCCATTGTTGTAATTCAACTTCCGTTATGTCCTCTTTTAGAACATTAGGAAGGTCACTAAATTTGATGTTACCTCGATGATGGTGATCTCTATAGGATTCTTTAGGGTCATCGAGACGGTTGTCCATAATATAGTTATGCCGTGCTCATGGGTGGAATTGAATCCTACGAATGTGCGGTGGTGGTTGTCCATATACAGACCCAAGTTCCTCAAATAGATGATGTAGCAACGATAACCTGACTTGGGTTCATCAAATAGAGGAGATGTGTAGCGACGATGACCTGAAGATACTTAATTCTATCATCATAAAGTCATGTCGAAGGATCAATATGATCCACTCAAGTGCGGGGATAAGAACGATGAAAATCATCATACTGATCATATCTAGCATAGTGAGATCGTGTCGGTGGATCAACACGGTCTCTGAAAGTGGTGTACCGCGATCGAAGATAATCATCGTAGTAACGTGAGGATCTCCATGAAGAGGCTCTATGGGGTCGAGTGTAGACGAATGGTGGTTCCTCAAATTGAGGATCAGTGTAGTGACAACCACTGTGATAAAACATTGAATGACATAACATGTAATCTCGCATATCATAAAATAAGCCATAATCTGGGCTCTGATACCAAACTGACGCAAGACGGTGTTGCGTGATAATGAATGATGTCGACACGCCAATGTAATGCTACTTGTAAATGTGAAATGACTGTGAACGAGCTCAATGAAAATGATGTATGCATGTAATCAATTAATTCAGAAATAAAAACGACAAATATAATTTTATAGTTTGAGCAAGTGCACATAATGTAAATTTTGATAATTTCCCGACACACGAGTAAAATCACGCTCGTCGTCAAAAGTGGTGCTTTCAACTACAAATTTCACAAATAAATTTTATGGAACCAAGAGAAATGAAACAATAGCACATTCAAGACTTGATTTTTCCCAACAAATAAGAGATCATCAAAACATTTAATACAAAATAACATAACACATTAAATTAATACTCATAAGGCAGGACAAATCCGGTGGCGGTGATGAATATCTGCGGGTTGGGAAGCGACGAAACTGTGGGGGAGGTGTTGGAATGTGAAAGTTTTGTTGTAGACTCTGAGTACTATTTTGGAGTAAGGAGGGGGGATGTGTTGCTGTTTACTTTGTTGGAGGGAGGAAGAGTGAATGGTAGCAAAGAAGGCTCTGGTTGGTTTGAGGGTGGAGGGAGAAAGAATTTTTGGATGAGACAGAGCAGGACTGTTGTAGCACCAGATAGGGGCGGGTTATAGAAATTAATGGCGTCATGGTACCGTGTAGGGGAGTCGGCGGCTCAGTTCGATCGAGCTGAACAGGGACTGTAGTAGTTTGCAGCTAGCGTGCGGTTCCAGAAACAAAAGGTGAAGAAGAAGACCGTGCTTCGACGAGGTATGTGCGGTGGTTCCACGACAGGGCAGAACGACGTTGGGTCACGCGGCGTGAACGAATACACGAACAGATAGCGCGCGATGGAGAGGAAGGAATAGTTGCAGTGCTTGCAAGAAGCAATTATAAGTGAACTTGAGAGGTTTCGATTGACTGGAAGATCTATTGAGGCTTCGAGCGGCTTTGGCGCTAGGAGGGATGAACATCGGTTTCCTCCTTCAGAAGTAGAGTGATCATGGGATAACAAGGATGTTCACTAGGGATTACGGTAAACTGCGAAAAAATAACTAAAATAAAACCATGGCTTTGCTCCCCGGGCTCGCGGCGTCGCACAACGAAGATTGTCGGATCTGGATTCTCTCACAAACTTAGCAATGACTGAAAATCTAAACATCCTCCCCTATTTATAACGAGAGGGGGGGGGGGGGGGGCACTCATCTTAAATGACTACGATCGTCCGTTACGTCCGGTGTTCTAAAACACTAAATACACGCCAAATAAAATAAAATACCTGCAAAATGAAAAGCAATGCTCCGAACGCGCTCGCGGTCTTTGATCGCCGATCCGATCAACGCATCTCCGCCAAATATGCAAAAAACGAGTCCCGCCGAGTGGTGACACGATCTCCATCGAACGTGATAATGCGGCCGATCCCGATCAACCAGTATGCATTTATATTCACCAAATGGTTTGGTGCAAAGTAAGCCAAACCGCTTGGGTTGGAGGGGAGCGGTAAAGTAGAGCATATCCTCCAAAGGTGGTACAACATCAGCTTTGGATATTTCCTGCTGTTTGCGCCTAACGCGCTTGCGCTGAACTGTCACACGAGGTGGCATATTTTAAAAAATGTAGATAAACTATAGGAGGCTTATGTTTCACTGTAGCATATAATTTCTTAATTCTAATATAAATTTGCATATTTGTGCTATCCCAATATAAATTTCGTATAATTATGATCCTTTTTGAATATATATGAATTCGTCGCACAAATTTGATTATATAGTTAATATTATTATAACTTATTGTCTTGTTGGGAACTAATTTTATAGTTGTTCATAATACTGAATGTTAATGCTTTATTGTGAATATATGTTAATAAGGTATGATAATACTGTTAAGAGATCAATCCAAGTCTATAGTGTTAAGCTAAGCTTTCTGACTACTGTTGATCTATAGGAATTTTTTCTAGAATATTCAAAACTATAGCAGATTCCATATGTTAGTTATTGTAGAAAGAGAGAAATAGGAGAGAGAAAATCACCCTCAATTATCTTATTACCCAAAGAATAGGAATACATACACTTATATAGAGGTAGATAGAGGGAGAAATATCTACATTTACAATGTGGAACTAAAGGAGCTATACACGGGCCAATACATATGGGCCTGCCAAATGGGTTGATTATATTTCGTCTTTAACACTCCTCCGCAAGTTGGAGCGTACAAGTCATAAGTGCCAAGCTTGAATAAAAACAGATAGTACAAAGTCCGAGAGAGAGCCTTGGTGAAGATATCAACAATTTGACTGGTGGCCGAGACATGTTCCAATACTATCTTCTTTGATTGAACCTTCTCCCGAATGAAGTGACAGTCAACTTCAATATGCTTCGTGCGCTCATGAAACACCGGATTCTTGGCAATATGTATGGCCGCTTGACTATCACAGAGCAGGGTAGCAGGAGAGGAGAGTGTGAGACCCATATCGCTGTGCAGGCCCTCTAGCCAGTTGACCTCAGATACGACCGCTGCCATAGCACGATATTCAGCCTCAGCAGATGAGCGAGCTATAACAGTCTGTTTCTTGCTGCGCCAGGTAATAAGGTATCCACCGAGTTAGGTGTAAAAACCAGTTGTGAAATGTCTATCATCAAGTGACCCTGCGTAGTTCGCATCAGAGTAGGCAACAAGAGATAAAAAAGTCGATGGCTTATAAACAAGTCCTTGTCCAGAAGCTTTCTTTAAATATCCGAGGATCCGCTCGACGACTCAAAGATGAGAAGTCCGTGGAGTATGCATGAATCGGCTTACAACTGCAACAACGAATGAGATATCAGGCCGCGTAACTGTGAGGTAGATTATTTTCCCCATCAAGCGTCGATAGTACTCTAGATTGGTTAGAACAAGATCATTTCCAGAGTCATGATTCGACAACTGATGATTCATATCCATCGGAGTATCTGTAGGCTTGCATCCCGAGTAGCCCGCACTTTGTAGAAGATCTATGCAATACTTCCGTTGAGATAAGACTAGTCCATCAGGTCTCTATCGCAGATTACCCAGATCTTTTGTCTGAAAGATGGAGTTCAGGTGTTATTTGATTTTCTGGATCCCGATGGTGTCGTTTCCCGTAATCAGAATGTCATCAATATAGAGAAGAAGAAGAACAATGCCTGTTGCTTGATGGCGAGTAAAAAAAGAGAAATCAGCAGAACTCCGAGTGAATCCCATCTCGCGAACCTCCTTACTGAACTTATCAAATCAAGCGCGAGGGGATTGTTTGAGACCATATATAGACTTCTGGAGGTGACATACACGAGACTCCCCCGTGGTCTCAAACCCAGGTGGCTGGTGCATATACACTGTCTCTTGGAGATCGCCATTGAGAAAGATATTTTTGATATCCAATTGATGAAGGAGCCATTGACGGTGCACAACAAGAGAGATCATAACCCGTACAGTACTTAGTTTTGCCACCGTTCCATCAGGAGCATGTTTGATTGTAAAGACCCATTTGCAGCTAACACAAGACTGATTAGGAGGGAGAGGAACAAGGTCCCAAGTCCGGTTAGCACAGAGAGCTGTCATCTCGTCGTCCATGGCCACACGCCAGCCCGGATGTTGTAGAGCATCCTGCAAAGAATTAGAAATGGAAATCATGGAGAGAGAGAGAGGGCAAAAGTGCGAAGAGGTGGAGAGAGGAGTTGGAGGGAGACATAGTTTCCCATGGGATAAGTCGTAGAGGGTGGTGCTTGATCGTCAACGCGCAGAAGAGCATTAGTAGTAGGGGGCTGCTGTCGGGCTGCAATCCTGGACGAGCGTCGAGTATAGACACAGAGAGGTGGTGGAGGGAGAGGCGGTGAAGTTGGTACTGGAGGAGCGAAAGTTGTGGGAGGCAGAGATGTAACGGGAACAGCTGGACGAGGAATAGTGGACTGAGGTGGTAGAGTGGAGGTGGGAGAGAAGAAGCTTTCATCTTCAGCAAAGGTAACATCCGCAGAGACGAGCACCTTGTTGAGTGTGAGAGAGTAACAAACATACCCCTTTTGGGTACGATAGTTTATCTCTTGGCGGCGCGAGCGACAAGCTCGTCACTTGGTGATTCGAGAGAGTGAACATAACAGTCACAACCAAAAGTTCGAGGCGTGAGAGAAAATGGGGACTTGGAAGGAAATAAGAGACTGAATGGAGAAGCAAAGTTAAGCGCAGAAGAGGACATACGATTAATGAGATAGCAAGCAGTATAGACATCAAAGTTCCAATATTCAGCTGGGACCTTCATTTGAAGCATGATTGACCGAGTGACATCAAGGAGATGACGATTCTTCCGCTCGGCTACTCCGTTTTGCTGGGGTGTGTATGCACATGAAGTTTGATGAATTATCCCAAAGTCGATGCATAAATTGGAGAAGCTACGACTAGTGTATTCGCGAACATTGTCAGTGCGAAGCGTTTGTACAGTAGTAGAAAATTACGTACGTATTTTAACAATAAACGCACGGAAAACAGAAGTTAGCTCAGGACGATCATGTAGTAGATAAAGCCATGTTAGACGTGAATAGTCATCAATAAAGGTTACAAGATACTGATAACCAAAAAGACTGGGAAGTTTATAAGGACCCAAGATATCAGAATGAACTAAATAAAACGGAGTACTACGCCGATTACATGCATGAGGGAAAGAAATACGATGCTGCTTACCTAAGATACATGACTCACAAGAAAATTCCTGTAAAAAGATATCAGGAAGGGCCTTCTTCAGAATCTGAAGAGGAGCATGACCAAGACGACGATGCCAGTTGACGGAGGGAACAACAGATAGTGAAGTGGGAAGAACGTCCAGGAGATAAAGCCCGTTTGACAGCCGTCCTCTACCAATGATAGTCTGTGTTCGACGATCCTGCATGACAAAAGAAGGAGAAAAGGTTAGACATCAATCAAGATCTTGTGCAAGCCTACTAACAGACAGTAGGTTGAAGGGAGATCCCGACACATGAAAAACCGAGGTTAAGGAGAGAGTAGAAGTAAGTTGCAGATCATCAGCTCCAGAGACAGGAGTAATATCGCCATTTGCCACAGTGATAAACTTGGGATAATCAATGTGCATGTACTGAGGAGGTTTTTGAGAAGTAATGTGATGGGTGGCTCCAGAGTCCAGGATCCATTGAGAGCTGTAGGAGAGACAGGAGATACTTTCAGTAGAGAAGGAAGCAACCGAGCTAGAGGAACGGTTGACCATTACTTGAAGCTGCAGTATCTGGAGGCCGAGGTTATTGATATCCTTCTGAGCAGTCGATGAGGGGTCGGTGGGAGAGGGGCCGGCAGGAGCAGGAGCAACAACAATAGGAAGGTCAGTAAGATGAGGAGGCAAACCATGTTTGCGATAGCAGGTAGCTTCAAGGTGGCCATCACGACCGCAGTGAGTACACTTAAGAGTAGAGCGCCCAGCACGTCACCGACCACGAGACGTGAAGCGGCCGCCCCGAGTAGAAGAACCGCTGCCAGAGGGAGCAGGAGTTGGGAGTAGGAGCCTGCTGGAGCAAAGCCAGAAAAAAGGTGGCTGGAGCCTCGGGAGGTGGTGTAACTTTGAGCACCATGGAACAAACATCAGACAGAGAGGGTGTAGTAGAAGAAGAGAGAATCTGAGCCCAGATGCTGTGAAGATGACTAGGAACACGGACCATCATCATAGCGATCCCAACAGCCTCCTTCTGTGCCCGTTGAGTAGCAAGGTCTGCAAAGGGAGGTTGGTGTTGTATCCAGGCCTCTACCAGGGTTCTGGTCTTGGCAACAAAAGAAGTTAAGTCGCATGTGGTGCCAGGGTCCAGGGATTGAAGAGCAGTGATAATGTCGAAAAGGTGCTGTAAGCTATCCTGACCAGAGTAGAAAGAGTGTAGCTCATCCATTATTTCTTTAGTCGTTTCGTAATACATTGCCATGCGGTAAGACTCTGCGTCCATAGAGTTAAGCAACCAAGATTGGACTCGGCCGTCATCGCGAAGCCAGTCATCAGAGGGAACAACAGGTTTGACCCGAGTGAGGTGAGGGAGTGGACCCTTAGTCTGCAGAACACGACGAACGGAATGAGCTCATTCGACATAGTTGGTCTTTCCGCTGAGGGAGATAGTGGTGATGTGAAGTTCATCACAAATCTCGGGAGGTGGGGAAGCACCCCGGGCGGGCAGAGAGGAGGTAGCTGCGGTTGAATCACTAGATGCCATGGCGGATAGAAGAAGCAGACCGGGCGGCTAGCA
This sequence comes from Platanthera guangdongensis, assembly GCA_039583875.1. Classification (NCBI taxonomy): domain Eukaryota; kingdom Viridiplantae; phylum Streptophyta; class Magnoliopsida; order Asparagales; family Orchidaceae; genus Platanthera; species Platanthera guangdongensis. The sequence continues at coordinate 283,296,147 of CM077153.1, forward strand.
GTAGAGGACTTTGAGGAGCAGGTCGCGACGACCAGAGCAGTCCGCGGCGACAACAAGCAGGTCGCAGGTCGCCATGAAGAAAAGCAGGGCGAGGCGACAAAGAGGAGTCCGCGGTGACAATAGGCAGGTCGCAGGTCGCGGTGAGGAGAAGCAGTCCGTGGCGACAACAGGCAGGTCGCAGGTCGCGGTGAGGAGAAGCTGGGCGCGACGACAAGAAGAAGGTCGCGACGAATTGAGCCAGGTCGCGGCAACAAGAAGGAGGTCGCGGCTAGAGGCGGCACAACGCAAAGGAGGCAGACTGCGGCGACTTGAGAGAGGTCGCAGTGACAAGGAGAAGAAACCCTCTGGAGCAACAACGAGCAGCGGACTGGAGCAGGAGCTCGCAGCGGGCTGGGGTAGGAGCTCGCAAAAAACTCGAGTAGGAGCGAAAAGCGAGAAGACAGACGCTTCTTGGAGCAGTCCGCAGCGAGAAGTGCGAGAAGACTAAGTCCGCGGAGGGTTGTAGTAGTAGGTTGCGAGCAAGAAGAGTGAGGTGAAGGCTGTCCGCGGCGGGAAGACTGTCCGCGGCAGACTGAAGCAGAGTGCAGCGAACAGGAAGGAACAAGTGGACCCCACGAGACAGAGAGACGAGGCTATAAGTAGCCATGAGAGGAGGAAGGTGGAACCACAGAGGAGAGAGGAGGCGGTTTGACAAAGGGAGTCTGCCGAAGGCCGCGCGAGTACAACGGTCAGGAGAGGCGGGTAGAGTCGGAGTCCGCAGGAAGTCCGCGAGGAAGAATTTAGAGGCCGCTGGAAGCACAAAAAAGGAAAAATGCCTCAGATACCATGAAGAAAGAGAGAAATTGGAGAGGGAAAATCACCCTCAATTATCTTATTACCCAAATAATAGGAATACGTACACTTATATAGAGGTAGATAGAGGGAGATATTTACATTTACAATGTGGGACTAAAGGAGCTATACATGAGCCAATATACATGGGCCTCCCAAATGAGCTAATTATATTTTGTCTTTAACAGTTATATTACTAGTATAATTTTAAGAAATGTGGGGGCCAACTATTTTTCTTAGAGGATCTTTTCTCCATGATTTTTGTAGATAAGATTGGTTAACTTCTTCCTCTAACTGAAGGCATTTGATTTTCCCTTCACAACTGACAGCACCACTAGACCTCCCTTTGCTCGTCACTTTTAAGCCTCGCCCTATCACCATTGAGTTTATTTCTTATGATTTTGATTTTGCTTAGTATAAAGTTTGCTCTCTTTCGTTTGTGGCTTGCTGCCAAGATTTTTGTCGAGCTTACTCTTCTTCTTATCTTTGCTGCTGACTGTGTTTTAAATATCGATTCTAGAATTGCACGTTATTGAACTTTCAGTGGATTGGGGTAATCCAACGAAAGTTGACTTTGACTTTTGGAGGAAAATACGATGATTAAATATTTTCTAGAAGAGAAAAAGTAAATTTATTAGAGAGAGAATTTTATTGAAGTATAAATACTTGCATGAAACTCTTCCACATTTCACTGCAATCTCCTCTCCTTTTCTCTTACTCTCCTTTTCTTCTCTTCACGTTCACACTTTACTTTGGCTTCATTTACTTGCCTTTCTTCCTTTTCTTGGCCATCTACCCTCTTATATAGGTTGTGCATTGAGGATAGATTCAAGGAAGAATGTTCAAAACACCCTGCATCATTTCCGCGTATATCCCCCTTCCTTAATCTGGAGGGGTTACATTTTCATAAAAGAAGAATGTATTGCATTTTCATTTGTAATATTGATGCAAACTTTGTTGCACTGCCTTGCTTGAGTATTAATTAACTGTGGATTAGATGGGGAACAACTAAATACATAAAAGTTAAAGAAATTAAATCAGTTCTCTTAAACCAACACAATTAATTAATATAAATAAAAATGACAATTTAATCCTATGCTAAAATACGCTAGGCATATTAAAAATACACACTCTAAAACAAATAACACTCGGATGTTTAAGAGAGGTTCTGTCTAGATTTAAGCAGCGGCCATAAATATTCAATAATGATTGATCTCACCCAATAAGGAAACTTTGACATTGACAGTACAGTTAAAAGCTTTCTAAAAACTGAGTTCTCATCAACGGGATCATAATGAATATCCTACACGAATAAGAATAACCACAACCTTAAGTCCAGATTTATATATTTTTCAGTACTATTTTTACCTTTTAGAATTTTTGTAGGACGCAAAATAGGTCTAGGCGGATTAAAGCAAACATATGTGTTAGAAAAGACATTGTAAAGGCGCACCTAATGACCCATTTAGTCTTTTTTTTTTCTCTTGTTGTATTAGTCCCACACCATGTATATGGGACTTCTCTCTCCTTTTCCCTCTTTCTCCCTCCTATATAAATGTACTCATACATTGTATTTACATACTGAACAATGATATACAAGGTTTACTGGTTTCCCTTCATTGATCGTGCTCTTTTCTACATGGTATCAGAGCAAGGTTGTACTTGGGCGGTCTCTGATTTCTTAACCACCAACCCTAGGGCGGCCTCCTCTTTTTTTCTTTCTGCGGGCTCGACGAGTTACCTTCTTGCCGGATAGAACTCTTCTATCCGCAGGCTCGACAAGCTGCCTCCTTGCCGGATAGATTTTTTCTATCCGCTCGGCACTCAACGAGTTCCTCTCTTTCTCTCCTCCCGATTCTCGTGTTTTTCTAGTGCCTTTATAGCCTCTGCTGCTGGGACCCACCCTTCTGCTCTCCCACGATTTGTTTTTTTGAGTACGTTGCGGTTTCTTCTTCTTGATCGCACGAATTATCCCTTCTAACCGCGACAGGTTGTCTTATTACTCACGTGGTTTTCTTCCTCTTCATTGCGCGGTTTGTCTATTCTAACCGCTGCGGCTTCTCTTTTGGATCTCACACGGTCTATCTTCTCTTGCGGTTTGCTCGTTCAGCCTCTCGTGGTCGCCACCTCTGTTGTTTGCCCCGGTCCCGTGGTCGCCACCTCTGCGGAGCGCGGTCTATCTACTCGCGTGGTTTGCTCACTCATCCTCTCGTCGTCGTCACATCTGTTATTTTTCATCTTAACTGCTGCGGTCTTCTCGCTGCTTGGCACGGTCTGGCTTTTGGCTGTTTCTTAGTCTCTTTAGCCGCTGCTCGTACCACGCGGTCTCCTTGCTTGCGTTTTCTTCCAACTTGCCCCTTTCTGTTGCGGACTGCCGGCCTGTGTCTCTAACCGCATCCTTCTCTCTCGCCGACCTCAACTTCTGTTGAGCGGCCTGCTCTTCGCCTTCTCTTCGGCTTTCTCGTCGTTCTCTGGCCTCATTGCTTGCTGCCTTCCCGCCGAGTGTACTCGCCGGGTTATTCGTGCGGTTTGTTCGCCTTGACCGGCTAGCCGTCCTGTGTAACCGGTTGCCCTCTTGCTCATGGACACTTTTTCTGCTACCTCTTCTTCTGCTGCGGGGGCTACACTTGTTCCTGAACCCCGTGACGAGTTACACATCACTTCTATCTCTCTGACAGGAAAGAAAAACTTTGTTGAGTGGGTGCATTTGGTTTGCCGGGTTCTTCAATCAAAAGGATTTCTGCATCACTTAACACAGAATGTTCCCGCTGTCTCTAGTGATGGTTGGCTTCGTAACGATGAGCTTCATTCTCTTTACTCCGGTAAAGATAGTCTCCAACATTTGTATGACATCATTACTGGACTTCAGACTCTTGACACCGACGGTGCTACCGACTTAACCTCATTTATTGCTCAGTACAAGACACTGATTGAAGCCTGGATTCAGTATCAGCCCCCGACTTTGGACCTCGCTGCCCAGCGCATTCAAAAGGAAGCATTCGATATTGCCATGATGATGGCTCGGGTCCCGCCTCTTCTTCAAAGTGTTCGGGCTCAGATCCTCTCGTTTGTTGTGACTCCCTCGTTCTTTGATGTGTGCTCCAAGCTGCTTAAAGTCTCATTGCCTCACTGGACCTCCCTCCCCGGCCCTTCTCCAGCACTCATCTGCGCCATTACCACCTCTCCCTCCTACTCGTGAAGGACGTTCAGGCTCTCTGAGACGGGGTTATGGTGGCCGACCGCGAGCTAAGTGTTCTTTCAGCGGAAAGTTCAGACACCTTGAGGAGACCTGCTACCGCAAACATGGTCTTCCTCCGCGTCTGACTGCTTATGTTGCTGCCCCTAGTCCCTCTGCCACTCATGCTGATCTTGACGAAGTCCGCCTCCAGCTCCAGCAACTTTACAGGATGCTCAGTCACCCGCCTGCCTCTGTTGCTTCCGTCATTAATGAAGGTATCACTTATTTATCTATTGGTCCACGCTGGAAAGTGGATTCAGGTGCCACTCACCATATCACCTCGCTGAAGCCACCTCAATACTTGGATTCTTCATATCCTAACTGTATCATTATGGCCAATGGTGCTACCGTTCATGTCCCTGGTTCTGCTGATATTTCTCTGAATTCCTCTATATCTCTTCGCTCGGCTCTTCATGTCCCGGGCCCCCGTTTAACCTACTTTCTGTTAGTCGCCTTACTGCCGATTTGAATTGTTCCGTCACATTCATCTCTACTTCTTTTCTAATGCAGGATCGACGGACACAGAGTATCATTGATAAAGAACGACTGCAAAACGGGCTCTACCTTCTTGATGTTTCTCTACCATCCTCTCATCAGTCTCCTCCGTTGATTGACATCGGCGTCTTGGGCATGCTCCCCTACCGGTCCTCAAGAAGGTCCTTGATATTTCTCTTCCGCCTTTTACGTGTGATTCATGTATTTTGGGAAAACAACATCGTTCATCTTTTCCTCCTAATTGTACTTGGAGCTCCGCTCCTTTTATTTTAGTGCACTCTGATGTTTGAGATCCGTACAAAATTCCTAGTATATTTGGCTATCGTTACTTTGTTACCTTTATTGATGACTACTCTCAGACGACATGGTTATACTTACTACATGATCGCTCCGAGCTTTGCTGTGTGTTCCGGTCTTTCGTTCTTGAAACTCGCACATAATTTCTGACAAATCAAAACTCTCCGAACTGATAATCCTCGCGAATACACTAGGTATGAGTTTGCCAATATCTGCTCTGAATTCAGAAATATTCACCAGACTTCATGTGCCTATACTCCGCAACAAAACGGCGTCGCCAAACGAAAAAATAGACACCTCCTTGATGTTGCTCGCTCACCCATGATTCAAATGCAGGTCCCCAAGGTATATTGGAACTTTGCTCTTTTGACAACATGCTATCTCATTAACTGTCTCCCTTCCTCCGTTCTCCAAAATGCTACTCCGTTTTGTCTTCTCTTCCCGTCTATTCCGTTGTCCTCTCTCCTAAGTTATCAAAGGTGCAAGGCGCACCGAGGCGCAAAGGGCCCCTGGAGTCTAAGCGCAAGGCGCAGGCGCGCCTGAAGCACGTGAGGCGCAAAAATGAGGGAAAAGAAAATTGCGCGAATTGGGAGCCCAATTCACCGAAATTGAGCGAATTCGTTGAAATTGAGCGAATTCGCTGAAATTGAGAGAATTGAGCACCCAATTCGTTGAAATTGTGCGAATTAAGCACCGAATTCACTGAAATTGTGCGAATTGGGCGTCCAATTTGCCCAATTTCAGCGAATTGGGCTCCCAAGTGCGCCTATGAGTGCCTTGGGTGCGTCTAAGATCATGTTTTTGCCCATATCAATTTTTTTTAAAAAAACACCTTGAAAGGCCCAGGCGCGCCTTTTGGCGCGCTTGGGAGCCTGTAAGGCGCGCGCTTGGGGCACATTGCCCGCCTCAGCTGTGCTGAGGCGCGGCGGGGTGTGCCCGGTGTGCCGACGCCTCAGGCGCGCCTAGGCGCGCACCTTGACAACTAAGCCTCTCTTACGCCTCACATCTTTGGTTGTACATGCCATGTTCACGCACTTGGTTCGCATTCGGACAAGTTGGATCCCCGGGCAAATAAACATATGTTTGTCGGATTTTCTCGTACCCAAAAAGACTGTTTGCTATTCTTCTACTACACACAAGGTGACTGACTGTCTCTGCTGACGTTGCTTTTCAGGAAGATCAACCATACTTCAACGCTCCAAACCCCTCTTCCACCCCAGTCTTTGCCAAGACCTGTCATCCTTGTTACCTCTCCTCTACCACCACTTCTACCTGATCCAGCTCCTGTTCTTCAGAAACCCCCTCTTATTCGTGTTTATACTCCTCACCCTCCTCGCTTCCCCGCTCCAATGCAGTCGACTTCGACCTCTGACACTCTGTGGCCTGCTGATCCGACACCGGCCTCCACCACCCATCCCATGACGAATTATGTGTCATTACATCGGCTATCCCCGACGATTCACACCTTTGATACTTCCCTATCTTCTGTTTCTATCCCCAAGTCTATGCAGGAGACTCTCCAACACCCAGGCTAGCGAACAACTATGGACGAAGAAATGACAGCCCTCTTGTTTAACCAGACATGAGATCTGGTTCCTCATCCTCTAGGCCAGACTACTGTTGGTTGTAAATGAGTACTTTTCATCAAGCATGATGCAGATGGGACGATTGACCGTCTTAAAGCCAGGCTAGTGGCTCATGGATTTACTCAACAACAAGGTCTCGACTATGAAGAAACATTCTCTCCCGCGACCAAGCTTAACACAGTTTGTGTTCTCCTTTCAGTGGCTGTACATCGCCAATGACCCTTACATCAACTAGATATCAAAAATACTTTTCTAAATGATGATTTGCAAGAAACAGTCTGCATGCAACAATCTCCGGGGTTTGGGACCACGGGGGAGTTCATGGTTTGTCACCTCAAAAAATCTATTTATGCTCTCAAACAGTACCCCCGAGCATTGTTCGACAAATTCAGTAGGGCTGTGCGAGAGGTTGGTTTTACTCGGAGCTCGGCATATTTCTCTTTGTTTACTAGGCATCACACAATAGACACTGTTCTTCTCTTGGTGTATGTCGACGACATCCTGAGCACGGACAATGACTCAATGGGAATAGAAATGATCAAACAACACTTGAGCCCCTAGTCAAGGGCTGATATACAAAACCTTCTCTACTTGTACTCCAACTTTGGTTGCGTATTCAGATGCAGATTATGCTGGATCCCTATATGATCGGTGTTGATGCGCGAAAACGGCACCGCCTAGTTAACACGGAGGGGGGGTGTTCGATCTCACAAGCTAGGAGAGGAAGAGGATGAAGGTTGCAGGGAAAGGGGAAGCTTCTGAGTGCTCGAGAGTGGAGCAAGCGCTTGTTCGAGGGTTGCAGGGATAGAGGAAGAGAGTTGCTTTGAGCAGCCGGGAAGGCCGATGAGCAAGAGAGGAGGTTGATTAGGTGCTGTCGAGCAGACGGGTACTTGGACGGTTGTGCTTGCAGGTTGAATGCCGACGAAACTAGGCTGAGCTGAGAAGAAGAGAGAGGGCTGCTAGCAGCGGCAACAACGGACTTCGCCCGCCGCGGCTTAAACGCCACTCTTGCGACGGGCTTTCCTTTGATTAATATCGAGAGTTACAACTTGCAATACACCTTTACAAGAAAACAATAAAGGGGTACAAGGAGGATGCTGGCGGCTAAGGAAAGAGTGCCAGAAGAGGCCGCGCGGACTGAAGAGCCAGGTCGGCAGGCCGCACTGTTAAGGGAAAAATGGAGACCGCGCAGACTGAGAACAGAGGCCGGCAGGCCGCGCGACTAAGGGCAGAGAGAAGGGTGCAGACTGAGAAAAGGAGTCCGCAGGGGTTGAGCTTGCTGTGGGCTGACTTCGAGCATGAACACCTTGGAGTGTCTGAACCCCTCTGAACCTGACCTCCATGAGAGTTATGAGGGTCTATTTATAGGACTGAGGAGGTAACAGTTTGCGGTGACGTTACCCCTGGTGAGGCGGCAACTTGAGCGAGAAGAAGGAGTCCGCCGAGTTCGCAACAGGCCGCGAGGACTGGGGCTTGCTTCTGGAGCTGGTGCCGCTGATGGCGAATTGGGAGACTAAGCGGCGGACTGCGAGGAGAGTCCGCTGCTGCTGAGCTGAGATTGTCCGCCTGCTGCTGGGGAGGCGGATGCTGGAGGCTAAGTGGCGGACTGCGAGGAGAATCCATGGAGTCCTCCGCTGACGAACTGCGAGACCATGCGCTAAAGGCGAGCTGAGGAAATGCCCGCTGAGTCCGCAGAGTCCGCAGGAGGCTGCGCGGTCTGGGATTGCCTTGAGGATGTTCTGCTGCCTGGCGGACTGCGGGGAGAATCCGCAGAGTCTGCCTCTATTGATCGAGCCCGCGCCAAGCCTGCGGGCTGAGGACAAGTTGACCCTGCTGCTGCCGAGAAGCGGGTGCTGGCTAAGGAATGGCGGGCTGCACAGCGAGTCCGCTGAGTCCGCCGAGTCCGCGCCTGCTGCTAAGCTGAGTCCGCTTATGTTGGAATGGAGAGCCTGGCTGTTGAAGCTGTTGGGGTTCACCAATGAAGGCGGACTGGAAATCTTGATCGCACTTCGAGTCGCCGAGCTCGCGAGGAACCGGGTATTGTTACTGATCTTCGCGAGTAGCCGTAAAGTGAGTGTCCGCGCTCTGTAGGCGAACTGAAGGAGTTGGCTGCCCATGCTGTTGGTGGCCAAGGACTGAGCCACCTGCCGAACTAACGAGACAGGCCGCGCGTGTTGGCGAGGTGGAAGCCGAGGTAGCTGGCTGGCGGCCTGGGGGCAGGGCGCCACTTTGTCTGGCGGTTTGAGCGGTCTGGTCTTCTTGAAGTGCGACCTACAGGAGCGGGCTAAGGGAGCAACTCCTCTACGGGATACGACCTATTGCCGGCCTGGGCGGACAGGGATATGAGTCCGGCAAAGGGACACCTGTTGAGACAAGCTGCGGTTAAACTGAAAAGGAGCGCGACCTGCAGGGGCGGACTGCAGAAGCGGTCCAGGGCCCCTGCCGACCAAAGGAAGGCGCGCGGCCTGGGCGGTCAGACCGCTGAGACCGCCCAAGCCGTGCGGACTGAGCGGACAGGGAGGCATGTCCGCCCAACCTAAGAAGCGACCTCCAGGAGGAACCTGGAGCAGGCCGCTACTGGCGAGCTCGTTGTCTTGGGAAGCATCGCCGATTTTGGGGTTAACAATCGGCACTTTACCGGCGGATTTTGTAACTACTTGGGATAACATCTTGTTAACTGGCGCAGTAAGAAACAAGCTGTGGTTGCTCGATCTTCAGCTGAAGCTGAGTACTTCTCCCACTTTCAGTTTTTTGCTTTTGAATATCATTTTAGAGTGTTGAATTTTTCTATGTTGAATATTGAAAAAATATTATATATTTGCTTGGGATATCTTGAATCTTTCCCAATTGGTGTGTTCTTAGAACCAACATGTGGGAGGACCAAGCTTGGTGTCTACTTAGAGTGTGGATATCTTGAATCCACCCCCATTTCACAAGTCTTGTTCTTTTGTGTACTTAGAACCAACATGTGGGAGGACCAAGCTTGTTGTGATGCTTTGTTAATTCTGGCTTCCTTGTTTTCAAATTGTAATGTAGTTACTGTAGTACTTGGATGACCATTTGTTATGCGGGCTCATTCACTCAGGTGGACCCTGCTCGTCAAAATTTATGGAGCACGTATATGGATGTCACCGTGGTCGCAGACACATTCACTCAGGTAGACCCCCCTCTTCATAATTTATGGAGCGCGCATATGAAAGCCGGCATGGTCAATTTTCTTGTACTTAATTTGTATGAATTAATTAATTAATATTGATTATTGAATATTAATTAATTTATGGAGCGCGCATACTAATCAATTAAGTAAATTATTTTTGTTAGACTATGTTTTTATTTTTATTTTTGGTGGTTTACTTGTATGTTCTCACTCCCATATATAAGGGGGTGCTCCTTATTTCAATAATTCAATTTCATTTCCTCCGTTCAACATGGTATCGGAGGGAGCAAAACCCTAATCGCGCGCCCGCCGCCGAAGTCAATTCCGCGACCCCTTCCGCGCCGCGTCCTCCAGCTCGCCGCTCTCTGCCTCCAGCCCGTCTCCCTCTGCCTCCAGCCTGTTCCTCTCCTGCCTCTAACCCGCCTCTCTCCCGCCCCGCCCTAGCCCGTCCCTCTCCCGCCTCTAGCCCGCTTTTCTGCTCAGTTCTAGACGCCATATCCTGTGAGGGGATGTGCTCGTGAGGTCGATTCCGGGACTTCTGGCGTCTCCTTCTGTATGAAGGGATGATTTCCTCCGTTCCCTTCCTCGGCTTCCTTGCCAGGATCATTTGTGTACTTCTCTTTCTATGAGAAGTTTTTACGGTTGTTTTTCCCTCTCTTCCAGGTGTGTCCCTTCCCACGGTTTCTATCCTCGGGTTGTTATGGAAGGGAGTATTGAATCCCAAAATATGTCCTCCAATGTGCGCGTTGAATCCTCACAAATTTCGGCATTGGTCTCCAACCGCCCTCTCCTTGGCCATAGAACTCAAATTACGATGATGAAGCTCGATGACACCAATTATCTTCCGTGGGCTCGGTTCATCACTCTTGCTCTCAAAAGCCGTTGTATGTTTGGCTATGTTTCCGACACTACAACAGCTCCCGCTCCCGCCTCTTCAACATGGTCTCAATGGGAGTCCGAAAACTCCATGGTGATGTCGTGGCTTCTCAATTCTATGCAGGAGAGAGCATTGCTCGGAACTATCTATTTCTGGACACAGCCACCGATATTTGGAATCGAGCTGAGATTACTTACTCGTGTCGGGGGGAATGCCGCTAAAATCTTTCAGCTTTGCTGGCGGATTTTTCTCTTGCGGCAAGACGATCGTCCTCCTTCCCCCTACTACTTGGAATTTACTCAGCTCTACCAAGAGTATGACCACTTTGATGCTCTCACCCTTGTCTCTCCTGAAGACGAGGCTCTTGTTCGGGCTCGAACGCAAACAGATATTTGAGTTTCTCCATGGGCTGCGCCGACTTCGATCAAATTAGTGTCCAGATTCTTGGGCGGTTTCCTCTTTCGTCTCTGCCAGAAATGTACAGTATTGGTCAACAAGAATTCGATCGTCGCCAGATTTTACATACCAACTCTATCTCTGATGGCTTTGCTCTTGCTGATCGTGTTCGCCCCGGTGGGCGCCCTTCCCGTGACTTACCACCTAAGCTTGGGGAGAAGGATCATCTTCTCTGTTATTATTGTGGGAAGACCCGTCATACTAGAGACACCTGTTTCAAGCTCCACGACTTTCCTCCGCCCAGAGGGGGTCCTGGTATTCGTGATGTTCGTGGCTATGGTCGCTCTCCGGCCGTCATCCCCATTCCCGCCCTGCTCATCTTTCTGATGCTTCTGCTTATATGTCCTCTCCGGCAACCCCTCCTACCCTCTCTTTGGATGAAATTCTTGCCTTTCGTCGTGTGATGCACGACCATCCCTCAAAGAGTATTGACCTTCCTTTGCCTTCCGCCTCCCCCTCCTGCTATAGGCTTGCCGACCCCCCTTCCCCTCTGTTTCCTTTCAGCAAGCCGACCACTCACCTCCAGCACCCCACCGCCCAACTCCACCTCAAAACCGGCCACCTCCATGACCCTACTTGCCCTAGACGACCACTCCTCCCCCTTCCCCTACGTGGATCCACTTCTCATCACTCTGAAAACCCTAGATCTATTTTGATCTAGTGCTACCACCCTCCGATCCGTTATTTCCTCCGGACAAACCTTTCACTTTTGCTCGGATCCGCTCCTAAACATCGGATCTACTCACCCCCGGTCTGGATCTACTCATTTGTGGCCGGATCCGCCGTTTCACCTTCTGTTACCACCACTTTCCACCGAGGGCAGCCACCGTCACCGTCGTCTCGCCACCGGTTCCACCTCCGATCGCCCGCCTCCACATCCGACCCTCAAATCCTTCAGTGCCTCGGTTCAGCCCTCTATGTTGTGAGCATTTGTGGTATTGTATTCCGTGCCTTGACATTATCATTTGGTATTTTATCATATTGTGCTGGGAATATTGTTGGCTAGAGATTGGTTCTTTACACTAACAATTGCAGGAGGAAAAATTCGCCGCGCTCTTGCTTCGGCCCTCCGAGCGGAGGAAGCCGTTATCAAATTGCTGAAAATTAATTATTTGTCTCTTTAATTCAATTATTTGCGTGGTGTTATTAGTTCCATTGCTTAATTTAATCATCGCCGTCACCAACGGTTGCATCGCATTTAGAGTTGCAATTGTGTGTCACCCCCGCACTAGCACCTAGGGTCGTAGTCTCCGAGCACCACTAGCCTACCCCTACATCATCTATTCTCTGCTCATGCTCATTGTGCTTTTTCTTCTCATTATTGTTGCTGGCATTATAGTTATTGTAAGCATCACTGTTCTCTTTCATGATATCTACTGGTCTTTATTGTACTTTGTTCTCTTTCATGATATCACTGTTGTAATTGCTGGCAACACTTTACTTTGTATCCCTGTAACACGACATTAACCCATCGCTATTTTTATCCCTATAACACTGACATTGAATCCAAATAAGTCAAGATGGGTTTGTATTTTTCCATAGTAGTCATATACCACAACATTAATCCATACTAAAAATCAACTTATATGACACATGCATGAACCACAAAATCTTAACAAATAACTTTAACACTGTAAACAGAAAATACATTGTCCTCATAACATTTAAAATTATTAGGGTTCTGCATCATCAGCAAGTACAATAAAAGCCTAGCAAGTGTGGTTAGAAAATAGAAATAACTCGAGAGCGCCATTTATTTATCCTACAGTTGTGGTTGTCTTTCTTTGATAAGCTTTTCTCTCTTTAATTTTCCATTTTTGTGTGTCATGTAAATTGGTGATATCTCCAGAAGCCTAAAGTGGCTCATAACAATGATGAACTACTGCAAGTGTTGTGTGGGGTTTGCTCTTTTATACTTCCCACTGAATCTAGGAGTTTAAATATCTCAAAAGTTCTACTTATTTTTTCTCTAGCTGTAATTTGTTTTGGTTTGATACTCTTACATCTTGAGGTTATCGCCAACCAGACATTGATTAACTGTTCCACCCCCCATATTCTAAGGGGATGGGTAACATGTGTTCTCTTGTTCGATTTGCCATTCGTTTTTGTTTGCTCATATTATCATGTAAATTGGGTAGGTGGTGACCTATCCAAGATGGGGAACACCACTGAATATTTGGGCCTTCCTCTGCCATTGGATTAAAAGTAGCAAGAAAGTAATATTATTCTTGACATAAAATAAAATGATAGTTATTTTAGTTTAATGGTTTAATTCAGTCTACTTTGAGGCATTTGTTTATCTACGTCTTCCTTTGATGCAACATATGCATGTTTTCATACTTCTCAATATTTTGAACATCTAAGATCCCTCGAATTATGTTTTTCCTTTCATGCTATTACATATTATAGGGTTTAAACCTCACATAATTAGCACTTGAAATATGCTGATAAATACCTTTATTATGTATAATTGCTGTAGGAAAGAAACAGATGATAAGAAGATCTCTAGGAAAAACAACAAGTGAGTGAAGGATTTTTAGCTTTTGAGCATTTTGGATGCATGATATTAAGTTTATGCCTAAAACTTGGGAGTAAAGTTTTTTTTTTTCAGGTGGCTTGATGTATTGACTATAATTATTTTGCTTTTAATAATCTTCTGTAGCTATGTTCTTTTCTTCGTTAAGCATATTTTCCTTATTATTGCCAATTCTTATTTCAGTATGATCTCTTCTAGGCGGCCATTACCTTTACATCCTTACAAGCTAAAGGTTGATAAGGAACCTCTTAGTTTCAGGTAACCTTTACTGATACTCACCAATAACTTATTATTTGTCTTTGTAGCAGAGCATTTATTTTCTTGGGATTATTTGGCTTAGTCCTAACATAATATGATTTCATCAAAGTTGGTCCAGCTTAACATACCTTCAATCTAGTTTCCTTTTCTTAACGATACCTTACTAGAGCTTTTTCTAATTAAAAAGATCTACATTTTTCCAGACATGTAGAGAATTTTTCTTTGGACATGTCATTGATGATATTGATTGATCCCAAAATAGCATATCAGGTGTATTTGATCTTGATCTGAATTTAAAATTTTTTGTAATAAGAACTTCATGAACTTACTAAGGTCGTCATATTCATTGTGAAGGCTAAACAGATTCTTTATAATATGTGGCTATTTTATCTATGAGAATTTCATTCTTTCTCCTTTTTAATTTTCCTTGATATGACCCCATCCACTCCATTCTATAGTCTATCCCACCCACCTCGTTACCCATCCCTCTTCAATTTACGCTCCAAAAAGGGCTAGGGTTAGATTAAGGCTCCGTTTGGGGGGACTTATTTTCACCGGTCAAGCGGTCATGACCGCATGAACCGGGACTTATTTAAGTCCCGGTTCATGCGGTCATGACCGCTTGACCGGTGAAAATAAGTCCCCCCAAACGGAACCTAAGTAACCGATGACAACTTTCAAATCTTTCCTCTGAACTTTGATCAACTTGGCTGGTTAGCAGCCTTATTTAAAAAGATGGATGCTGAAGCCATTAACTAGTTGAATACTAATTGATGCTATTGGGGAAGGGTGGTTTTTATGGTGGCAAGGCGACGCAGGATGAATCTATAGGCTGCGGATTTATGCACGATGCCCTAACCCTACTTGCAATGCAAAGCCCAATAGATAAATCAAAATCAGGAATAAATAATTTAATCACACACACGTAACTTTGACAATGACAAAATAATTCAATAAAGCAAAACAAATTTAAGTTTTCTTCCACGTGGAGGGGCAAAGCAAGAGCGCACGACGAATAAATCCGGCAAATCACAATAATAATCTAAAACAAACAACTACTATTCCGAAGATCCAAACAAATATGAAATAATAACCTCATATGTTAATATTGGGAATTTAAGTTCCATACAACAAATAATTACTCACAAAATATGAGGTCTGCCCGAGGTGTAGATATCCGGTGAACCACGACGCGATGAGGATGATCCAGGCGGGAAACAAGGGCTGGTTGGGTAGATCCGGTTGTAGAGAGGCGGATCCAGGCGGTGGGAGGTAGATCCAAGCGGTGGGAGGTAAATCCAGGAGATGGGAGGTAGATCAGGCAACTTGAAGGGCTGGTGGTGGTTCCACAGAAGAGGGGAGGTGGCTGAGAGCAACTGGCGGCAGCAGGGGAATATGATTCAAGGCAGCTGGATAACATTTCCTGTAGGGGAGTTAAGGTGTTTTAGTGGGGGCTGTTTGGAGGAAATGATGAGGGAAGGGTTCAAGGATATTTTGGAGGAAGGAGGTAGCGTTGGGGTTGCTGGTAAAAGGCAGGGGAGGGATTGGTAGTAAGTTGGGATCCAAGGTAAAACACGGGGAGGCGGACTCGAGAAATAAAAAAATAGTATTTTTGCTTATTCACGGGGTGAAAACATGGGATTTCAGCAATTTGTCGATCACAAGAACAAGAACAGTTGCTGGCAATCGCTGGAATCTCCAATAGGGCAGCGATAAGGGGGATTTGGAGGTGGAGGGTGGCTATGGATTAGGGTTACCTTTGAGGAGCAGGAGAGGGCTTATGAGTCGTCACCCGGGGTTTTACAAAATCGACAATATGCGTTGCTAGAGGCGGGGTTACCTGAATACATCGAAATAAATGCTAAAATAACAAAACAATGTATGAAATCAAATTGGAACGATGGGCTGCACACATTCGTGGAGTCAGATCATCGATCCGGGCACGCCATATATAGTAAGTAGCTAATTGTCCCTGAACGGGCCCAAAACTCATCCTCCACCGTGGGTCTGCGTCTCCATTCCGCATCATTCTCCCCAACTTGAAAGAATTCATCTCTTGATGAATAGAGATCAAAATTCTCTCGGTGTATAGCAGGTAAGACGCGATGAGGTCCACCAGAGGTTGTCCAATTATCGTAGTTGGTGAAGTATTCTCGCCAATGGTACTCCTGTGTCTGACTGACTGGTGCGACTTTGCATGCATGAGGCATGATATCACTAATGCTCTCAAGAATCCACTAATGTGTTGGAAGTCTCGGTGCGATCACTGGTGCAAACGGTGAAGCCATCAACGACTGACCCAAAGGTAGGTGGGGCTCAAAAGTAGACTGGGTGCAGGACTGAGGATGTGGAAATGATGGTTCAAAAGGCTGTGAGGGAGTGAGCTCAAAAGACCGTGGATGTGTATGCTCAAGAGGATCTCCAAAAAATGGATCCACATGCTCGTGAAGCTTGTAGTACTGTGTTAAGTCCTCAACATTAAATATGAGACAGATACTCATACTCGTCGGGATATCAAGTTCATAGATATTTACTTCGAACCGTATCATGATTGAGTAGGAATCCATTCACCTAACGCTCAATCTTTTAACAGGTCTCCTACGGAGCCTCATAACGCAAATTCTCACAATCATCTGCTCACCTTCATGAACTACCTACCCTTGCCAAAGAACATCCGTATGCGATTTATAAGATTTATTACCTTTACGGTCCGTTCGGCCCCCTGGAATAGGAATTGAGAATTGAAATTGGGGCAACAGAATTCCAATTCCAGTGTTCGAATGTTAGGAATTTCCTCGAAATTGGAATTGGTCCAATTCCATGAAATTCAATTTTGTACTATAACCAATTCTTAGGGGTAAAGACAAATATTACATGGAATTCAGTTTTTTACTATGACCGTCGTTGCCCGATCTCGTCGTCGTCGCCCGATCTCGCCGCCGCCGCCCGATCACGCCGCCTCCGCCCGTTCTCGCCGCCGACGCCCGATCTCGCCGCCGCCGCCCGATCTCGCCGCCGCCGCCCGATCTCGCCGCCGCCGCCCGATCTCGCCGCCGCCGCCCGATCTCGCCGTCGCTCACAACTGCCGCCCGATACCACCACCGCCACCGCCTGATACCACCGCCCGATCTCACAGCCGCCGCCGCCCGATCTCGCCGCCACCGCCTCCCGATCTCGCCGCCGCCGCCGCCCGATCTCGCCGCCGCCGCCGCCCGATCTCGCCGCCACCACCTGATCTCGTCGCAGTCACTCGATCTCGCCGCCACCGTCCGATCTTGCTGCAGCCGCCCGATCTCGCCGCCGCCACTGCCCGATCTCGTCGCCGCCGCCTGATCACGCCCCCGATCTCGTTGTCGTCGCCCGATCTCGCCATCGTCGACCGATCTCGTCGCCGTCACCCGATCTCGTCATCACTACCCGATCTCGCCGTCGTTGCCCGATCATAATTAATTGTTAGTACACCACTTGAAGTTCATTTCTCTGGTGTTGTGTTCCTTTTTTTGCCAACTTCTATATTTTCTTGCAATAACTTCTCCCCGAGTGACACACGACTCCACTTGGTAAAGGAATCATTCCCTCCATCATTTGGTTTTGTTTCAATAACTTCGTCCCGCGTGACACAAGACTCCAACTTCAATAACTTAGAGATTGTAAAGGAATAATTTTCTCCAACGCTTGGTCTTGATACCTTTGTATAATAATTAAAAGAGATATACAAAATTGTGTTAATTACAAAGAAATTCAATTGACGAGTCATACCATGAAACTATGAGAACGAGTAATAGAAAGAAGAGTAAATCGAGAGACTAACATCTCGGAGAATCAATTTGGATTCATGGCAGGGCGGTCAACCTTGGAAGCTATACATCTCTTGAGGAGACTCATTAACAACTAAAGAGAAAGAAAACAAGATTTGTATATGTTGTTTATCGATCTTGAGAATGCTTATGATAGAGTTCCAAGAGAGGTCTTATGGAGAGTCTTAGAAAAGAAAAGTGTAAATGTATCATACATTGACATAGTCAAAGATATGTATACAAATTCAGTGACAAGAGTGAGGACATCTGGAGGATTAACATGGGAGTTTCCTATCACCATTGGCTTACATCAAGGTTCAGCTTTATGGCATTATCTCTTTACCCTTATCTTAGATGAGCTCAACAGACATCCAACAAGCAATACTTTGGTGTTTATTGTTTGCAGATGATATCGTTTTGGTCGATGAGATGTGCGAGGGTGTAAACGCAAAAATTGAATCTTGGCGAGACACTTTAGAGAAGAATGGGTTTTAGGTCGAGCAGGGCAAAGACGGAGTACATGGAGTTGAAATTTAGCAGTGCAAGAAGGGAGGATGACTTAGTTATTAAGTTGGATGATCATGTTATTTCCCGTAGTGAGTGTTTTAAATTTTTTGGATCGATAGTTCAAAAAAATGGAGGTATTGATAAAGGTGTGTGTTGTGACACAGAATCCAAGCGGGTTGGTTGATGTGGAGATGCGCGTCAGGGTTCTTATATGATCGTAAGGTACCATTAAAATTTAAGGGCAAGTTTTACCGTACTGCAATTAGACCAACAATGCTCGATGGTTCTGAGTGTTGGGCAGTGAATTGTGTACATGAGCAAAAAATGAGGGTTGCGGAGATGAGAATGCTTAGGTGGATGTGTGGACACACGAGACTGGATAAAATTAGGAATGAATGTATCAGGGATAAGAAAGGAGTATCACCAATTGCAGAGAAGATGCGAGAAGCTCGACTAAGATGGTTTCGACATGTACAAATGAGACTATTAGAGGCACTTGTTAGGCGTTGTGAGAGTCTAGTCACTAGGCATGTTAAACAAGGGTGGGGTAGACCGGTAAAGACTTGGAATGAAACTGTAAGGACATGATGTACGTAGGCTTTAGTGAGATTATGACAAAAGACAGGGCACAATGGCGACAAAGGATCCATATAGGCTTGAGTGTTGTTGTAAAATTGCAGGGTAATTTTTGTAATTTTCATTTTTTGGTGTTCTGTAGTTGTGATAATAATAATTCGTGTTCCAAGTTGCATACATAAGCAGAGTAAATGATTTGAACTGAAGATCACCTTATTTTTTATATGCGATGTAAAGAGGAAGGGAGATTGCAATGCAAAAGTCAAATGGCTGTAAGTTGCGTCAAGATTTAAAATAGTCAAAATTTTTGTTTGCTTTATGCAGTAATTGGGTTATTATGTCATTAAATGTTTTGGTGCTCTATAGCTCTGTAATTCATGGACCAAGTTGCAAAAAATGATCAAAATAAATGGCTTGAACTAGACACCTTTGTAATTCAAGGAAGCCGTTTTTTTTATTTTTCTAATAAGTTGAATGTAATCTTCCTTATTCCCTACTTATTCTATCATTACATATGTTCATATCACCTACATACATATACATACATATGTATATATATATATGTATATATATATATAAAATTATATATACGAGTGATAGGCACCGGGCTCCTTCCCTAATGCCAATCGTGACAGTACCCTGACTGCGATAGGTTCGGGGCTCCACCCATATCAATTATTTAATAAAGCTTAAAATAAACAAAACATTAATTAATGTAAAATATAATTATATAACACTTTTTGATCTTTGTTAAAAAATCCTCATGACAACCTTCCTTGACATGCCTAATGACAACTTTTCTTGAATAGACTGCTGACATGCCTAATGACGGCCTGCCATAGTAGGTGTAGGAGCTCTACTAAAAGGTTTTTGGATTTTTACGATTACTTTTAATTTTGGGATAGTATAATTACTTGATTGGAAATTGTATTTTAATTTTTTTTGAAATATATTATAATACATGTTAAGTATTTAAATTCAAAATGTAAGGGCATAATTGACTTTTTTGAATCACCAAAGACAACTTTTCCCTTTTAATATAGTAAATATATATATATATCTTTATGGAAGAAGACCCTTTGATGTAACATTCATTGCACCAATTTTACCATATTTTTCAAATTCCTGTATCTGCAAGATTTTAAAATGGTATGGGTTCCTGCGGAGCCCGTGCACGGAGAGCAGTTAGGCACAAGAGAAACCCCGTGTATGACTGCTAGTATAATTCTTTGCCTGCACCCCTCTCAAAGTTCTGCATTTTTTGTAGACTTGGGCCGCCTGACTTCTATCCCCAGACTCCTAACTGTCCAGAGGAGACACTAACAAAAGAATACCTGCAATCTGGCTACAAAGAGACTGTTGAAGGAATTGAGGTGTGTTCTATGATACCACCGTTCCTCTTTCTTTACTTTCTTTCTAATGAATTCCGGTTTTCTTACTCTTTGCGCAATTTAGCGGATACACTCAACAAATCACTTTTACATTTATACACTTGACATAATTCTAGTTTGTTGTGTATGTTTTCTTTGGTTCATGATTGATGTGCTTATAATGTATGGGTGTCAAAATTTATCTGTGAAGGTAACCTTACATTAATCAATAGAGTTTGTGTTGTCATCTAAGAGACTCGGAAAATTCAGGTCAATCTGAACATCCAAAAGTAATCTGTTTAGTGGGCATATTTCTTCGTCCATGCAATAAAATATAAAAAGTATCCTTTTTTTGGTTGGTGTGTACAAAATGAGTCTGCCCATTTCATTTTGGGTTGGCACTACTCTGACATGGCTCAATTGTATATCATTCTTGGTCAGATTGAGTCCGGGTTTCATTAAGTTAGTTTATGTTGACATTTTCAAACTGCTTAATAATTTGGTTTGGTTTAAGTTTAATTTATTTGGGTCATACTTAATTCGAAGCCAAACCTAATATTTTTACATGAGTTGACATCTTTAGTGGTAATGGAGAATGCGAAAGACTTAAAATAGGGTGAATCCTTTCCGATGATAGGAGAATGAAACATATTTCATTCAATGATTGACTTAACTGTTGTTTATTTTAATGCTTTTTTACCTTCATAAATGAGATGGTGTTATGTTCAAAAATCATATTTTATTGTCTTGGCCCGGATTAAGTTAACTAGTTTATAACTGTATCTCAGATTATATAAATTATATGTTAGTGAGAGTGGCTGACGGAATTTTTGTTCATCTTGGTGTGATTTTTTTTTTGAATTCTTGGTGTGATTAGCCGTTAAAGCTTCTTGAACTTGCTTGCTATTTTAAATTTTGATTTTGTTATTTCCTTCATTTATGAATCTACAATATTCATGACAAAAGATTCCTTATCAACCTAAATTTTTAATGCGAAGCAAGAATATTAGATGTATCTCGTAGTGGTTCGATGGTAAGTGTTAAATTATTCGATCAGTTGATTAACCTCGGTCAAAATTCGATAGATTATATGATATCCGAGATTACCTAGTGAGCTCGAATGGTTCCTAATTGACTATCCTGTTTTTGATCTAGGGGGATTTAAGAAGGTTCATGGAGTCTCTACCAATATTTTGGGAAACTCGAGGTGTTCGAAGCAATACTTGTCGCAAAAAAAAGTTCTCCAACTTAGGAGGGGAACCGTAGAGCGAGATACATACCTATGTGATCTCCCTTATTAATGAGGCACAAATATACATGATCAATTTATGGACATTGGTAATCATATTGAACTAACATCCACTTACATACAACCCCCAGTCTCTGTGAGAATTCAATCCCCTGAAATTCTGGCTAGAAATTTCGTCTTTTGTTTTTTTTTCTTCTAGATTTTTTTTCATGATTATCTGTAATACCTTGGATATTTTGGATTAATTATCCGTGCTATTCTCATTTATTTTCTTGTCTACATCATAAGATTGGATCTTGCTATTTATTTATTTTAAGTTTTAGTTAGGTTGAACTTTGATAAACTAGAAAAATAGAGGTTCATCTCTTAAAATCTTCCCCTCTTCTCTCTATCCACACCTGTCGATTACATGTTGAATACACACCACAAGGCTGTTGTGGACCGTCCTTTCACACGCCTTCCAACATTCATAATACCATGCTTGACCCAATTCTCTTTAGGAAATCCTGTATCTCCACCATTTGTTATAAACCTATAATACCTTGTAACTTGCTCATTATAAATAGTCTGTTGTACTAATTTATTTTCAAGGGTAGTCCTATTTATAATGTCTTTTCCATGAAATTGGATTTATTATGAATCATGCTTGCATCATGACATTAGTTCTAACGTTTTGGTTTCTAATTATTGCGTAATTATGAGTTGAGATATCACAAAGAAAATTCATGGTAAGCCAACACTAGAAGCCAATTGTTGATTGATACTCCAGATGAAGATGTTATGATGAAGACTACATTGGAGGAATCTGATATGCTATAATCAAAGTCACTTGATGCACAATGGACCTAACACATGCTTGTATTTCTTCTGGGGGAGCTAGATACTGATCCAGAGCAATATTAACTATTGGTTGGAATTGAACTATCTTACCATCACACAACCGTAGTCTTATTTTTTGTGTTTGTGGTTATGTTCTTAATTCACCTTGTGAAGAGCATTGAGAAATTGTGGTCGGAATCTTACGTGATGACAAGGGATTACTATTTTGGAATCGAATTCGTGTACGCAGAGTTGAAGATCATCATACGGGTTAACACGCGTCAATAAAGTGCGTCAAGAAGGCAACATTGACCCAAGATATCAGCTGCAATTGACAATTCCTAAAGCGAGACAAATAAAATTGCTAGTACCAAGTGTTTTGGGCATCGTCAAGTTTTTCCATCGAAAACACACTAATTTAAGCAATGTTAATGCAAGCTATAAACGCAAAGGTCTGAGTACTTATATGTCTGTATTTTTCCCGGATAGTTCATGACTGCCTGATTGTTAGAGGCTCTCAAACTATAAATATATAGGCATGTATATTGATGAAAATGTACCAAATTGATACCTTAAAGTCTTATATCCTACAACCATTATAAATGCTATTTTTTGGGGGAATACTTTACACTTCCGGATTAGCTGAGTGACCCTAATTTATAAAAAATTTCTCGTTTTTAATCTCTTATGTTTTCTTTGGTTTGTTTTTGCGACTAGGTAACATTGTGACCAGAACACTCAATATGACAATTTCATTTTAAAAAAACTTGATGCGGAGGAATGGAAAATAGAAAATAACTTTCAAATTGTCAACACTTAATCTGATTTAAGGACTACAAGATAAAACCATGAGATTATAATAGAAACATGCATAGGATGTCCGAATACTTCAACAAAGGCGTGCAAATAAAATAATTCGCCGAGGGAGATCTATCTTTGAGAAAGTTGATACAATAGGGAGATCCACCTCTATGAGAAAGCTTAGTGCAAATTGGGATAGATCCTTCCCTGTTCGAGAGGCCTTCTCCGCCCGTTCCTACAAGCTATCTATCCACCTATGGGGTTGAACATATTGTAAACACTTAGAGCCATGTCAATCTAAAAAGCATGAGAGTGCTCTCATAATGCTACTTCGTCCAATGCCCGCGACATGCAACCATTGATACATTCTTGTTTAGCGATGGACTTGCTCCAATTGTTTGGTATCCTATCGTACCAACAAGTCAAAGAGGCAACATAACTAGGCGTCGAAGCTTGGAATTTATTCCTCCCCTTCCTTCTCCATTTAGCCTGCTAACCCTCTCCCAAAGTTGGCCTGCACTCTCCCACCCCAAACCTCCTCTACATGCTTTTAAAATTTGCTACCCACACCCTCCCATTTTCCTCCATTTTGAATTTTTCGACGAAAAACCACCTCCAACGACCTCCCCCAAGCTCCCCCAGAACACCACCTCGTAAAATTCGCTTCAATTTCAGTTTTTTTTGTCGATCGTTGGAAATCTCCTCCGGCCAGCTACCACCCCCACCACCATAACACCATACTACCTCCCCACTACCCCACTATCTCAACTTCCTAAAAAATAGCCCCACCTCTCCTCAATTTTCTTCCGTACTCCCATTTTCCCATCTTCCCATCTTCCCCACTACGCCTTTTTACTGTTCGCATGGATCCACCACCCACTTCTCCAATCAAGCCCCTCATAACCTCAATAACCGCCTCCACTTCCCACATCCATCCCCATTCATCAGCCCAAACCAAGCCCCCACTACTCCACATTCAATTGGTGCCTCACTCCTTTCACCCCTCGTCAAACAGAACACTTCCACAACTTCGATTTTTCTCCTGAGGCTATCCAAGGAGCAACCACTCATCCCAAGGCTGGAGTTAATTCCTGTTGGCCGGCTCTGCTACTCCTCGTCCCTTCCCGACTTCCAGGACTCCTGTTGCCTCCATAAATTAATCAACCAACTGCTGTTGACGCCTATCAGTCCCCCTAATCGCAATTATCATCCCTCCAACCATTGCAAGAACCTCACCAACCTACCCACACTCTTAATTTCCCTACAAACTCTGTTGTTAGACGCTCTCCAACTCTTAGTTTGTATTCCCCACACTGCAAACAACCTTATCCAGCCTCCACGACTTCCAATTAGGGATGCAAGTTGAGTTGAGCCGGTTCCTTAGCTCAATGAGACGGCTCAAAAAAATCTCAACTCGAGTCTGTGGAGCTCGAGCTCGAGCTCGATTACGAGTCGAGCTCACATATTGTTGTTCATCAGCTCGCGCGCTTTTCATTTGTGCATTTTAAAAAAATATATAAAGAAAATAAGGCTCATGAGCTGAAAAGTTCATGAGCATCTCAAGCTCGACTCAAGTTTGCGAGTTCGAAACTTGAGCTCGAGCTTAATAAGTCGGCCTTGAGGCCGAGCCGAGCAAAATGAGTTCGTCGAGCTCAAGCTCGAAGAGGTTAGCTTATGCTCAAACTTGTAGATTTTGCCAAGCTCGACACGAGCTCGATTCGTTTGCACCACTACTTTCAGTTGGCCTCTGGTCACCTCCAGATAGCTTTCCCGAGTTCTCCCAGGTTCCAGCAGCTCTCCTTGTCGTCCAAGCCTGGAGAAATCCGGTTTCAGGAAACTGAACTTCCCAGTCAGCCCTAGTTCAGTCCATTTCCACTTGTTCAACCACTTGAAGTTTGTCGGAAATCCCCCGAGTCATCTACTACCTACTTGTGTAAGTCTTAAAATGGTTGTCATTTATTTTGTGTTGATTTGTGTGCTCATTCTCTACTTGAGGTCTGTCAATTAGTAATCTTTATTGTTAAGTTTTATTGAAAACATTGTATGCTTCCATTAATTTGAGATTATTTGATTATGAGCACTCTTACATTTATACAACTTCATGCGTCGCCTTGTTTGTAAACTTTATCTACAGTGACTTATCTTATATTTTGATTTATAAAATAAATTATTTTTGCAAGTAAAAAATCGTTGGATATATATTGTTGCATATAGTGAGCATCCACTATCCCCCGATTGGACCGTCCTAACTCCTACGTCAACTAGACTATCTCTCTCAGCTTTTCCATGATCATTTCCATCACTAAGATAACTTCATTGACTCATTTGATGGACTTCAGAGATTCATTGATGTATTTTCCCACTAATATCAAAGAAGTATCACTGCAAACCATGTTACACAGTCACACTACTTTTATCTCCAACCGCTTGCTATGACCCAACTGCTCCTTATAGGAGTGAGCAACCTCACACCTTGATCAAAAGGTTTCTCAAACTCCTTGATTTTCGGAGCATCAATTTAAAAGAGTAGGGGGGGGGGTATGCTTTATATATAATTCATAGTGACCTCTTTGGAATCACATGAACTTACTTGGACCGCTACTTTGAAACATCCTTCATTTTTGGTCTAGGTCTTCAAGGATCTGTGAGTACGCATTTTGGGAGGATAGAAGAATCACAACAACTAACCTAACCCTTGACTTGTTGCATGTGTACTCCAGGTCTTGAAGGACCCGTGAGTCTGCTTTGCGAGGAATTTCATCAACTCAAAAGGATCACATAACCTCTCTTGTCTTTGAGGAATACCACTTTCTCCTTCCTGAAGGTATGTTTTAGCTGATCCTTGTGGATATGTAGTGATTGTCTGAGATTGTAGGTCATTGTGTTGATCTAGTCTTCCTCTACAAAAAATTTACTAGTCGACACCGTATTTGCATTAGCATCCAATTTCATCGGTTGGTCGCCATGATTGCCAACTTCCTCCTCATTGCAATCATAGAAGGATGCCTGCCCAAGTCTTGACATCCCCATAATTTACGTGACTAGAAGAGGTTGCCTTATTCTCCTTCTTTATGAATTTTATTGAGGATTTTCTCTCATGGTGTCTAGTGGCCTTGAAACCTTCTTGAGGTACATATTAAGGGCAATAAACTCGTGCCCGGGGAGAAGTTAAAGCTTAAAAGCTTACTCAGAATAAAAAAGAATTATATGGAAGTCATGTACTCAAAAATTGAATAATATTTTATCAGTTTCAGGATCATAGGCACTAACAGGATATAGCAACGACTTCCCACCTTTCGGCGTTGGGCAGACGTGTTGATGTCAATGTTACGCACAAAGTAGTGCGATTTGATCCCTCTTCACATATTCTGCTACGTAGTGTATCAAGCATGGCGGGGGCGTAATGCAAAAGTCCACAATTGTTAATTTGCTACACCAACCGTGATGGTGCTACTATATTGGAGAACATTACCTTGCTGCGTGCTCTTTCTTTCGCTGGACACTGGGGCCCCAACCAACCGTCATACTTGTCACAACCATACTCTTGGTGCCCCTGCCTCCAGGTTGGATTAAAATCAATATTGATGGTGCGCTTGGTCCCAGTCATATTGCTGTCCTTGGGATAGTGGCCCAAAATGAAGTGTGGGAGGTCCTTCTTGCAGCCGGATCTACTGCTTTGCATTGGGACCCAGGAGGAGTTGAGCTAGATGCTCTTCTCTCGCTCAAAATGCATCTTGAGTCGAATATGTTCGATGTGCATAGTGCGATTATTGAGGGTGATTACTGGGAACCTGAATGAGGTTTCCTCCAGGAGTCTTGGCAAGGGTCGATGGGCAGTGAATGAGGATGGGGAAGAGAACTTTTCTTTTCTTGGTGGATTTGCTCAAATCCGCTTCCAGTTTGTCCCTCGTGAGGCTAACAGGGTGGCAGACTTTTGTGCTCGTTATGCCTTGTCTTTTAGTTTCTTATGGCATAGCTTAGTTGATAGTCCAACTGAGTTTGTGGATTTAATTGTCTTCGATGTTGATGGGATCATGTAATAGTGTTAGTGATGCAGAACATAGATGAGCACCTGCAATGGATAACGAGTTTTGGGTGCATTCGGGGCTGATTTGACGACTTTACATATATGACGTGCCCGGATTGACGATCAGACTCCGCAAATGTGTTCGGATTCGCGTTGCGAATCGATTTAATATATTATTTCACTATTTTGCATTTTATTTCGATGTGTTTAGTTGACCCCACCTTCGGCCAATCATAGCCATCGATGGTGGGATGCCCTAATCATCCTTTTATTATAAATGGATGGTTTGTGGGCTGGTTGAGAGCATTGCAGATTTTGGAGATGTTTATCCCTTAATCCCGTGGTCCCACCATGGTGCCGACTCTGTGGAACCCTAGGTGGCGACTCCTAGGCGCTCAATCTTCTTCCCCAAGTTACTACCTATCCATAGCTCCCTTTTCCCCACCTCGAATCCTCCATCCACCATCCGGAATCACCCCTACAACCGGCTGAAACTCCCCCAACAAATTCATCTTCCTCATTGGGCTACTCTTCATTAATGATATTCACTATTCATTCCTATAGTTTATTTTATTTTTCCCTGCAGCCAGCCACCCCATCCCTCACCTCCTCCGCCTGATTTCAACGACCTGGGCCTCCCGTGCCCTCCACCACCCCACCGGCCTAATCCACCTCCTAAGCCGATCACCCCTCTTCCTCTCAACACCTTGCTGCCACCCTCCTTCAGATCTAAAACCCACCGCCCCTCTATTGCCTTCCCAGCCTCCGAAAAGCTTCCAACTGTCGGCCCCCAATTTCCCTAACCCTTATTTTCGTGGATCTACCTCCTCTCAGCCCTAAGATTCTAGATCAGTACATATCTAGAGTTTTAGCACTCCGATCTGTTTTTTCCACCGTTCGTACTTCAATCCCTAGCCCGAATCCGATCCCAAAATTCCGGATCTACCCTTACCTTGCCCAGATTTACTCCCACGTGGCCAGATCTATTTATTTCCGGCCCGATCTCGCCATCCACCGCGGAGGGCAGGCACAACCGCTATTTCCATGCCGAGGACAACCACCAGTTCCTCATTAGATCGCCATCAAAACGCATCCGGCTTCAGATTCTTCAGTGCCTTCGCCAACCCACTATTTGGTGAGATTTTGTTGTACTTATTATTTTCACCATATTTATATTGGATTAGGTCTTGTACTTGTTTTGAATATCTTGCATGGTAGTTGTTGATTAGATTATTATTGTGATTTACAGGGTCTATTCGCGCACTCCTGCTTTGTCCCTCCATGCGTAGGAAAACGTAAGCTTGCTTCGCTTAATTAAATTATTTTGCCTTGTCTTGAATTAATTGTGTGAGATGTTAAAGTTTATTATTCAATTGCGATCTAACCGTCAGACTTTGGTCACCGTTTTCCCGCCACCTATATATTCGCCGTGCGTCAATTAGCTTGTACTTCGTTTCTTTTTTTCTAATGCATATGCAAAGTTTCAATAAACAAACAAACAAACAAAACATGATCTAGCAACGCCCGGTATGTTCCACATCAAAAGAAGTGTTGTTTAGGATATAATGAATTGTGTCAGAACCCTCTAGTCATGGGTCTCAAGCACCTTTGCAAGTTGCCTCAACTACTTTGTAAGATTTTTATGATGGGACCCTTGACGAATCGGTACTAGTTTCTTCTTGCATATGATCTTTTTTCCATTTTCTTTATTGAGATAAAGTGTGAGTTAAAAACATAGGCTCATCTTTGGAGCGGATAAAAAAACTTTCTGGAACTCTCCTAGGACCCATCAGACACTCTCGATGCGCAACAATAATTCAAATAAGCAACTACCATTAGACATTCTCGATATGCAGCAAGAATTTATTACGCCGCCATTACGCTTCTCGGGACGACAATATGTTTGTAGGCGCAAGGAGTCGACAAGCGGCGACGGGGCTGAACCATCTGGTTCTGCCCCCTCTTAGTGAACCGGCCAGCCGGGGATGAACCAACGGGTTCAGCCCCTTTTGGAGGGGCCGGCTGACCCCTCCATGGCCCGGGTATTTATACCCGGGCTATTCTCTTGGGAGCGGTATGCAAGATCATTTCAAGGTATCTCTCTTCCCTCTCCTCGTCAAACCCTAATTCTCTAGTTTCCTCCTTAGATCTCTCTCTCTCCCCCCTTCTTCCTATCAGAATTCAAATAAGCAACTGTGGAAAGATCGAGTTCAAAAGAATTTTGGTGTAAACCAGGCTAATTAAATTGAAGTTCTCAGCAATCTCCGACCATAGAAGAATGTATAGACTTAGGTAAAAGTGTTACAACAAATCCTATTACCCACCCTCCATCGAATTATTCCGCTTATTCTCAACTAATTTTAGTTCCGTTTTATAGAACCCTTAGAAGTTGGAGCACCACACAATAACAACAACACTCAAGCCTTTATCCCACTATAGTTGGGTCGGCTATATGGATCCTTTGTCGCCATTGTGCCCCATCTTTTGTCATAATCTCACTAATGCCTAAGAAGTTGGGAGCACCAGCGCCGGGAAAATTCTCTTATGATGTCTTCTCACCATATTGACTGAGCACAACTCATTAGTGTTCGGTGTTAAGATTTTCCTTTTTTACATCATACTTCACACATAAAAAATTGTTGCAATAAAAAAATTATTTTTATTTCATAGAAAAATTGGTGCATTACTAATACATTTCTAAGGGGAAGAAAAAAAATGGAGCAAACTCACGGAACACAGAGTCCCTTGGTTGCTGGTAATATTGGCCTGAGATCGATGAACAACCTCTTTAGTAGGAATCATAAGACCTTTAGTAGCGGTTGGGGCGGTAACTTTTGAGTGAGTTTTGACTGACTCAGTGCGAGAAGTCAACAAGATCTCAAATCCCTATAGCATTCTAAACAGTTGCGAGTGTTGTTCCTATTCCATCTGTAGAAAGGAGAAGGGAAATGGAAAGTGCAAGTTTTATTCATCCACATAGGGGCAATATATAGGAACTACAACATGACACCCAACACCGATAGGCGGTGTGGGACTAAACTCAACATATAGAAAATACTAACTCTAACACTCCCCCTCAAGCTGAAGGGGAAGCCTACAGCTTGAACACAACATTAAATAGAAGGTAAAAGAAGGAAGGCAGCGTGAGACAAAACAACAACCACCGAGGCCCAACCGCGTGTCACCGGGGATACTTCAACTGGGCAAGAGCCACACGACGTTGGTCCGCAAACCGACCATGACAACGCTGGATACACTCGGAGCGAAAACAAGGTCAACCACACAAGACCAAACCAACCCTACCAAATCCAGAGAAAACAACGAGGAGACACAAACAGCATATGAGATCGACCTGGGGGCCATGTGTGATTGAGGCAGGAGTCGGGAAAGAGGCATCCGAGTCGCCGTTATCACAAACACTCCCCCTCACGCGGATCATGTGCAAGAAGACATAGGATATACCTAGGGGCCGGGTGTGACTAAGGCAGGAGTCGGGAAAGAAGCATCCGAGTCGCCGATATCACAAACACTCCCCCTCACGTGAAATACGTGCATGAAGGTATAGACTACGCCTGGAGGCCGTGACGTACACTCCCCCTCACGTAGATCACGTGCAAGAAGGCAGAAACCATAGAGACACAATACAACAACCCAACAACAACTGTTAAATAAAAAAAAACAACAACAACATCAAATAACTAAGGGGCCAGAGAAGATGAGCAGCAGCCGCAGACGGAGAAGACGCAGCTGCAGCAGCAGCGGGCCGGAGAAGCAGCGGCAGACGGAGAAGAAGCTGCTGCAATTGCAGCAGGTCGGACAGAGGAGCAGCAGGCAAGAAGCCTTATGGGGCAGAGAAGAAGCAGGCCCGGGCGGAGCGGAGGCCAACAGGAGAAGAGTCGCCGCCAGGAAAAGAGGATAGATCCGCCAGGAGCAACACCATCTGCAGTCGACGGGAGAAGAGGAAGAAGCCACACGGGCCGTCGTCGAAGTGGTTCACGAGAGCCGCACTGGGCAGCAGCGGCGAAAGCAGTCGTCGACGCGACGGGAGAAGGTCCCGCTCCCGTCTCGGAATCAAGCGACGATTCCGTCGACGGGAGCGAGGGGAAAGGACTTCCCGTGAGCCCTAGCTGCCGGAGTCGCGGAAGGACGGGTCGGGGAAGAAGCACGGGTCGGGTGCGGGCGGGATTTAGGTCGGGACGGGAGCGGGGGGAACAGTAGCTGATCGGGAAAATATTTTTTTAGGTCTCAGAACCGTTGCTCTGATACCATGTAGAAAGGAGAAGGGAAATGGAAAGTGCAAGTTTTATTCATCCACATAGGGGCAATATATAGGAACTACAACATGACACCCAACACCGATAGGCGGTGTGGGACTAAACTCAACATATAGAAAATACTAACTCTAACACCATCCAAAGACGAGCATTTGTCTTGCTCCCTTGTTGTTCAAGAACCTAGAGGCGCGTGAGCTTGGTGCTTTTATGCTTAATGACCTATAGATAATGAACGAGTTAATACCTCTTGCGGGCCGTTACTTCTTTGCGCTTCAGGGGCTTAGGGTGTGGATAAGATTAGGGGCCACCATGACTTTAACAAAATACAAGATTCAGGAGCCAAGTTAAAATTTACTGAAATTAGAGAGATCTTATGGACAAAAAGCTTATTGAAGGGATGCACACTTACACTTTGGTTGCTGTTGACCTGTATAAGGAAGGCAAGAAATTTTTTCTCAGGGGAAGTTGCTAGAAAAACATTTGAGAAGCTGGGATGGTGCTAGTTTTGACCGCCTCAATCTTTTCTTGAGGTGACGCCGCTTTATAAGAAAGGTCTCATATATACTACTGTTAAAAGACATCTCATTTTGCACTCATTGAGAACACATGCATGTGGGACATTGCCCTTTCCTCCGTTAAAGAGTTAATTTTTTTTCATACATTTGTCAGTGTAGTCACTAACAATCTCTGAATGATCCCAAATGGACGCATATATTGATCCTGAATATCAGAGGCAATATTCACAGAAGATGCTTCATAGTAAAGCTTCTAGATCTTAGCCTTCACGATCCTCTCATCTAGTGCTATCCTCTTCTCTTGGGCACCGACTTCGCCACGGATGGATGTAGGTTCCAATTTCCGTGGAAGCCGTGTTTTTGACTTTTCTTTTTCACTTCCAACTCTTTCGTTTTCCTCAGTTGTGTGTAATCTATAAGCAACTTGGCGAATTCAGTTTGTCTTGCTGTAAGAGGAGCACTCAAGGACTGGGACATGTCCATTGATGAGGAATGTTGTTATCCTTTGGGGTGGTTGACTGATTAGAGAAGAGAAAAAAGGTAGAAAATTACAAAGAGGATAAACCTACTTGGCAAGCGGTATGCTGTCAATAACATATTCAGGCATTTAAGGTTCACATGCTCAGGCATTTAAGGTTCTGTACATGAATGAGCTTATTGAAGCCCTAGCATAAGGAAAAATACTAACAATGCATAAATTGAATTCGAAAGTTCAAAAGAGAACTTCAAATAATTGTCTTTGCGGGCATATGCGTGTTCCGACATCCACAAGCTCCTTTTGTCATCCATGTTACCCGTAGCAATTCCCCAGTTTGAAAACTTTTCATGGCAGAAGTTCTGGAATGGTTGACGAAAATTGTTCCATTTAACTTCAGTTGTTGATTGATATTTCCAATCCAAAATGTCTCGATTTACCGTTTTACCCATAGGCACCTTCATGCAACATCCAAGCATGTAAGCGGGGTTATACATCCTTTATTCATCAACTGAATAAACAATCATGCCAATTGGAATGGAGTCCTCCATAGGGTGATCTCCAACCACATGTTTTAATTGAGACACCTGAAACACCGATTGAACAAAGAAAGGCGAAGACGGCACCTACCTCCCAAATGGAGACTGAGCTTCACAAATACTGGATCCTTCTTAAAATGGTCTTCGTGATGATGGTTGTCAGCATAGTTGAGCATCTTCTATCATTTGTGATGAAGGTGGCCCTTCAACTAAAGTAAAACCACATGCTGATCATATTGATGAGTAGCGTGCATCTTGATTGCCATTCTCCGGGTAGGTGATAGAGTAAGGTAGGAGGTGGTTGACTGTCGGAGACTATTTTGAATAGGGCCACGCCATTTGTCGAGCGAAATGCGGTATTGTATAAAGTTTGGACCAACTCAATCATTTGTCCCATCTGTGACACTGCGGCTAATATTTGGAAGCGTGTTGAGATTACCTACTCCTGTCGTGGGAATGCCGATCAGATTTTTCATTTGCGGCAATGAATTTTTCTCTTGCGCCAAGGGGATCATCCCTCCGCTGCCTATTACCTAGAGTTTACCTAGCTTTACGAAGAGTATGACCATTTTGATTCGCTTACTCTTGTCTCCCTTGAGGATGAAGTGTTGGTCCGTGCCTGAGAGGAACACAATCAGATCTTCAAGTTTCTCCATGGTCTTTACCATGACCTTGATCTGATGAGTGTTCAAATTCTTGGCTGTTCTTTTCTTCCTTCCTAACCTGAGGTGTATAATTTGGTTCAACAAGAATATGATTGTCGTCAGATTCATCTACCATACACTATTGTTGAGGGTTCTTCCCATGCCGTTCAGTTCAGTCCCGGTGGCCGCTCTATCCGTGAAACTAGGTCCAAGTCTATGGACAAAGACCATTTGACATGTGATTATTATGGGAAAGCCTGACATACTCAGAACACTTGCTTTAAGCTTCATGGCTTTCCTCCTCGCTGGGGTTCTGCTTTTTGTGGCGGTCGTGGCTCTGGTCGCACTCTGAGTCAATCTTCTCTGTCTCGCTTGGCTCATCTCTCTTATGTCGTTGATGATCCTGCTCCTTATGAAGGCCCTGATACCCCCGAGGTTCCTTCTGCCCTTTCTGCTGAGGAGATTCTCGCCTTCCTCTGCTTCATACTTGGCCACTCATCCGAGCCTGCCGACTCTTCGTATTCCCATCAGGGGGTTGCAGGTACTCACTCCGCCACCGCCTGCTGTTTCACTCTGTGGATCATTGATTCCGGCGCCACTGACCATATGACTGGTTCTGCTACAGGTTTTGTGTCTTATATTCCTTTGTCTGGTAGGAACAAAGTGAGCATTGCTGATGAATCCCTGTCTCCCATTGTCGGGAAAGGGTCCATTCCTTGCTCCTCCCTCACCCTCTCTTCGGTGCTTCATGTTCCTAAGTTTACCCCCAACGTCCTTTATATTAGTCACCATACTAATTTTATGAATTGCTCTGTAACCTTTTTTCCTCCTTGTGTGTCTTTCACGACCTGAAAACGTGGAAGGTGATTGGCTCTGGTAGACTGCGTGATGACCTCTACTTGTTTTATCCCTCCAGATCTCCCTCTTCTCCGAAATCTCTTTGTGCTGCTCAGACCTTTATGGACTCCTAGCACTGTCGCCTCGACCATCCTTCTCTATCTACTATGCATCTTTTATTTCCGCATATGAACTATATTTTTGAATACTTTTAAATGTGATGTGTGTGCTCTTGCTAAACATCATCGTTAATCATGTATTTACTCCTAGTGCATCTTTTACTATGGTTCATAATGATGTTTGTGGTCCTTGCCCCGCTGCCTCTATTTCTGGTTTCCACTGGTTTGTTACGTTTATCAATTATTTTTCTTGTTGTACGTGGGTCTACTTAATGAAAAACAAAAAAATGATGTATTTCTCTTATTTCAACGTTTTCATAAGATGGTGGCTTCTCAATTTAACGTTGTCATTAAAATTTTGCGCAGTGATAATGGTCGTGAGTACATGGACTCTTCCTTTGAGTGTTATCTTAGTGATCTGAGCATTATCCATTAGACATCTTGTATCTACACCCCGACTCAAAATGGGTCGTCGAGCACAAGAATCACCATCTTCTGGAGGTAGCTTGCTGCCTCCTCTTGAAGATGTACCTCCCTAAGTTTTTTTGGGATGCGGTTCTTACTGCAGCGTACCTTATTAATAGTTTTTCGACTCGTGTTCTTGGCCACAAATCCCCTCTTGAGCCTCTTTCTGTCTCTCCTACACATCTCCTTTCTTGGATCTTTGAGTGTGTGTGTTTTGTCCATGTGCGCCCCACATTCAAGCTTGATCCTCGTTCCCTCAAGTGTATCTTCATTGGACATTCTCCCACCCGTAAAGGATATAAATGTTTCCATCCCGCTTCCAGAAGACCTTTGTTACTATAGACGTCACGTTTTAGGAGTCCGAGTCCTACTGTGAGTCCTCACTTCTGGGGGAGTCTTACCCAATGAAAGTGAGCTCTCTTTGCCTGCCTACTCCTCCCGTGACTATGTCTGCTATGTCTACATCCTTTCCTACTCCTACTCCTGCGACCACGCCAACTCCTCCTCCCATGACCGTTCCTTCTTTACATGTGTATACTCGGCAGAAACGGGGTCCAGGTACATCGACATCTCTCAGGCTATCCGCTCCAACATCGGATCCTTCTTTGAGCTCTCCAACTGTATCTTTACCCAACATCTGATGTCCCACTCTGTCCTATAAGTCATTATCTCCTTCACATAAACTGATGCATCCTTCATTGTATCCTAAGTCACGCATTTTATTTTTCAGTTTTTATTTATTAGATTGTATTTGTTTCGCATTTTTTTAAATTTGAAGTTGGTTGGCTCATCGGGTTGACCGCCCGATGAAACGCTGAATAAAAAGTTTGGTAATTTAGGTAGTGAGGATGGAAAAGACAAATTTAATTTATTTAAGAATGCATAAATTTAAATTAAAGTAAAAAAATTATTATGAAATTTACTATTGGAAATTACATCAAATCTAAAAAGAAAATCAGAGATCTCTCTTTGGAAAAATCTTTTTGGGAAAGAACTTATTACAAAGAGAAATTTCGGCAAAATATTCAAAGGACCACTGTGTGAAGACAAAGCAAGCACTGTTCTAAATTTGGAGTCCACCATGAAGAAGTTAGACCGGGTCAAGACAGAGGAACAAAATACGTTTTCGTTTCCCTCTGTAAGACCAACTACTGCCATTGCAATCCAACGCCTCCCAGTTACTGCCCCGTCGAAGCTTCGGGCCTACTTTCCCCTGCTCAGGCGACGTCAGAAGGGCCTTGAACTCCTTTCGGCGAAATCACCGCATGCACTTCTCGCATTCTCCGTCGACACCGCGTCGATCCAACGTCCGTTTACCTGCTAGGTCGCCGTTGACTATGCCATTGGCTCCGACGTCCTTTTCCGATTGACGTCGACGTCAAATCAACTCTTCCGTCGGTCGGCTGATCGCTCCTCCTTTACCTCTTTCCCGATTGACTCGACATTGGCTCCTTTATTTCGCCGATCAACTGTTGGCTCCTCCATTGCGTTGACTTGGCTTGGACAGGGTCAAGCCCTTGGGTAATCTCACCGCCTCACTGCTACATCTTCTCAGCTATATTTTATGCGTCCTAAATAGTTAATTAAAGCTTGCCTCAACGTTCACACTGTTTTTCGTTGCCGCTTATCAATAAATTGTTACATGTGGATTTGCTTGTGGTTGTACAAATCTCGCCACGGTTAAACTCGCTAGATGCTCGAGGGAACTTCTTTCAGATAATGATTAACGGTTTAGTGAAAATTTATCGTTGAGAGTAGTTTTATGCGCATAAATTCGTTTTGGCCGCTCAGCCTATATTTAAATTAAACCAAATAACTAAAAAAATAAGTTATTTTCAAAACCCTAATTTCGGTCTACATCAGTATTTTTGGGGTGATGTGGTTCTTACTGCGGCGTACCTTATTAATCGTTTACCAACTCGTGTTATTGACCACAAATCCCCTCTTGAGGCTCTTTCTATCTCTCCCACACATCTCCTTCCCCGAATCTTTGAGCGCGTGTTTTGTCCATGTGTGCTCCACATCCAAGCTTGATCTTCGTCCACTCAAGTGCATCTTTATTGGGTATTCTCTCCCCGTAAAAGATATAAATGCTTCCATCCCGCTTCTAGAAAGACCTTCGTTACTACGGACGTCGCGTTTCGGGAGTCTGAGTCCTACTACGAGTCCTCACTTCAGGGGGAGTCTTATCCAATGGAAATGAGCTCTCTTCCCCTACCTATTCCTCCCGTGACTATGCCTGCTATGTTTACATCCTTGCTTACTCCTATTCCTACTCCTACTCTTGTGACCACGCCTACTCCTCCTGTGACCGTTCCTCCTTTACATGTGTATACTCGACAGAAACAGGGTCCAGGTACATCGACATCCCTCAGACTTCCCGCTCCAACATCAAATCCTTCTTTGGGCTCTCCAGGTAACTGTATCTCTCCCCAACATTTGATGTTCCATTTTGTGTCCTATATCTCATTATCTCCCTCACATAAACTTTTTATTGCCTTTCTCTCCATTTCTATTTCCTCAAATTGGCAGGATGCTATTGCTCAACAAAAGCGGCAAGATGCTATGCGTGGGGAGATGATGGCCCTGGAAAAGAATTGCACATGAGATTTGGTCCCTTTGCCACCTGGCAAGACCATGTTAGGGTGTAAGTGTGTGTTCTCCGTCAAGCAGGACTCTCAAGGCATCGTTGAGTGATACAAGACTCGATTGATGGCTAGCGACTATACCCAGACCATGGGGATTGATTATCAGGAAACCTTCGTCTCTGTGGACATTGACCTAGTTAGATGTGAAGAATGCATTTCTTGATGAAGACTTGAGAGAAGAAGTTTACATGTCGTTACTGCCTGACCTTGCCTCGACAGGATCTGGGGGAAAGGTATGCATGTTGAAGAAGGCCTTATATGGCTTAAAACAGTTTCCTTGAGCCTGATTTGGGAGATTTTATCGAGCTATAATCACATTTTGATATTCCTAGAGCAATGTAGATCATACTTTATTTGTAAAGCACAAACATGGGAGACTCACGACTCTTATTGTTGATGTGGATGATATCATTATCACGGGCGATGATACTAAAGAAATCTAGATTCTGAAACGAAGACTGACACAGGAGTTTGAAGTAAAAGACCTGAGAAATATCAGATACTTCCTGAAAATTGAGGTCACTCGATCAAATCATGGTATATTCATATCACAGAGGAAGTACATCCTTCATTTGCTCCAGCCATGTGGGATCAGTTGATGTAGACCTGCTGGCACCCCAATTGAAGTCAACTACAAATTGGGTAGAGATGTTAGGGAAGTGATGGCTGATATCACTGGATTTCAATGACTGGCTGGTCGCCTTATCTATTTATCTCATACTTGTTCGGATATTTCGTATGTCGTTGGTGTCACAGTCAGTTCATGCACTGACCTAAAACCGTAACTTAGAAGCTGCCTACCAAATTCTTCGGTATCCCAAGTTCTATCATGGAAAGAGTATCCTGTTCTCCCCGGGCAAAAAACTGTCTGTTGAAATCTATACTGATGTTGATTGGGCTGGTTCAGTTGATGACAGGAGGTCCACCTCTGGTTATTGTTCATTAGTTGGTGGTAGTTTGGTAACATGGAGAAGTAAAAAACAAGTGGTTACCAGGTCAAGTGCACAAGCTTAATTCAGAGCCGTGACACATGAGATTTGCAAAGGACTGTGGATTAAATCTCTTGTGAACGATCTTGGCATGAAAACGAAGAGCCCGTGAGACTTTACCATGATAGAAAAGCCGCCATTAGCATTGCTCACAATCCCGTCCAACATGACCGCACAAAACATGTGTATTTGATCGCCACTTCGTCAAAGAGAATATAGAAAGAGGAGTTGTGGGCACACCATTTGCCTCTTCAGATCAACAACTAGCAGATGCTCTCGCCAATGAGTTAAGTCAGAATGTGTTTGAAAAAAATATGCACAAGTTGGGCATGCAAGATATCACACGCTCAACTTGTGGGGAGTGTTAGAATTATGTTATTTTCTTGTATTTATATGAGAGAGCCTCCTTTTCCATCAATTAATCCTCGTTTTCAATTCTCCAACAAAAATAAATTGTATAACCGTGTACTTCGGATTGGTGACCATATTTTTTGACATCATAGCGTCAATAAAATACAAGATGGGAGCAACAATTACCCAAGAAATCCGGAGCTATTGGCAAAGCCTAGATCAAGATAGATACTGTTACTTGTACCAGGCTTTCTTTGCCATCAGTAAGAGAGCCTTTGCATAAACTTAACGAAACAATGTAAGCCCATGTAAGAGAACCTTTAGGATTTAATGTAAGTGCCAATATAAATACCAAGGCCCGTGAGTGTATTTTCCTGTATCTGTCTAGAGCACTTTGTGTCTGCCTGACAATTATAACTTTTAGCTTAGAAATACACGCATGAGCAAAAAAGGAAGGGACACTAAATTGAGTAGTCACTTATCCTCCGGCCTCTGTAGCTTTGTTTTTTCTTAAGGGAAGTACTTCACAATTCTAGATTAACGGTGGGGCCTTCATTTATGGACATATTACTGTTCTTTTATTTCTTGTATTCTCTCTGGTGTGTTATTGTTGTGGCTAAATTATCTATAGCTCATAAATTTCCACATGATGATTTTGGTTTCAACAGAAGTCATCAGAACTGCTGGGCACAGACATGTATATTGAGTAAATTTTCCTTAAGATAAAAGATCCATACCTGTATATTGTAACCTTATGTGAGTCAATATGATTTAATACGACCCATGGCTATATCCTTATATGAGTTGGTATGGCTTAAGAAGCTGCTAACGGAGTTGATATTTCCTCAAAACATACCCATGAAATATGTGATAATCAGGCTGCAAGCATCAAATCCTGTATTTGGTGCGCGGATAAAAAATATTAAATCAATTGTCATTTTGACGGTAGATTGAGGACGCGGAGATTCATATGCCCCTCCTCTATGATTTCTCTGTTCTTTTGGAATAAAAGCACCACTTTACAAAATCATCCACCTATATATGCCTCTAAAGATTCAGATGAAGTTTCATGCTGTCTTAATTTTCTTGGTGTATTTTTTATTGATCTGTTATTTTTATGAAATATTTTGTGTTTGGAGGCTGTGCAAGAACACTCATCAGAAACAGTTCTCATTGATGTCACTTCTCCATTAGGATTTAGGAATGACCATCTGGGATGCAATAATCACTTTTTTTGTTGTGACAACCCAGGCCCGACTCCACTCGGGACCACGTTCACCGAGGGAGACCCAACGAGACCCAGCTGACGTCGTCCGGGCTGCAGCCCAAGCACCCCAACCCCTCTCCAGCCCACAAGCGGGTTGTTGGTGGCCACAACCTCCCTTTGATGAGTCAAACTTGATAGTCAAGCGCGCACCTCGGGGACTTCACAGGAGGTCACCCATCCCGGTACTACTCCAGCCCGAGCACGCTTAACTATGAAGTTCTTCAACATCTCGTCACCAATTGAGCTGCAGCCACCAACAACCCGCCGGTGGGCTGGAGAGGGGTTGAGGTGCTTGAGCTGCAGCCCGGACGATGCCAGCTGGGTACCGCTGGGTCTCCCTCGGTGGACGTGGTCCCGAGTGGAGCCGGGCCTGGGTCGTCACATTTGTTTGCTATTTTATTTCCAAAATGATCTTGGTACTAGAGAAATCCGGAGTCTGAAAATATGCATTTGACAAAAGGAATTACTAATAAATTATAATAAAATTTTAGAGGACTTCTTCTAGGCTTGCAGAGTTACAATATTGCTGTATATTGACTATTCATTATTTATTCTTGTTCTCCGAGTTAATATTTCCATGTTTTAATCTGTTTTTTTGTCATCTAAAATACCCACAAAACAATTATTTGTTTCAGTGCAGTTTATAAGGTTATTGTTTGCCTAACTTCTCAGGAAGCTCGAGAGATTGTACTTAGCCAGGGGACTTATTTCACAA
This sequence comes from Platanthera guangdongensis, assembly GCA_039583875.1. Lineage (NCBI taxonomy): Eukaryota > Viridiplantae > Streptophyta > Magnoliopsida > Asparagales > Orchidaceae > Platanthera > Platanthera guangdongensis. The sequence continues at coordinate 283,336,862 of CM077153.1, forward strand.
AGCCAGAAATCATCTTTAAATGCAAAGAGGTAAATTTTGTATTTTCTCTCTTTAAGGAACCTTAATATCCACTGTTGACCATCCTGACCTTACAACCTTTCCAATTACCTGTGCGGAACTTATTTATCTATTTCTAATTTCTACTTTTATGAATGATTTTGTGCTTAATATTTAGTTGATTGCAGCCTTGAGTGTTCTGCTTTGATTATTCTTGTCCAGCTAGAATTAAAATTGTATAAATTGGTTCACACGTTTTATTACTCTGCTCAAGTATCCTGAGGAAAGGAGGGGGTTGTAGTACATTCTAATTTAGCTTGACAAGGAAATGTGATGCAGGACGAATGTAGAGAGTCAGTGGTGTGTAATTGTGCCCTAATGGAACTCTAATGAGTAGGTGTTATTGGAGTGCCGCAGGAATCTAGATGATGTGATGCACAGATTCTCGTCCCACAATTAATTTGCTGTAAGTTCTGAAAATAATATAAAAATCCGTAAGCAACCACAATTGATATTAGAGTATTAAATAAACGAGCAATTACCAGTCAAATTAAAGTTAAGAGTTCTTTAAGTAAATGATAAATGAATATACATTGCAAGTATACCATTTAATGGAAAAACTTGTAGGAAATAGTATCTCAAATGATACTGTTAGAAACCACGGTGGGGCCCATTTGAGGGGGCACGTGAAATCCAGATCCGTGGCCGACTGCAGTCGTGGCAAACATCCCCAACCAAATCACCCAGGATGAATTTAACCGGGGTAGGTTGTTGGGAGCCGGGATCGAACCCGGGACCTCCCCTTTATCAAGGTCCTTAGCGGAAGAAAAGTAAGGCTAATATAGAAAGAATAAAAACACAAAAGACCTTTCATACTACTTTCAGAATGAGTTATTCTGGATTAGAAAAAAGAACAGTATTAGTTCTTCACTTCTCTCCTATTTTTTATTTTAAAAATTAGTTTTCTCACTAAGTTAAATGATATTTTTTTTTCATTTTATTATCAAGTTTGAACAAGGTGCATCTGCACCAATTTCACGTGCAGAGTTATGGAAAGCCGGTCATAAAAGAAAGACTGGTGCATACATTAGTAAAGATGCAACTGAGTTGACATATAAAATTGTAAGTGTAAATGTATCAATTGATTCATTTCATCATTTGTAAATTATCAATTGTAATATACTAATATAAGCTATATAACTTGTGAAGTATAATTTCTTATTTGCAATTCTGCGTTAATATTTATTACTTTTGCTTAGGATGAGATGTCGAGCTAAAAGTTACACAGTTCTGAAACAGTGTCACAAGGAAGTGATGACATCCTTGCATCTGTTTTAGGCCAAGAACATCCAGAAAGAGTTAGAGCTGGTGGTAAGTTTGTCACTATTAAAAGTTTTTTCAAGAGTGATAGGCGGAGCGAGAGGAGATCTGTAGCTCTTATTGAAGATGTGGAAGCTATAGTACAATAAAAACTAAGCCAGCAACATGAAGTATGAAGTAAACAACAAAAATTATGGAGCCAACAACAACAAGAGACTCAAGCTTATATAAGCCAACAACAACAAGCGCATCAAGCCAAAATGAGTAGTATGAAGAATCAAATTGAAGAGCTTATGCGCATGTTTAGTGCGGAACTAGAACAAGTGTTGCACATGAAACTTCTTAATACATATCTCAGATATTATCAGTGTTGTGGATATCGGCCGACATGTCGGACATGTCGACCAACATGAAGGTTTGAGAGCAAAAACGACATAAAATTGATGTAAATTTCATTTGTGCTGTTTTGAAAATAACGGACCGCCATGTCGGTTTTAACCGACATGCCGGCCCCAAAAAACGCCCATATCAGGCGTTTTTTTAAAATTAAAATTTATTATTATTTAATCAGTAGTTTTATACTTTTATTAATGAAATGAGCGGGTCGGGCTACTGTTTTAACTCCCCCGACCCCGCTCATTTCATTTCATCCTGTCGCTCTGCCCTAGCTCTCCCTTTCGCTCCTGCCCTAGCTATCCCTTACACGCCGTCGACACTCTATCTCTCTGGTTCTTTCTTCTCCCTGCTCGCTGGTGCTCTCTGGTTCTCTGGTGCTCTCTACCTCGTTGGTGCTCTCCCTCTCTCGCGCGCTGTCGACACTTTAGCTCTCTGGTTCTTTCTTCTCTCTGCTCACTAGTGCTCTCTGGTTCTCTAGTTATCTGGTGCTCTCTAGCTCGCTGGTGCTCTACCTATCTCGCGCTGTCGACACTTTATCTCTCGGGTTCTTTCTTCTCCGTGCTTGCTGGTGCTCTCTGGTTCTCTGGTGCTCTCCAGCTCACTGGTGTTCTCCCTCTCTCGCGCGCTGTCGGTACTTTATCTCACTGGTTCTTTCTTCTCCCCGCTCGCTGGTGCTCTCGGTTGGTTCATTCTTCTCCCTACCTCCCCCTCTCATTCTATCGCTCTGCATTTTGTTTTTTGTGTGTTGGTTGTTGTGCTAGCTGTCGGAGTGTAGCATGGTGGCTGCCTTGTGGGTTATTATTGGTGGCTGCCGACCCATTTAATTGTTGGTGACTGTCCTGTTGCTTTATTTGTCTTATTAGTTGCTGCTGGAAGTTTTTATTGATTGCCCTGTGCATGCTCTCTGGGCTAGAAGAAAGAACCAGAGACATGTCAGACATGTCGGTCCGCTATTTTATTTGTGGCTGTCTTGCTAGTAGTAGCATGGTGGCTGCGCTGTTGCTTTATTTGTCTTATTAGTTACTGTTTTTTTTATTTGACACGTTTATTAATCAATAAATGATTTAAAATGCCCCTATTAATAGTTATTTATCCAACTTCATTTTGCAATCAATGATGCATATATATCCAATCACATTTTTAGTTGTCTTGTTGCTTTGTGTCTTTTGAGAAATAAAATGTGAGATGTTTTGAAAATTTGAATGATACTTGAATGCTTTGTTCATTTTGTAGGATACTTTAAAAATTTGAATGATAGTTATAACTTTGTATACTAGTATATTATTGAGAATGCAAAATGTTATCGGATAAATAAAATATTGTGTGGATAATATAAAAGATATCTGAAAATCTAACGATCTAATGAAGTTATGAGGCTTTTCTGATATTGATTTTTTTCACCTAGTAATTTTTCTCGTGATGTAGTCATGTAAAATATTTTTTCATTTTATCTAACTAATATTAATTTCATTTCTTGCTGTATATATATTTATTTACAATAATGATATATTTATGCATAGTAATTGAATAATTAATACATTGTATTGTCATTTTAATTTTCACAGTACATTTGTGGCGGCTTAACGGTGCTGATACGCCTTACCTTAAACTATGGTCATGAAAATTTTAAGTCTGACTACTTCATCCTGTGGCTGTGAGAGCAACTGAAGCACCTTCGAGATGATATACATTAATTTAGTTATGTAGTTACCAATTAATATCTTATTATATAATTGTTTACATTATTTAACTTTTTTTAAAAATTTTGCAGGTACATTCTAAAAAGAGAAATAAACTTGATATCAAGAGATTGAACGATTTAGTATTTGTAAAGTTCAATGCTTTGCTGAAGTCGAAATATTCAGAGACATCTCGGGATCTATTGACATCTAAGAATGTTGATTCTGGAAAGGTATAAGAGTGGATGGTGAATGTTGATCCTGAGGAGGATGAAGGTGAAGATGACGATGATGAAGTCTTTCCTGGAGAGGGGCTGACATAGACGCAAATTGACAATATAGTTGACGCTGATCATGATGAAAGAACACCTCAAATATTAACTACAAGCAAAGAATTGACAATTAATTATCAAAGAAGGGAAAAAAGAGAAATATCTGAAGTGAACGAGTGAGATCTAGAGGGTTCGTCGGATGAAGATCATATTCTATCTACTCTGCCGACTATAGATGAGTCTTTAAGTGATGAAGAATGAGGTATGTTTGAAATTTGATTTTTGAAATTTTGATCTTAAAATCACTAGTTTTACAAATTTTCATCTTTAAAGTGTCGTATGTTAAATGTTACATATTGTTTTTAATATTTAAAAGTTCAATAGGTTGTAGAATAGATAGTACTATGACATATATAAAAATTTAAAAATAATATTTAATTAAATATGTAATTAATTAAATATTAAAATCCGATATATGAAATATCCCCGATATATAAAAAAACCGACATGAAAACCCAAACCGACGTGTCCCCGACATCAGACATCTGCAACATTGGGTATTATTATGTTTAAATATTTATATCTTTATGAAATATTATGCTCTCTTTGTTGCGTAGATAATAAATAATATTTTTGATATTTTTGGTTTACCTTCTCCGCCGGTGGTATTATAATATTATTTTTGACTTTTATATAATCAATGAATTCAATATTGATGTTCAAAATACTAATTCTTTTATTTTCACATGCTAGTGAGACTACAAATGAATTCATTGTTATGTTACCCAGTTTCATAACTATGATGGACAAAAAAAACAAAATAATATCTTTAGTATTAGATCCAACAGTATTTTGGATCTGAGACTGTTGAATCAAAAAGTACGTATTTTGAAATTTCAGAGTTGTACGATTTTCTAAATATGAAAAAATTAGAGTTAATATCATATTAACATGCATTAGGTGAGTACTGACTACTGAGCATCAAATATTACAAATTTAAGGATTTTTTATTAATATATAAAGAGCATTGTTAAGTGCACTATAGTTTTCGCTATGTGCACTTTTTTGTTAAGAACACCGCACTACGATAGGTGCACACATAATTGTTATGTGCACCGCATTTTTGTTAATAGCAAACTAACAAGATTAACTTGATGTATCAATTGACCACAACATTTTTTTTTATAAAAATAAATGATAAATAGGACAAAATATAGATTATATCCAAATTTAGAAAACCAACGATAAAAAAATAACATGGATTTTTACAAAAACTGTTCTCAATTGCTTTGTGATGAGCTGGGCGGCCTTGATGTGGGGAAGCCTCTTTGGCAGATTGTTCTTACTTTTCTTTATAATAAGAACTGTCCTGCTTTAGTTTCTGTCTCTCCGATGACAGGACGAGCTTAGTTTCTAGCATTTTGCAGCCCTTCACTTTGAATTATGCGTTGCTTAGCATCTTTCCTAGAAATATTGATATTCCATTATCTGCTGAAATTTTTTCTTATGACAGTAGAAGGGGAAACAAAACAAACAAAAATCTGTTTCATAGAAAGAATGTTTAGCCAGAATAATGACTTTGATTCAGCCATTTTTCTAGAGAAGTTGTACTTCATCTTACCATACGCCAGATCAAAAAAAATTTGGTTTTTGAAATGCTGGCTGAAACAGATTAAAAGAATTAATTTTTCTCCTGACTCTGAAGGAAATGAACTAGACAGATTGGTGTGTCTGACCGGCGGAAGAAACGGCGGAGGGGCACGGCGAGGGTTGAAGCAGCGACGGAGGGCGGAAGAAGACAGCGAAGTTGAAGCGGCGACGTGTGCTCGGGCGGAAGCAGCGGCGGAAGCAGCGACATCGAAGCAGCGGAAGCAGCGTCGATCGCGGAAAACGCGGCAGGAGTCGGCGCTGGAGGCAGGGGTTGAAGCGGCGGAGGGCACGGCCAGGCGGAATCGTCTTCACAGGGATAGGGTTGAGAGAAGAAATTGCGGTGCACAAATAGTGAGTGCGCTTAGTAATAAATTTAGGAAGGAGTTTGAGTCATGAATTAAGTGACTTTGTGGTGCACATAACCAAAACTGCAGTGCACTTAACAATGCTCTATATAAATTCATTTTGAGTTCACATGTTTTTTTGCAGCTACATAGATTCACAATTAAAAAAATTTACATATAGTGGAACTGTATATTTTCATAATCCAACAACTATTTTTGCTTTTGATGATAAGTATGCCAAGACACATTCAAAATCACGAGCTGAAGATCTAAAAATCAGGCTTAGTCAACTACGATCAGATTCTTTATTATTTATGCCATATTATAGATTGTAAGTATGATGTATCTCTGTATCAATGATTATTGCTATTTTTTATTTTAATTAAACTATTAATTATTTCATTTTTTCACAGAGAACATTGCATGTTGGTTATTGTTGATTACAATAATATTACAATTTATTGGCTTGATCCCATAAATCTTGACATTCGTGTTGATATTAAAAATATCATTATAATGTAAGTTTATTAATTAGTTATTTTCCTATTTGGATTTTGGAATTCAGATTTGACAATAAACTAAAATTTTAATAATTTATAAAGTGCATTTAAGGGTTTACCAAATGATCGACATACCAATTTTCAGAAACCAAAAGTTTTAAAGTGGAAGCCGGTAAGTTATATTATATATTTGAGTATATTTATTGTAATTTTTAAATATTTAAAAATTTGTAATTAAAATACTTACCATTTTTTTAGTGCCCAAAACAACCCAATAATATTCAATGTGAGTATTATATCATGTACTACATGATTGATATAGTTGATGCTCTTCGAAGTGTGTCAATGCCATCATTGATAAGTTAAGTGTATCTAAATTGGTAAATGAAAAAAAATTTGTTGAATTGATTTTAACAAATTTTTTATTGCAGATCTATGATGAAGTGACACAATTTTCGCCGTAGAAAATAGATAATTGCAAAATAAAATTTGTGATTATATAATCACTAATTGTGCTGAATGATTCATGATGTAGTGACACAATGTTGAACTCATTTTAATTGCATATCTATTTATGTACACACTAACACATTGAGTTACTTGACTAACTTCATACTTGTATAGAAGTAGAACAAATGAAAATGGTCTTGTTGGCTCTTGTAAATGAGCATGTTCTATAATTCTTTGCACTTTAAATGATATTTAAATTGTTTTTTGTGTTGAATAATTGTAAGATTGCAGTTCATTGATAGTTTTTTAAATTGTTCATTGTGCTGGTTTCATTATCCCTAGTCCCAACCTAACTCTGCATTCTATAAGTCATGTTTGTGAATATCAAAGACCAAAACAACAACAGTCTTGCTTAATCCATTGATAACAATGATCTTGATTAAAAAACAGATACTAAGAGAAAAGCAAAGTCAAAGGATACTGGTTGGCAGTATGAACATTGACCCGACCTAAAGGATAAAAATACTATTAAATGCAATTTGTGTGATAGATTGATAAAATGTGGTATCAAAAGGTTGAAACAACACTTATATGGCGGGTATGAAGATGTTTCAAAGTGTTTTAAGATTACTTCTTGTTAAAATAGCCCATGTAAAAGGCCCATTATTGGGCCCATTTATTGTTTTTATCTTTTCTCCTCTTTTAGTCCCACATCTTGTATAAGATTTTCTTCTCTCTTCCTCTTCCTATATATTTGTATTCTCTCCTTGTATTTACATACACAAGCAATACATACAAGTTTTGAGCTCTCTCAACATGGTATCAAAGCGAGGTTGTCCTGCTGCGGGGTGTGTTGAGATTATATTAGCCAGCATGACACGTGTGTGTGGGACCGCGTATTTGGCTTCCCCATCGCGTTTCAGGTCTTGGGTGTTGACCCCGGTGGTCCCCCTTGTGGCGGAATATCCCCGCGGTCCTGTGGTTGGGGTTAATCCCACACCACATGCAGACTTCTCCCATTTGTGTTCATGTACCCCGCCACCCTTCATCTCAACAACATCTTTTTCTAATGTGTGCTCCATGATTCTCCGAGTCCCACCTCCTCCAGATACTACGGCTCCTCCGACCCTTCTTCAGCAGGCACCTCCGCTTCTACCCTTCCCTCCTCCTCCTTCTACTCGGGGGGGTCGTTCAGGCTCTCGCGGCCGTGGTCGTCGTGGCCGGGGTCGGCCGAAGTGTTCCTTCTGTGGCAAGGACGGTCATCTCGAGGCAACCTGTTACAAGAAAGTTGGCTATCCTCCTCGCCCGGCGGCTTCTGTTGCTACCGATGCTGGTCCTCCTGATCTTGAAAGTGTCCGTCTTCAGCTCCAGCACCTCCAGGGCTTGCTCCATCCCCCATCCCCCATCTGCCTCCGTCTCCAACACAGGTACCGCTTGTCTCTCCACCGGCTTGGGCTGGATTGTGGATTCTGGCGCTACTCATCACATTACTCCACATCGCCCTGCCCAGTACCTGAATTCCCCTTATCCACCGTCTATTACTGTGGCCAATGGCGCCACTGTTCCCGTCTCCGGCTCGGCAGATCTTCCTCTCACCTCCTCCATCTCCCTTCGCTCGGCTCTTCACGTCCCGAGTTCTTCGTTCAATTTACTTTCTGTTGGACGACTTACTACTGATTTGGATTGTTCTGTTATATTCACTTCCTCTTCTTTTGTTATACAGGATCGGCGGACGCAGACTACCATTGGTAAAGGCCGGCTGCGGAATGGGCTCTACCTTCTCGACGACTCTCCCACCATCCTCTCCTCCATTTCCTCCACAGATTGGCATCGTCGTCTTGGGCATGCTCCTCTACCGGTCCTCCGGCGGGCTCTCCCGGATGTCCCTCTTACCCCCTTTCAGTGTGATTCCTGCATCCTCGGCAAGCAGCCTCATTCATTTTTTTCTTCGCATTGTACTCGGAGCGCTCCTTCTTTTGATTTAGTTCATTCAGATATTTGGAGACCATTTAAAATTTCAAGTATTTCCGGTTTCCGGTATTTTATCACGTTTATTGATGATCATTCTCGCACTACCTGGCTATACTTACTTCGTGATCGCTCCGAGCTTTCTCGTGTCTTTCGGGCATTTTTCCTCGAAACCCGTACGCAATTCCACAAGACCATCAAAATCCTACGCACTGACAATGCTCGTGAGTACACTAGTCACGAATTTACTGCTTTCTGTTCCGAGTTTGGGATTCTCCATCAAACTTCCTGCGCTTACACGCCGCAACAAAACGGCGTTGCCGAACACAAGAATCGCCACTTACTCGATGTTGCCCGTTCCCTCATGCTTCAAATGCATGTCCCTAAACCGTATTGGAATTTTGCGGTCTCGACCGTCTGCTTTCTCATCAACCGTCTCCCTTCCTGTATTCTCTACTACGCTACTCCGTTCAACATCCTCTTTCCCTCCGCTACAGCCTTTCCTCTCCCACCTCGTGTGTTTGGTAGCCTATGTTATGTCCACCGTTTGGGGCCTTCATCGGATAAGTTAGATCCCCGGTCCGCCAAGCATATCTTTGTTGGATATTCTCGCACCCAAAAGGGGTATGTCTGTTATTCTCCTGCTACCCGCAAGATCTCCGTTTCTGCTGATGTCACTTTCCGCGAGAATCAACCATTCTTTTCTGCTCCCTTACCTGACCATACCCCACCTACACCTCCATCCATTCCCCGCCCGGTCATTCCTGCCACTCCTCCACTGCCTGTCATTCCCTCTCCACCGCCTGTCGTTCCCTCCAAACCACTAGTTATCCGTGTCTACACTCGTCGCTCTACCCCTTCCGTTGTCCCTTTGCCGTCGGTCTCTACCATGGATACTCCGCATCCGACTGATCAGGTATCGCCTTCCACTGCTCATCCGCTGGCCAACTCCGTCTCTCTTCATCGCCTCTCCCCATTTACGCACATTGGCTACTTCTCTCTCTTCGGTTGCTATTCCTAATTCTGTGCAGGAGACGCTTCAACATCCCGGCTGGCGAGCAGCCATGGAGGAAGAAATGTCTGCTCTCTGGTCTAACCACACCTGGTCTGTTGTTCCTCTTCCACCGGGCCAGAAACCAGTTGGGTGCAAATGGGTCTTTGTCATCAAACATGCTGCCGATGGGACAATTGACCGTCTAAAGGCCCGTCTTGTGGCTCGAGGTTTCACTCAACAAGAAGGGCTCGATTATGAGGAAACGTTCTCTCCGGTGGCAAAGCTTAATAGTGTTCGTGTCCTCATCTCTGTTGCTGTCCATCGCCGGTGGCCTCTCTTTCAGCTGGATATCAAGAATGCCTTCTTGAATGGGGACCTCCAGGAAACTGTCTACATGCAGCAACCGCCCGGGTTTGAGACCACGGGGGAGTCTCAGGTCTGCCATCTTAAAAAGGCTCTATATGGTCTCAAACAATCTCCGCGGGCATGGTTTGAAAAATTCAGCAAGGTCCTCCGTGCGATTGGCTTCACTCGAAGCTCGGCCGACTTCTCGCTCTTCACTCGTCACCACCCAAGCAGAACGGTTGTTCTGTTAGTTTACGTCGATGATATTATCATTACTGGAGATGACTCTCAAGGGATACAGGCAGTCAAAGTCCATCTAAACTCAGTCTTCCAGACCAAGGATTTGGGACCCCTTCGCTATTTTTTGGGCCTTGAGATTGCCAGAAGGCCATGATGTGCTCACTCACTCTCAACGAAAATATTGTCTTGACCTTCTTCATGATGCGGGTCTGTCTGGCTGCAAGCCCAGTGATACTCCTATGGATGTGAACCACAAACTGTGTGCCCAGGCCTCTGACTCCGATCTCCTTCTTCAGAATCCTGAATATTATCGACGTCTTGTTGGAAAACTGATATATCTCACGGTTACCAGATCGGATATCTCCTTTGCTGTTGGTCTTGTCAGCAGATACATGCACTCTCCTCGAAAATCTCATCTTCAAGCAGTGGAAAGAATTCTCAGGTATCTGAAAACCGCTTCTGGTCAGGGACTTGTCTACAGGACCTCCTCTTCTGCTCCAACATTGGTGGCATATTCGGATGCCGACTACGCTGTCTCTCTCGATGACCGGCGATCTACGAGTGGTTTTTGCACTTACCTTGGGGGCATCTTGTAACTTGGCGAAGTAAGAAACAAGCGGTCGTTGCTCGCTCTTCAGTTGAGGCAGAGTACCGGACAATGACATCGGTTGTATCAGAATTAACATGGCTTGAGAGTCTTCTTACTGATTTGGGTGTAAAATTACCATCACCGACTCTTCTCCTTTGTGATAGTCAAGTCGCCATACACATCGCAAAGAACCCGGTCTTTCACGAAAGGACGAAGCATATTGAGGTCGATTGTCACTTCATCCGGGAAAAGGTTCAAATGAAGAAACGTGACTTAAAGCATGTCCCAGGATCGGAACAAGTTGCAGATGTCTTCACAAAAGCTCTTTACAAGACATTATTCTATCAGTGCTTGTCCAAGCTTGGCGCATACGATTTGTACGCTCCAGCTTGCGGGGGAGTGTTAAAATAGCCCATGTAAAATGCCCATTATTGGGCCCATTTATTGTTTTTATCTTCTCTCCTCTTTTAGTCCCACATCTTGTATATGATTTTCTTCTCTCTTCTCCTTCCTATATATTTGTATTCTCCTTGTATTTACATACACAAGCAATACATACAAGTTTTGAGCTCTCTCAACACTTCTGAAATATCAGCTGAGATGTATTCAGCTTTAAATGATAAAAATATCACAATGTACATCTGTCTGCTGATGATGACAATGAGAGTGAACAAGAAGGAGAGCCAACATGATCACATAATGTATCCCCGACAATATCTACTGCTAAATCGTCATTTGTCTCATGTTCTGGGACAAGTGCCAAAAAGAAAAAAGTAATACACTTGCCACAAAAAGGGGCCCCATGATGCTCATGTGAGTTGTGTTTTTGAAGTAGTTGATGATAGACGTGCTAAATGTGCTGCACAAACTACTATCGAGAGATGTTTTAGATCACCTGAAAAAAAGTGAGTTGATAGTTATGTTGATGATTGGTTCTATGAGTGTGAATTTTCATTCCATGCTGCAAAGACACAGTTTTGAAATCATGATTTAAGTAGTTGGACAGTACAAAGCCTGATTATAAAGACCATATTTATCATGATTTGAGAGTTCCATAGTTATCGAATACGAAAGATAAAGTTAAGGAGATGAAAATAAACTATTAATCATACTGGAGGAGATATGGTTGCACACTTATATCAGATGGTTGGAGAGACAGGAGCGAGTGACATTCGATCAATTTCCTAGTCAATTGTCCAGAAAGATCCTATTTTATGAGTTCCGTAAATGCATCCAGTCATATTCAAGATGCCGCAATGTTATCCGAGTTGCTTGATTGTAAGATTAGAAAGATAGGAGTTGAGTGCGTTGTTTAGATAATTTTTTTAGTCTCATTAATGTTCATATTTCAAGATAATAGGATACAAAACTACAACTTTCAATATATACAAATTACAAAGCTATGTTGTATGCAGGTGCTGACTGACAATGCTTCCAATTACAAGACAGTTGGTAAAATTTTAATGGAGTGAAGACCAATATTATTTTGGACTTATTGTGCAACTCATTGTATTGATCTTATGCTAGAGGATATATGCAAGCTACAATAGAACAAAATTGTTATAAGAAAGGTAATGATGATCACAAATTTCATCTACAGACACACTCGTTTACTTGATGTAATAATGATTACTATAGGTGGTGATATAGTGAGACATTCAGTGACTAGATTTGCAACATCATTTTTTATTTTATAAAGTGTGCTTAAGCATGAGGAGAAACTGAAATCATTCTTTGTGTCGCCTTCGTGGAATGCCGTTAATTTGACAAAAACTCAAATCCAAAAATAAGTTTTTGAAATAATACTTTTCACCATTTTTTGGAATGGAGTAAGAGATTGCATAAAAGAAGGAAAGCCACTGATTGCTGTTTTGCGATTAGTAGATGGAGATGAAAGACCGGCTATGCCTGAAGTATATGTGACAATGGAAGAAGCTAAGCAAAAGATTAAAAATTATTTTGATAACATAGAAAGATTATTTAAAAAGATTATTAACATTATTGAAAATAAGCAAACAAATCAAATGAAGCAAAAGTTGTACATGACGAGTTTGTTTCTCAATCCAAGCAAATATTTTGAATACAAGTAAAAACATAATGATGATGACTGAAAATTTCAAGATACTTTTAATGATGTTATTGCATGACTAGTGCCCGATCATGAATTGCAAGATAAAATTGCAGAGCAAGGTACTAACTACAAAACATCTCGAAATAGTTTTGAAAAACCTACGACTATTAAACAACGAACCACCTTAAATCCAAGTAAGTATTAATTAAATATTTATTTTTTCTTAAATTATTTATATGTCAAATAATTTATATTTGTCTTAAATGAATAGTGGATTGGTGAGATGCACATAGAGTACCAAATGTTGACCTTACGAAGGTAGCATTGCACATACTTGGCTTATATTGTTCTTCTTGTAGTTGTGATCGCAACTGGAGTACTTTTGAGTTTGTAAGTATACAAATATTCAATATAAAAATTAAATTTTTTTATATTGACTAATAAGTTTACAATTATCTTGATTCAGATTCACAAAAAAAAAGAAATAGATTGTAGCATCAAAAGACTTAGTGATCTTGTATACATCTAATATAATCGTCGTCTACAAGTACGATTCCAAGAAAGACGTGAAAAAGGAAAAAATTACAACCATTTAGTGTTTGATGAGCTAGATTGGAGTAGCGAGTGGATGATGAACAAACTAGAGAATGCACTATTTTTTGAAGATGATAATCTCACATGAGAAGCTGTAGAGAGAGCTATTGAAACCGGGGCTCAAAGTTTACAAAGTGGAACATGAGCTAATCCTCAACTATTGGATGAAGGGAATGAAGATTTAGATCATTTTTTTTGCCAATGATGATGAAATATTGAAGATAATTATGAGCAAAAGACAAGTATCTTAAACGAACCAAGCACATGCAATGTTAATTAGGACTTACTAGATGATCATTTTAGTTGATTTTTTTATGAATTATAATTATTTAAAATTTATGTTAAAAATATTTTTCATGCTAATATGCTATTGTTTGTGCATTTGTGCAATGGATGAAGACATTTTGGATTTGGCCACAATTCTATACTATGATATTTTTCTGTTCACTTTTCTGTTATGTCTTTCTCCAAAGTCTGTATTGATTCATTGATTGACATTGTTTTTTCTTACTGCTTACTGCTTCATGGTATTTGAGAATTGAGATAGATATGAATGTATTGAGAGTTGAGAATTAGAGATATCATGAATTGGTGATATCAGAAATTTTGTGCTTGCTACTTCTTAGTATGAATGCGTTGAGAATTGAGATATGAAAATATCATGGATTCATGATATCAGAGGATTCAGTACCTGTGTCCTTAGTTGCTTTACTTGCTTACTGACTAATGATATAAATATAGAGATTTGAGATATCATGCTATCGTGATATCAGAAGCTATGCTTAGTTGTTTTCTGATTACTGACAAATGGCTGTGCTAGTAAACATTCTGTGAATTTAAAAAAATGGAGCTTTAGACAACAGTTATTACAATAACCACTGTCTAAAGTATGACACGAATACTATAGACAACGGTTATTACAATAATCGCTGTCTATAGTTTTTAGTCTATAGACAGCGGTTATTGTAATAACCGCCGTCTATAATCTTCAGTGTATAGACAACAGTTATTATAGTAACCGTTGTGTGTAGTCTGAAAACTATAGACAGCGGTTATTATAAAAACCGTTGTTTATACTATTGACAGCGGTTATTGTAATAACCACTGTTTATACTATTGACAACGGTTATTATAATAACCGCTGTCTATAGCCTTACTTTTTTTAAAAAAAATTGGCGCCTTGCCAGTTGGTCGCCTTATTGTCGCATCGGCGTCCGCCTTGACGCCTAAGCGTCAAGGCGCCCGACACTCGCCTTGGTCGCCTTGTCGCCGTGACAAGATTGCTCGGAATTAGAGCACTTATGAAGATGGGTGGCAGTTATGGGGGTTTCTATTCAGTAATTAGTGAGGGAATGAGTGGAGGATGGTGGTTGTTGGTTAAGGGCTAGTTATGGGTAGTTACATGAATTTGGGGTGAGAGAAATAGACAGTTAGGAAACGAGTTAAAACAGAGGTTAATAGTGGTTACAAGCAGTTTTTTGGAGGTTATATAGTGGTTATTGTTAGTGGGTGGTTAGGAGTAGTTGTCTTAGCTTCGGCACCAAGGGTAGGATATTCTATTCAAATTTTTTAATATCTGAAAATCAGCCACTAAACCTTTATTCGTAGACTTAGAATCTGCAATGGAGGGCCAAGATCGTCCGGAACATAAATCCACTAATTTTAAATGAAATAAAAACATATATGAAAGATATAAAAATATGTCGTCGTTGCTATGAATGCGATTACTGGCTTGAATCGTTTACACGATGATCCTTTCTCCGCCTCCTGCATATGTAGACTTGTGCGGGCTCCGGTAAGTGTCGATCCGCCCTCAATCCATTATCCCCATCTAAATGGTTTAAGTACTGTGCACTTTTTTAAATTACATCTGCAAGTTTTTTGTAAAGTTGCTGCCAATATCACCCTTTACAATGAGGATTTTGTTTTATACATTACTGGATGGTATTTTTGAAATGAACAATTTGGAAAAACAAGGGATGTCCTAACAAAATATCTTGGAATGATAGAATTACAAAGTCGTTTTGTCTTCGAGAACCATATGATTTTCTGTCTAATAAATGAAAACTAGTAGTTTATCATTCACAAGCCTTTCAACTCTATAAGCACTATCCTAGAGAATAATTATCAGATTTGAATTCATTTCATTGATTTTGGCATACATTTTTTGATTGATTGTGATTATAATAACTGCTGTCAATTTCTTACATTTATGTTTGGGATCCGCACCAACCATATTATCTAGAAGCGTACTCTTTTACTTCTTGATTAACCTGTGTTTTACTTATGTTCTTGAAAGGCAATAAGAAGGCGTTTTAGGGCTATCAATGAATCTCGGGCACAAAAAAGGAAGGTAAATCTATTCATTGTACTTTCATTCTTATCATTTGCTTGTTTGAAAAGATATTTTTTTTTTAATTTCTTGTTGTTTTTCTCCTACAGTTAGTTTACTACTGTGCTTAACATTTGGTTTTCTGTTTACTGCAGGCTGGCCAGGTTAAAACAAGGTTCTTTTCCTGAACAAAGGCCATCGAATGAAGACTTCCGCAAGAAGTGGATAGAGGTGAGCTATTATGGAGTAATTCCTTCGTATTGTGATGTAAATGAATTTTATGGATTGCTTTTATTCTAGGGCGCTGATATTTGCAGGTCTACAATAGATATTTGCAGGCCCATTTTTTTAAAAGAGGAACAATTTATTCCTATAATAAAACGTTCTATTTGCCGCCCCTCATCGCCCAATCCTAATTTCGGGATTTCCTCCTCTGCACGCATGGACTCGCGAATCGCGCAGCACCGCCCCCGTCTGAAGTGCTCGCCATCGCCGCAGTGCCACTCCAAAGCTTTGTTGCAGCCACTCCAAAGTTTTGCCGTCGCAATGGCACGCCAAAGCTTTGCCGTCGCAATGCCACTCCAAATCTTTGTTGCCTCCACCCCAAAATGAACACGCCACCGTCTGAAGCGCTTGCCATCGCCGCCGGTTACGACAACTCTATCATCTCCGGCGAGATCGAGGTGTTTGGTGCCTTATGAACCAATGGAGTCACCACGGGATGGAAGCAGCTGGGCGGACATGGTGGAGGAGGAATGGCGGGATGGCTTTGCTGGTACGTTCTCGCCATGTGTTGGGTGTGCCTGGGCTGCGGGCAGGGTGCGATGCTGCTACCTGCAAGAACATGAAGTGCACACAAGGTGTTTGTCGATATGTCTCTTCCAAATTCGCACGGGGAAATCCTAATCCCTTGCCTCCCAAATCCAAGTATGATTCTTTCGACTTCAAAGAAAATCTCCAGGACTTCTGCATTGATTCTTCGGCTCATGTTCATTTTGGGGAAGATGTATTCATGTTGATGTTCATTGCTAGAATACCAAAAATAAAGATTTTGTCATTTTGATTTTGTTAGAATGATAACATTTATATTTTACTTTGAATGATATGTGTGGTTTTCGGTTTATTTAATTTTATCAATTAGTAGAGAAAAAAGACTTTAAAAATTCAAATGTAATTTTAAAAAAAGGCTGCAAATATCTGGCGGGTCTGCAAATATCTATTTGTGGGCTGCAAATATCCAAGAGCTGCAAATATCGATTATAGGACTGCAAATATCAGCGCCTTTATTCTAATCCCATGTATCATACATTGACAATCAAAGATATGTATACAAATTCAGTGACAAGAGTGAGGATTAACACAAGAATTCCCTATCACTGTTTGCTTACATCAAGGTTCAACTTTAAGGCCTTATCTCTTTACCCTTATCTTAGATGAGCTCACCAGACATATCCAACAAGCAATATCTTGGTGTTTATTATTTGCAGATGATATCGTTTTGGTCGATGAGACGCGCGAGGGTGTAAACGCAAAACTTGAATCTTGGCGGGACACTTTAGAAAAGAAGGGATTTAGGTTAAGCAAGAAAAAAACAAAGTATATGAAGCTTAAATTTAGCAGTTGTTGAAACCGAGAAATCGGTCTTTGTGGAGTTCGGGGTCCCTTGAAAGGGGTGACCTCACATTTACTACACTCAGGGGGATGTCACAGACCAAAGGCTCAGGAAACTATGAACAGACCCTCGGCTCTAGCGTGGAGGTCCCACCTCACACCCGGAAGACCTTGGTGATCTCCCCCTCCCTAGCCAATGCTGAGCTAGGTGCCTTGTAGGATGAAGGAAGATAGATTCAAGTGGCTAAGAAGCAATGCTCTCCAAGGCACCCCTAAGGGCCTGTTTATAGTTTTCTGTGAATGACCTGCAAATAACCAATCTCCGCTATACCAAAATTACTGAACTGCCCCCGGGTTGGCCTGCCAACAGCCAAATCCCGCTGTTTTGAACAACTATTCGCAACCTACGAGGGTCAGACTCTCAAGCCGGGAAAAAAGTCCAAGCCGACCGACTAAGTTATCAAAGGCGCAAGGCGCACCAAGGCGCAAAGGGCCCCTGGAGCCTAGGCGCAAGGCGCAGGCGCGCGCCTGAGGCACGTGAGGTGCAAAAATTTGGGAAAAAAGAAATGGAGCGAATTGGGAGCCCAATTTGCTGGAATTGAGCGAATTGGGCGATCAAATCGCTCAATTCCAGCGAATTGGGCGACCAAATCGCTGGAATTGGGTTTGTTCTCTTCTATCAAGTTAGTATAAGAGCTCATATTTTCCAATATTTTATCTAAACACGTGAGAAGTGATATAAGTACATGAGTCATAATTGATGCATACAAAGTGCAACTAGAAATCAAATAAAAAACCACAACATATAATATAAGGTTGACGGAGATAAATAAATTTAGGGTAAACATTTTTGTACCTTTTTAACATCCCAGATCAACCTCTCTTGAATTAACAATATAGCATGACTTCCACTCAGCTAATGAATGACCAAATACCTCCATAAAACACAAAGTAAGTATTAGAGTAAAACATTTAAGCATAATAAAATGAGATCATTTTTTGAAGATAACATAATAAAAATAACAACATAAACAAAACAATCAAGTCAGCAATCATAATCTAACAAATAAACATTGCAATTTTTCGCATCAAAAACAAACTTAAGCTATCAAGTCAACAATCAAATACTTTAAACTAATGTGCAAGAAAATAACATAACATCACGGCGATCACGACATCACTTATCGTCTGAATCAATAAAAATTTCATTTTCTTCACTAAAATTTTCTTCTTCTTCATTGAACTCGACCTCTTCTTCATCGTCGGCATCATCTATATGCATTGTTGGAGTAGGTGCCTTCTTCTTAGATGTGCTCCCCTTGTCAGCTACCATCTTCCCTTTAGATAAGCGCGTGGAGTAGATGTCTTCTTCTACCCCGCTGGCCCTTGCTACTGCACCCCAGGTCAATAATTCGTCATCAAAAACTGTATCGTCATCCTGCTCAACCTCCTCATCTTCCTCCATTCTTCCCATCAGCTATTCATTGCTATCGTCAATATCTTTCAGCGAGATCGGATCAATACGATCACGTGAATCATATCGCCGACGCAAGACACGATTGTATTTTACAAATACTAAATCATTTAGGCGTTGTTGTGCCAGTCGATTTCTTTTTTTGCTATGCACCTGCAACATAACAAATAAATAATTAATCATATAATAATGTAAATTAATATTTACGTACTTGTTCAAAAAAATGCATATATGCTCAAAAAAACTCCAGTTGTTACATTCAGATGAACTGCAAGTGAGACTTAAAACCTTTACTGCAAATTTAGTTAAATCAGGAGTATCAGCTCCATATGATTGCCACCATTCAGCTGCCCAAAAAAATAAATATCAAGAAATTAATGAATCATTTTTATTAGATAAATTGTTTGTTTGAAACTTGAAATAATATTTAATTAACTAACCATGAGACTTTGTTTTTCTATGACGGACTGCAAATTAGATTCCAAATAAACCTTCAGCATTTCTATATAAACTTAGTTGATCCATAATTATATCTTGAATTTCAGGACTTGGAATGATCTTTTGCATTGTTTGATATAAACCCCTTATGACTTCTCCATCTAATGCCATTTCAAGATTTGAATAAAAGAATTCTGGATTTAAATAATGAGCCGCCGCATGCAATGGTCGATGAAGCTGAGTTTCCCATCTCCTGTCAACAATCGCAAAGACTTCTTTATATTTTTCCTCTTTCCCATTGAAAGAGTTCATGATTGTCTCCTTTGCTCTATCCATAACCTCATAGATATAACCCATTGCCGGTCTTTTCTCCCAATCTACTAATCTTAATACCCGAACTAAAGGTCCGAAAATCTTCAAAATGTACACAATAGTACTCCAGAAAGAGACCATATATATAATGCTTTGTACTTGCTTGCCTCCTGTTTCCTTTGCCCACTTACTTGATGTCCACTCTGGTGAAGTGAACATCTTCCTTAGTTTTGTCCTCTGTTTATGAATGCACCGAAGAACAAAAAATGAAGTCGCAAACCTAGTAACAGCAGGTCTAACAAGCTCCACTTGTCCTGTGAAGCTCCTTAGCATGTTGACTAGTCCAGACCGAACATAAATATAACTGTTGACGCTTATTGCTCTTTTAATTGTTCTACTAATGCTTGTCATCTTTCCAATATCCTCCAGCATTAAGTCGATGCAATGAGCGGCACACGGTGTCCAATATATATGTTGCCGTTTTGCTCCAATAATTTTCCTATTTCATAATAAACACAGTTATTTAATTTCAATATACGACATTAAATTTTAAAAAATATTAAAAGAGAATGATTAACGATATATTTACCTGCTAGTACATTATTGCTTGCACTATCAGTAACAACTTGAACAACATTAGCCTCTCCAACACGTTCCACTACTCTATCAAGCAATTCAAACATCCTCTCTCCTGTCTTTGCGTAATCAGATGCATCAACAGATTTCAGGAAAAATGTACCTTTTGGTGAATTTACCAAAAAATTTATAAGTGTTCTCTGTTTCTTATCTGTCCATCCGTCGGCCATGATAGAACATCCAAACAACCTCCACTCATCCTCATAGTTCTTCATCATCTTCTGAATTTCAATTACTTCATTATTCAACAAAGGCACACAAACTTCATGATAACTGGGTGGTTTCAATCCAACCCCAAACTCTCCAATGGATTCTATCATCACTGCAAAACTACGATAGGTAACCACATTAAAAGGAATATCTGCATCATACATCCATTGAGCTATATGCTTGCAAGCTCCCCCTCTAAGTTACTTCTTACATGCTTCGTTGATTGAAGTTTGTTTCATTTGCTGATGTTGACCTTTTTGTTTTATTTTTTTCTCAATATTAGATGCAAAAAAAACATCCATCGGTCCTTTAGTCCTAGGCTTTTTATGGGCACCGCTTGGACCGCATCCATGAATCTTCGCACCGACGTCATCCATATCCTCATCGCTTCCAAAGGTATCTACATCTGCAAAGTCCGGGAATGCTTCTTTTTCTGTAATGCTTACAGTCATTTTCTTTTGCATATAGTCTTGAATTTCTGTTCGTACATGCTGTGGGCATTTGGGACAGACTTTGGTATTTCTAAATCCTCCCACTAGATGTTGTTTCGCACGATAAATTCCACCCTTTGTGACTTTCTCACAGAAAATGCAAATTAAATCATTTTTATTAGTTACAGATGTCTGCCGCACGTACTTCCAACCAGGATCAATCCTAGATTGGGCACTGGATGAACCAGATCCACTCGCGTCCATTTCCAGCTATTAAATTTTTTTAAAAAAAATTATTACATAGAAATAAGAAAGATAAAAATATTAATCTAATTTAAATCATGAAAAGAGCAGTCTAAGTAATCTTATGTTCAAAAGACATTATAGTAAACAAATATTTACGGGCAGGTGTGACGCCTGTCCCGCATCACCATCCCTAAAAAACTTGTCGATGTATTCAGTTATCGACTTCCCTAATGCATATTCAACCTGCAGTAAAATTGTGTTTATTCTTGCTTGACTCTAAATATTAGCAAATTAAGTTAAACAAGATCCAACTCATAATATTGACTTGCTTACACTCTCAGCTAGTTGTAGAAATCTAAATCTTTACATATAATTCTGTTTTTCTATATTCTACTCCTTCCTCACCAGGAAAAAAAATCTGAGGCCAAATAGGAAACCATATAAAAATAAGTTAAAATTAGAAAAACTTGTCATACATGTCGATTCTAGCAGCAATTGAGTTTGTGAACTCACATAAAACTTCATGAGCTGTCAACCTCTTTTTAGGATTTCGAACGAGCATTTTTTGACAAGATCTTTGGCGCTATCTGAGATGCTAGGCCATGGATCACTTTCAAAGTCAAGATCACCATCAAGAACCTCATCAAATAAAACTTGCTCAGCCTCTGGGTGATTAAGCAAAACAAGAAGTATAAAAGTAGGCTCTACGTTAACAGTGAACTGGAGCTGCCCAGTTCACTGTTTTACAGTGAACTGGAGCCCAGTTCAACTTTTACAGTGAACTGGAGCCCAGTTCACTGTAAAACAGTGAACTGGAGCCCAGTTCACTGTAAAACAGTGAACTGGGCTGCCCAATTCACCTTTTACAGTGAACTGGAGCTGCCCAGTTCACCTTTTACAGTGAACTGGAGCTGCCCAGTTCACAGTTTTACAGTGAACTGGAGCTGCCCAGTTCACTGTTTTACAGTGAACTGGAGCCCAGTTCACTGTTTTACAGTGAACTGGAGCCCAGTTCACTGTAAAATAGTGAACTGGAAGCACAGTTTGCTGTTACAGTGAATTGTGCTTCCACTATGACTATATGCTAGAAGGCTAGAAGACTAGAAAAGAGGAGAGCAGCCAAAATAATCACTTGAACGAGGTTTTCACTATGCGTCTATGCTATAACAGAAGAGAGTAGCCGGAAAACCTGACATCCAGAAAAAACAACCGAAAGAATCTCAAACGACAGTCAAAATGCAAGAAGAAGAAGGAATGAAGTGAGAAGAGGTTACCAAAAATGGCGGCGGCCGGCGAGCCCAAGAAGTGCGGCGAACGGAAGAGGAGCGGCGACGGGAGCAGAGTGGCGAATGGAGCGGAAATTTCAACCCTAACCCGCGACTGATGCGTGAATCGGAAAAATGAGGGCATCGGGTATATAAAGTGTTAAATTAAACCGGGCCCAACCCGATTCTAGGCTAGGCGCGCCTAATTAGCGCCTGAAAGGTTCCCAAGGCGCGCGACGAGGCGCGCCTGGGCCAATTCGCCCGCCTCGCCCAGTCTCGGGCGCTACTCTGTGCGCCCGGTGCGCCCGGCGCCTCAGGCGCGCCTAGTCGCACGCCTTGATAACTAAGTCGGCCGAGTAGGCGGCCTGGCGAGCTGCAGCCTGCTTGGCGAGACGACGGTCTGGCGAGACGCGGCCTGGCGAGCTGCAGACTGCTTGGCGAGAGGGCAGCCTGGCGAGACGCGGCCTGACGAGCTGCGACCTGCTTGGCGAGACAGCGGTCTGGCAAGACCCGACCTGGCGAGCTGCGAGCTGCGACCTGCTTGGCGAGACGACGGTCTGGCGAGACGCGTACTGGTGAGCTGCGGCCTGCTTGGCGAGCTGCGGCCTGCTTGACGAGCTGCGGCCTGCTTGGCGAGCTGCGGCCTGCTTGGCGAGCTGCGGCCTGCTTGGCGAGCTGCGGCCTGCTTGGCGAGCTGCGGTCTGTTTGGCGAGACGGAGGTCTGGCGAGACGGAGGTCTGGCGAGACGCGGCCTGGAGAGCTGCGGCCTGCTTGGCGAGACGGCGGTCTGGCGAGACGCAGCCTGGCGAGCTGCGGCCTGCTTGGCGAGACAGCGGTCTGGCGAGACGCGGCCTGACGAGCTGCAGCCTGCTTGGCGAGACGGCTGTCTGGCGAGATGCGGCTGGCGAGCTGCGGCCTGCTTGGCGAGCTGCGGCCTGCTTGGCGAGCTGCTGCCTGCTTGTTGGAGACCTGGGCGACTCCTCAAAGGAGCCGAGGGGGAGGCAAATATTTCATCCCCCTACTAGTATATCCTGCAGGTCCACCGAAAATTGGCCTACATGAGTGCAGAACTCCAAAAAAGCTTAAAAACGCAGGTTTTACACAATCCCCGCTCTTTTCGAGCGGGTTCCACGCTCGGAAAGAAACGTCCAATCCAACGTATTCGCTGCGTAGCCTTCTTGGAGCCGAAAACTCTTGGCCTCCCGGGGGGGGTCAATCTGTCCAGCCAACCAATCAGAGCCTGGATGACGAGACGAACTCAGGGTAAAAAACACTTGGCCTCCCCGAGGGGTCAACCTTTCAAGCCAGCTAATGGGAGCCTGGGTGACGAGACGGCCCCGGGGTGAGGAACACTTGGCCTCCCTGAGGGGTCAACCTGTCAAGCCAGCTAATGGGAACCTGGATGACGAGACGGTCTCGGGCTAAGGTCTACTCACCCCTCCGAGAGATCAACCTACCCTGCCAGCTTGTGGGAGCCTGTCAGCGGAATCATCTCGAGGTGAGACCTACTCACCTCTCCGAGAGATCAACCTGCCCTGCCAGCTGGTGGGAGCTTGACAACGGAATCATCTCGAGGTGAGGCCTACTCACCCCTCCGAGAGATCAACCTGACCTGCCAGCTAGTGGGAGCCTGACGGCGGAATCATCTCGAGGTGAGGCCTACTCACCCCTCCGAGAGATCAACCTGCCCTGCCAGCTGGTGGGAGCCTGACAGCGGAATCATCTCGAGGTGAGCCCTACTCACCCCTCCGAGAGATCAACCTGCACTGCCAGCTAGTGGGAGCCTGACGACGGAATCATCTCGAGGTGAGGCCTACTCACCCCTCCGAGAGATCAACCTGCCCTGCCAGCTAGTGGGAGCTTGACAACGGAATCATCTCGAGGTGAGACATACTCTCCCCTTCGAGAGATCAACCTGCCCTGCCATCTAGTGGGAGCCTGACAGCGGAATCATCTCGAGGTGAGGCCTACTAACCCCTCCGAGAGATCAACCTGCCCTGCCAGCTGGTGGGACCCTGACAGCGGAATCATCTCGAGGTGAGGTCGTTCATAGATTACAAATATTTTTCGGCGGTTACTGTCTTCAATCATAGTTGATATAATGAAAGCAAAGTTCATTACAAGATATGATCCACTTCTTCCCTACCTCCCTCTTCCCTCGAACATCATCTGATCCCTCCCCGGGTGCCCACATCAACCCTGTCCTCACATCTCTCCCCTGCCGCCTCGGGTTGGAATTCTTCAATCCGCACCGGCTCTTGCGCTTGTTGAGGCTGATGAGGCGGTGGTGTCGGAGCTCTTGTCCTTCTCAACTCCAAAAATTCGTGGCAAGTAGCTGTTACATGGCCTTACTCCTGGTGGAACTCACAGTAGGGTAACTCTACTCTGGCTCTTCTTCTTCCCGCGCTGTTCCTCCTCTCCCTTCGACCAATCTCCATCGCTTGCTGTGGTGGGGGTAGGAGCTGCCTATGAGCTTGCCTTTGGAAGTTGAACCTCCCTTGACCTCCATGAAAATCCCCCCCACCTTGGATGTGACCTCTTCCTGGACCCTGAACGGGTCCTCCCTGTTGCCTGCAACCTGGCTCCGGACCTTCTTGAGGTCCCTGGAGCCCCCGAGCTTTCTGCTCCTCTCTCCTTCTCCCCTCCTGATGCCTCGAGCCACCTTGCTCCTTTGACTCTAACTCTGTCAATCTTGCCAACTTCTTGACAAACGCCGGGTTAACCGCCTCAGTTGCTATCTCCTCTGCCGCCCTTTCCATCAGTTCCTCAAAGGAAAGGGGGGTCTTTCTGGTCAGACTCATCTTGAAGAACCCCTCGCGCAACTCAACCGTGAACGCTATCTGGAGGGCATATCCCGACATCTCCTGGACCTCCAGGATCTCTTCTTGGAACCTGTCAACGTAATGAGCCAGCAACTCCTCGACCCCCTGCTTTATCAGGAAGATGGACTCAGGACACTTCTTCCTCTTCTTGGAGGTGGAGAAGCGAAGCTGAAAGCTCCGGCTCAAGTCTCAAACCCATAAATTGATCTCGGTGGGAGTTGGTGGAACCAGTCCCTTGCCTTGTCCTTCAACGTGATCGCAAAGAGGCGACACTTGAAGGCATCCGTCATCAGCCTGATGGAGACGACATCCTCAAACCACTGTAGGTGCTGGACGGAGTCATCCTTCCCGGCATAGTAAGCCATGTCTGGCTCTCTGAACCCCTCGGGAATGAGAGCTTAGATGATCAACTCGCTGAAAGGTGACCCCCTGAGGGGTGGTCTGGCCACCTCTACTCGGGGTGGTCTGGCCACCTCTACTCGCTCGACCTGCTCGTCTGGAAGGCTGGCACTCGCCGGGCTGGAGAACAACTCCTGACCGGTGAGGTCTCGCTCGATCCCATCTCCCATCCTCTCCTTCCCGGGCCGTCTTCCTGGTACACTTCCTTCTCCCCCTGCTGGGGTCACCTCGCCTTGACCCCTGGGAGTCGACTCGTCGAAAGAGGGGGGTGGGGGAGCTAGCTCCTGGAGGGTTGGAGTGAAGCTGCCACCCCGAGGAGCAATACTTCACAGCATCTCCATGATGCCTTGGATGGATGCCATGAACTCTTCTCTTCACACAAAGGGTCCTGGGTTGCGAAGCTCGCCGAGATCATTACTACCTCTTTGAGCTCCTGCCATGACACTCTCCAGAGATCTTCTGTGCTGGTCACTCTCCACGCTCACCGCACCAAGATGTTGAAACCGAGAAATCGGTCTCTGTGGAGTTCGGGGTCCCTTGAAAGGGGTGACCTCACATTTACTACACTCAGGGGGATGTCACGGACCAAATACTCAGGAAACTAGGAACAGACCCTCGGATTTAGCGTGAAGGTCTCACCTCACACCCGGAAGACCTTGGTGATCTCCCCCTCCCTAGCCAATGCTGAGCTAGGTGCCTTGGAGGATGAAGGAAGCGAGATTCAAGTGGCTAAGAAGCACTGCTCTCCAAGGCACCCCTAAGTGTTTATTTATAGTTTTCTGGGAATGACCTGCAAATAACCAATCTCCGCTGTCACAAAATTACTGAACTGCCCCCGGGTTGGCCTGCCAACAACCAAATCCCGTTGTTTTGAACAACTATTCGCAGCCTACCAGGGGCAGACCCTGAAGCCGGGAAAAAAATCCAAGCCGGGCGAGTAGGCGGCCCGGCGAGTTGCGGCCTGCTTGGCGAGCTGCGGCCTGCTTGGCGAGACGACGGTCTGGCGAGCTGCGGCCTGGCGAGCTGCGGCTTGCTTGGCGAGCTGCGGCCTGCTTGGCGAGACGACGGTCTGGAGAGACGCGGCCTGGCAAGCTGCGACCTGCTTGGCGTGACGGCGGTCTGGCGAGACGCGGCCTGGCGAGCTGCGACCTGCTTGGCGAGACGGCGGTCTGGCGAGACGCGACCTGGCGAGCCGCGGCTTGGCGAGCTGCGGCCTACTTGGCGAGCTGCAGCCTGCTTGGCGAGACAGCGGTCTGGCGGGACGTGGCCTGACGAGCTGCGGCCTGCTTGGCGAGCTGCGGCCTGCTTGGCGAGCTGCGAACTGCTTGGCGAGACGACGGTTTAGCGAGACGCGACCTGGCAAGCTGCGGCTTGCTTGGCGAGACGGCAGTCTGGCGAGACGCGGCCTGGCGAGCTGCGGCCTGCTTGGCGAGACGGCGGTCTGGCGAGACGCGGTCTGGCGAGCTGCGGCCTGCTTGGCGAGCTGCGGCCTGCTTGGAGAGCTGCGACCTGCTTGTTGGAGACCTGGGCGACTCCTCAAAGCGGACTGGGGAGGCAAATATTTCATCCCCCTACTAGTATATCTTGCAGATCCACCCAAAATTGACCCCCGTGAGTGCAGAACTCCAAAAAAGCTTAAAAACGCGCATCAAGTCTTGCACCTTGTTTGGGGCCCTCTCTTCGCGAATACGAGGTTGTACAACAGTGCAAGAAGGACAAATGACTTCGTTATTAAGTTGGGTGATCAAAATATTTTCTGTAGTGAGTGTTTTAAATATCTTGGATCGATAGTTCAAAAAGATGGAGGTATTGATAAAGATGTGACACATAGAATCCAAGTGGTTTGGTTGAAGTGGAGGGGGGCGCCAGGGATCTTATGTGATCTTAAAGTACCTTTAAAACTTAAAGGCAAGTTTTATCGTATTGCAATTAGACCAACAATGCTCTATGGTTCTGAGTGTTGGGCAGTGAATTGTGTCATGAGCAAAACATGGGAGTTGCGGAGATGAGAATGATTGGTGAATGCGTGGACACACGAGACTAGATAAAATTAGGAATGAATATATCAGGGATAATATAGGAGTATCACCAATTGTAGAGAAGATGCAAGAAGCTCGACTATGATGGTTTTGACACATACAAAGGAGGACCATTAGAGGCACCTGTTAGGCGTTGTGAGTGTCTAATCACTAGGCATGTTAAACGAGGGAGGGTAGACCAAAAAGACTTGGAATGAAACTATAAGGAAAGACATGATGTACTTAGGCATTAGTGAGATTATGACTAAAGATATGGCACAATGGCGATTGACGACTAAGGATCCATATAGCTGACCCAACTAGTGGGATAAAGACAGTGTTGTTGCTTTTATTCTATTCCTCTTTATATTTTATATTGTTTAAGAATTTTCCTGGTCCATTTAAAACAAAGGGCATTATTTTTTGTAATGAAATCACAAAATAATTTAGGGCTAAGTGATGGCGATCACGTCACACATGGGTCTACACGACGATCCAAGCCGTTCATTTTATGTGGATCAACGATTCATGATTCTAGTTATTTTTTATTTTATTTTTCTGAATTTTATTTTAGTGTATTTTGGAGACCGTCATGATCGGAAAATCACGGCCATCCGTTGAGGCTCCTTATTCTATAAATAGAGATAAAATGCTCATTTAGAAGAGATCAAAAGTTGAAAAGAAGAATTCATCCTTGGTCACTCGACGTCGATGCCAGATTCTAGATGCCTTTTGAGGTTGAATATAAGGGTGCTGAGGATCCTCAAATAGAGGAGTGTAACCGTGGTAACCCATGTGATGGTATGATGGTTTCTCTTGATATTTCAGCTAGGGTGCTCGGGATCCTCAAATAGAGTGCAATAGTAACACATTTGATGGTACGATGGTCTCTCTTGATATTATAGCTAGGGTCGAATATAAATTGCAACATCCCACTTTTCAATTGAACCATCTAGGAGTCTAGCTGATTCAATTGACTCACTATGACCGGTCTAGTCGAGTCTTGGTGACTCATTACCTGACTATGATGTAAATTTATCAGTTTCTCATGAGCTAGGAAACGACTTCAGAATCTACCTCAGGTGATTTCGTTAGGCTCATACAAGTCTAATGGATTCGTCCGCGCTCAATTCCGCTGAGTATCAGAGAATTTAACGTGCGAACGCAGTTTTAAGTAATGTAATTACCCAACAAATGATCTAATAATCAATCTCATTTGGTTTCATTAGACTCGTAAAGTCAATGCGAGTCCTATTGAATCGTCCACGCTCAATTCCGATGAGGATAGGAGAATTTGCTGTGGATTCTTAGTAAATGACGTGTTTACCTAAAAAGGTGAAATTGAGCCAATGACCTCAGAATCGACCTTAGTTGGTTTCATTAGACTCGTAAAACTGAGACGAACCCAACAAAATCGCCCGCGCTCAATTCTGATGAATATTGAAGAATTTGACAACGAACGATCTTCTGTTTGTTGTAACCCCAAAGTACACATAAATGAAATAAAAATATAAAAACATAAATCATTGGAATGGTAGATTGGGGATTATGCGCTGCAAAGAGGGAAAGATTGTAGTTTCTATATGCACTGCCACCATTTGGCCACAACGGTGGTACCTGTGGGATTAGTTACCCCAATGAATAAGAGATCCCAGTCGTTAGTTTGCACTCGATTACGATTGGGTGTCGGCGTCTAGATACTGTGTTTGTTAATCTATGTTGACATAGTAGGTTTGTGCATTTTATATGATGATGGGGTGTATCTTGTGTTGTTTGCGTGTTTTCCTTACCATTAGGAGTTACCTTGTTAGTTGGTAGCTTCTGTTACTTTTAGCGGTTGACATCATTGAGTGCATTAGTGTAGACACAGTTCAAAACAGTAGAATATAAATGAATGCTTAATTTGATATAGATATACTGATAGGCTGATAGTTGCACTTCCTTTTAATTTCTATGCTTATTAGTATTACACGTCTAATAGTATTGAATGTACACCTGTCACTTTCTGCTGCGTGATATTTGCCTTCCTTTGAACATTAGGGATTAGGGGGAGGGAGACCACTCAGTATATTTGGCTGGCGCTCTCTTGTTGAACAATATAGGTTGATACCCCATTGATGCAGCTAGATCTCTAAGAGCATGACTTACCAGCAGGGCAAGAAGTGGCGACTACGCTCTTCCACATGGTGGTTGCTAGATTAGTTTAGTTTATTTACTTGTACTCTTTGGCTGTACGATCCATTTTGGGCAGTAGCTTCAGATCTATTTTGGACTGTACGGGCCATCACACACTCTTTATTACTTTCATGCACCGTACCTTTCATGTTATTACTCTATGGTATTGCTTCCGCTTTTATACGCTTGGCTGGATGATGTTTTGTTATTCACTTAGCATTGTGATTAAAACAGGTGGTTGAGGTGTATAATGGGGGGAAAGGGTGATGCGTCCGTCTCTACTCTCTCCCGTTAGCCACTCGATCAAGCGGTTTGGCCACGATATGCGATAATCCACTTTGGTGCCTGTTTCAAGCGGGGGGGGGGGGGGGGGGGGGGGCTTACATAAATGGCCTCTGGATCCTCAAATGGAGGAGTGACAACCGTAACTTAGACGATGATCATTTCGAATAGAATTAAATTGTTCTAGATGACAATTATGATATGTCATGAATGATCTATAGTCTCCAGTCCTACTAAACTTGAACTCGAGACTCTGTTCCTAAATTGGTGTATTGTAGGTTCTAACGGTGGTTTGGGAGACCAATGAGAAGGGCTGACTATATGAACTTGTTAACTATCTTACAACTAAATTTGTATCAACGTGAACTATAAATAATACACAACCAAAATGAGTAGAAGTTTAATGAAGAGAACAAATATTGGTGTGTAAATGTAAGAGTGCAAAACAACAAATATGCACGAGAGAGCAAAACCTTGTAAATTGCAAGATATCTAGACATATAGTGCATGGGAACTTCCAACAATAACTAAAGAATAGATACAGAGTCAACAATGAGGAATTCACAACCATAAAATTAACTTACAATGTGTAGAAGTCTTCGGGATGGAAGGCTTGGAGAGTATAATGTCGAGTAAATGGCGGTTGGAGTAGTACTGGTGGACTGGTTCTGAATTATTCAAGTGGCCGTGGCCATGAGATGTTGAAAGACTGCTGTTGGAAGTAGACAAATCTGAACAACTACTGTCCAGGTACCGGAAATTGCTTGGCAGCACTCTGAGAGGAAGTTGACGACATGACGGAGGATTGGTGGGCTGCTGGACGAGTATTGAAAGGGCAGGCAAGTTACTACAGTTGTGATGATGGTCTAGGTGAATGGTTTTGTGAGAAATAGTAGTATTGTCATGAATGGTCTGGATTGACATGTTCTGAATGAATAAACAGGCTAATAAATGGGAAAAAGTATGAAAAAACCTAGAAATATAAAAATGTCTCTCCATACATAATTGCAAACTCGGAGCGTCCTGACAATGATCCTACATCCGACTACTGCTTGAATAGACCATACCAGGCCCCAGATGGCTGAATGTCTCTGAAGTGCGGCGACTATCACCCTCCGAGTTTTATTTACAGACATCTTTGTTGTAGAGGTTGAAGCCAGTTTCCCTTCTTTTCATGTCCTCTACAGTGTATTTAATGATATTTATCATTCTTTCATAGTCATCCTTTTTAATATATTTATTCGTAGACGTTCTGGTGGTAATTCTAAGTAGCTGTGATGCTTATGATCATGAATAATATTAGCACAGAACTTTTTGATCTTGTTTCTTTAGATATAATACACGTTTTACTCCTTTGGCTGTAGACGCATCTCAACATTCTTTTAACTATATGAGTTTTCGGTTAAGACCTAAATGATAGATGCTGATTATGCATTGTCTGTTCTAATAGATCACCTTCTCTTGTGCAGGCCCTGTCGTCCCATACTAAAAGATTGAGGACTTTAGCCGATCATGTTCCACACGGATTCAGAAGAAAGTCACTTTTTGAAGTTCTTATTCGTCACAATGTTCCATTGCTACGAGCAACCTGGCTAGTTAAAGTTACTTACCTAAACCAGGTAAGCAGACTTTTAAAGCCGTGTTTTCTCTGACTTGCCATTCTAGGCTAGATTTCAGTTGTTATCAGCTGTTGGATCCATGAATTTTAATTTGTTTCTGTAAACATATCTTTCTATATGTATTTCTGTAGATTCGTCCGGTTTCCACTAGCATTTCTTCCAGTTCTCAAGATAAACCTCACTTCACCCGCACTGAATTATGGACAAAAGATGTTGTTGAGTATCTGCAACAACTCCTGGATGAATATTTCTCTAAGGATGGATCTATTGCTCCTGTTTCCAGCAGGGATCAATCATCACCTAGTCTCTTGTCTAGTGCAGGCCAAAGGATTGATACTACTGGTGTGACATCGGATGTGGAGGAGCCTTCTTTGCTAGCTAAGTGGTGGTATATGGTGCATCTTTTGCATTGGAACTATTCCGAAGGGCTTATACTTCCATCAGTTC
Organism: Platanthera guangdongensis; assembly: GCA_039583875.1. NCBI lineage: Eukaryota > Viridiplantae > Streptophyta > Magnoliopsida > Asparagales > Orchidaceae > Platanthera > Platanthera guangdongensis. The sequence goes on from CM077153.1 coordinate 283,368,988, forward strand.
TGGTCGAGTGGGTCCTTAATCAACTTCAGGTGATCTATTTTTCTTCCTGGCATGATATTTGGCTTGCCATGTATTTTTCTTGTCCCTAACTTTTCTTATTTCAATTCAAACAGGAGAAGGTTTCAGCTGATGCCTACGAGATGTTGTTGCCTGTTGCTTGTGAAGTCATCGAGATTATTGCACTGTCACAGACCTATACAAGTGGATTTGTGGATATAGCTGTTCGATCCATAAATGACCTTTCTGTTGGTGCTTTAGGTGTAATAGAAGCCTCAAGAAGGTCATCTCTCTCCTCTGCTTTTGTTGAGATGCTTCGATACTTGATGATTGCTGCTCCTGATACCTTTGTTGCATTGGATTGCTTTCCTTTGCCAGTATGTGTGGTTCCTGATATGTATTCCACACGTAGAACTTTAAAGAAGACGGAGGATATAGATTTCCGTCTAATTGGTAAACAAGATGCCCATCTTCGCTATATGTCATTTGGATACTTGGCATTATCTATCCGGAAACGTGCTTCAAATCTTGCGAATATTGCAAACCCTAGTTTCCAATGTCAGGGTTCTGCTAAAATTGTACAACTCTTGGATAAAGCCTTTATTTCAGGTGATGTGAGGTCTGCATATAGTGCTCTCTTTGAGGATTTCTCGGATTTGGCTATTGAAGAGAAATGGATGGAGGAGGTCAGTCCATCTTTACGGTCTTCTCTAAAATGGATTGGGACTGTTGATATGTCCCTTATTTGTTCTGTTTTTTTTCTTTGTGAATGGGCAACTTGTGGATATAGGGATTTTCGTACAACTACTCCTGACAATATTAAATTTACTGGAATGAAAGATTTTTGCAAAGTATATGCCGCCGTCTTCCTATTAAAACTTAAGTTGGAGCACATTTGTGTCTCCTCACATTTTAGAAATGCAAATTTATTGGGTTCAACTCGGAAAGCTGTTTCTTTGAATGAAAATCTTTCAAGTATGGCTTCTTTAGAGAATTCTTTTCTTCAGAACGAAGGCATCACTCACAGTAAGAATGGATTGGATTATTTTCAAAGTCCTGGTCCGCTGCATGATATAATTGTCTGTTGGCTAGATCAACATGAGATTGGAAAAGGTGGGGGATTTAAGCATCTTCAAGTTCTCATCATGGAACTAGTTAGGAATGGCATTTTTTATCCCCCTGCTTATGTAAGGCACCTAATAGTCAGTGGAGTAATGGACAGATATGAAACCTCATTTGATTTAGAAAGAAGAAAACGACATCATAGAATTTTGAAGCAGCTTCCTGGTGCCTGTTTGTTTGACGTTCTAGAAGAGTCAAAAATTTTAGAGGCTGCATATCTGAATGAAGTTGTTCAGGTTTACTCAAATGAACGTCAGCTTGTTCTTCATGGATCTTTCGGTCATTCCAGTCACCTGGCTATCAAGCTGGACCGTAATGCACCCTTTTCTGTTCAGAAGCAAAATGACATATTATTTTCTTCCAAGGACGGTTCTGCAACTAGGCAATGTAACAATGCTAAGGTGAAGGATCCAGTCACTGAGCTGAAAATCTTGATTTCATCTTTACTACGGTTTCCATATTCTTGTTCTTCACAAACTGAAACACAAGTCGATGAATCTCCTGGAGGCCTAAAAAGACTTTTAGGATCATCTGGTATCAGATTCGATTCATCAGATGGGATGCATGCTTGTGACAGTTGTAGGGATGCGAAGAGGCAAAAGCTACCTGATGAAAAGAGTTCTTCCCTTCAGGTCACCCCTTCAAATCAGTCAGATGATGAAGAGACTTGGTGGGTGAGGAAAGGGCCCAAATCTCTAGAATCCATGAAAGTTGAACCTGCTAATAAGCTGACTAAAAATGTTGCACGAGGCAGGCAAAAGTCTGGCCGAAAAATGCAGAGCCTGTCACAGTTGGCAGCTGCTAGGATTGCGAGTGGCCAGGGTGCTTCAACCAGTCATGTATGTGATCATAAGATGAGCTGTTCATACCACAGATCTGGCATTGAAGGGAAAGTTCCCAAAGATTCAGCAAGGTTGAAGACAATTCATCTCAGTGACATTGGGAAGACTATAAAACAACTTAGGTTACTTGAGAAAAGGTCCATCTCTATATGGCTGTCAACAACAATCAGACAATTGGTTGATGGAAGTGAAAAGGCTACTTCAAAACCAAGCAATGTTAATGGTTCGTTTTCCATACCTGTTGATGATAGAAACACAGTGAGGTGGAAACTGGGTGAAGAGGAGTTATCTACCGTCTTGTATATTTTGGATATTTCTTCTGATTTGATATTGGCTGTGAGGCTACTTTTGTGGCTTTTATCAAAGAGTTTGTGTGGACAGATTAATAATGGTCATGTTGGGAGAAGTGTTATGATGCTAACAAAAAGTAGGGAAAACCATGTTTTTCAAGTTGGAGAGGCATTCTTGCTGTCAGCTCTTCAAAGGTCTTTGCTTGTCCAATGTGACTTGTTTTTCTTTTCTAAATTATCTATTAGTTATTTTTGATGTTATATTGTAATCTAGATTCCAAAATTGGCGAAGAAATTCTCTAGGTTTTTTGAATTGCATGACTGGCACATATACCAATCTTTAGTACTTTGTGCTTTCCCAGGTTCTGATATCAAGTAGTTCTTCTACTGATCTCTTGAGGTGTTATTTTTCATTTTATTGTTGGTATGGTAACCTTCATTTTTTTTGTTAGTAGCTATTGATAACGGAAGGGGAGCCTTGGCACACCGGTTGAGGTGTTGCCGTGTGACCTTGAGGTCACAGGTTTCAGTCCTGGAAGGAGCCTCTTGCAAAAATGCATGGTAAAGTTTCCTTACATTTAACCCTTGTGGTGGTACCCTTCCTTGGACCTTTGCTGCGCGGGGATACCTTTGTGCACCAGGTTGCCCTTTAGTAGCTCTTGATAATATTTTTCTTGTCCCTTGGACGACTCTATACCACTCATTTCTCAATACCACTCTTAAGATAGATTACTATGTTTATTTTTTCCCTATATTATTTATATATACTCAAAGGTTATTGTTGAGTGTATCTCAGTACTTCACGTTAGTCCTGTAATCTGTTCGGTTCGGTTCAGTTTTATATAAAATCGAAACCGAATCGAATAGTCTCGGTTTTTACACACACAAAACCGAAACCGAACCGAACCGACCCAATCGGTTCGGTTTTCTACATTTGCTACAAAGTTGTTTTATATTTTTTATGTACATAAGTTCTATCATTATCTTCCCGTTTGATCACCTATTTACCCATACCATTATTCCTGGTTCCCAAACTGAAGTATTAACATATAATTACTAGCTGAAGTATTAAATTGAAATAAATTTCAACACAAGGCCAAGAAAAGTATGCAATTGCACTTCAACTAAATTAAAATATATAATCACGATTTTGGAGCAATCAAACGATGAAAAATTAACAATGCAGTTTTGTATTGGCAATTTGGAAAATAAAAATCCACTATCAAGAATGACATCAATGACATCATGTTGGATAACATAATTATAATTGAAATTACCATATAATTAGGATTGAAATTACCATATAATTACATCATAGTCGACGGTGGCGACGGCGGCAACGGGATGCCAGATTCGACATTGCTCGAATGTGTCAAAGTGGAGTCTAGAAAACAAGGGAAGAAACTGGTTTTATGTCGCGTGGTCGATGGTCTCGTGACTCCCATGGATATATCCCGCGACCCGCGCATTGAATCATAATTCATTATGCGGTTCGGTTTTATCGGTTTGCACCTTGTGCAAACGGAACTGAATTGGGACTGGTTTTCAACCACTAGAACCGAAACCGTACCAGTCGGTTCGGTTCGGCCGGTTTCGGTTTTTTATGCACACCCCAACCATGACCACTTCCTCGGTTTGGACTTCGATCTAACATACGTACTGAGTTGTCGTATCACAACTCGACGTCCTTTGAGTAGATATATCAGCTCTCCCTTCATCATGAATAGTTTTTGAGATCCACAAGAGCTGGTTGATCAGATTCATACCTTAACCTCCGCAGTACGAGTCCCTCCCATACCGAGGTCGACATGATGCCTAGTCCCTTCAGGCATGACAAAAATGATACCTGATACGGATTTCTCTCACCCATGTGAGGTGAGGTGCTTAGTCCGGTGAGTGGTCAGTCATTTTCTTCTGACTTGTTTCTTGTGACCCCAACTGAGAGTGAGTCTGAGCGACCTATTGATTCAATAATGATGTGTCCCCGCCTATACCGCTCCTCGTGTTATGCCCTGGGTTAGGTAGCACCCCTACCATGGACTCATTTACATGCACCACACCTATAGACCCATTCTTGAGAGTAGCTCTATGCCGCTCTCCCCTTGTCATTATCCCGAGCTACATCACGATCAAGGGCCAAGAGCTTGGTATTGATCTCGTAGTGGCTATTTCATCCATTTATGGGGACACTACCCCTTATGATAGTACTCATCTGGAGGATCATGAACTTATTGACGAGTTTTATGACGAGCCCCTATTAAGCCTCCTGATGAGACGTCACATCCTGGTGAGGATGAGATTCAAGTGAGTTACTCGTTTATGAGTTTTGAGTTATTGGCTCTCTTTCGTTATCATCTCTAGTTTTGCCCTAGAGAATTGATTTTGAGTGGAGTAGTACGTATGCAGGGCCTTCCTTGAGTACACTTGAACATACTTCTGATATTTTGGGGTCCTATCTTGTGACACATCGCACTCTCGATGAGTTTTGGGATGCACTATCTGCCGACCCATCTGACATGTTCTTTCTTTTCAGTGACACTTACCACACTCTAGAGTCACGTCTTCATTCAATGTACATGATTTTCACTCAGGTGGTCATCACATTCGCGATGAATTTTTTATACATACCTCTAGCTACCCTGATGCATCACAATCCCCAAGAGACATTTGACATCTTATGAGTTCATCTTTGAGTGTTGATGTATAACACGGTCATTTGGACACTCGTCGTACACTGGATGAGTTTTTTCTACACCCTACCGAGAGTCCCCTTATAGGCCACCTCATTTTATAAATCTTCAACTCATTGTCAGACTGCCCCATAGAAAGCATGTTGTGTTTGTTGTGTTTCATTTGTATTGTTGGCATGAGTCTGTTACATCATTTCTTCATCATTTGCAAGTGTCTATTGATTTATATGCTCATCATTTGCTTGTGTTACATGAGTCGGTCCGACAAAAAATTAATACTGATAATTAATTCTATAAATCGCATGCGGATGTTCATTGACAAGGGAAGGTAATTCATGAATGTGAGCAGGTGATGGTGAGAATCTGCGTTGCGAGGCTCCGTGTGAGGCCCGCTAAAATTTGAGCGTTAGGAGGGATCCTTATATAATCATGAGACAGATCGAAGCAAATATCTTTGATCTTGATATCCCTGCAAGTATGGGTATCCACCCGGTATTTAATGTTGAAGATTTGACGCCATACTACGAGCCTCGTGAGTATGTGGACCCAAGAAGTGGGGACTCCCAGCCTCCCACACCTCCACTCTCCTTGCCTTACCACCCTCATAGTCCACCTATGTCTGATGGCCACCCGCATGGGGACTCGTCTTCTTTGGTTCCACCTACGACACCGCCGATCGCACCAGGATCCACCACTCGTGAGTTGAGCGTTGAGAGCATTACAAAGACCAGATACCACCAGTACATTCCTACTACAGACGTTGATGACACCCGAATACTTGGCAAAGCTTGATCGATGCACGCCTCAAATTCGACTTCATTATGACCGTCTTCATTCATCGAAGATGAAAGCTTTTCAGTCGGGGGGGCGTTGATTGGCGAGAATACTTTCCCATCGACGACATTTGGACGACCTCTGGGGGGACTCATCGAGTCTTACATAGCATACATCAAAAGAATTTCGATCTCTATTCATCAAAAGATGAATTCTTTCAAGCCGGGGAGAATGATGCGGTGCAGAGATGTGGACCGCAGTGGAGGATGAGTTTTGGGCCTGTTCGGGGCCGTTTAATGACTTATCATATATGACGTGCCTAGATCAATGATCCGGCTCCACATATGCGTCCAGATGTCCGTTGCGAATCAATTTCATATATTACTCTATTTTGTTTGCATTTATTTTGATGTATTTGGGTAGCACCACCTCCAGCCAATCACAGTCGCGGATGGTAGGATGCCATAGTCTCCTCTTTATTATAAATAGAGTGCTTAGTGGCTGTTTATATGCATTGCAGATTTTGGAGAATTGAATCCCAGAATCCTGCGATCATTCCAAGGTGCCGACTTCGTTGAACCCTAGGTGACGACTCTTAGACGTGTTTTTTCCTCCACAATGTATCTCCAAGCCCTAAGCCACTTCTCCCACCGTACAAACCCCTTTTTTGCAGCACCAAACCCCCCAACTTGCAGGCTGCCCGCTGGCTCAGCCTGTCCCTCACCAGTTGATCTCCCCCTACAACATATCTATTGCAGCCGCCCTCCCTTCCTATTCCCAGCAACCGCCAGCCACTCCTCTACCCCCATCAGCCGCCACCAATCTCCCCACAAGACACCGTCACACCACCTCCCCTCCCTACTCCTCCCAGCAGCCAACCCAAACACTACAACCCCAGATCTACCGGCAGCCCTCCCCATTTGTGGATCCACCTCCGACAGTCCCCTTTTTTCAATTCTACCTAGATCTGGGCAGTCCAGCCCAGATCCACCCCTTCCTCTTACCCACTCCACATCCCATAGCCCAAATCGCTCCAAAACACCAGATCCATCCTTTCGATGCCCGGATCCACCCCCACATAGCCGGATCTATTCATTTTCGGCCCGATCCCGCCTTTCACCGCCGGATTTAGCCGCCTACGTCGTCTCCCCGCCTCCAGTTCCCCCTCAGAGTATTGTCAACGCATTTTTGGCTCCGAAATCTCCATTGCCTTGAACATCCCTCTATTCAGTGAGTCACTTGTTGTATTGGACTTGTTAGCACAAGAGAAAAATGATATTCAATTATGAAATAAGTGGACACTCCACTATATATAGGAGTTACAACTATAGAGACATCAAAAGAAATAAAACACCAAAACCTAACACTCCCCCTCAAGTTGAGATTGTGATATCCGTCACACCCAACTTGGATATAATGCTATCAAAACACATATGAGACAAGGCCTTTGTAAGCACATCAATCAATTATTGATTAGAGGGGACAAAAAGAGTGTTAATAACTCCCCTCACTATGTTTTTTTTGATGAAGTGTCGATGGATTTCCACATGTTTAGTGCGATCTTACTGGACTGGATTATGAGCGATGCTAATGGCGACCTTGTTATCACAGTATAGTCGGATGGGGCCTTTGTCATGAATCCCAAGTTCGAGTAAAAGAGATCGAATCCACATTCCTTCACATATTCTCCGGGCCTTAGCCCGAAATTTTTCTTCTGTACTGGATCTGGCAACAACATACTGTTTTTTGCTCCTCAAAGTCACCAGATTTTCTCCAACTAAGGTACAATACCCGGAAGTGGATATACGATCATCAACTGACACTGCCCAATCAACATATTTGAAAACTTCTATGGATAGTTCTTTGTTCGGAGAGAACAAGATGCCACGTCTCGGAGAGGTCTTGAGATATCCGAGAATCCGATGAGCAACATCCAAGTGGTGCGATTTGGGAGCATGCTTGTACTGACTGATAACTCCAACAATATACGATATATCCGGGCGAGTATGAGATAAGTTGATGAGTCTCCCTACCTGGCGGTGAAAGCCACTGATATCCCTGACAGATTCTCCACCATCTCTTCCCAACCTATGGTTCACTTCAATGGGGGTGTCAACAGGTCTACACCCACTCATCCTTGTAGTATCCAGCAGGTCAAGGATGTACTTTCTTTGTGAGATAAAGATATCGTGCTTGGATCTAACAACTTCAATGTCAAGAAAGTACGTGAGGTTCCCAAGATCCTTGACCTCAAATTCACTAGCCAATCTAGTCTTTAGTTTTTCGATTTCTTCCATGTCATCCCCAGTTATGACAATGTCATCCACATAGACTATCAGCGCTGTCAGTTTCCCTTGTGTGCTTTACATATAGGATATGATCAACATTACTCTGTGTATATCAAAATGTCACTGTTGCTCGTTGAAACCTTCTAAAACATGCCCTCAGGGATTGTTTTAGGCTGTAGAGAGCCTTCTTAAGTCTGCATACCTTTCCCTCAGATCCCTCAGAGATAAGACCGGGAGGGAGAGACATAAATTTTCTCTTCCAAATCTCCATGGAGGAAGACATTCTTCACGTCCAAGTAGTTGAGACTTCACCCTTTGCAGGCAGTGCCCGCGAGCAGAATAGGATAAATCCTTGCAACAGTAGCAAAGGTTTCCTGATAATCAATTCTGGCCGTTTGGGTGTATCCTCTGGCCACCAGCCTAGCCTTGTAACAATTCACAAGACCTTGAGAGTTTTGCTTTACTGAAAAAATTTACTTACATACAACCACGGTCTTGCCTTGAGGAAGGTAAACAAGGTCACATATGCAATTTTTCTCAAGGGCTATCATCTATTCCCACATAACATCTTTTCACTTTTGATGCCTCGGAGCTTCCTGCCACAAAGTGGGTATGGTAATGGTGGCTAGAGAACTGACAAAGGCTTTATGCCGGGAAGACAATGAGTCATAAGTCACATAATGAGATAACAGATGACGAGTGGAAACACGACTACCTTGAAGACCAGTGGATGAATCAGGCATAGATTCTGGTACAATGTGTCCAAGCTGACTGTTTGTGCCCCTTCGTTGACAAGTATAAACCTGGAACGGAGGAGTAGGGCGAGGTGGTAGAGACGGAGGCAGAACCACATAAGGAATAGCAGGCTGATATGGAGGATATATAGGTAGGGGAATGGCTGAGGAGCTTACTTCCATGGTACCGGTCTCCCCCTGAAGAGAGCTCCCGTAATAAGAGTCTGATTCATGGATGGTGACATCCATGGAGACAAAAGTCTTACTGGTCTCGAGATGAAAACACTTATACCCTTTTTGGGTGTTCGAGTAACCAATGAAGACACATCGAAGTGCCTGAGGATCAAGCTTAGAGGTGTGATGCATATGGACAAAACACAACCAAAGATACGAGGAGTGAGCTCACTAGGGAGGATATGGAGAGCTTCTACCAGAGTTTTGTGGTTGAGGATACGAGTTGGTAGACGATTAATCAGATGCGTAGCCGTGAGGACATCGTCCCCACAGTAATATTTGGGCAGGTGCATCTGAAGTAATAAACAACGAGCGACCTCTAGGAGGTATCGATTCCTACGCTTGGAGACCCCATTCTGGGCAGTAGTGTACGCACAAGATGTTTGGTGGATGATACCCAAGTCATAAAGGTAGCGTTCAAAGTGAGAGTCAATGTACTCACCACCATTATCACTTCGTAATACACACCCAGTGGTATTGAATTTGGTGGTAATCATTTCATGAAAATGTTGAAAAAAAAGGAAAAACATTAGATTTGCTTTTCATTAGATAAACCCATGTGCATCTAGAAAAATAGACGATAAAAGTACCAAATCATTTGCACCCAGAACTAAAAGCAGCAGGGCTAGGGGCCCAAACATCAAAATGAATAATCTCAAAAGGCGTAGCACAGCGAGGGCACATTCGAGGAAGAGATGCCCACTTGTGCATACCCAGTTCAGACATTACAACAAAAAATGTTAAAAACAGACCACGACATAGAAGGAAACAATAATTTCATAACATAGAGAAGGATCTCCAAGGCGACAGTGTCAAAAATCCAAAGTAGAAGACAAAGCGACATGCAGGGCATGCATAGTAGAAGCCGAGCTAGAGCGGTCAACCAGGTACAATCTATCACACAGTTTACCAGAGCCAATCACCTTCCCAGCCGTCAGATATTGAAAGATACAAGGAGAGGGGGAAAAAGTCACCGAGCAATGTATAGAGTTAGTCAATTGACTAATAGACAAAAGATTTTGAGTAAATTTAGGAACATGAAGAATGAACGAGAGAGAGGAGCATGGAATGGTTCTTTGACAGTAATAGAGGAAAAGGAACCATCAACAACACTCACTTTGTCACAACTCGACAACAGAGAGCATGATACATAACCTGAAGCAGTTCAGTCATATGATCAGTGGTTCCGCAGCCGATGATCGACTGGGTGGTGGTGCGGCTAGAAGCAGAATGAGCACCCGGGGCCCTCTGGTGGGCATATGAGGATGATGAAGTAGAAGTCTCCGAAAGATGACCTTGCATGAGATGACAAAAGGCAAGAATTTCGTCCGAAGAGAGAGCTGAAGGGGATGTCAGAGAGTACATATCATTAGAAGCATTAAAGAGATGAGCAGAGCAGGGTTGGGAATGATGGCCCAGAGAGCGACCATAGGCAAGACCACCACGAGTAGCTGGACCCCCTCTGGGTGGGGGAAGCCGTGGAGCTTGAAATAGATTTCCTTTGTATGACGGTCCTTCCCGCAATAATCACAGATCAGGTGATTGTTTTCCCCATACTTGGGCGGTAAGTCACGAGGAGGACGCCCACCAGAGCGAAAATGAGCGGCCAGAGAAGAGCAGGGCTAGGAATGTCGGCCCGGAGAGCGACCATAGCCACGAACACCACAAGTAGCTGGACCCCCTCGGGGTGGGGGAAAGCCGTGGAGCTTGAAACAAATTTCCTTTGTATGACGAGCCTTCATGCAATAATCATAGATCAAGTGATCTTTCTTCTCAGACTTGGGCTGTAAGTGACGCAATGCGAATCTAGAGGCGACGAAAAATCTGCGACCTAACTATGCAAATGTCCGACGGTTAGATCACAATTCGATAATAAATACAAAATCACATGCAGACAATTTCACAGCAAGACAAAATAAATTAATTAAGCGGAACAAGCTTAGGCTTTCCCCCGCGTGGAGGGTCAAAGCACGAGCGCGCGACGAATAAATTCTTCCTGCAGTTAGAGATTAATCCATGCACAAATAACTATAATTAACTGAATACCCAAACAATCATGTAATAAACTACTGTAACAATGTTTTACAACTAAATACCAATACAAAAACACAATATGAATAATAAGGTTGCTGTAAATAAAATAAATATGAATATTGGAGAACTCAAAGAGGGGTTCTGGTGGTTGGTGGACCGGATCAGGTTAGGGAAGGCTGGTTGGGGGATTAGGAAGGCTGGATCAAAGAAGTGGCTGGATATGGGGTAAAAAGCCCAGATCTGGACAAATTTGATGATGACCGGTTGTTGGGAGGTGGATCCACGTGATCAGGAGTAATGACAACAAATAAGGAAAGAGGTGGCGGCTGGTTATGGCTGGAAAAATTCAGATCCGGGCTGTTTTGAAAAATTCAGATCCGGACTGGACAACAAGGAGGGGGAGTTTGTGAGGGGGTAGCGGGCTGGATCTGATGGGGAAAAGGCGGGGAACAATGGCTGTGCAGGGAAACAAGGAGGCGGTTATGATAGGGGTGGTTGGAGGGACAATCCGGGGAGGCCGACAACTGATTTGTGGTGGAAGAGAGGGTGGTGCGGTGGGCTGGCCGGGCTGGGCTGCATGGAGAAATTCCTGCAGGGAGGCTGGACAACAAAATAGGAAAGGTGCAGGTGGGAAATAAAAAGATACAAGACCTTACCCAAGGAGTCGTCACCAAGGGGTTCCACGGAGTTGGCACTGCGGAGGAGATCACCGGAATGAAGGAAGACACTCTCTTCTCCAAACATTCAGCAATGAGAAATGACGACATCCCTAAACCATCTATTTATAAGAAATAAAAATTAGGGCACCCAGAATCAATGACTATGATTGACCGTTTGTCTCGGGGACAAAACTAAATGAAATAAAATCCGAAAAGTACAAAACTCTATATGAAATTGATTCGCAATGCGAATCCGGACGCATCCACGGAGTCGGATCGTTGATCCGTGCACGCCATATATTGGTAAGTCTCCAAATCAACCCCGAATGGACCCAAAGCTCGTCCTCGACTCTGCTCTACATCAATCTCCCCGGCTTGAAAAAATTCATGTCCCGATGAATAGGGATTAAAGTTCTCTCGTTGTATGCCAGGTAAAACTCGAAGAGGTCCACCGGAGGTCGTCCAAGTGTCGTCGATGGAAGAGTTTCCTCGCCAATCAACTCCTCCGGAATTAAAAAATTCCATCTCCAATGAATGGATACGGTCGTACTGAAGTCGAAGTCCAGGGCGGGTCGATCAAGCTCTGCTGGTAGCATTCATGTGTCGTCAATGAAGGGTCGTCCGCGCCAGCAAACCAGGTAACGACACACAAGACCGTCTGTAAAGGGGACAGACTCATGCGTAAAGATCTCAGTGATAATCTCATCTCTCAACACAGTAACAGAAGGATCTGGTGGGATCTGGGGTGCCAATGGTGGAACCGTTGATGATTGGATTCCGGGTAAATGAGGGTCAGAAATGGGCTGAGCACGGGACAATGAATGTGGTGACAAGGGCTCGAGGGTGGACTGAGTGGTGGGTGGTAAAGGCTCAGGAGGGACACCAAGATGTGGGCCCGAATACTCGTGAGGTGCAAAATATGGCTTCTGGTCCTCGACATTGAACACAGTATGAGTACCCATGCTCGTGGGGATTTCTAGCTCATAAGCATTTGTCCTGATGCGTCTCAGGACTGAGTAGGGACTCATTCGCCTACCACTCAAGCTTTTAGCAATCCTCACACAGAGCCTGACAACACAGATTCTTACCATCACCTGCTCGTCTTCATGAAGTACCTGCACTTGCCAATGAACATCCACATGTGATTTACAAGATTTATTAACAATATGGATTATTCGTCAAACCGACTCATGACACACATGCGAACGATGAATAAACAACACAACGACTCATGCAAAAGAAGACAAATGACTCAACAGACTCATGCAAATGATACAAATGACACATGATCGACACGACGTACTTGCTATGGGAAAGTCTAATAATGACCAAAACGTCTCTAAACTAAGGTGGCTAATCAGGGGGCTCTCTCGGTAGAGTGTAGAAAAACTCATCCCGTGTGTGACGAGTGCCTAGATGATCGTGAGAGACAACTATAATCAAATACGGGCTCGTAAAGAGCCAAATGTCTCCCAGGGAACGTGACACATCCGAGGGCTCACCAGGAGCTGTGTACGAGAAGTCATCGTGAGTGAGGCGACCACCTGAATAAAGATCGTGCACATTGACTAGAAGACGTGAATCTTGAGTGTGGTGAGTGTCCCCGACAAGGAAGAATTCATCGGGTGAGTCAGCGGGTGGCGTGCTCCAAAACTCATCGAGGGTGCGATGCGAAGGTAGGCTCCCAAATATGTCTATGTTCAAGCGTACTCAAGGAAGACCCTACATACGTTATGCTCCACACAAGATCAACTCTCTGGGGCAAGGCCATAGATGATAGCGAAAGAGACACCAGTAACTCAAAGCTCATAAATAAACGTCTCACCCGAATCGCATCCTCACCAGGATGTGATGTCTCATCAGGAGGCTCAACAGGGGGTCATCGTAAAAGTCATCACTAGGGTCATGATCGTCCATGTGAGTACCATTGTCAGGGGTTGTGTCCCCGTGAATAGGTGACATTGTCACTACGAGATCAACACCAAGCTCTGGGCTCTCAGTCATGATGTGACTCCGAGTAATGACAATGAGAGAACGACACAGACCTACACTGAAGAATGGATCCGTGGGTGCGGTGCTAACTAACCCAGTGTATGGCAGAGGAAGAAGGGTTGGTGAGGGACACAACACTACAGACTCAGTAAGTCACTCAGGCTCGCTCTCAGTTGGGGTCACAAGAGACAGGTCAAAAATAAGAGATATGTCACTCACTGGGCTAAGCACCTCACTGGGGTGAGAGTAATCCGCATCAGGTATCACTTCTGTCGTGTTTGACAGGACAGTTGTAGGCGTTGTGGTGACCCCAGTATGGGAGTGACTCGTACTGCAGAGGTTAAGGTAAGAATCCCATCGAGCAGTTCTTGCGGATTTCAATGACTGTTTATAACGAAGGGCGAGCTGATATGTCTGCTCGAGGGACTCCGAGCTATGATAAACTCCCTGAGTACGAATGTCAGATCGAAGCTCAGACCGAAATCTGGTATAGGTCATGGCTGGGTCCTCTCGGATATCGATCGTCACAACTAACTCATCAAAGCGATCCTTGTACTCAGCGACAGACATGAATCATTGCTGAAGGAAAAATAATTGGTCGAGCAAGCGACTCCGATACGACGAAGACAGTCTTGTTCACGGGTCCTCTCAACGCTAGACTAGTAAGCCCTCGCGTGATCTAAAAGTCTAAGTTTCGCAAACTTGACGTGACGCTCACCAAATAACTCAAAATGATCGAGATAATATTTCATATCCACGAGTCAATAATTAAAAGACTCGTGACTCGATGAGCCGTCAAAGGAAGGGGCAGCAATACGAAACTAACTCTCAGGATCTCTTTCAGAATGACTATCCTCATAATGATCATCCCTAAGGTAATTGGGTCGTGTCGAATGATCAACACGATCTGCTCACGTGCAAGGATATGAACGACCACAATCATCATACTGATCGTCACTAGTGAAGTGGGGTCGTGCCAATGGGTCAACGCGATCTCTTAAAGTGGTGTGCTGCGATCGAGAATAATCGTCGTAATAACGTGAGGGTGTCTTTGACGAGGCTCTATAAGTGCGTGTGTAAGTGGACTCGAAATAACGATGATACATAGACATGACAAAAAACATATAGACTCTACGACTGCGCATCAAAAAGTGTGTAACTTGGTTGCGCGCAACCTCCGACCTGTGGGTTATGGGCCACCACGCTTCCGCTGCACAAGAGCAGGAAATGAGCAGCAAGAGCAGAGACTTTTGAGGTAGTATCAGAATGTAAAGTCCGGCAACGATCGGATTTTTGCTGAACAAGACTGTAGACCTCTGACAAAGAGGGAAGAGGAGACTACCTAAATATTTGGACACTAATTTGATCAAAATCACGATACAAGCCATGCAAAAACTCAAAGATCTGATTACGTTCTTTACGAGCCCGGACAAGAATTTCGTCCTCAGGGGAGATGGGAGTGAGCGCATCAAAGTGATCATACTCTTGATATAGCTGAGTAAACTCCAGGTAGTCGGACGACGGAGAGCGATCTCCTTGCCGCAACAGGAAAATTTGGTGGCAAAGTTGAAAGATCTGAGCAACATTGTTCTGGTAGGAATAGGTAGCCTCGACACGTTGCCAATTATCAGCGACAATGTCCAAAAAGAGATAATTCCGTGCATTACATTCTTGCATGGAGTTGAGCAACCAGGACATCATCAGGGAGTTTTTCGACTCCCATTGAGACCACTCAGGAGAGGTCAAAGCTATAGCAAGCATAGTGCCATTGACATAACCAAACATACGACGACTCTTTAGGGCAAGGGTAATGAAACGAGCTCATGACAGACAGTTGATGCCATCATGTTTCATGGTGGTGATCTGAGCCCTATGATCATGTAGAGGGCGGCTAGAGCCTAACGCGGATACTGGAGAGGAGCCAGACGACAAAGAGCCTGCTTCTACATTCTCGTTCATATCAACGACGAAAAGAAACTTCAGAAGAGCACACACTAGACCAAAGAAGCACCAAATAAAGCAATGCTCATAGAAAGAGGCAGTCGACGAGGGTTCAGAGCCATGAACACTTGCAGTGGAAGGAAGGTGTCATCCCCACAATAAGGAGGACTGAATGCCAAGAAAAAAAGAGAGCAGGACTACAAAGACATTTAAATGGGCAGCGCTAGAGGGGAGACTGGGCGTCGACGTCCTGGCCCTAGGCAGAACAAAGAGAAAGAAAGGGAGGCGAATACGGAAGCCTCCCGACTAGAGACGGGGCAAGGCAAAGAAGGGGGAATCATAAGAGGGAGGCACTAGTGGGGGAAGGTCGGAGCAGACGGAGGTGGCGCAATCAAGAGCGACCGAAGCGTGCGAGGGCGGTGCGAGCAGAGGCAGAAGGTCGCGAGTGCGGCCAAGAGGACGAGCCGATTATGGAACGTCTTGCTTTGATACCATGTTAGCACATGAGAAAAATGGTATTTAATTTTGAAATAAGCGGACACTCCACTATACATAGGAGTTATAACTATAAAGACATCAAAAGAAATAAAATACCAAAACTTAGCAGGACTATTATTTTCAGCATTATTATTATAGTTGGATCTTATGCTTGTTTGAATCTCTTGTATTATGGTTGTTGGGTTTTAAATTATTTTGTGATTTGCAGGATTTATTCGCCGCGCGCTTTACTTTGGCTCTCCACGTGGAGGAAAGCCTAATACGCTTGTTTAAACGAATTATTATGTCTTTGCTATGATCATGTGCGTGCGTTTAAATTATTTCTTGCTTAACTTGAATTATCTGTCGTACTTTGCATTACATGTAGGATTAGGGCAACATTACATCCGCCACCTATTCGTCCTGCGTCAGTTTTTAGTTGTGAGCTTGGTGAGTTTGGAGGCGCCAACTTTCAGGATAATACTCGAACGTTGGAAGTTGTCAATTGCAAGTGCGTTTGGAAGAAATTGATGCTGCCGGGTTAAGATGAAAGAGTGCTAGAAGGAGAAGACTGCCATTTTACTGAGATGAAGAGCACCTACCCCTGAGTATTTTACTTTTTTTCAATTTCCTAGAATAAATATTAAAAAAGCGGGGATAGTTGATTGCTTAGAATTGTTGGCCATTTGACAAGTCACCTTATTTTTTTAGCGTGACTCTTAACCTTAATTATTAAAGACGCAAGGCACACCAATGAGCAAAGGGATTTTGAAGCCTAGGCTCAAGATGCAAATGTGCGTCTAACGAAGACAAGACAACCACATTCATTTTTAATAATCATCATCAAATATCACTTATATATTCTTGATCAGATTTTTCATCTATTCTACTCATTAATCATTCATTACTATCATTGATTATCTCTTAAAAAATAGAATTAATGTGGTCCCTTGAATCATTCATAAGTCTCAACATTCAATTATATTTCACAAATACTAAATCTTGCAAAAATTATTGAGTACATTCATTATTTCTTTCTTTATCTTGAAAAAAGAGTTTATAACAAAAATCACATCCACACACACCTTTTATGATCTAAAAGCGCAAACCTATGAATATGGAGAACATTGAGCCTTAGGAGCACCTTCGACGACATAACTCTTAACATTGGCAACATTTGTCACGGAGAAGGAAGAAATTGATGTAGTACTGAAAGCTCAGTGATTAATATTTTGTTGTGCAATGGAAGAGGTACAATTGTGATGCATAAGACAGACATCTCATCCAAATAAGTCGTGACTATAACAGCTCCACTCAAGTGCCCCAACAAAAAATTGCTGGCTCGATAGATGAACATAAATCAGTATGCAAGTGCAATGATCCAAATTCATTCAATTTAAGTCGCAATAAGGTTGAAGGTTCTACATTGTATCTTCTTGCATCATCTAAGATCTGCCCATGGATGACCTACATGTTGAGGTTTTCTATTTATACATAAATATAAGCATTAGCAAAGAGGAAGGGGAACCAAATTGAGGCCTCAAAAGTTCAATTTCCTTCATCCATTTGTAACTTTGATTGTTGGAGAGGGAGTTCTTCTCAATGTTGGGTTAGCGCAGGGACCTCCTTACAGTAAGAGGTTCTCTTTTATTTCTTGATTGAAATTCTCTCAAGAACAATTTTAGTTTCAGTAGTTGGGAGAGGGTGTTTATGGGAGGGGGGAAGAGCTTTACTGTCTGGCTGAATAGTTTGTCATGCTTTGTCTTCCAACAATCTATTTTCTAGTCAGAACAATTCATTGTGATTCTAAATAATTTTGTTGTACGCGTTTCTCTGTGACACATGATGAGTCTATATGTGACAAGATCGTGTTGCCCTAATCTTAGATGCAATTCGACCAATCACAAATAAATGCCAAGGTCCGTGACAAACCCAAAAATGATAATGCAGATGTGGGGAAGTTGACACCACACGACCGATGAATGGAAAGCTCACAACATAATCCGTAATACAAATGCAACATCTCAATCTTGCAATTACTTATGACGTTCAATTAATTAAAAACGCTTATTTTAAAGCCTTGCACTAACATCAAATTGATCAAATATATGTAAAATTTAGAATAATTATTGGACGATTAGAGCACACACACATAAGAATAGAAAAGCTAAATTAATTTAACAAGATATTACTAGCAGTAAAATTGCATTCATACAATATAAGGGCATTGAAAACTAAAATGTAAAACTCACCAAATGAGGTGGCTGTCAGCATGGTGGATTTAATCTAGTGAAGTAGTGGTGTCTGTCTGGGCAAGGTATGTTGTTGTTTATGGTAGCGAGGGTCTGGTTGTGGGGATATTTAGAGTTTTGGGGGTTGTGGGTGCTGAACAATAGTTAGTGAGGTTGTTTGAAGGTTTGGCTAAGGCCTGCAGATGACCTGGATTGATGCAACAGTAGGGAGGGGCTAGCAAAGGAGCTTAACTGAGATGGGAGGGATATGGAAGGGAAGTATTTGGTTTGATAGAGGTAGAAAAGTAGGAAACTATAGATGATCGGGATAGATACAACAATAGGGCGGGGCTAGCAAATGAGCTTAACTGAGATGGGAGGGATATGGAAGGGAAGTATTTGGCTTGACAGAGGTAGAAAAGTAGGAAACTGCTAATTGATGGCAAATGTGAGCAGACCGACGATTCGGGGTGAAAGTTGAGTTGAGCTTGCTCGAAAGCTCGATGAGCTGACTCGAAAAAAACACGACTCGAACATGAGCACGTGGAGCTCGAGCTCGATTACTAGTCAAGATCGAGCTCACATAAGCTAGAAAGCTCGTTGGCAGCTTGACTCGAGCTCGCGAGCTAGATACTCGAGCTCGATAGTAGGTATTGAGCTCAAGCTCAAGCTAGAGCCAGATTAAAATGAGCTCGTCGAGCTTGAGCTCGAGCTCGAAATGACTAGCTCAAGCTTGAAAATTTTGCCAAGCTCGACTCGAGCTCGACTCGTTTGCTCCCCTACCAACGACTATAGAGGGTGCTAGGAGGTGATGAGGTGACGAAGGTCTGTGGGAAGGCTGGTGGCGGTTGGAAGGGTTCTCGAAGACGGGGAAGGCTTCATGAGGCAGATGTGAGGGGGGAATTGGGGGCTGGAAGGTTTCCCGTGGACGGGTAAAGGTGGCTTGTGGCGGATCCGAAGAAGGGATCGACCTTCAAAAGTGTTTTCTTGGACGTGGATGGCGGCAGGAGAGGGAGTTGGCACTCCGGAGGTGGAAACCTGCGTCGTGCTGCAAGTGGCTCTCTTCGTCGTACCGAGAGTGAAGATCGAGCGGCTTTCTGTGTTGAAGCCAACTCTCGATGCATATATACATATTTATGATACTGATACCATTTGTAAAACTCTTCTCCTGGAAATTGAACACTGCTAATGGGAGCCTTATACCCAGAGTAACCGTTCTGCGGTAGTACTGGCACATAGGTCAACCCCTATCACATGACGCTTACCCTGTCTGACAAACACCATCACATTACCATCAATTCATATTTAGCAGAAGTATAAAGTATATAAATCACACAGACACCCAGATGCCACATAATATAAGCATAAGATAACACCCTTATAGTCTAAGTAAAGGAAAACGGAAGTACGGGCTAAGCATGCCCTAGATCAAGTCCATATCTAAATATAAAACAAATCCTCACATCTCTCTCCTCGTTCTCTGGTGTAGTAGTCGCAGTATTAATGACTGGTACCATTGGAGTCACTGCTACAGGCTCAGGGTGGCCTTCCAGTCGGTGTGGATGTTGATGTCCGTACTGCCATTGGTGGTTGCAACTAAAGAATTAGTAAACGATTAAATGGTTTCCTCTTTTCCTCCTTCACTTCCAATGCATCCTAAAGCACCAGGTGAAAGGAAAGAAAATAAGTATCTGCAATGCTAGCGCAGACATGAGAATAAAGGAGTATATTTATAACCATCTAAACACTAAAATGTTGCAAGTAATAGTAACTTATTATATAAAATAATTTTATATGCATATATACATATTTATGATATTGATACCTATACATACTAATTATGAAAACTATTATTGAGGAATTGAAATTGATCCAAGTTTGACTCGCCTCAAAGTTTTGATCGAGTTAGATTTTTCTTGGTTTGTGACCTGAATCATTTGTCTCAATTAAATCAAAGTTTAATCTATTATGTGATCATTTTTTATTTAATAATATTAAATCTTCGACCTAAAATTTCATCTCTTAATTAAATACAATGAAAAAACCCGCGGGTATTGGGGAATTTGTTGTGTGTTCAGTTGTAGGAGCGAGTCCACAGTCAATACAAGATAGGATCAAATGTTGGCTTGAAAAATTTCATCCTTCTAGCTCTTCTTTGGTTCTCAATTTTGAGAGAAGGATAGAATAAGGGAGTAAGGAGCTTTAGAAACAACTAGAGCTCTCAGCTTTGTGAGAGCAATTCCGATGAATGGTGAACTAGAATGAGCGAAGAGTGAGTCCCCGACATTCCATGAGGTTGGTGAATGGCATTGACATTTCCGTGAGGGGCTACCTTAACTAAAATAATAGAATAGATAACTTGCATACTCTCATTAACGATCTAATGAAATATGAATGACAAAATGCAAAAGACACCCCCCTCCCACCGCCGCTCCCTCCCAACAAAAAAAAAGGAATTTACAAAGATACTTGAGACAATGAAACAACATATTTTATCTAGGACCCGGCGGACTAATTAGGCACGCAACCTTAAAGGTGAGCTCAACACAAGATATTGGCTTACCGATCTGATCAGAGAGTTCCACAGAAATGAAAATTCGAACCTAGGTCCCGATGCAAACAAAGAGGTCATGCATGCGAGGATATTTATCTACTTGGGCTTCGATGGGTCTATTATAGCTATGAATAATGAGTTGAAAGATAAATTTGTGAAGGTGAATAGTGTTACTGATATGGTTATTACCATTAGAATAAGTATTAGCAATGGAAACTCATATATGATTAACAATTATGGTTTTAAAGTAGGATTACAAGATAGTCTAAACTTCTTTTTCAAGAAGGGATAGATGAACTACTTCACCACATACCTAGGAGAAAATGGTACTTCTGATGGAAACTTAAATAAGCAATTTTTTTTAGTTGATGATCTTCGAGAGCATGAATTTGGATATTGAACTGAAGTGAGACGTAGCTTGCTTATACATTTGGCAGTGGGCACATATTTTACGAAACTAGAGCACTTAAAGAAATGGAGATACCAAATAACAAATTATACTTTTTTGAAGTACAAGGGTAGAACTTTTGTTTTTATAAAAGTAGTCATGTAATTTAGGAAGATGCATTTATGGATGTATATCTCAAAATTAGGATAAATGTGATATGATGCCTAGTTCCATTAAGAAGAATGTCCTAGAAGTTTTATGGGATTCTGAACGTAGATCCCACATTGGTAAGGAAACATGATGATTGAGCAAATATTTAAATATTATCATGGAAAGAAATGTACTTTTAAAGAGTAAAAATATTTATTTCTATTGATGGCTTATAATAATTACACGAAACTTAGAAGTCCTTCAAAGATTATAGTGAGAAAAACAAAATTTATAGCTCATGATAATTTTTATATTTGTTAGATGCCATAGAAGGATAAAATGGGTTAATAACAAAAGAAAGAGATGCTACATTCAGACACTCAAATCTAGGTTAGATTAGTAAAAGTGATGATATGTATAGCAGTTTAAGTATTATCAGAGGTTTAAGTGGTGCCTATGTGTGATGGGTTTAAAATTTTATGGATCTATTCTACAAATGGACATAAACGTTGATATAGCTTCTAGAGTAAAATTCTGTATGGGTATGTTGGATAAGTGCCTTTAGTAAATCTTTAAATAAGGAGGATGTCATTTTGATGACAAAGTATATTTATTTAAATTTGTTTTGTGGAGAAGTACCTGTTATTGTGGTGTTCTTACTAGAAGCCACCTCCATCTCTATCATAGAAGATTTAGATCAGTCACCTGAAAACAGCATCTTACACACACACACACACACACACACACACACACATCCTTTGGTAACATTTTTTCAATTTTACCCCTTTTAATATAAATTTTTGAATTTGTTATAAGTGAATTAATTTGTATTTTTTTATTTAATTTTATAAAGTGTGTGCTCTCCCCCTCAATTTCTGTTAAGTTTTATATTTGACGTGACACTTTTATGTGAATGACGAACAAATGATGTATTGTCGCGCATTGTACATTTTATATGTTGGTAATTCATTCATCCACATAGGGGCTTGATTACAACATGACTCAAAGACACCGATAGCCGGTGTGGGACTAAACCCAAACACACATAAAGACTCTAATAACCCGACATTGACCTGATAATTCCAATATTACAAAACACATTGAAGTGAACTCTCATTTTGTATGAGAAAAACTTTTGAATATAGCTCAATTCTTTCACTAATTTCTTATGCCACAAAAGTTCACACATGGTTTGAGTCATAATTCTAAATTCAAATTCAACACTTGATCTTGCTATGATCTGTTATTTCTTGCTTTGCATGGTAAATTTCCTCCCACAAAGATGCAATATCCTCTCGTAGTTCTTCTATAGAAAAGGATCCTGCCCAATATGCTTCAGAGAAGCTTTGGACGGAAGGAGAAACAAGGCTCTCGACCATCGATGTGATCAAAAAATGAGTTGTGCAATCAACATCTAGATCGACGATGCAGTCGACAGAATAGGGAAGACGACGAACAAATCATCGCTATTAGCAGTCTGAGAGAAGAGATTATATTAAAGGAGTGGTTGGATAGACATCTATTGATGATAATTCAAAATAATTTTAGGTGTTTTGTGCATGTAGAAAGGGTAGATAATGCAACTAGTAGATCAAATTGACGTTAGAGGATTGGGATGGCGAAGGGTAGACCTAAGCTAATATTGATAGCTGATCAGAGTGCTTTGGGCTATGAAACACAGTTACTTCCCCAAAGGTAGCGTGCCGGTACCTGAAACGTATCTGGTACCAGTACGTACCCGATACCCGACGAATGCACCTATGTGGACACACTTGAACTTAGCACATCATTCTACATATTTTGATAGGAGTCTATTTTTCTAGAGTAAATAAAAGTTGGCTCTATGCTAGGAAACGTTGTTATGTCCAATTAAGTTGTGTATTTGTGCCGAGTATGTTAAGTTTCTGGTACTAGCACGTTTCTGTTACAAGTACGTGTATTGAACGTGTTGGTACGACACAAGTTATTAACAAAACGGCTAACTTGTCTCTAGACTAAGCGGAGATTGAAGATGTTGATATTCAACAATGAAGTTGATCTCCAACAATGAAGAAGAAAAACAAGACTGATGAGTAGATATAAGTTTAATTTTATTTCTTTTGGTTAAACATATAAGATGTTAAATTTTGTAATATTCACGAGTGCTTAATGTTTGAAAATTTCATGTTATGTTGAATTGATTTGTGGATTTGTACTTCAAGTTATGATTTATGTTTGATATTTTGAGAACTAATTATTACACTTGTGATATATATATATATATATATATATATATATATATATATATATATATATATATATATATATATATATATATATAATATTTGTTATAACGTGTCGTGTCACACCCGTAAAATTTTTTTTATTTTGGCGTACCGTCGTACCGGGTACGTATCGTATCCGGTACCCGTACATGTACCGATGCTTCCTAGGCTTTGGGCAAAATGATTTTTTTTTTGAAAATATAGGTTATGTCATTTGGTAAAGTACATGCCCACATATCTTATTTTTTCCGACATACTTGCCAACATGACTATAATGAAAATATCACTAGTTATTTTATTTATTGTAATGCTAATATTTTGCATGCTTAAATCACCTCTACGTGTTGCATTATGTATGCGTAACTAGATTAGACTTATAATTTATTCTAACAATTAAGTTAGTAAAAGTATTATATTATATCTTTGTTAGTGTATATTAAACAAAGTTTTAAACTATTCGCACATTATAGTTAATAACTTTTTTTATTGAGCACAAGATAACTCTTAATTCTTTTTTTACTTGCTATATTGTTTAGTATCAAGTAAATAAAATTATTGTACAATGCTAGATATATTTTACACGGTATTGTTTTTATAATTATTTTGCGCACTTGTCAGTAGTAGTCGTTATCTGTTACTAATATTGTTTCTTTTTATAATTGTATATTTTTATAATTATTTTGCACATGAGAACTTATTTTCCATCGAGCACATTTGACTTTTAATTTTTCTTTACTTGCTATATAATTTAGTATCATGCAAATAAAATTTTTCTACAATGTTAGATATATTCTACACTGTATCTTCTTATAATTATTTTGCATAATTGCCAGTAGTAGTCGTTGTTACTACTTAATGATATTGTGTTTTGTTACCCTCTGACTTTATTTATGAGATATGAAATTTTGATATTGAAAATATCCCAGACATACTTCCGACATCCGACATTTTAATAATCAATCTGAGATGTCACAAACATCCAATATTTTCAATCTTTGTTTTGACAAGGAATCTATTGAACACATTTGGCAGCAACTAACAAAAATTGGAAATGAATCATAAATCCTGCCCGAAATTGTTGGGATAATACTAATGATATTGTTAAGCTTATTTTTTTTGTTCATTAACCATTTTTTTCACCTCTACTAATGATAGTTTTATGAGATTGCACCTTGTGTTTGTCTTTTTTTTTCCTTTGATTTTTTCTTCCTTGAACTTGTTTGAATCGGTGCAGGTACGAGAATGTGATTGCCGCAACTGATCTATTGCCTGAACTCTTAAGTGCTGCAATGCACAGAACAATGACCACTGTTACACCCAGCGGAAGATTTTTTTGTGCAGTTGCTTTTGCTTACAGTAGAAATTTACTGAAGAAATACAGAGATGTGTCCAGCGTTATTAGATGGGAAAAAAATTTCAGAGCTACTTGTGACCAGAGGCTCCTTGCAGATCTTGACTCTGGCCGCGTACTTGATGGAGAGGTGGGATTCTCTTCCGGAATTTCTGGAGGGATCAGTGATTTTGATGAATTTATACGCCAAAAGATTACTGGTAGAGTTTCACGAACTGGAACAAGCATGAAAGAAATAGTGCAAAGGCATGTTGAGGAAGCTTTGCACTACTTCTATGGAAAAGAGAGAAAGCCTTTTGCTGCCACTAATGCTAATTCTAAAAATTCCACTGAAAAGTGGGATGATGCTTATCAAGTAGCACATGAGATAGTTACCGGACTAAGTGATTGCATTAGGCAAAATGGTGGCGTAGCTCTTGAAGGAGATCCATCTATAGTAGCTTCTGCAGTATCATCAATTGTTGGTAATGTTGGTCCATCTGTAGCTAAAGTACCAGATTTTATAAGCTGCAACTACCAAAATCTTTCTTCCACAACTACATCATTGAATTGTGTTCGCTATATTTTGTTCATTCATATAATCTCACTTTGTTTGCTTAAAGAAGCTCTCGGTGAACGGCTTGGCCGTGTATTTGAGATAGCTTTAGCTGCGGAAGCTTCTGCTGCTATTTCAGGTTCACTATCTTCAGTAAAGTCTCATCGAAATCCATATCAACCTTCTCCTGAAGCCCACGATATTAGTACAAACCATTCAAATGAAGTATTGAACAATTCTGGTAATTTTGTGGGTCTAAGGGTTGCAAAAGCCACCGCTGCTGTATCATCACTTGTTCTTGGGTCTATTGTTCATGGGGCTGCTAGCTTGGAAAGGATGATCACGGTTTTTAAATTGAAAGAGGGTTTGGATCTTATTCAGTTCATTAGAAGTGCCAGATCCAGTTCAAGCGGGATATCCCGGTCTGTTGGCAATTTTAAAATGGAGCATAGTGTTGAAGTTCTTGCACATTGGTTTCGTCTGCTTGTTGGGAACACTAGAACGGTTTGTGATGGGTTGGTTTCAGAAATCCTTGGTGAATCATACATAATTGCTCTATATAGGATGCAGCGAATACTTCCTCTTAATTTGGTTCTCCCTCCTGTATATTCAATATTTGCTATGGTTATCTGGAGACCTTATATTCTCAACAGTAATATTGCAACTCGTGAAGACATTCACTTCTATCATCACTTATCTTTGATAATTAATGAAGTAATTAGCCACCAGCCATTTCGTGGTTTATGTTTCCAGAACACTCATGCTTTTTATGATCTTCTGTCCAGTGATGTAGGCGATTCTGAGTTTGCCGCAATGCTTGAGCTTCATAATCCAGATAAACAGTTGAAAGCAAGGGCATTTGTTCCTCTTAGAGCAAGACTTTTTCTGAATGCTCTCATTGACTGTAAAATGCCTCCTAATACGTTACTTCAAGAGGATGGATCTTTCGTTTCTGAGCCCATGGAAGCACTTAAATATGTGGAGATGGAGCAGAATCTTTTAAATCAACTTGTGCATGTTCTAGATACCTTGCAACCTGCAAAATTCCATTGGCAGTGGGTAGAGCTGAGACTTCTTTTGAATGAAAAGGCTCTTCTTGATAAAATAGACATGAAAGACATGTCTCTTGTTGAGGGCATTCGGTCACTGGCACCAAATGCTGATAATTTTACTGTTTCTGAAAGTGACAAATTTTTATCTGAAATAATCCTTACAAGAATTCTTGTAAGACCTGATGCAGCGCCTCTTTATGCTGAAATTGTCCATCTCCTTGGAAGATCACTAGAGGAATCACTTGTGATGGACATTAAATGGATTTTGGCTGGCGGCGATGTCTTGTCAGGGCGTAAATCCATCAGGCAGCAACTTATCTCTGTTGCTCATCGGAACTGTCTCTCAACAAAAGCCCTATTTTGGAAACCATGGGGATGGTCAAACATCATGACCGACATGGCTTTCAATAAAGGTGAAAAAAACAAAATGGAGATTACTACTATTGAAGAAGGGGAAGTTGTTGATGATAGCAGTGATGCTAAAAGGTCTAGCAAATTGAACTTTCCCGCAGCTGATACTGACAGTGTCACCTTCACTCAGCCCTATTTAACTGAGAAATCAATCGCTGAACTAATACTTCCATGTATAGACAGGAGCTCTACAGATTTATGCAACTCATTTGCAGCTGAGCTGGTGAAACATATGAATACGATTTGCCAGCAAATAAACACATTCACTCGTGCTGGTAATAAGCAGGCTGGCGTAGTCTCTTCAGGGGTTGAGGTTTCTTCGAACAAGAGTACCGGCCGCAAAAGTATGAGAGGTGGTAGCCCTGGGTTGGGTAGGCGAGCCACAACAACAGTTGATAGCTCCCCACCATCTGCTGCAGCACTGAAAGCGTCCATATGGTTGCGTTTGCAATTTCTAGTGAGATTGCTGCCTATTATTTTTGCAGATAGGTAAATTGGCATCTTCTTTGTTGGTTTTTAATATTTTATTTCCTCAACTTTGTTGTTTATAAATGTTACTTCTTTCATGCGATCTTAGACTGTTCGTAAATATCAGGACCGGGTGCCTAAGTATTCATGCTTTTATTGAGCAAATTAGGATGTATAAAAATTTATTATGTAGACCAAAAATAGGCAAAATGCACCCGTGCAGCCATGCAGTCACCGACAATTTATATCAGAAAGTAGCATAACTACTTTTCAGTTAAAATTTTGATTTTCTTAAAAGTATGTGTTATGATCAAATATTGCACGATCAGAAACAAGACAAGATTGCATTAATCAAGTAACACGGATACAATCCACAACAAACTCTGGCCAAGATTAAGGAGGCTGGGTCTTTCTATAATCCTTCTCTCCCAGGAGAGCCCAAAACCCTAATACAAAACCAAGATATCTCAAAGCCTAAACTTCTCCCTCTTATATAGATGAGGGAGGAAAAACAGACAAGAAAATAATAATACTAATTAATATTCACTAATCAATACTAATTAATATTAATTAATATATATCAATTAATTAAACTAAATAATTAAAGTGGTTCCCATATGCGCGCTCTGGTAGTCCTGGCGAGGGGAGGCTCCTCCGGCAAATGTGCGAGGGTAACATTGTGCCAGTCTTGAAAATCGTCTTTGCCCGTAAGACCGAGTTTTAATTTTTTTGTCGGGGTCTTTAATAACGGGAGGGACATATAATTTGTGGCTGCGATTAAGGAAATTTGCGACCAAGTGGAGATGGAAAAAAGCGGCGAGGAGATGGGGATGAAAGCCGGTGTCATTAATTGAAATTGGAAAAAATGGGAGGAGGTGAGAGCAAGTGAGAGGTGGAGAGGGGAAGTACAATGAGAAAAAAGTAAAAGGAAAGGATAGGATAAGAGGGCTTGGGTTGGCGTTTTGTGGGGGTAGCGGCTGATGTCAAAAAAAGGAAAAGGAAATAAAATAAGTAAAGGAGGCGTGCAAATATGGAGGAAGGGCCGTCGGGGGGAACAAAGACATAAGGCAAACGGCGGGGCTGGGAAGCAGCGCGGGGAAGATCACTGGTGCGACGAGGAGGAGGAGATTGCCGACGCCGACATGCGATTTCTTGAAGTTCGTCGTTCCGCTGGAGGTAAGGCGCGGGAAGTAGATCCCCCCGAGGAAGAAGATGATCCAGCGAGGATGAAGACGATCTGTCGATGCACGCGGTGGAGGATGGAGACGATCGCAGGAACGATTGATCGCGGTCGCGCGCTGCCGCTGCAGGAGATGGCACGGGCTGGATCTGGCAGTCGTCACAGCGCGGAGAAGTGCCATTATTGTTGCTAGGTCGTGGGGGATGCAGCTTTGTCAGGCAAGCTGAGGGCCGGTGACGGTGCGGGCAGTGAAAGAACATAAGATATCGCTGGAGGGATTTGATCGAGCTCGTCGAGTTGACCGAGCTTGGCGTGGAGGCGATGCACCATGACGAGGATGTCAGCGAGCATAACAGATTGCCGATCGAAGCACGCACGGACGGAGATGGCGGTGAGGCAGGTGTCCATCATGGCCCGATCCCCGACGACTTGCAATGAGTAGACGGGGGTGGCAGGTCAGACCATTATTACGATAAAAAATATTGCACGATCAGTAATGAGACAAGATTGCATTAATCAAGTAACACAGATACAATTCAGAGCGAATTCCGGCCAAGATTAAGCAGGCTGGGTCCTCCTATCATCCTTCTCTTCATGGAGAGCCCAAAACCCGAATACAAAACAACAATAAGTGATGCTTCTCTCCATCAAAACAACTTTTCTTCAAGCCTCGACCTCTCCTTTTCTGCTACCTAGCGCCGCTCCTTCAATCTATGGTCGCAGTCGGATTCTCTCCGCCCATCCATCGGGTAGATGTTGGTTTTGACCTCCATGATACCCGCCAGAGACATCAAGGTCTCATCCTATGGTGTCCTCTCCGGTGGGTCTACTGAAGGAGGCTGGTAGGATGTGATGCTTCTTCGTACTATCCTTTTTCATTGATTTTTTTTCTAGTGGGGGTGCACCTCCTTGCCCATGGGTGATTCTTCCGATATTTCGTCCACTCATCAGATTGTTCCCACAAATGATCCCCCTCGGAGTGACATCTAATCTGGATCGTTGAATATCACTATAGTGACTTTGGATGACATAAATTACACTGAATGTTCCAGGGCTGCAAAACATGTTATCCGTAGTCATCAATTGTATAAGCATATTGATGAAACCATTATTGAACTACCATGATCCGATCTCATGGAAGAAACGGGATACAGATAATTATTTGATTTTCTCATGGTTACTTTACATCATGTCCCCTTTAGTGTACCATAGTGCTCATGGATTCTGCCCATGTAATTTGGTTTTAGTTTACCATAGTTATATGTTCATGGACTCTGCCCATGTAATTTGATTTTAGTGCACCATAGTTATATGCTCATGGACTATGCCCATGTAATTTGGACTCGATCCAATAAGACCATAGGTATTCTGATACGTAGCTTAATGCAAATCTATGAGCTCGCTCATTGTGCTTTGGAGCTGAAACAAGGATCTTTTTCTATATCGGCCTATTACTCAGAATTTGAACGTCTATATCAAGAATTGGATTACTTCAATACCTTCATTCCAGCATGCACTGCACATGTCATTGTAACAACACCATGCTACATGTCAGAATATTCGGGGTTAATTAGTGTATAAATAATATGATTGTTTGTAATGTGGATTAAGGAAAAAGTTTAATAGAGTTTTGTGTTTTGCTCCGTTTCCACGACCCCGCTCTTCTCTCCCACCTCCGGCCACCCAGGCCTTTCCCCCTCTCCCTCATCTCCGGCCACAACCTCCTGGCCATTCTATGTACTTTCGGCCACATCCGATCTTTACCCGTTACAATTGGTGCTCTCGCCCTGATCTTTTCTCCACTTTTCTTCGACCCAAGATCTGTCGTATCTTTGCCATCTTCCACTCATTGCGCTTCCAAGATCCGCCACCTACTCTTCATCGTCCACC
The DNA here is from genome assembly GCA_039583875.1 of Platanthera guangdongensis. Taxonomy (NCBI): domain Eukaryota; kingdom Viridiplantae; phylum Streptophyta; class Magnoliopsida; order Asparagales; family Orchidaceae; genus Platanthera; species Platanthera guangdongensis. The sequence continues at coordinate 283,399,536 of CM077153.1, forward strand.
ATCTCCGCCGTTTCATTTTCCTCCATCGATGTTTCAATTAGGGGTGCGATCAAAGCTATTCAAATACAGATACAACTATACAGCCATCGGAATGCAAGCAACAATTAGACATTCGCATTCTTGACGCCGGTCAAAGCGATCTCCAACAACGATTCGCATTCTTGACTCCGCCTTCGCCGCAACGCCGCCTCCGCCGCTGCGCCGCCACAACCTCCTCCGCCGTCACCGCCGCTTCGTTGCGCCGCCTCCGCCGCTTTTTTCGCCGCCACAGCCTCCTCCGCCGTCTCCGCCGCTTCGTTGCGCCGCCTCCGCTGCGCCGCCTCCGCCGCAGTGCCGATGCCATTCCAGACTACCACAACAATTTCTTGTTTCTTTCGCCGAGATCAAGATCCAGCGGGAGACATCTTTTGTTAAGAGGAAAAACCAAAAAAAACCAAAAAAGAGGCCCTGTATTTGGAAAAAAAGGAAAAAAAAAAGTCACACCATCAAGAATCATTTCGGCTTCTCAATGTTTTACAATGGCAAAAGATTTATGCGCTGTTATTGAGGCCTTGAAGGAAAATATACTACGGAGTTTTGATTCTCTTGAGGAACACATGAACAATAATTTTCAACGGCTCCTTGATATCACACAACTTCGGCAAACTACATTGACCTTGCAAAGAAAACAAGAGCAGGAGATGAATCAAACTTTGCAAAAGCTTAACGATATAAGTATTGTTCTTGTTGATGAAGTGGAACAAGATTCTCTTCCAATTATTCTTGAGGAGCAGATCTCGCCAATCATCAATTCAGCGTCGACAATAACAGAAGATTTTCACCATATAGTTTTTGAACAAAACTCAACCGTCGAGCCATCTATTATTCACCATATAGTTTTGGAAAAGATCAACTCAACCTCTGTGCCACCGATGCATGTTGAATATGATTTTGTGTTGCCATCTAGCACCACCAAAATCAAGAGCAACTACGATGTTGTCTTTGACGAAATCTATTCAAAACAATATGTTGTAAAACTAGTGCTAACAAAAGCGTTCGCTGCAATAGACTTCGCTACAACAAAGTTCGTTGCAACAAGGTTCGCTATAGCAGAGTTCACCATGAACGATCAAAGAACATCAAAAATTTTGGTGTTAGATTGTGGTGGAATTAGTTTTATATATATGGCGATCAAGACTTGCATCGCCATATCAATGGACGACTTTTTTTAGTGACGATCTAACGATGAGGACGTCGTTTTAAAAGGCGAAGGCAATGTAACAACGCCATGATACATGTCAGAATAATAGGGGTTAATTAGTGTTATAAATAAGGTGATTGCTTGTAATGTGGATTAAGGAAAAAATTTAATTGCATTTTTTGTTCTGCTCTGTTTCCCCGACCCCCCACTTCTCTCCCATCTCCGGCCACCCCGGCTTTTCCCCCTCTCCCTCATCTCCGGCCACAACCTCCTGGCCATTCTTTGTACTTTCGGCTACCTCCGATCTTTACCCGTTACATTCATCTACCTGTAGAAGGACAAAAACTACTTTCGGGTGCATGCCATCTTTATCGGTCTCAACATGGAATTTGAAACTGTTTGTTTACATGCTTTTATTGTGATCCTCTTCCCTCTCTTAGAGAAGCATTCAACATGATCCTCAGTGATGAGAATCGTCGCCGCTCTCTTGCTCGTATAGCTCAATCCGATCACACCGCTCATACTGGGCTGGGTCGTAGTCCTCCCGCTCACAACCCACTTTTGTGTGGCCACTGCAGACGGAAGGGTCATACTAAGGAGACCATGCCGTCGTCGCACATCAACAACAGCCCCATCAGCGCCACCATCCGCGAGCTCACTCCCAACCTTCTTACCGTCGTGTCCTCCGCTTCTTCTTCCCTGCGGGAACAAGAATCCCACAACCTACTTCTCCCTCCCCATATCTTGTTGCTAAACCCCTTCTTCATCTTCTTCTTCCACGAGCAAACCGCTTCCACCCTTTTGTTTTATTTATATTTAATTCCTACAATTCTCATCCATGCACGCCTACCTCTTCCATTTATTTTTCTTTTACTTTATTCACTTTGCGCCCACCACCACCGCTCTCCTTGTAAACATCCATCCCATCGCTTCCAGCTCCCCCTCACAAAGCATGCCTCCCATCCCCCTCGCATATTTGTAGGTGTGAGGATTGATAACTCAATTCCAAACCACAATAAGTGACTAAACTTTACAAGATTCTCTTAATGGTCCGTAGAGATGGGCTTTTACATTGGGCTTCACAAACACTTCTTCTATGCTCCCTTGCAAGTTGGAGCATATAGATTGTAGACGCTAAGCTTGGAAATGAACTGATGATAGTGGAAGAGACAAGTCCTTGGTCGTGCATATCGCAAACTATTTATCTAGTCTAGTTTATATTTTTGGATGCGTAATCGATCATTCGTGTCTAAGCCCAAGGAGGGGGCACTTTTTTGACCAATTTATATGTGTGTGTGTGGCAAAGACGAGGAAGCAAGAGTATTTTCATTTTTATCTTTTCTAAACTCTCTCTAGTCCTCTCTCCCTCTCTACCCTTCTTAGTTCTGCCAGGTTACCCTAGCCACAAACTCGCACGGCCACGCCGCAAGCCGACCACACTATCCCCGATCGCGGAAGCCGATTCTGCTCCCGCCGATTCTTCCGTACCGACACCGCACGACGTCGCCGCCACCATAGCTCGCCGGATCACTCACTCCTTTCCCGAGGACTTCCCTCCTCTTCCCCCCCACACACACTCGCAATCTCGGTCTCATAACATCTTGGTATCAGAGGGAAACCTCCTTCCCACCTTCGACAACCTAGATCCGGTCTTCCCGCCTCCTCTGAGGCAGTCTCCCTCTGACCCGAACCACTGTCGGCTGCCCAGCACCGACCAGACGCAATCGAGGCCCGTCCAGCCCCCGTGAAGCCACCGCGGCAGCAACCGACGACCAACCTCCCAGATCTGCCGCCGCTGACCCCTCTCAGCCACTTCACACAACCCGATTCCACCCCGACAAGCTCCGACCAGCCGACTTCTCCCCGTCCGGCTCCGCTCCCCGCCGCTCTCCGCCAGCCCTATTCCACAGTGTCTCCTGCTCGGCTTCTCCATCAACGGGGTCCCCTTGCTCGCCGCCTCTGTCAGACTACTCCCGCCTTCGACACCTTTTTCCTCCATTCTCTCTGGCACCACTAACCCACCAACTCCGCCTCACGTAGTGGCCGACTAGCCTTCCGTCTCACAAATTTTTGAGTCCCTCGCCAAGCTCCTCACATATAACGAGAACGCCCTCACTGCTGCTGTCACCACCCAACTAGCGGCGAACTGACCTGCCCAACCAGCCACGAGTTCCTCCAGTGAAGCGCCGATTCCGCCAACCCTGCCAGAATTTTGTCCCCCGCGACATGACAACAACGGGGTCCCATGATACTTGCGGTTGGATTTTCCAATATTCGGCGACCACGAAGACCCCTTAGCTTGGCTCTCTCGTTGCGAGCAGTTCTTCGCCCACCAGTGCACCCCTTGGGACGAATGACTCAGCATTGCTGCCTTTCACCTGATGGGCTCCGGACCACTCCTTTCTTGGGAAGATTTCAAGGTGAACTGCACCCTCCGCTTCAATCCACCCCTCCATAGCAATCCCTTGTGGGATCTCATTTCCATCCGACAGATTGGTCTGATCTACGAGTGCCTTGAACAGTTTCAAGTCCACCTGGCCCGTATTACCCCCGTTCTTCCGACACAACAGATGTCCATCTTCACGGCGAGACTCCATGAGCGCCTTCGCATGGACGTAGAATTTCAGGCACCCGCATATCTGACCAATGCAATGAGCTTGGCTCGCATTTGCGAGAAGCGTCTGCTTTTGGATTGCCCTCATCTACATAACCAGGACACCGAGGGGTCCAAGCGTCCTCCGCGGCCTGTCATCGTCCACAACCAGTCTCCTCCCCCCAGACCGCGACGCCGACCGCCCTGCTACCATTCGACGACTGTCTCCACAGGTGATGAATGACCGCCATGCCAAGGGCCTCTGTTACAATTGCGACGAGCCATTTTTTCGTGGGCATCGCTGCAAGCGCCTCTTCAGGTTGGAGGTCGACGACTCGGCTTCTGAACAGGATGCTGACACTGACACGGGAGATCCGACTCGGCGACACCCACCGTCACTACAGGCCAAGCTTGAGGGCAAGCTTGTCGTCGGGTAGGGTGGGAATGTTACGGTCCCGCCTCGGTCCCACCTTGGTTGCGCATATCGCGAACTATTTATCTAGTCTACTTTATATTTTTATATGCGTAATCGATCCTCCGTGTCTAAGCCCAAGGAGGGGGCACTTTTATGAACTATTTATATGTGTGTGTGTGTGGCAAAGACAAGGAAGCAAGAGTATTTTCATTTTTATCTTTTCTAAACTCTTTCTCTAGTTCTCTCTCCCTCTCTCTCTATCCTTCTTAGTTCTGCCAGGTTGCTCTTGCCGCAAACCCTCACGGCCACGCCGCAAGCCGGCCGCGCTATCCCCGATTGCGAAAGCTTTCCGTGATTCTGCTCTCGCCGATTCCTCCGAATCGACACCGCATGGCGTCGTCTCCGCCATAGCTCGCCGAATAACTCCCTCCTCTCTTGAGGACTTCACTCCTCTACCCCCGCGCACGCACTCGCAATCTCGGACTCGTAACCAAATCCTTCTTTACGTGTTGTGCAACTTCAGTTAGAACTATTGATTAACACATTTGAAGGCTCCAACTTGGGTTTTTCGGTCATTGTATCATATTTGTTGTGATGAACCATTTATAGCGTATAATTATTATGTAATATTTTAGATTTTGAACTTTGTTGTTTTTACTTGGTCTTTTCGACTGGCATGATATCAACAATGTAACGAAAGTCATGTACCTAAGCTTCTATCTTTTTGCCAGGATTTCCTTGAATTCATTTCCATGAGTACTTATTCTTCCTAATCTTCTGCGGGTTGCTATTCTCTCATTATTGCCTGTCTTTTGATGACTTTCAATTTTCTTACATAATGAGATGTAGTTTATAACTTATTTTCATACCCTTTTTCCTTCAGATTGGATGTTTAACTTGGGTGAACTTCTAAAGTATTAGTATATTTATTTAAATCAAGAATAATTGAACGGAATATTCAATTTCATATTTGTTACTCAATAGGTGGAGACCTAGGGCAAAGAGGAACGTCGGGTCATTCTCTCTTCCGAGTTTATTCCAAAACAAGATAATAATTTCTATACCATCAATGTTTGGACGCCTCCTTACATATATGAGGCTCACCTACTAAAGAGAATACAAAAAGTAGCATAAAAGGATAACATGAGCCCAAGGTCATTCGCCCCCCGCGACCAAAGTGCGATGCACGAGGTGTGTAAACCCACGCATGTCCCTGGCCTGTAATGAGATCGCTCGTGCTCGTATCAATACCCCCGGGTTCCACGAAGTCCTTGTCCCCAAGGTCGATGCCTGGAAATTGTCTTGGTCTACTTCGCCAGAATCCACATGGCTTCCTCTATAGACGTCCCCCTTCACTTGATGAGAAACTATTATACCGATTGACCCTGAATATTTTTGATGCGTGATCCCAACACAGAAACCGACTCATAGTGAGGGATGGATGTAAGAACACCCACCCCCTGAAAAATTAGGCACGTCGAGGGGATCTTATCGCACACCACCATCAATCCACAACAAAGAAGATAATAACGGAAGAGTAGAGGTATGAGCGTCTCAACCCTCTCCCATCATTCTCTCTTAACACTAGTGCGCTACGAACCGACGATGGTGCTAAACGAATCACTATCATACCACAAACAGAGAGTACACTATAATCAGTAACAAAAGAAGTACTGGCGGAAGACTAACTGCCACGTAGTAGATCAAAAAAACATATAAGTAATAAGAGAAGACAAAAAGCAGCCACCACAACAGCACGATGACCCTACGGTCGAAATACAACAATCTATAGAAAGTTTCTGGGCTTACAAGTAAACATGCCAAACTGGATAAACACAAATACTGTGAAAACTATACACTTACTGAACTAACTATAACACCGATGATGTTGCTAAGGGTAGAAACCATCCTCTGTAAGCCTTCTATCTCCACATCATGTTCACGCCATAGCTCCTGGAACTCCTATGGGGGCTCAACCGATGGTGAGGGTTAGTAAATACTATTTGTATAAGTTAAGTGGGTTCTTGCCTCTGCTTCTGAGCCCCTAATATGCTTAATGGAGGCGGTAAGCTGCCCTGCAGTAAGTGTCAACACAATGCAATATATAAACAAATATGTAAATATATAGCAGTATGAACAATTGCATATTTTAAGAAATGCTGTAATAGAGATTGCAGTAATAGATAATGGCAGTAAGTAAAATACATCATTGTTTCTACCCTAGCGATATCTACATATTAGGCAAAATGGGATATCAGTCCCTAAACTTTGATGTTGGTTTGAAATTGGTCCCTGAAGTTTTTTTTTTGTTTTATTTTGGTCCCTAAACTCTCCTACCATTTTGAAATTGGTCCTAATTTATTAATCCCATAAGTTTTTGAATGGAAAAGTGACATGGAAGGTTATTAGTCACATAATTTAATTAATTTAATTGAATAATTTCAACCTCCCCAACCCCAGTTCCCAAATAAACCCTTCACTGCCCCATTTATTTTCATATCAAAATTTTTTGCCGCCTACTTTGTTCTTCTGAAGGAATCCAATGTTGCCTCCTTAATCCGTTAGTTCTTCCTGCCTTACATTCACTAGGGGTCGTGCTTCCGAAGTCATCTAATCGCCATTGATTTTTTCCTTCGTGTGGTGGGGTTCGGCTCTCCAGTTCTTCTTGGTATCACTGCTCCTCTTATTCATCTTCTCCAGCCATTTCATTTTATCATTCCCTTCCTCCCATCCATTAATTAACCTGCCGAAGTGTGATTTGAGGGCCATGGAATTCCATTTCCTTTGTGCGGTGGAGGAAATTTCTTTGGTTATCTCTTCTTATAGATCAAGTAGTATGAAATCTCTATGGGTTAGTTCTGATTACTGCATTTAGAGTATTTGGGCTCTTTGAGAATTTTGGAAGTTATTTCGAAATACATTGTTTAGTATTTGGATAAATATTGCATTAAGAATACTAAGTTACGAGCAATTGGATGAGTATTATATTTTCTTCTTACTACATTGTTCTCCCACCTCTGAAAGATCCGCGGTCGCAATCGCCGCAGCCTCTTCCGCTCCCTCGTCTGCCTGGACTATAATATTTGTCGCCTTCGGCCGGCTTCAGGAACTCGTTTATGCTCATCGCCTTGAAAATTTGGCACGAGGGTGTTAGATGAACGGAAACGAACAAATGTTTAGGAGAGCATGATTCATACCTTCCGAGACCGTTCCTCTCTTTCGGCATTGTCTCGTAGTTTGGGTGAGTCCTTATCAGAACCCTGTAATGTTTTCATTTATATTCTAATAACCTACAAAAATATAGAACCGTAATAAAGCTGAATCAGTACCAATTTGATGAATATTGGATTGTTTTTTTTCTTGACGGTCCGTTGCTGCATGGAGTGGAAGTCCTTCCACTTTTCTCTCTTCGGGCTTGGTGGATAGCAAGGCTTTTCTTTTCTCCTCCCTTATTTTCTCGTATTCTTCCAAAGTCATCTCCTGGTATTAGACATTATTATACTAATGAAAGAACTGAAAAATATTACATTGACAAGATGCAGGTAATTAACATAACTTTGCTGAAACTCGAGTGATCATTCATGGGAGCTCACAGTAATTCCATGATTGCATGAGTGTATTTTCTCGTATTACATTGACAAGTTGCAATTGAATGCTAAGTCATCCGCTCTTCTTGCTCTGCTAAATTTAAGCTCCATGCACTCCGTTTTTGCCCTGCTCAACCTAAAACCCATTTTTTCTGAAGTGTCTCGCCAAGTTTCATTTTTTACGTTTACACCAAGGTATTGCTTGTTGGATATGTCTGGTGAACTCATCTAAGATAAGGGTAAAGAGATAAGGGCTTAAAACTGAACTTTGATGTAAGCCAACGGTGATAAGAATTTTTTGTGTTAATACTTGAGATGTCCTCACCCTTGTCACTGAATTTGTATACATATCTTTGATTATGTTATGTATGATACATTTACACATTTCTTAAACGTATCATACATTGACATAATCAAAGATAAGTATACAAATTCAGTACAAAGGTGAGGACATCTGGAGAATTAACACAGAAATTTTTCCATTTAAAAATTTAGCGGATTAATAAATTAGAACCTATTTCAAACTGGTAGGATATTTCAGGGACATAAATCTAACAAAAGAGAAACTCAGGGACCAATTTCAAGCCATCATCAAAGTTTAGGGACTCATATCTCATTTTTGCCTAAATATTATAAATAAAAATGCAACATAAGTTACCAGTCATATAAAAAAACCATACGAATTTATATGATTGAGGTCTTACGCAATTTAAACTATTGCACCATCTAAAACACACTATCAAGTACAAATGCAACTATGATTTAACAATGCAACCAAATGCAAAGCTAAGTAAATCCTCGTCAGAGGTGTATCACAATCCATAATCAACACGACTCATTAGAGTCTCATTATGTAAATACATTTATCGCTATCACATCCAAGCACAGACACACAGACACACGCGCACACACACACACACACTATGTCAACATAGATTTATCATGCACGATATCGAGATATAAGCACACAATCGTAATCGAGTACATATTAACAGATGTGATCATTATTCGTCGGGTAGCTAGTTCCACAGGCACCATCGTCGTGGCCAAAAGGTGGCAGTGCACGTCCTGCACACTTCCAAGGTATTTAAGCATAATCATCCCTATGCCTTATGTACGGTTGTCCGAGCTCATACTCATTCTTCTCCCATACTGCCGGTATAACCAAAAGAATCAAGGTATAACTCATGTCAAACTATGGTGGCTAACACCTAGACAAACAACTAGGCTAGGGCACACGCTGACATTCCACCATGACGCTATCTATTACAAGTCACTATCCTAACTCTTCGGTGTGTGCCGTCGACAGGGCTCGTCGTCCCTCCACATACATTCTCATGCAATATGCTTTCATACCGATAAATTACATTATAATTCATTACCAAGTTGGAGAGGCGATCTGCCTGCTACTTGACCCAACCAAGAGACCTAAACATCTCCACCTCCGCCAAATCCCAATCCCAATAATTTGTTATATATACTCAACTTAGTTTAAGTACGATAAACGTATCAGATTAGATATCCTTATTCAATTAATTTAAGTGTGATAAACACTTCAGATTAAACATACATATTAAACTTTGTTTAAATTTGATATGCGCAACAAATTAGAATTTCATATTCAACTTAGTGTAAGCGTGGTAAACACATCGAATTAGATATCCTAACCGCTTCTCAAACCTAAAATAGGGTTTGGGTCTATCCTCCATATATGCTTGCCAAACGCGACTATGATCTCGGGAGACATCATGCCCTGATTAATTATTGTTAAAATAAGTGATGTTATTGGTGTTGGTTTGACTATGCTACTTTAAGTCCAAGTATGTATTTCACGTACTTGATTTCTTCTCTACCGTAAGCTTCACTGATTATTTCCATCACATCACACGATTCTCGTTGATTTCATCACGCAATCCACTGTCGATCTCACCGCACGATTTAATGTTGTCTATCGCCGCTCGATCGTCGTTATTTTGATCGTGCACATCAATGTAATTTATCGTGGTGCGATCAACGTTATTTCGATCTTATGCATACAATAGTATTGTCGTCATGTAGTCGTCAATATTTCGATCGCGCAATACAATTTTATTTATCGTCCTGTGATTGTCATTATTTTGATCGCTCGATGCAATATTATTTACCGTCATGCGATCACCGTTATTTCGATCGAGCGATACAATATTATTTACCGTTGCACAATCGTCGTTATTTCGATCATGCAATTCAATATTATTTTCCACCACATGATCGTCGTTATTTTTGATCGCACAATTCAACATTAAAAATGACCGTTAATTACGCATTTTTATCACTAACACTTCAACGTTTATTTACGATAAGCGGCGTGACAGTTAAGGATTTATATTGTTCTAATCATTTCTCTTTTGAGGTATCAACTTGCATGATTATATACCTTAACCGATAAGGATGGCTCAAGGGTCACCGGAGATGGGTTCTTAGATCCTCTACAACACCGAGAGGGTCTTGTACTCTTGGGGAAACAAGGTTGCTCTCGCCGTCGATGAATTAAACCTTAAGCATCATTAATGACAGAAAGCTCTAAATGCAAGAACCTTAATCTAAGGTCCAGGGGAGGGAAGGAACTCACCGAAGTCCATACATGTTACCTAATTGCTTCAAAGGTGACGTTTGCGCGTCACTCACATCCATGTCTGGATCTGATTAAATGTCACTTAGTTATTTAAGGTGCAAGACGCAAAAGGATCTTGGAGTCTAGGCGTAAGGCTCAAAGCACAAGTGCACGCATGAAGAAGGCAATATGCAACCACATTCATTTTAAATAATCAACATTAAACATCAGATCATCTTCTTGAACGGATTTTTCATCTATTCTACTCATTAATCATTCGTTGCAATCATTTATCTCTTAAAAATAAAAATCAATTTGGTTGCTTGCATCATATCTAAGTCTCAACGCTCGATTATATTTTGAATACACTAAATCATACAAAAATTATTGAGTTCTTGCATTATTTTTTTATTATTTTGAAAAAAAACTTACAACAAAAATCGCATCAAAACGCGCCTTTTATGCTCAAAAAGCGCAAAAAAGACTCAAGAAGACGCAAACCTCTGAGCCTAGTTAACCTTGAGCCTTAGGCGCGTCTTTAACAACATAGGACAGATTCGATTGAATGTTGTCGAATTTGATGTGGTTGAGTCGGATCTTGCATGTAGAGGGATTGTCGGTGGTTTGGAGAGAAGAGGTGGAGGCCGACCATGGAGCTTGGAGAGGGCTTCACGGATTGGAGTTGCTGAAAGGGTTGCTGGTTGTGTCAATTGCTTGGGAGGTGCTCGCCAGATCTAGGGAGGGCGGCGGTTTGGAGCTATGGTTGCTCAGTTTGAGCCTTGGAGGAAGGAGGTGCTCGACAGAGCTGGAGAAGGGCTCACCATTTGGAATTGCTGGCCGAAGAGGAGGGGATTCTAGGAGCTAGCTCTGTCTGGACCTTGGAGAGGGTTGTTGCTCGGATCGTCGGTTGGAAGAGATAGAGAGATAGGAGTTACTCGGCTTGGAGGTGAGTTCGTCGGCTGTCGGTTCTTACATGGGCGGATAACTATGGAGAATATCGACAGTTAACGATCTTGGAGAAGGGGGTGACGACGCAAGAGGGATGCATTGGGCATGGATCAGGAAGGTGAGAAGGTTGCTGTTATCATAGGTTAGGGTTATATTAAATAGTAATAATATATTTAGTTGATTTAGGAGAGGGAAGGTCAAACATACCAAAATTATCTCCGTAAACTGCTCTAGCAGGCTCGGAATATGTCTTGGACGGGCTCGTTATTACCGTCTCATTGACACTCATTCATCGGAACAATCTGAGGTCAATTTTGAGTTCGTTTACTCATTTTATGCTTCCCGAAGAGTTCGTTAATTGTTGCACAATATGACATAAACATCAAAAAATACTCAAACGATTTCAGAATCGCAAATGGACGCCTCTGTTGTGCTCTTATTGTCGTTACAAGTCTAACAGAACTGATTGAGATCAATTCTTAGGTCATTTTCTCGATTTCACATTTTTGGATAATTACGTTATTTAAAACTCGTGTCCGCATGCAAAATTCTCTAATGTGCATCAGAATTGAGCGCAAACAATTCTGTTGGACTTAACGAGTCTAACCAAACTAACTGAGATCGATTATGAGGCCATTTGCTCGGTTTTTCCTTTTTTGGTAAACACCTTGCTTAAAATCTCGTCCAGACGCCACATTCTCTGATACTCATCGGAATTGAGTATGGTCAGCTCTGTTGGACTCCTTTAGACTTTAAAAGGCTAACGATTCTAACTTCAATCGATTCTGAAGTCATCTGGTCAAAAATTCATATTTGAGGCGTCGTGTGGCTCTACGCAACTCTTTTTGGTCAACTTCATAAATATGCATCGAAATGCGACAAAACGAGCATCTTTGAGTTCATATTGATCTTACGAGTGCAATGCTAATGATTGGAATTCATTTTGAATTCATTTGCTCAAAAACCTATTTGAGTCACTATAGCTCAAAGTTCGATGTAAACCAAAAGTAGTTGGTTCACCGGGCCAATGATATCTCATTGGCTATGGATAAGTTCATGAAAAAAGGTCTATTGAACCAGCTAGGTCCCTTAGGTGGTTTGATTGGTCGGACCAAGATTTTGGGATGTTACAATGGACTCGACCATTATCCCATCAGGTAAGGTGGCTTGGAGGGGCTGATACACCAACGCCCTCTTAAGTTGGAAAACATTTAAGATCGGATGAATGCGGCTATTGGGAGGCAGTTGTAGACGATAGTCCGCCTCTCTCTCCTCGATCATCAGGAAGGGACACAGTAGCAGACAAATATTTTGGGGTGTAAACGGTCGGATAAGGAATTTTGACAGTGGGGATGCAACTTGACAAACGACTTCTCGCCCGACGAGAAAACCACCTCGTGGCGGTGGCGTTTGGCATGCTGGACCATGCGCTGCTGAGCATGAAGAAGATGATGCTTCAGTCGACGGAAGTTCTCGTCGTGATGTTGGAGATCGGTGGCCAATGCCTGCACTTGGAACTCCCCAGGAAGGTTGAACAGAAGCTTCGTGTGTGGTCACACATAAACCACCTAAAAGAGGGTCGCTCCAGCAGCGGTCTAGTAGGTGTTGTGCCACAGTTCTGTCACGCTATCCAATGTGTACACAACGCATGTGTCGACGTAACAGTTGAAGACCTTTGTTTGCCAGTCGGTTTAGGGGTGGTAGGTTGTGCTGAAGCGCAACTTGGTGCCCTGTAAATGAAAAATCTCCTACATAAGGAACTCATGAATACTGTGTCGTGATCACTGGCGATGGAATGGGGAAATCCGTGCAAAGGGACCACTTTCCCTATAAAAATTCGGGAGTCAAAGCTGGTCGTGTTGGATTGCTTGATGAGTTTGAAGTTCCCATATTTTGAGAGACAATCCATCACGGAGAGGAGGCAATCGTAGCCCTGAAAGAGAGGAAGTCAAATGATAAATTCAATGGCGATGTCCTCCCACACTATGTCGGGCACCAAAAGGGGTTGGAGCAACCCGACAGAGCAAGATTTTGATACTTGGCCTTTTGACATGTTAGACAATTATTGTTGAACTGTTGCACTACCCACATCATGCCACGCAAGTGCAGGGTAGCGGCTAATCGCTGATAGGTAGGGTATGCGCTCAAATGTCTTGCAATGAAGGTAGCATAAAACTCAAGGAGGAGCCGAGGAATCTTGGCGACGTATTGAGGGTCCCTCCGCACCTCAGAAGGGATGGCGTCAGCATCTCGCCACTGCAAGTGAGAGACAACCAACTTAGTCATACTAACATCCTTGCCCGGTAGGGCATCCGCCGCAGCGTTCGCAGTCCCCGCTTTATACTAAATGGAGAAGTGATATCCCTGGAGTTTGGCGATCTATAGTTGTTTTGCGGAGGTCGTCACCTATTGACTCCAGAGGTGTCACAAATTGCAGTGATCTGTACGGACTACAAAAGGGTGGCTAAGTAAATAGGGGCACCAATGCTAAACGACCAAAACCAGCACCTAAAGCTCGTTATCGTATGTCGATGCCTTCACACTACAATCTGTAAAGGCCTTACAGAATTTAGCAATGTGGTGGTCTTCCATCATGAGGACGATGCCCACTCCCTTCCTGGAGGTATCACACTCGATGATGAAGGGCTTGGTGAAGTCAGGCATGCAGTTAACAGGGGCGGAGACCATGGCCCCTTGTAATCTATGAAAGGCTGCCCGGGCCTCCGGGAGGACGTTGGTGAGCGGTAGTGCAATCGCTCCATAGCTGTGGATGAAGCGACGATAATACCCTGTGAGACCCAAGAAACCTCGTAGTGCTCGCGTGCAGGATGATGTCTCCCACTGGAGGACAACAATGACCTTAGCCGGGTCCATGGATAACCCGACAACTTAGATGATATGATCCAAGTACTCGATATGTGTCTGACCAAAAATGCACTTTTTATGATGTGCCACGAACCGATGATATGCAAGGAGATGCAGTATGTAACGCCCTTATCTACTGTGGGTACGTTACAGGTGTAGAGACTAGTGACCCCAATCCCTCTCCACGAATCTGATTGGCCGCAACCACTAATTCCAATGACGGGTTGTTGAGGTTAGGGCTTGAACTACAGACCTCCTAGATAAGGGAGCTCTGCATTTTTATGTAACGCCTCGGTCTACTGTGGGTGCGCTACAAGTCTATAAACCAGTGACCCCAACCCATCTCCACGGATCTGATTGATCGTAGCCGCTTATTCCAATGACGGGTTGTTGAGGCTGGGGATTGAAACTCATACCTCCTAGATAAGCAGCTCTAAATTGGTGCTCATCACCAATTAAACTGCAACTCAGTTGGTGATGAGGACCAATTTAGAGCTCCCTTATCCATGAGGTCTCGGGTTCAAGCCCTAGCCTCAACAACCCGCCATTGGAATCAGTGGCTACGGCCAATCAGATCCGTGAAGATGGGTTGGAGTCACTGGTTTGCAGACCTGCAGCGCACCCACAGTTGACTGGGGTGCTACACAGTATTGTCGCCAAGTAGTCGAAGTGGAGCTGTAAAGAAGAGTTGTCGACCAGTATGTCATCAAAGAAAACTAGGATGAACTTACGAAGGTGTGGGCAAAACACGTCGTTCCTAGTAGACTGGAGCGTGGTTGGGCCACTAGTTGGGCCAAAAATTATGACTGGGAACACGTAGTGCCCATCATGGGTGCGATAGCCCTTTTGGGAACGTTCTGGGCCCGTACTTGGATCTGATGGTAGCCTGGTCCAATTGGATAAGTAGGTTGCTCCTTGCATTTCATCCAACAACTCCTGGATGAGAGGTATCAAGAACTTGTCAAGGATCAAGTGCTTGTTCAACTCTCGATAGTCCATGCAAATTCTCTAACTACCATCCTTTTTACCGAGTAAAAGGACAGTGTTAGAGAATGAGATGGCACTCAGCTGAATGCATTTAACATCTCTTCCATTATTGTCTCAATGACAGTTTTCTGAGCATGATCATAACAGTACGAGCGAACAGATACTGCAGTCACCGAGGACAGTGGGGTGGCCTGAGGCTCTATTCGGGGGAAGCCCGCGGGGAGTGGGAAAGAGGAAAGCATGTCTGTCCCACAAAAGATGGATGTCTACGTGCGGGATGGTCGAGGGAACGAGGGCGTCTGCTCCAATATGTCATTGGAGAATGCAAAGCTCATGGTTGAAGATTTTAAGCATGGAGCGCATGTCGGCATGTGAGCGGACTGAGGGGTCCCCTTGCAGAAGGTATGAAGCCTGATGTTTCAAAAGTGATGGTTAGGCTTACCCATTTGTTGCGCTTGACTTCACCCAGAGTTTGTGCCCAAGCCATGCCAAGAATGGCGTCAAGTCCCCCCATTCCGAAGACATAAAAAGCTGTTGTGCTGGAATACTAGTCGATGGTGAGGGAAAGACCCACGCATTGGACCGCCGTGCGGGCTTGACTGTCTTTGCTTCGGAGCACGTGAAAACCTAGGCGTGTCACTGCAAGTTGTAGCTCGACCACGAGGTCTTAGGAGATGAAGTTGTGGCTCACCCTGTTGTCGATCATAAGCACCCCGGGGAGGTCGCAAAGTGTGCAAGGCCAGTCATTCCGCCCACTGAGTAGCAAAGGGCATAAAGTTTGAGCCGGCGGAGGAGAAATCCGATCATCCTCATCTAAGTCTAAGGCCGCAAAGTCGACCAACCCAATGTTGTCGTCCTCTCCCAAGGAGCATCTTGATATCCTTGTTGTGGCAGTCATGTGTGGGGGAGTAGGGACTTTATAGTGGCAACAAAGGCCTTGGATGCGGAGGTCCATGTACACATGGTGGGAGATTTTTTGCACTGACCCGTGTGAGGGTCTTCGGGTCATGCACTAACGGGCTTGCTCCATAGCCCGTGTGAGGGTCTTCAGGTCATGCACGCTTAGGCGTTCACGAATATGTGGGCATGGGCCGACAAGGATGATCCCCAAGTAGTGGTCATGTACCAGGTCGGGAACATGTGTGGCCACTTCGATGAACTCATCAATGGAGGGGTCGACCGACTCTGTCTGACAAACATTGCTCAAGCACTCAAAAGGGTTACCGACGTGGTTCGTATCATAGCGAATCAACGCGTCTTTGAGGGTCGTCCAAGAGAGGGTAGGATTGGATTGGCTTATCCAACGAACGCAATGGAAGGCCGATCCATCCATGTAAATGGTCGTAGGTGGCACCTTTCTAAAATTTGGGTGTGCCTTGGAGGTCGAAATATTGTTCTGTGCGAGCTAACCATCCCATGGGGTCGGCCCCATCGAACACAGGAATGTCCAGCTGACGGAGGTGGGTCGTCGAAGTGTCAAACAGGTCTGCAGGAGCCCAAGAGGGTGGACTACCCTGCTGGCTGAGGCAGTGGACAGGGCTGGAGGAATGAGAGTAGCAACTTGCCGATTAGAGAGATTAGAATGGATCTCACGGACAACGGTTTATATATCGGAGAGAGTGGTGTCGACGTGATCCACACGGTCAGATAGGGCTTCGATTTAAGGGAGAGCGTCCTTTTCCCGTTCCATGCAGCGAGTCACGGGCATACACAGAGCGTGGAGGCTGGAGGCTATGTCAGAAGGAGAGAGCTGGAGGTAGTGGATGTAACATCAGAGCGTGCGATAAAGGAGACAAAGGGAATGTCAAAATTTGTGCGTAGCGTCAATGTCGAAGTCGATGCGAAGGCGGTGGCGTTGTGAGAAGCCGGCGAGACGATCGATTCAGGGAACCACGCAGACGAGACCGAGTTGAAGGTCCCAGGGGATATGATCGGCGTACCGGTAAGTCAGGCAAACCAAATGTTACTCATTAGGTTGGGATCTAGGGCAAAGAGGAACGCAAGGTCATTCCCTCTTCCGAGGTGATTTGAAAACAAGATAATAATTTGCATACTATCAAAGTCTGGACACATCCTTACATATAGGAGGTAACATCAGAGCGTTCAGCAGAGGTGACAGAGGGAATGTCGAAATTTGTGCGTAGCGTCGAGGTCGAAGTCGAGGAGAAGGCGACGTTGCGAGAAGTCGACAAGACGGTCGATGCGGGGAACCACGCTGACGAGACCGAGTTAAAGGTCATAGGGGATTGGATCGGTGCACTTGCGAGGCAGGCGAACCAAATGTTACTCTTTAGGCTGGGTTCTAGGGCAAAGAGGAACGCCTGGTCGTTCCCTTTTCCGAGTTCATTTCAAAACAAGATAGTAATTTGCTTACTATCAAAGTCTGGACACATCCTTACATATAGGAGGGTCATCTAGTAAAGATAATAAAAAAATATTCATAAAAGGATAACATTAACCCTATGTCATTCAGCCCCCGTGACCAAAGCGCTTTCACGACATGTGTAAACCCGCGCATATCACTGGCTTGGGATGGGATCGTTGGTGCTCGTAGCAATATTATATAGATGATGGGCGCTCTGACAATCTTTGCATAAACTTGGGCTGTGTCCTTGTGTCATTCTATAACAGAAGTTACTCAATTGATTGCCTATTATGTTGAGATACTTTTTTCTTCCAGATCCTTTTTTATGTCACATGTCTAAGGGAAATAATACTTAAATTTGCTTGCTGATCTTCCTTTCAAAAGCAGGAATGCGTTCATGCATTAAGCGAGAGAGTAGAGAGACATGATTTACTGTTGCACGGTGAAATTTGAGGGGTAGTTGGAGGAGAAGGGAGATTGCGCAAAGGATTTTACTAAGAAGAGCGCATACACAATCGAATACAAGATTGGGGATGAATCTCCCCCAACTCTTGAGTGCTAGTTTCTCCAAAGAGCCTTCTCTCTAGGATCATCTTGAGGACTAGTTCCCCCAAAGAGTTTTTATAAGAGAGCTGTGAAACTCTTGTGATCCAAAAGTTACTCCACTCATATATGACTCTCTCTTATATAGACTTCTAGGGCATGGTAATCAATTAAAGGCTGTTCCCTTAATTAATTGCATTTGTTATTTATAAAGACTCATAATATGTTCCCTAATAAAGATGCCTAATTAAGAAACTATTTTCCCCCTTCATTGGTTCCTGTGAAATATCAATTGACACGACGTAATTACATTACACTAAGTAAATACAAATACATTGCACATTTATTACTTCACTTAAAGTAAATACAAAGACATTACACATATTTGTAGGTGTGAGGATTGATAACTCAATTCCAAACCACAATAAGTGACTAAAATTTACAAGATTCTCTTAATGGTCCGTAGAGATGGGCTTTTACATTGGGCTTCACAAACACTTCTTCTATGCTCCCTTGCAAGTTGGAGCATATAGATTGTAGACGCTAAGCTTGGAAATGAACTGATGATAGTGGAAGAGACAAGTCCTTGGTGAAGACATCAGAGATTTGATCAGCAACGGGAACGCGTTGAAGATTAGTTTTACGGAGTTGAATTTTTTCTCTGATGAAGTGACGATCTACTTCAATATGCTTGATGCTTTCATAGAAAATTAGATTTTTGGCGATAATATGGAGAATAACTTAATTGTAGCAGTTGAGGATTGTAGAAAAAGGAGAGATGCTAAGATCAGTAAGAGGACTCCCCAACCAAGTGAGTTTAGAAATAACAGAGCCAATCAAATGATACTCAGCCTCCACAGATAAAGGTGTCACCGCCGTTTGTTTCTTGCTCTGCCAAGTCATCAAATGCCCTCAAAAATATGTGCAATAACCACTTGTTGACTAACTATCATCGAGGGAGTCTGCATAATCTACACTAGAATAAACAATCAACACAGGGGAAGAGAAGACGTATTCACAATCCCTAACCTGGAGCTTTCTTCAGAGATAGGATGATCCGTTCGACTGCATGAAGGTGGAAGATCCGAGGAGCATGCATGTATTGGTTAACCACTCCAACTACGAATGAGATATCTGACCGTGTTACAGTAAGATAAATAAACTTATCAACTCAACGACAATTGTACTTCAGATTAGGTAAATGAGGATCAGAGTCAGACTCGTGAGCACAGAGATTGTGGTTTGCATCCATGGGCATGTCAGTTGTGGCGTACATTTTAAGTATCTGGCATCCTGTAGAAGATCTATCCAGTACTTCCATTGAGACAAAACAAGCTGATGTAGGACGAATCTATATGATGTGGGTTTACGATGCTCTGATCCTAAATGCAATACACGTGAGCATGCGATTAATGTAATGGGACGAAGATGAACCCTACGATGAATATGCAGATGAACACAAGCACACAATCCAATGGACTAACAGTGGATAACACTAACGCGATGCACATGCGATGAATCAATCATGCAAGTATTTTTCGACGCACAATTAATTAAACAAATTAATTTTAAAAACTTGTGCAAGCATTACAATTGATTATAAATATTGCAATGAAAGTAAGCAGTCAATAATTACAAATTAATTGAGAGTGCACTGTAATTAAAATGCGAAGCGAATAGTTTTTGCATGTCAATAAAGAGATACGGAAATCAAATCAATTCAAGACAAGTATTACTAATAATACAAGTTATCCATACAATTCGAAGAAATGAACACTGGAAAGTAAAAGCTCACCAAGTAATGAATGTCGGTGGAGGCGGTGGTTGTCTGGAAATGAGAATATTGCTTTGTCGAGGGTTTCGGAGAGGGGCAGTGGCTGTTTGGTAGTCTGGAAAGGATGTTGGAGGCAGGGAAAATGCAGATTTGGTGTTGCGGAAGCACTAGAGTATGTACACAGAAGGGGTATTGCTGTGGAAATTGAAGAGGAGGGCTGGTAGGGCTCCAGGAGGGTGATTGGGAGGGAATTTGTCACTTAAAAGGGCTGGACATAAGATTTTGACAGTGAGGAGAGACTAGACAGCGGGGTTTGACAACAGGTAGGGGATGGAATGCTGAATGTTGTAGCGAGGAAGTTCGAGAATGTTGCAAAGAGGTGTTGGGAGGTTGGGAAGAGGGTTGAAATGTAAGGATCTGCAGTAGCTGTGGGGAGGATGTGAGTCAGAAGGGGACTGGTGGAGGGCCGGACAGGGGAAGAAGTGGGTGGCTGGGAGTTGTTGAGGGCTGTCGGGGCTTGGAGAGGTGGTTGTAAGCAGGGGAAGGGAAGGGGAGGCCGACAGTTGTACTGGGAAGAAGCGGTGACGGCAACAGAAACGGCAGAGGGCGTAGGAAGACTCACGGGAGGGCGAGGGAGGCTGAGGGAGGGGCTGAAATCGGCGGTAAAGGCTCCCCGCGTCGACACCGGGAGAGGGAGGCGTCGACACCTCATAGACCGAGCGGTTTCTTCACAAAACCTAATACCTCCATGCTTTGTTCATGTGGTTGCTGGAAGAATATAATTGGGGTAAGTTAGGTTAAGAATATCCAACGACCACGATTGTCCGATGAATATTTTAACATAACTCCCAAAATACATATAAAAAACCTAAAAATGTGAACATTCGAGCCGATCGCGATCACGGTGTCCGATCGTATATCTGATGATCCAAATGTCGTCGATCTCCATCACAAGCCCATCACGGTGAGCTACCTCAAGACCTAAAAAGTATCTGAGACACCCCAAATCTTTGGTTTGAAAGTGAGGTCAAGTGTTTCTTGATTATAGAGATACCATTCAGTTAATTGCCTGTGATGTTTCTATCTCTGTAGCGGCAAACAATAGACTCCCTGATGGTCATATTTTGGAGGTTGCTACATGTAGACAATCTTCGTTAAATCGCCAATTAAGGATTGCATTCTTGATATCTAGTTGATGCATTTGTCAGTGACGATGATCATATTTTGTAGGTTGTTGCATATAGATAATCTTCGTTAAATCGCCAATTAAGGATTGCATTCTTGATATCTAGTTGATGCATCTGTCACTGACGATGAAATACCAAGGAGACCAATACCTGCACCATACTAAGCTTAGTTATTGGAGAATGTTTCTTCATAGTTGATGTCATATTGTTGAGTAAAACCATGAGCAACAAGGTGTGTTGTGAAGCGCTCAATTGTCCAATTAAGGCAATGTTTAGCCATGAATACCCATTTACATCCAACTTGGGATTGTCCGGGAGGAAGGGAAATAAGGTCCAACATCTTAGTTGCCTATATTGCCACCATTTCTTCATCCATCATTGCTTGTTACCCCGGATACTGGAGAGCCTCCTGTATAAAAGAGATGAAAATAAAAGACACGGACCACAAACCTGTGAAGTTCTGGAGATAACCGGTGAAAGCAGACATAATGAGAGAGCTGGTGGGTTGTAAATTGATATGGGTCCTCTGTGGCAGCTACGGACGGATCAATTGGACGAGCAACATTAGTAAAGGGTAACTGTCCCAGGACATTTGGACGAGCTCAACGACGAGTTTACACATTTAGAGGAGGAAGAGATGTTATCATAATTGGTGGTGGGCAGTTGATATGAATGTTGGAACGCAGAATAGCGGATGGTAAGTTGTTAGGAGGAGACAAAGAATAGAATGGTTGATCCTCGATGAAGGTAACATCAACGAATGTCGCAATTTTTTGATCTGTGGAAGAGTAATATATATCTTTTTTGTGTGCGAGAGTACCTATCAAAAAAGAATATTTGGTAGTTCGTGGTGTCAGTTGGTCCGCGTGAGGATCAAGATGATGAAAAAACATACACACCCAAAAGCTCTGCGAGTTATGGGCAAGGAAGGTGTAGATGGAAACATGATGGAGAAATGAGATGCAAAGATCGGGATGGTCGAAGACATGCAATTAATTAAATAGCATGTGGTGGTGATAACAAAGTGCCAATAGATCTTTGGAACCTGCATTTAAAGCATGATAGATTTTGCTACCTCAAGAAGGTGGCGATTCATCCCCTCTGTCACACCACTTTGTTGTGATGTGCAATCATTAGATGTTTGATAGATAGTACCCAAGGTGCAATTCTCCTGTAAGTCATGACTAGTGTACTCTCGAGCATTATCATTCTGAAGAATTTTAATATGGGTCTAAAATTGATCGCGAGTTTTTGCGATACATGCACAAAAGACACTATTATATTGGTTCGGTCACCGAGTAAATACATCTATGTCATGTTAGAATGACCGTCTATTAAAGTAATAAAATATCAGTGATAAAATAGCAGTTTTATATGAACCCCAAATGTTTGTATGAATTAAAGAAAATGGAGCATCGCTCCTAGTACAATGAGGTGAAAAAATGAATTGTTAATTTTTCCAAAGATACAAGATTCGCAAGTAAAATCAGAGAAAGTAAAATACATAAGAATCTTATGTAAAATTAGAAGAGGAGTACAACCAAGATGTTGGTGCTAGTTAACATTAGTGACAGAAGAAAAAGCTGAAGCGAGTGGGTCCAGAATGTATAACCTGTTTAACAGTCATCCTCTACCAATGATACTCTGCGCTCATCGATCTTGCACGACAAAGGAAGAAAAGGAAAAAAGTGATGGTGCAGACATGATCATATGTCAGTCGACTCACATAGAAGATTAAATTGCGAACCAGGAACATGGAGTACAGATCGTAAATAAATAGAGAGAGTAAAAGACATGTCGGATCTGCTAACCTAAGTGGTTTCTCCATTAGCAACAATGATAAACTTGGTGTTAACAGTGTCCACGTACCGTGAGCTTTTCTGTGGAGTAATGTAATGTGTGGTCTCATAGTCCTCTATCCACGGGGAGTTATTGTAGAAACACGATATAACTTCAGTCAATGTATAAGTGATGGACCCAGAAGTATGGGTAACCAGCCCCTGAAGATTCTGGAGTTCCTCCCTCAAGGTGTCAATTTTTGAGCGGGTAGTATTGGTAGTGACCACTGTAGAAGCTTGGTGAGGGGGTTGAGTGATGGCTGTGGAAACTTGTGTTTCTTGTAATAGGTTGTCTCATGTTTGCTTGACAACAATGGGTGCCCATGTGAGTTACGCCCCTTGGAACTATTTCATCCATCACACTCACTTCTCCGAGACCCCATGTGGTCTCCACTTTTCCTAGTAGGGGGTGTCAACGCCAGTAAAATGTTCAGTAGTCGGCGAGGTCTGTGAAATCTATAGGAGTTCAGTAGGGGAGCGTAGTTCTTGAGTGCATGCTCAGTTCAGGAGTAGGCAAGCTAGCGAGATCATTGAGCATGCGAGCTTTGCGAGCAAGTGTTGGAAAGCAGGTTGGATTGGCGTGCAAGAGAGATTGGTGAGAGCTCTTGTGTTTATAAATAAGAGGAGGGTGGGGTGGGAGGCATATGGGAAGCTTGAGAGGACTGTGAGCTGTGATTTTGGTGAGCGAGATGGGCGATGGATTTGCGAGTTCAAGCAGGAATAGGTGACTAGGAAGATAGGGAGCTCAAGCCAGTGAGTTTGGGTGGCAAGCTGGTTGGACAAGCTCAAGTTGTGAACTGATAAATCAGGCAAGTCGTGATTTTACTAAAATTCGAAGGGGGAGTTCATTCGATGAGAGCAGGAGCTCAATCATCGAAAGCATACTTCAGGAATTGTACAACTCTGATACCATGTGAAATATCAAACAGTGCATCATAATAATCTTATTACTTCACTTAAAATAAAAAAAGATACATGCACACATATTTCTAGGTGTGAGACATGACAACTCAACTCCAAATCACAATGTGAGATTAAACTATTCAAGATTCTCCTAATGGGCCATAAAGATTAGTCTTTACATTGGACTTAAAAACGCTTATTCTATAGTTGCAAATAGAATAGGCCTAGGAAAGAAACATAATTAATCAATTGATGATACTTAATTAATGTTCCTTAATTTATTAATGCAACATATCTATAACATTCCTAATTAGTTTATGATGTAACCCAATGCGCTCCCCAAAACTAGCTCCTTGGTTTCTAAAATGGTTATCGAATGTAGACCCGGATGACACAGAGTAGAGAGGGGTCTGAATTGGTTCTCCCTTGACATTTATTATCCTTTTTTGAAGTCAAGATACTTTTCATACGTGTTTATTTTTTTCTTAATCATTTTAAACCAGACTATGTCAGTCCTAAGCCAGGATGAAAAATGGTGAGGGTTATGTTAGGCAGACGACCAGCTTAAAATTTAGTCACTTTTATGAATATGGATCATTTGAGAAATTGTGAAAAAACTAGGTTGTTCCCCTTAAGGAACGTGTCACATGGTCCAAATGCGGCGTCTTGGCAAGGACCGCTGCATCTCCACGACTTGGGTGTAGTGTTAAATTAGCAAGAGTCCTCATCGTATAGTCCGAATGCGGCGCCTTGGCAAGGACCGCTGCACCTCCAAGAGAACTTGAGTGTACTGTTAAATAGGAAAAAGTTCTCACATATTAGACGTCCTAGGGAAGTATGTCGTAGAAATTGTGATCGACTTAGGTTTGAAAGTTGGGATATAAGTACGCTAACGAGAAAAGTGATGGAAGTAGAAAGATAAATATTTTATGCTTGCAAGAGACTAGATGAGTGAGTGAGAAGGCTAAATTTTTAGATAATTCAAGTTTTAAATTATGGTGCACATGAAAAAATAAAACAAGCAGTAGAATAGGTATTATTGTGGATACTATTGGAATGATGAAGTTGTTAGGGTAAGTAGAAAATGTGATAGAATCTTAGCGCTTAAATTGGTCATAGGAAAGAAATTATTAATGTGATCAGTGTTTATGCGTCACAAGTAGGATTAAGTGAATGTATTAAAGTGCAATTTTGGGAACACTTAGATGATTTAGTAAGAGAAATCTCATAAAGAGAGAAGATTTTCATAGGAGAATTAAATGGATTTATATGGAAGAAAAATGTAGATTACACAGCCGTTCATTGATTATATGGATATGGAAAAAAGAATGAAAAAGGACGAATCATTTTAGATTGTCGTAGCACATGAACTAATTGTATCAAATACGTTTTTAATAAAGAGGGAAGAACATTTAATTATGTTTAAAAGCGAGCCAAATAAATCACAAATTGATTATTTCATGACTTGCAAAATGAATAAAATGATTTGTAGGGATTGCAAAGTCATACCAGGAGAAATCTTGACAACACAACATATGTTAGTGGTGTTAGATGTACAAATTAAATATATTAAATTTAAGACGAGAACAAAAATATTGCAAAAATTCGGTGGTAGAACTTGAAGAAAAAACAGGTTGATTTCAAGAAGACAATTATGAAACAACTAGTTGATGACCCTTTTGTTGATCATAATGTCTCATAATAAATTATGTCTTCACATTTAAGGATAAGTAGAAAGAACATACTTGGAGTATCAAAAGGTCTTGCACCCACCCCCCTATAAAGAATCTTGGTGGTGGAAAGAGGAAGTGTAAGACAAAGTGAGGGTAAAGGGGGTCAGCTATAAATCACTCTACGCTTGTAGGAATGATGAAAACTTAGCCAGGTATAAAGTCGCCAAAAAAGAAGCTAAACAGACAGTAAGTAAAACAAGAAGTCAAGCTTATGAAGAATTTTATAAGTGACTAGATATCAAAGGTGGAGAGCGTGACATATATAAATTTGCTCGAGTTAGAAAAAGAAAGACAAAATTTAAGTTAAGTAAAATGCATAAAGGATGAGATACAATTTTGACGGTTGATGTGGATATTAAAGAGCGATGAAAAAGATACTTTTATCAACTCTATAATGAAACAAAGGACAATGAATTGAACTTGTAAGAGTTAAGTAAATCAGAGAAGTATGAGAACATAACATTTTTTCATAAAATTCAAGTATCAGAGGTAAAAGATGTTTTAAATAAGATGAAAAATGGAAAGGCGGTTGGGCTAGACGATATACCCATCAAAATATGCAAATGTTTAGGAAATGAAGGAATTTTGTGTCTTACATGTTTTTTCAATACGATACTGAAGTGAAAGAAGATGTCAGATCAATGGAGAGAAAGTATCTTGGTATCTCTGTATAAGAATAAAGGGATATACAAAATTGTGTTAATTACAAAGGAATTAAATTGATGATTCATAACATGAAACTATGGGCACGAGTAATCGAAAGAAGATTAAGACGAAAGACTAATATCTCGAAGAATCAATTTGGATTCATGCCAGTGAGGTCGACCATGGAAGCTATACATCTCTTGAGGAGACTCATTGACAACTATCGAGAAAGAAAATAAGATTTGCATGTATTGTTTATTGATCTTGAGAAGGCTTATGATAGAGTTCCAAGAGATCTTATGGAGAGTCTTAGAAAAGAAAGGTGTAAATATATCATATATTGACACAATCAAGTATATGTATACAAATTCAGTGACAAGGGTGAGGACATCTGGAGGATTAACACAAGAATTCCCTCACTGTTGGCTTACATCAAGGTTCAGCTTTAAGCCCTTATCTCTTTACCCTTATCTTAAATGAGCTCACCAGACATATCCACCAAGCAATATCTTGGTGTTTATTGTTTGCTGATGATATCGTTTTGGTTGATGAGACGCGCGAGGGTGTAAACACAAAACTTGAATCTTGGCGATATACTTTATAAAAGAAGAGTTTTAGGTTGAGCAGGGCAAAAACGAAGTATATGGAGCTTAAATTTAGCAGTGCAAGAAGGACAAATGACTTCGTTATTAAGTTGAGTGATCAAGATATTTCCCGTAGTGAGTGTTTTAAATATCTTGGATTGATAGTTCAAAATGACGGAGGTATTGATAAAGATGTGACACACAGAATCCAAGTGGGTTTGTTGAAGTGGAGAGGCGCGTCAGGGATCTTATGTGATCGTAAAGTACCACTGAAACTTAAGGGCAAGTTTTACCGTACTGCAATTAGACCCGCGATGCTCTATGGTTCTAAGTGTTGGGCAGTGAATTGTGTACGTGAGCAAAAAATGGGAGTTGCGGTGATGAGAATCCTTAGGTGGATGTGTTGACACAAAATTGGGTAAAATTAGGAATGAAAGTATCAGATAACACAATGGAAGCACCAATTGCAGAGAAGATGTGAGAAGCTCGTCTAAGATGGTTTAGACACGTACAAAGGTGACCATTAAAGACACCTGATAAGTTTTGTGAGAGTCTATTCATGAGGCATGTTAAACGAGGGAGGGGTAGACCAATAAAGGCTTAGAATGAAACTGTAAGGAAAGACATGATGTACTTAGGCATTAGTGAGATTATGACAGAAGATAGGGCACAATGGCAACAAAGGATCCATATAGCCGACCCCACTATAGTGGGATAAAGGCTTGAGTGTTGTTGTTGTATTTTATAATCATGGTCATAATTAGCTTTATCTTAAACTGGTTGGGTTCACTCATGTCATTATAACTTAGCATCTGAATAATTTACCCGGCTATTTGTTTTGCAGCCTGAAAAATAATAGGAGGCACCATCATCATTGTTCAATTTCTATTACATAAAGTTCAAGATTCAATGTGCGTGCCTTTGGTGTCAATATATATTTTTGAAGAACCATTTTTATCTTCATTTGTCCTTCGTAATGTAATTTTAAGACAGTTACATGCTCTGGTTGATGTAACTCATCATCAAGTCTGTTTTCATTTTTTTGCACTTTATACAGGCACTTGAGGCAAACACTTGCTTCTATTATACTTAATTTGATGGGAACCCGTTTTGTCCATGAGGATGCAGACCTTTCCCTTTCTATGGTGCATATTGCTCCACTCAAGAGGGAGATTGAATCTACTGAAGCTTCTGCTGCTGCATTATTTGATTTTTCTGATGATAGCCTCTTCGACACTTTTTTGTGTATACTGCATGGTTTATTGTGCAGTTGCAGGCCTAGTTGGTTGAAGCCTAAATCTACCTCCAAGTCATCGGTCAAGTCCCCTCGTGACATTTCTGCTTTTGATCGTGATGCAGCAGAAACAATGCAGGTTGGTTCCAATTTTATGCTGTATTGTCATTTCTCCGTGCTTTTGTGTTTGATATGGTCGTGACTCTAATTTCTGCAACTGTGACTCTGGTAGTTTGGTTTCTAGTTCCTCTCTGATTTTGTCTCCTGTATTGGAAGTTTTTTTAAAATTTAATATTGTTTGTTCAAGGTTCTCTCGGGTTTTTGTGGTTTTGACACTGGTTTCTGCAGGTGTGACTTTGATAGTCTGGTTTCTGTCTTTTGAACTAATAAAGGATGTAATAAGCTTTTTAGACCTAACCTTTTGTCGGATGAAGTAGTGGTCAATTTCAGTATGTTTGACCCTTTCATTAAACAAGTTTCGAGTCAATATGCATCATAACTTGATTATTAAAAGAATTTCATGAGTTTTTGTTGAGGAAAATACATTCTCCGAGTAGTTGTTTTAAGGGTTGGCCTTGTACTCAGACTTTGCACAATTGTTTGCTACCTCTTTGGGAAATTTAATTTCCTCGCTGCAAAATATGAACCCTAATGCACCATCCATGCAAGATATGAAACCCTAAGGTAGATCGTCTATTGGAGGCCGGTTTTTCCCAATCTAAGTTCATGTTTCCATATGTTGTTAACCATAATTATGAAACACTAAATTTATACCCAAGATACATTTCATATATTGTAGATCCTGAAAAGGAGCATTAGAAATGAAGTTAGAAAAAAGGAGCTATTTTTGAAAAAATATAGTTTGAAACATAAATCTGTCTTTATAAAGTGGAGTTTACAGAGCTGCTTGAAAAGCAGTGCATAAAAATTGTTTGTTAAAAAATAAAAACAGAGTTTGATAAGCAATACCACGTGAATATCTAACAGATATGCCAAGGAAAAACTATACGTACCCCCAAACAGCGTCATCAATAAAACCAAGTTGACAGTCTTTCTTGTACCAAAAGAAAATAATTACACCTAAAGTTTGTGCTAAATTCATGAAGCAACATCTATGAAAATAATAACCAGAGAAACATCACAGAAATGACATGAATCACATGCAAAATCCAGGAATCAACATCCATTGAAGAAAAAAAAAGCTACCCTGACAGATCATTTGTTATGAGACATAAAAAGCTACCTTGATCTGGCAGAGGCCGACGACGAGTAGATTGGCAGACAAAGGTAAAGTTGTCGACGGCGAGTAGTTTGGCAGACAACGAGCAGATCAGGAACTCCTGCGAGCGGTGAAGATCAGGAAGACTCGTTTCGTCGAGGAGAGAGCGGGAAGACTCGTTCCGTTGAGGAGAAGAGTGCGATCGGCGGAATAATTGTTCCGTCGAGGAGGAGAACAACACGATCGGGTTTCCTACGATCGTCAAAGATGAAACGCGGGGATGGAAAAGTATGTGGGAGCTGCAGTTCAGAAATATACTCGGCGCGGCTTATTTTGCAAACAACATATTTGCGTATATTCGCCATCAAAAACCCAAAATACTGATAGCTCCATTTTTTAGTAAACTAACCGGAGCAAATAAGCGGAAACAAATGAAGCCTAAATCACCGCTTCCAAATGTTTCTCACATAATGAATTGAGAAAGTGACCAACACCACATACAACTAATGGGATTTTTGAACATGTGTTTGTAAGATAGTTCAATCTTCATACAAGGCATATATATAATCTTGAATCAAAATAAAGTTACCTTTATCTAAGTATAAGCCTAAATGTTAGCTCCATAGTTTGTCAACTGGCTTTAACCAAGCATGTTTACTTCCTTCAGGGTAGATATTCCTCTTTGTTCTAGCGACTTAAATTATGTAGATATACTTCAATTTTTCTACTTTTAATTGTAAAGTATTTATGTCCTTTGAGTCGACTTACTTTTATCATCACCGTTAAAGGAAAAATATGTAAAGGCCCAATATGAGGCCCATTTTGAGCCTACTCCATCTTTAGGATTTAGTCTCACATCTTAGATTGAGAATTCTTCTGCTCTCTCTTTTTTTATATAAGTGTATAAGTGTACAAAGACGATTAATAATGTATGTAGAACCTTTTTGAGAAATTAAAAAATTTATGTTATTTTCTCTCTCCTATGTGTTTCTACATGGTATAAAAGCAATCCTTGATTTCGCCCTTCACTGGTTTCTCTCTTTGGCGGATAGATTATTTCTAACCGCAGCCCCTTCTGCGTGCTCTTCTACGGGTTCCTCTCTTTCTCTTGGGCGGTTAGATTATCTCTAACTGCAGCCTCTTCTGCGAGCTCCTCTGCAATCTCTTTCCCCGTTCTTTCCATCCTCTCCCTCCGTTCTTATATTTCTCTCAGCTGGGTCCCACCTGCTTGTCTTTTTGGCGGCCTGTCGTGGCTACCTGTTGCTTTCCATTCTTCTCGCTTTCTTGCCCTCCAGGTCGCTGGTATCCCGCGACTTCTTTTGTCGCAAGTTTTTGTTGCTTGGTCTTCTCCCGGCTAAGCTCGCCTCCTGCCTACCCACTGTTCTAACAACAGCTCTACCATCAATCCCTAGCTCTACCCACAGTTCTTCCCTCCACTCTACCCGCTAATCCTATCAGCAACTCCGAACCGCAATCCCGTCGAGGCTACTCCTTCCGCGATCCGGTGGCTTCTCTCTCGCACGATCAACCTGGTCGTCAGTGTTTCCCACCAGGCCGCCTTCTCCTCTACCGCAAGTACTCCCTCCAGTCTGCCTTCTCTGTCGCTGTAATACTAGCCGTAGCTCCTAGCCGATGGTATCCACAGTTCATCGCATACGAGAGCTCTTCTAGTCGCAGCTCGTCTCTGCTAGCTGCGGATCGTCGCAGCCTCGAGTCGCAAGTTAGGCTGCCGCCGGGTCGTGTGTCCGCTGCTTCTCCTGACTGCAGACCTTCTCCAGGCCGCCACAACCCTTCTCCAGGCTGCCACAGCCCTTCTCCTGATCGCAGCTGCCTCTCAAAGCTGTTGCTTCTCTCAGGTCGCTAGTTCATCTTTGGCCGTTGGTGCTTCCTGTCGCGGTTCCAGTCGCAACCTTGCCGCTTGTGTTGGTCGCCGAAACTAGTCCCGCTCCTTAGCCGCACGTGGAGATTCTTGCCCCCTGCTACCCTTTCTACCCGCTCAGCTGCTCTTCTGCACCTGATCGCCAATTCTCTCCGTAGTCGCTGCTCCTGGCCACCTGGTCGCAGCCTCTGACAACTTCTGCTTTGTTTGGCACTTCCCCAATGGTTGCACATTCTACTCCCATCAACATTCAAAATGACATTGATGTCTTGCGCATCCAAATCAAGCACCTTCAAGGGCTAGTCGGCCGTTCCCCAGATTCTGTTCTCTATTTCTTATAGCGGGATCTTTTGTCTCGCTCGTTGTTCATCCTGGATTATGGATTCCGGAGCAACACACCACATTACCCCGACAAAACCTTCAAACTACTTGGCTTCTGTGCATCTAAAGTTCATCACTGTTGCTAATGGGGACACCACTCCTGTCTTTGGATCTGCCGACGTCCACCTTACTCCCTCCATCACTCTTCACTCCGGGCTTCATGTTTTGGGCTCTCATTTTAATCTCCTCTCTATTAGCCGTCTCATTCAAGATCTTAATTGTTATGCAACATTCTCTTCCATCTCTTGTGTTGTGTAGGATCGCAAGACGCAAATATAATTGGTAAAGGGCATATGTTAATTGGGCTCTACATCGTAGACTCCCCTCCCACAAATCTCTCCTCTATTAGCTTTGTCGAGTGACATCGGCGTCTTGGGCATGCTCCTCTATACATCCTCCAAAAAGCCCTCCCATATTTGTCCCTTTATGACTTCTCATGCAAGTCTTGTATTTACGACAAATGCCACCGCTCTACTTTTTCCCCTCAGGGTACTCGGAGCGCTGCTCCCTTTGCTCTAATCCATTCCGATATTTTTGGACCCTACAAAACAACACGTATTCTTGGCTACCGTTACTCTGTTACTTTTATAGATGATTACTTTCGAATAACATGGTTATATTTCCTTCGTGATTGCTCTGAACTATCTCGCATATTCAGTGTCTTTATTATTGAGACTCGCAATCAGTTCTCCACTACCATTAAAACTCTTTGAACTGATAATGCCTGTGATTATACAGGTCATGCATTTACCGACTTATGTACTGAGTTTGAAATCATCCATCAAATCTTGTGTGTGTATACCCTCCAATAAAATGGTGTTGTCAAACGAAAGAATCGTCACCTTCTTGAAGTCACATGTTCCCTTATGTTGCAAATGCATGTTCCCAAACATTATTGGAATTTTGCGGTGTCTACATCATGTTATCTTATTAACCACATGCCCTCCTCTTTTCTAAATTTTGCGGCTCCTTTTAACCTTCTTTTTCCCTCCACACCCCCCCCCCCCCCGCTTCAGTCAGACCCCGTGTCTTCGGTTGTGTTTACTGCGTTCATATTCTTGGCTCACCCCACCCACTGACAAGCTTGCTTCTCGAGCCACAAAATATATGTTTGTTGGCTACTCACGTACTCAGAAGGGTCATGTCTGCTTCTCTCCCATGAATCACAAGGTTGTTACATCCGCTGATGTCACCTTTCTCGAAGACCAGCCCTGTCATTCCCAACCCATTGAGTCTCCAATTCTGCCTCTCCTTCTGCGGCCTATTGTTCTTGTTACGTCTAACCTCCCCCTCGTTCCCACGCCACTTCCACCAAAACCTTCTCTGATTCATGTGTATACTTGTCGTCCTCCTTCATCTGTTGCTCTACGAAAGATGCCCTCTACTGATGATAATTTGCGGTCTGCAGATCTGGCAACTGTCTCTTCTGCTCACCCGATGGTGAATTATGTCTCCTCACACCTCTCCCCAAAACTCACAAAATTTGCACTTTCTTTATCCTTTATTACCACCCCTATCTCTGTGCAGGAGTCTCTCCAACTTTCGGGGTGGCAGACAGCCATGAACGAGGAGATGTCTGCTCTTTGGGCAAACCAAACTTGGGATCTTGTCTCTCTTCCTCCTGGACAGACCTGTGTTGGTTGTAAGTGGGTGTTTGTCATCAAACATGGTCCATATGGGACCATTCGATATCTGAAGGCTCTCCATGTGGCTTGTTGTTTTACTCAACAACAAGGTCTAAATTATGACAAGATCTTCTATCCAGTCGTCAAACTCAATACCATTCGTGTATTGATCTCCCTCGTCGTTCATCGACACAGGACATTGCAACAACCTCCCGGGTTTGATACCACAGGGGAGTCTCTTGTATGACGTTTGAATAAATCACTTTATGGTTTCAAACAGTCTCCTTGGGCATGGTTTGACAAGTTCAGTCAGACTGTTCGTGTTGTTGGGTTTACTCAGAGTTCAGCCGACTTCTCTTTATTCACTCGTTATCATCAAATAAACACAATGATTTTCTTGGTATATGTTGATGATATTTTGATTACAGGAGACGATCTCACAGGAATACATATGATCAAACAACATCTGGTTTTTGTGTTTCAAACGAAGGACCTAGGAAATCTTTAATATTTCCTTGGTCTCGAGGTGGATCGACGTTCTGATGGACTTGTTTTATCTCAATGAAAGTACTACTTGATTTGCTTCATGATGCTGGCTACTCTGAATGAAAGTCTGTTGATACTCCAATGGATATCAGTCACAAGCTATGCCCTCATTCTTCAGACTCTGATCTTCTCCTTCCAAACCGAGAGTATTATTGTCGTCTTATGGGAAAGCTAATATATCTCACGATTACAAGACCCAATATATCATTTGTTGTTGGAGTTGTCATTCGGTTCATGTCTGAACCACAAATCTCTCATCTCCGGGCAGTTGAGTGTATCCTTTGATACTTGAAGACTGTTCCGGGGCAAGGATGTGTCTACAAGCCTTCTTCGTCTCCCTTATCGCTTATTGCATATTCTGATGTTGGTTATGCTGGTTCTTTTGATGATCATCATTCCACGAGTGGATACTATACTTTGGTGGACATCTCATTACCTGACACAGTAAGAAACAGTCTGTTGTTGCTCTCTCATCTATTGAAGTCGAATAT
This sequence comes from Platanthera guangdongensis, assembly GCA_039583875.1. NCBI lineage: Eukaryota > Viridiplantae > Streptophyta > Magnoliopsida > Asparagales > Orchidaceae > Platanthera > Platanthera guangdongensis. The sequence continues at coordinate 283,433,651 of CM077153.1, forward strand.
CGTTTAATGACAGTTGTTGTGTCTGAGCTTACTTGGCTTGAAGGTCTCCTAGGTGATTTAGGAGTCAAACTTTCCTCGTCGGCCACTCTATTCTGTGACAGTCAAGTTGTCATACATATTGCTAAGAACTCTATTTTCCATGAGCGAACCAAACACGTTGAAGTTGATTGTCATTTTATTCGGGAAAAGGTTCAATTAAAGCTAGAGTTACATGTTCTTACTGTTGGGCAAGTTGCTGATATTCTGACCGAAGCATTACCTCGCCCGCTATGCTACCAGTTTTTGTCCAAGCTGGGTGCTTACGATCTATATGTTATAGCTTGCGGGGGAGTGTTAAATGAAAAATGTGTAAAGGCTCAATATGAGGCCCATTTAGAGTCTACTCCATGTTTAGGATTTAGTCCCACATCTTAGATTATGAGTTCTTCTCCTCTTTCTTTTTTTATATAAGTGTACAAAGACAATTAATGATGTATGTAGAACTTTTTTGTGAAATTAATAAAATTCTGTTATTTTTCTCTTTACTGTGTGTTTCTACAATCACCAACAATAATGATGTCATCAAAATATGCAATCAGTGCAATGTGCTTCCCTTGTCAAATGTTTGATGGAAAGGTTGTGTGAATATTGTTAGCATTATTAGCACTTATGCATTGTTAACATTATTAATACTTATGTATTTTTATCCTTGTCCTCTCTATATAAATGACACCTTTAATGAAATGACAAGAAGTTTTTTTCTCTCCTTCAACATGGTATCAGAGCCTCTCGTGCCCTAAATCCCCTCTTTCGTTCTCCGCTCGCCAGCCCGCTTCTGTCCTCCATTCGCCAGCCCGCTCGCATCTCCCGCTCGCCCGCGTCAAATCCCGCTCGCGTCTCTTGCTCGCCAGCGCCAACTTTCGCTCGCGTCTCCCGCTACCGCCAGCGTCGGCTCGCGTCTCCCGCGTCGCTGTCCAGTCCAGTCGCCCGCACCCTCTTCTGCTCCTCTCCACCTCTTCTAATGGCGCTGGCATAGTGCTCTTGCTTCCTCCGACGCCTCCTGCCCTTGTGATGCTTGGATGGATGGTTCCATTTGACTCTTGATGCCCTAATTTCTTGGGTTTCCTCCCTTTTCGGATTTCTATTCCGGCTTGATCTTTCACTCAGGATTTCTATTCCTGTGCTATGAGATCTAGTGGAGCGGATTCTCTCTCTCCCTCTACCGGTGGTACTCCGGCCCCTCTTTTTGCTGGTCCTTCGTCGGTCTTCTACCGTGGCACCACCGATCACAATACCTCTCAGATAACTACTATCCGACTTGATGAATCCAATTATCTCTCATGGTCCCGTTCTATTACCCTGGCGCTTAAGAGTCGACGTCTCTTTGACTATGTCTCTGACCACATGCCGGAACTTGATAGGACTTCTCCTGAATGGCCGCAGTGGGAATCTGAGAATTCCTTGGTCATGTCTTGGCTGACCAACTCGATGCAAGAGTCCATTGCCCGCAACTATCTTTTTCTTGACAGTGCTTCTGTTATTTGGTGCCGTGCAGAGTCTACATACTCTCGCCGCGGCAATGCTGCTCAGATTTTTCAGCTTCGCCGCCAGATCAGTTTACTCCGTCAGGGTGACCGTCCTCCTTCAGCGTATTATTTGGAGTTCACTCAGCTTTATCAAGAGTATGATCATTTTGATCCTCTTGTCTTTGTTAGTCCTGTTGATGAGGCGATGGTTCGGGTCAGGGATGACCGTAATCGCATATTTGAGTTCCTTCATGGCTTGCACCGCGACTTTGATCATATCAGTGTTCAGATTCTGGGGCAACTGCCGATCCCTTCTCTTTCTGAGGTCTATAGCATTGTGCAACAGGAGTTTGATCGTCGTCAGACCCTTCTTCCGGACCCTGCGCCAGAGGGCTCTGCTCTGGCTGCTACCATCCCCTCCCTTCTTGGCACTCGTCCATCCCGGGACCCCAGGTCGAGGAGCTCAGATAAGGATCATCTCCTCTGTGATTACTGTGGCAAGAGTCGCCCCACTCGGGATACCTGCTTCAAGATTCATGGGTTCCCTGCCCCGAGAGGGGGTGCCCCGCCTCGTGGAGGTCGTGGTTCTGGACGCTCCTCTGGTCGTCATGTTGTCTCCCGTGCGGCCCATCTTACTGACGCTACTGCCGATGTTTCTCCTGGCTACTCTAGTACTGATGCCCCTGCCACCCCTGGTGCGTTTACTGCGGATGAGGTGCTTGCTCTTCGACGCCTGATGCATGGTCTTTCTGCGAAGCCTTCTGCCTCTTCCTCATACGCTCATACGGGACTGCCAGGTGCTCACTCTGTTGTTTCTTCTCCGTCCACTCAATGGGTCATTGACTCTGGGGCCACGGATCACATGACCGGGTCCTCTACAGGTTTTGTCTCCTATACTCCTCTTTCTGGGCGTGATAAGGTGAGCATTGCTGATGGTTCTCTTTCCTCCATTGCTGGCAAGGGAACCATCCCCTGCTCCTCCCTCACCTTGCCCTCTGTTCTTCACGTGCCCTCCTTTACTCGTAATCTGCTTTCAATTAGTAATTTGACCAACTCCATTCATTGCTCTGTGACATTTCTTCCGTCTTCTTGTGTGTTTCAGGACCTGACGACGGGGAAGGTGATTGGCTCTGGTAGCATGGTGAATGGACTCTATGTGCTTGACTCTGGCGCTGCTTCCTCTACTCTAGCTCTTCATTCCAGCACTGTTCATCCTTTGTACTCCTAGCACTGTCGCCTGGGACACCCTTCTCTTTCTGTTTGAAATTGTTGTTTCCTGCAATGTCTGCTGCCTTTTTTGAGTCTTTTGTGTGTGATGTCTGTAGTGTCAACAAACATCATCATACTTCATTTCAACATGTTTCGTTGCCTAGTTCTATTCCATTTGTTGTTGTTCATACTGATATCTGGGGCCCCTGCTCGGTCCCTTCTATTTTTGGTTGTACGTGGTTTGTTACATTTATTGATTGTTTCTCACGCACTATCTGGTTATATTTGATTCGTCACAAGAGCGATGTGTTTTCTGTTTTACAACGATTCCATGTCATGATCTCCACCCAATTTCAGTCCCACATTAAAATTCTTCGCAGTGACAATGATCGCGAATACATGGATTCACAGTTTGAGTGCTACCTTGCTGATCCCGACATCCTCCACCAGACTACCTGTGAGTATTCCCCTGCTCAAAAAGGCGTTGCTAAGCGGAAAAATCGCCATCTGTTGGAGGTTGTTTGATGTCTATTGTCCAAAATGGATCTCCCAAAATTCTATTGGGGAGATGTCGTCCTCACTGCTGCATACCTCATCAATTGGATGCCCTCACGTGTCCTCGGAAACTCTACTCCTCTGGATACGCTTGGTGTGCCTCCTACTCGCCTTCCTCCTAAGGTGTTTGGCTGTGCTTGTTTTGTTCACATCCATCATCCTCGTCTCTCCAAACTTGATCCTCGTGCCCTCAAGTGTGTATTTATTGGATACTCCCCTACGCAAAAGGGGTACAAGTGTTTTCACCTCCATACTAGGAAGGTGTTTGTTAGCATGGATGTCACTTTCCGTGAATCCGAATCATATTACCCTCTGTCTGCTCCCTCATCCTCGGGTGTTCCCTCTGTTTCTTTGCCCATACCTCCACCATATCCCTCACTTCAGGGGTAGCCTCTACCAGTGGAAGTGAGTCCTTCTCTACCAGTGGAAGTGAGTCCTCCTATTCGGGGCTCTCCTATATCCTCACCACCGACCTTGCAGGTATGTACTCAGCGTATAAAGAGGACAAGCACACACGAGCCTGCTATGTTGCCAGATCAGCCAGTGGATCCTGACTCAGACCTTCTGATTTACCGATTGCTCTTCGAAAAGGTATCCGGTCTTGTACCCACCATCCTCTATCTAATTATGTATCTTATGATTCTCTGTCTACCTCTTACAAGTCCTTTGTCTCCTCTCTTGCTACTTCTTTTATCCCTGTGTCATGGCAACAGGTTCTTGAGGTCTCTATGTGGCGAGAGGCAATGGTTGAGGAAATGAAAGCTCTGGAGAAGAACCATACATGGGATCTTGTCCCTCTTCCTTTTGGAAAAAATTTTGTTGGGTGCAAGTGGGTGTTCTCTGTGAAACAGAATCCACAAGAGATTGTTGAGAGATGCAAAACACGGTTGGTTGCAAGGGGTTATACCCAAACCCATGACATTGATTATCAGGAGACATTTGCCCCGGTTGCTAAAATGAATACCATCAGGGTATTGATATCTGTTGCTGCTTGCAAAAATTGGGATCTTCTGCAGCTGGATGTGAAGAATGCCTTCCTCCATGGTGACTTGGAGGAAGTCTATATGTCTATTCCTCCTGGCCTCACTCCGGCTGGTGCTGAAGGGAAAGTTTGTAGATTTTTAAGGGTTCTATACGGACTGAAGCAGTCCCCAAGAGCTTGGTTTGGCCGGTTCCATAAGGCGATGGTGTCGTTTGGATACTCTCAGAGCAATGCTGACCATACGTTGTTCATCAAACGTAGGCTTGTGAAAATTACAGTTCTCATTGTGTATGTTGACAACATTATTATAACTGGTGATGATCATGAAGAAATTCAGAATCTGAAATAGAAGCTTGACAGAGAGTTTGAGGTCAAGGACCTAGGAAAACTCAAGTATTTCTTGGGAATTGAAGTTGCAAGATCAAAGCAGGGGATCTTTTTCTCTCAACAGAAATACATGTTAGAACTTCTTGAGAAGATGAGGATGAGTGGGTGCAGACCTGCTGATATTCCGATTGAGACAAATCACCGATTGGGGCGTGATGATGGAGAGGCGATTGAAGATATTTCAGGGTTCCAAAGGTTAGTGGGGAGACTGATATATCTGTCTCACACTCGTCCGGATATCTCCTATGCGTTGAGTGTCGTGAGTCAGTACATGCATGCTCCAAAGACACGACACATGCATGCGGCACACAGAATTCTTCGGTATCTCAAGCCTTCATCAGGAAGGGGAGTTTTGTTTTCCCCGAGTTCCGACCTAAAGATTGAAGTCTATACTGATGCTGATTGGGCCGGATCTGTGGATAGGCGATCCACCTCTGGATATTGCTCCCTTGTTGGGGGTAACCTTGTTACTTGGAGAAGCAAGAAGCAACAGGTTGCGGCACGATCTAGTGCAGAGGCTGAGTTTAGAGCTATGACCCATGAGGTCTGTGAAGGCTTGTGGCTTCGGGCCTTATTGAGCGACCTTGGTCTCATGGAAGAGGGACTCATCCGCCTGTATTGTGACAATAAGTCGTCCATCAGTATCGCTCACAATCCGGTTCAACATGATCGGACAGAACACATCGAGGTGGACCGACACTTTATCAAGGAGAATATTGAAAGAGGAATCATATGTACACCCTTTGTGCCCTCCAACGAGCAACTTGCCGACATTCTCACCAAAAGATTGAGTGAGAATTCTTTTGACCAGATTGTGAACAAGTTGGGCATGGTTAACATTACACGTCCAACTTGAGGGAGAGTGTTATCATTATTAGCACTTATGTATCTTTATCCTTGTCCTCTATATATAGAGGACACCTTTAGTGAAATGACAAGAAGTTTTTTTCTCTCCTTCAACAAATATCAACTACTTTTGAAGAAAACTCAAACAGAGACAATCATGACAACTGAAGAAAAAATATTAAATTAATAAATCCAAATACCTGAATGTATCCTTACCATTAAGCGGGCTTTTTAACTTTAGTAGTTGAACCATCATAAGTGCATTTGACTAAGTAGACCAAAGGACAACCAACAGTTGAAATTCCCGCAAAGTATGCAAACCAAATCTCATGTACCATTTGAATGTAACTATTTCATTTCAATCATTGCATGCCTCCACCTGGGTTGAGACAGTGCTTCTACGGTCACCTGGAGATAAATGGTTATAGGAAAATGTTGATATGTGATATGGAAAGTCTTATACAATGTTGGTGGACGATCATTATTAGTGAATGTAGGAACATGGGTAACCTCTTTAGATACATGAAGATTGTAGACAGAAGAGTGTTTCACAAATGCATGGGCTGCGAGGGTTATATCATAATGCCTTACGACCGATGACAAAATCAAGTAGTGTTATCAAAATAACACAGCGTCGTCTACTTGTATTTTTTATAAAATATTGTTATCAAAATAAAATTATTGTATAATATTTTTTTTTACGATATATCTATTTTTATTTGTTAATAATATTTAATTTTGGGTACTCTTCTAATTTATTTTGGAATGTACATGACTTTTTGTTTGTCCACATGTTATGTTAATTTGGTACTCTTAGAACATTTAATTATATTTATTATACATAAAAATATTTTATTTATAAGATATGTAAATTCGATATTTTAAGACATCATCAACATGTCTCTGATGATACGTGCTAATCGTATCATGGTTTAGAACAATGAACTTGACTTATATCGCATAAAAATAAAGATACAATCGTGAGACTCTTGCTAAACACTTGGAGGCGACCCGATACATAACAATACGTATCAACACTCCCCTCCTGGTAAAAAACGATCTTGTTATGAAGGTGGAGGTCCATAGGGATCATCCACAAGCATCAGGGGGTCCAAGTTCCCGAAGTCAGGACCGTCGTCTTCAGATCCCACCAGCACACACAAATTTTTGATCGTGCAGACGTGGGTGGGAGAGTATGACAGCTGGCAGCAGAAGCAAAGGCCCTTGCGACAAAACTTGAAGTGTTGATCGTGAGATAAGCGGTAGGGTCGTCGGGGCAGGCTGAACTGGTAGCTGCAGAGGAGAGGCCATGCAGCGGCCCGGCCTTAGGCTTTAACGGCCCGAAAACCTCCACAATATATCAGTGTTCATTTAAAAGCAATGTTTTTAAGCTTAACTTTTGGCGCAGTACATTAACATACATCACATTTAGTAACAAATATATGCATCATCACATAACTTGTCTTTGCATTTGTAGAGAAAGATCCAAACCTTGTATATACTTCTTGAATAACAAAAAACAAGTATGAGTACAAATATATCGGAGAGAGGAGAGTAAGATATAGCTATACAAATAATGTGAGACTAAACACCAAATTCGACATGGGCCAAGTTAATGGTCAAATACATTATTTTTCCTAGTATTTTGTAACACTCCCCTGCAAGCTGGAGCGTACAAGTCGTTGGCACCAAGCTTGGACAAGAACTAATAATAGAGATGTCTTGGTAAGGCCTTGGTGAGGATGTCAACAACTTGCTGAGCAGCAGAAACATGTGTTAACTCTCTATTCTTCAACTGAACCTTCTCCTGAATGAAATGACAGTCAACTTCAATATGTTTTGTCCGTTCATGGAAGACCAGATTCTTGGCAATGTGTATAGCAGTTTGACTGTCGCAAAATAAAGTGGCAGGTGAGGAGAGCTTGACTCCTAGATCATCAGGGAGACCCTCAAGCCATGTGAGCTCTGATACAACTGCTGTCATTGATCGATACTCGGCCTCAGCATATGAGCGAGTAACCACAAACTGTTTCTTACTGTGCCATGTAATAAGATGTCCTCCAAAGTAAGTACAGTATCCACTTGTTGAACGACAGTCATCCAACAAGCCAACTTAATCAACATCAGAGAATGCAATCAGAGATAAGGGAGACGAAGAGGGCTTGTATACAAGTCCTTGTCCATGAGCAGTCTTCAAATATCGAAGAATACGCTCGACTGCCTGAAGATGAGAGATACGTGGCTCATGCATGAATCGACTGACAACTCCAACAACAAATGATATATCAGGTCTCGTAATAATGAGATATATCAGCTTTCCCACAAGATGACGATAATACTCTGGATTCAGAAGGAGCAAATCAGAGTTCGAGGCATGGGCACAAAGCTTGTGATTGGTATCCATGAGATTATCCACAAGCTTGCATCCAGAATAGTCCGCATCATGAAATAAGTTAAGATAATACTTTCTCTAAGATAACACAAACCCATCAGGTCTCCGAGCTACTTCGAGACCGAGAAAATATTGAAGGCTTCCCCGGTCCTTTATTTGTAACACAGTCGTCAGATGTTCTTTGATCATCCTTATTCCTGGAATATCGTCTCTTGTAATCAAAATATTATCCACATATATTAACAGAATCACTGTGTCTGTTGGACGATGACAAGTGAACAGAGAGAAGTCGACCGAGCTCCGAGTGAACCCAACAACACTAACGGTCTTACTAAATTTATCAAACCATGCGCGAGGAGATTGTTTGAGAGCATAAAGAGACTTTTTCAGCCAACAGACAAGTGACTCCCCGTGGTCTCAAACCCGGGAGGTTGCTGCATATAAACGATCTCCTGTAAATCATCATTAAGAAAAACATTTTTGACATTCAGTTGGTGCAATGCCCAGTGGCGGTGAACCGCAAGGGAGATCAACACACGGACAGTATTGAGTTTAACGACTAGAGAAAAAGTCTCATCATAATCCAAACTTTGTTGTTGACTGAAGTCGCGAGCTACTAGACGAGCTTTCAAACGGTGATCTGTCCCATTCGAACCCAGTTTGACAGCAAACACCCACTTACATCCCACACAAGATTGTCCAGGAGGAAGCGGGACCAGATCTCATGTGTGGTTTGCCCAAAGAGCAGACATTTCTTCGTCCATGGCCACCCGCCACCCGGGATGTTGGAGAGCCTCCTGCACATAATTAGGGGTGGACATAGAGGATAAAGAAAGAGCACTTTGTCGGAATTCCGGGGAGAGACGGTGAAAAGAGACATAGTTGGCCAGTGGGTGGGCGGTGGAACTTGTTGCCGGATCTACAGGCTGCAAAACATCATTAGAGCAGGGCATCTCCCGTAGGGTAGTAGACGAAGGACATCGAGTGTACATATGGATGATAGGTGGTTTAGGTGGGATTGGTGTGGGAAGGAGAGGTGGAAGGTTTGAATGAACAGGGATAGCAGGCCGTGGAAGAGGTGGAGGAAATGGAGAATCAGCTAATTGAGAGTTATATGGCTGATCTTCGAGGAAGGTAACATCAGAAGAAGTAATAACCTTGTGATCCTTGGGGGAAAAGAAAACGTAGCCCTTCTGAGTCCGAGAGTAACCCACAAACATATATTTAGTGGCACGTGGAGCAAGTTTGTCAGTGGACGGACCAGGATGATGAACAAAGCACATGCAACCAAACACGCGAGGGGTGATGTAGAAAGGAGGCTTGGGGGAAAAAGAAGATTGAAGGGAACCGCAAAATTGAGAATGAAGGAAGACATGCAGTTAATAAGAGTGCAGACTGGAGAAACCGCAAAATTCCAATACTATTTCAGAACATTCATTTGAAGCATAAGAGAGCGGGTGACCTCAAACAGGTGACGATTTTTGCGTTCAACAACGCCATTTTTTGGGGGGTATATTCACATGAGGTTTGATGGATAATCTCAAACTCAGCACATAGGTGTGCAAAAGCATGACTAGTGTATTTACGGGCATTATCAGTGCAGAGAGTTTTAATTGTAGTTGAAAACTAGTTGCGAGTTTCAATGAAAAAAGTACGGAATACACCAGGTAATTCAGAGCGGTCATGAAGGAGATACAGCCAGGTCACCCGAGAGTAGTCATCTACAAATGTGACAAAGTAACGATATCCAAAAACACTCGCAATTTTGTAGGGTCCCCAAATATCAGAGTGTATTAGATCAAAGGGAGCAGGACTCCGAGTAGTATGTGGTGAGAACGTAGACCGATGGTGTTTTCCATAGATACAAAACTCACACGTGAACTCTTGGAGGGACACTTCGGGGAGAGATTTTCTGAGTATGTTTAGAGGAGTGTGACCAAGACGTCGATGTCAATCAACATAGCTAATAGAGAATAACACCGTTGGGGGGGGGGAGTGGTCAAGGATATATAGTCATTCGACAGATGCCCTTTTCCGATGATAGTTTGCGTCTTGCGATCTTGCACAACACACAAGTTGGAAGAAAAAATTACATCACAATTAAGTCAGTAGTGAGAGGAGCAATAGAGAGAAGGTTGAAAGGAGAGCCCGAAACATGAAGGGCAGATCAAAGAGTAATGGATGGAGTAAGATGAATATCTGTCGCGCCAGAAACGAGAATGATGTCCCCACTAGCAACAATGATGAACTTAGGATGCACATAGTTCAAATATTGTGGTGGTTTCTGTGAGGTAATGTGGTGAGAGGCTTCAGAATCAAAAATCCAGGATGAGCTCTGAGCAAGGCATGAGGTATCACCATCAGAAATAGACACCACAGAGCCCGCAGGACAGCTGAACATCATGCAAGAAACAATCTTCAGCGCTCACAGTGACAATGCGCCAACGGTAAGAAAGCCCACAACCAGTGGCTAACAGAGAGCCCGCAGCGTGTAGAAACAAGTTGCGGTGGTTAGAGGCAGACCGCGCCAAGGTCAAAAATGGCGAACAGACACCAGACTGTGCGGTTAGAAGCAAACCATAATAAGATCGGTAAGAAACAGTCTCCAGCAGTCACAGTTACAACGCACCAGCGGCAAGAAGGGCCACAACCAGCAGATAGAAGAGAGCCCGCAACAGATAGAAACAAGCCGCGGCGGTTAGAGGTAGACCGCACCAAGATCAAAAAACGGCAAACAGGAATCAGACCGTGCGGTTAGAAACAAACCACAACAAGATCGGTAGAAGCTGTCCGCGAGATAGTCCACAACGATCACAGTGACAACGTACCAGCGACAAGAAAAGTCACGACCTGCGTGGTAAGAAACAGTCGTCTGCGGTCACGGTGACAATGCACCAGCAGCAAGAAACACCACGACCAACGGATAGAAGAGAGCTCACAGCGGATAGAAACAAGCCGCGGTTAGAGGCAGACCACACTAAGATCAAAAACGACGAACAAGCACCAGACCGTGCGGTTAGAAGCAAACCGCAACAAGATCGGTTGAAGCAGTTCGTGCGAACAACCAAGTTGAGCCGAGAAGCGAGAAGCAACAAGGCAGACGACAAGAGAGGCGCATCAAGGAAAGAAAGAACTCCTTGGGATAAGAAGGAGACCGCGCGACAAGGAGAGAATTTGGGGCCAGAGACAGGTCACAGTGGGAAAGAACTGCTCGCGACAAGAGCAATAAGATTCCTTGCAACAAGGAGACCGCGTGACAAGGAAAGAGGCCGCAACGAGTAGAACTAAAGGCCAGACGGTTAGATCTAACCGCAGGAAGGGAGGGAAGCCGCAGCGGGTAGAGAGCAGCCTGTGGCGGTTAAGAAAATCTAACCGCACGGGAGTGGGGTCCACGTGCCAGAGGGATGAAGGCTATAAAAGTGCATAGAAGAGAAAGATGAGGTGGATACACGAGAGAGGAGGCGGCTAGAAAAGAAGGAAGCCGCAAAGCAGTGTCGTTAAGCAGTAAAACAGGCCTCCCGGTTAACAAGAGGACTGGACGGTTAGAGAGAAAACAAGCCGGACCGTTTTCCTCTGATACCATGTAGAGAAAGATCCCAACATTATATATACTTCTTGAATACCAAAAAACAAGTATGAGTACAAATATATAGGAGAGAGGAGTCTAGCTATACAAACAATGTGAGACTAAACACATAATCTTGCATGAGCCAAGTTAATGGGCCAATACATTATTTTTCCTAGTATTCCCTAACGACATTAAAAGTAATAGAGGTCTAAAATTTCACTTTTAAAAAAACTGACATACCTAATTCTCATGTGTAGCAAAGCTTTAAATTTTCCTTCTAGTCAATCATTCTTTTTCATAAAAAGATAGACAATTAAAGGATTAGTCTTTAATAGAGATTAAATGAGAATTTACCTTTTAAACCACTTGTATATGGAGACAAGGTCAATCAATAACAATTTACATACATATTTCTTTCAATTGGATTAAACAATATCATTATATTTAAATAAATAAGATTTACTTAATATGGATCAGTGTAAAAGGTAAGATGCGTAGTCAAGAAATAATTAAAGCAATAATAAACATTTATCAATTACTTTGCCTATGAAGTATTTTATGTATATGATTTATATGTGATAGTAACTTTCATATTCATATATGGCATCATTTTCATTTGTTGTATTTCATTCATCTACCATAAAGCCCGTTATTTATTTTCATTGTATTCATCTATTTTTTTACTTATGTATTTATTTTCAATATGTTTTCGTTTTATTTTGTTAAGTGTCGTTACATTTATATCAGTCTTCAGTTATGGGCTCGTTGTTCATTTCTTTCCATTGTATTCATCTATTATTTTTTCTTTTGTATTCATTTTCATTTTTTTTTTTCATTTCGTTAATGGTCACTACATTTATATTAGTCTTCAATCTTGAGCACGTTCTACTTGGGTCAAACTCAATGCACACAACTCGCATAAGACTCGTTAAGGCCCAACTTAGTTGACCCTGAGGTTCAATCCAGTGCGCACAACCCGCATAAGACCCGTTAAGGCTTAACTACATTTAAATCAGTTCACAGATACCATTAACGTATGCATCGATGCAATCAGTGTAATGTTCTATTATCAGTTGTCTTGATTAAGATGTTAATCATATGGTTTTCCCTTCCATTATAAATTACTCGTGAAATCCCTTCATTCAACTGTAGGGATATTATTTGTCAGTCATAATGAATTGTGTACTTATATAATTTCATAAATATTTCAGTTCACATGCAAGAAGTAAGCTCACTATAAAATTTAATAGCAGTGTATATAATTAAAATATTTGGAAATAAAGCATAAATAAATAAATGTAATCCTCACCATCAGTTTTTCTCTCTCTTTATGAATTTGTGGTTCACCGTTGCATTTATCTTTCGACGTCATCCTCTATGGTACCCGATAACCTACATTAAAAGCAGTGTAATCAACCTTTTACTCGTGGCATCACTATTTCCATTTTCAAATATCAAAACGTCCTACCTGAATCTCTAACCAGCCATGTTCATATAAAAATTTCCTTCCTATGCCACCAATTTTCTGCCAAAATAAATGATTTTTCCCAAGGAATATCTTGTTTTATTGAAGTTCATTAGGTTCTGATTTAACCTAACGAAAACAAGCCACGGTTTCTTTTTCCAATCCTGTATCTTTGTCATCAGAAATAAGAAAATGGAGGGGAGAAAGAGAGGGAATAAAAATCCATATGCAATCATCTCAAATTTCCCCTAGTCCTCTACATACTATTATTACAGAATTCTGAACTTGCCGGCTGTAGGAATTCAAAACCCATAAAGAATCTAGGACAATCCCTTCTATGACAGTGATGCACGAAACAACAAGTGTACCGATCGTTTAAGTAATATAAAACAGGGAAATTTCTTCGAGTCGATCTCTCAAGAAACGTGGGTTTTGGCGTGTGATTCTCTTCTATAGAAAACTAATTATTAAGATAAGTAAAGAAAGGGCTTTGATTTGGTTTTGCAAACATAAAATAAAACTAAACTAAACTAATGCGGGTTGCAGGCACCGCGTCTCTTGGCGAATGGAACTACACAGACCGCTATACTCTGCTTCGATCAATGGATGGACGAGAAGACAAGCGAATGAGATGAGCACGCCGACGGAGTGAGGGTCGCAAGCACCTCTTCATAGCCACGCCACTAGCAATTGCTAGTGCGCCAATCTCAACACACGGTGGGAATGACAGATGGAATGGGGCGCACCTCAACACAAACCAAATTTACATCCAAAGACATGAAATTAAACATTAAAATCAATAGTATATGAGTTCATAATTTACGACACATGAAAATAATGGAATAAAAATCACAACCAGAAGAGGAGTGCACGAGATACAACAAAAGAACGAAGTCTTGTCAAGGATTCTTGGCCGGAATCGAAGGGTTGTCAATCCTCATCCATGCTCGGTCCACGACTTCCGTCCGGGGTAGAGAAGGGCTGTCAATTGACATGTCTTTTTCGCTAATAACCTTTGGCCATGTCCTTTGCAAGAACTCCACTAGAATGCGGTGAGAAATGCTTCAAAATGATCCTTGAGAGCTTGGGATGTTGGAGGTGGCCTAAGGCGAAGCCCTAACGGAAGATTTGAGGTGGAAAGATGGCCAGGGCTCCTCCCGGAGGTGGGCGGCGGTGAAGGGCGAATATGGGTGGATTGCTGTGAAAATGGAGCTCGATCCCCAATTAGGGCGGAAATCTGCACTTAAATAACAAACATGATAACATTGGGCTCGTGTGATTTTGCTCATCCACGAACAAAACCGACCGTGCGAGAACTGAGAAGACATCTCACAGGCCGCGTCAAATCACATATTTTCAAGCAAAAAGGGAAACTCGTGCGATTTTATTCTCGCATGGTTGAATCCAACCGTTTGTGAAGAAAACGCGCGGGAAATAAAAACATAACAATTTTTGACAAAAGAGACTGCTCGTGCGATTTTACTCACGCACGGACAAAACTGACTGTGCACGAACAAAACACATGAGTCAGGGCAGATCACCATAATTGGGCATTGAAGAACACACACGACCACATAAATCATGTGCTAAGGAATCACATAATTGTGCGATATACACAAGTTTGCATACTAAAAGGAATGAGATCTGCCCACCTGCATTACGACCCAACAATCCGGGTCTAAAGTCCACCGACAACACAGGAACAACCACAAATAATAAATAAAACAATGGAGAGCACTGTGTGCTTACCCCCAACGAAAGAGTGCGCAATTGCACACCACAACGGGCTAAAATGTGCACTTTGTATACGAATAGAGAACAAGTGAAATTTGAACGATTATAAGCTAAATATGAAGTGCATGAGCGTGAAAACGAGTCCAGATTAGTCTGAAAAATCCAATAAAATTTGGACTCATCAGGCAGCCGACCAACAATATCATTAGACCCCAACTTTCAAATTCAAAAACCCTAGCTTGCTTTGTATTGAAATCCAATCAACCAATAAGAGAGAAGAAAGGGAAAAAGAGGAGAAAGATGCTTACAGCAAGTCGAAGGAGTTAGGGCACAAATTGAAGCACGAAATTGGCGCCGCAATAATCCCTCAACACAGGTTCGACATCTATCGGTGTCGGCGCAGAGAATCGAGAGAGGGAGAGAGAGATGCGGAAATCCCGTTATCGTCATGAGAAAAGGAGAAAGAGGGAGAGGTCGACGGGAGTGTCGTTAACTGGAACTGTGAGCAAGAACGATGAGGCAGCGTCTCGTGCGGCTGTAATGAGCAGAAGGTTTGCAGGTTTCTTGATTTATCGAGAGCCTGGACCGACTCTCATAACCTTCCTTCTTAATAAACCGACATATCATAAGCTTAATTGACATCCTAACAAATCCCCTCTTAATCGATCTCTCTTCTTAGCCTTAACCGGCCCTTAACATTAAGTAATTAACAAAGCCATTTAGTTATTAAGGAACCCAAATCAGTCCAAGCAAACACACAGTAAGCCATAAATAGTAATCAAACCACTTGACGATTCTTCCAATCCAAGCCCACTTCAAAAACTAAAATTGGCATAAAATTTCGTCTACAAATCGGTCGCGAAAGTTCATCATATAATCGACGAACAAAAAAAAGTGCAATGAAAAATTCCCAAAAAGTAAAAAAATGTGCAATGAAAAATTCCCAAAAAGTCACGACTTTGTATTTTATTTTAATCTTATCATCATTGTGGAATCCCATTAATTTTAATCCATGTGTCGGTTGTTACAAATTCATTCCTTATAGAAATTTTTGTTCTAAAAAATTCATCCCTTCTTATATTACATTTGATAGGGTTCATTTGGACTTGATAAATCTGATTTGATATGCACTTCACTCGTTGATTCTACTATTTTAGTTAAATTAGTAATATTGCTTAGAAGCGTTGACACTCGAAACGCATCATGCAAGTTCCTCGATCATCTGGCAACGCTATGCTGTACACTTCTCCAATGCATTTGATAATAGGGGAAAAATATTACCTATCTTGGACTCCATTTCACAATCTTTCAAAATCGTGAAGCTCCTTCGAACAGTTTAATCTCCAAACATACTTGTATGCAAATTCCACAATCATCAGCCCACTTAAGTGGTGTTCGACATCTCCTACCATGTAGAGTTTCAAAATGAGCCATTAGAAATTTGCTTCCAAGTATCGGATGTAAATTGACCATCTCCGTTCGATATAATAGTAAGCGGAAGTCTGTGCAATTTCACAATAACATCAAGATACAAAGCAGCTAGTCTTTGTCGGTCCATCTTTTTTCATAACTTTAAAATGAGCGCTCTTACTTAACGGATCAATAAATACTCAAGTACCTTCAGCAAAAACACTAAAACCTATTAATCCGTTTGATTTTTTCTACTTCCCAAGTCAAATTACTGTTCTCCTCCGGAAGATTTTTCAGCGTGACAAACTCCACTGCAAAACTCAATAATATTTCCGTTTACTTCATTGCAATCTAAACACTAAATCCATCGATGTATTATCCCATTTAAGCTTTACATCATGCACTATGTAAATTACCAATGATTGATTTAATCTCTTCATTGTGTTATCTCAGTTATTTTCTTTATTTAATTTTCTCTTTGTTTTTGTCCTTTCTTTATTATTTACATATCAGTTCACACTTCCCCTTGTAACTAAGGTTTAATTCTTTATCTTGTTGCCTTTCTTTTATTTTTTTTTATCTTTTATTATTTTTGTAACACTTGCTACAAAGATCCAGCCGAAATCCAGAATGTATTTTATAGAGTGAAAGTGGAATTACAATTCTTTGTAATCTTTACTGTGCATTTTATTCGATGTTGCATGTCCATCATAACATTTTTTCTTTATTCTTAGCCTTTCCTCTTTTACCATTATTATTTTCAATTCATAGTCTTTATAGCCACAATATATCATTATTCATTTAAAAGTGTTAGAAAAGCCCAATTAAGGGCCCATGTTTTTCTCTTTTCTCTCTCCTTGTATTAGTCCCGCATCATGTATTAGGATTTCTCTCTTCATTCTTCTCCTACATAAGTGTGTGTATACTTGTAACTATCATTCAAGAAAGTATATACAAGCTTTGAGATCTCTCTTTACATGGTATCAGAGGCAACCGGTCTCCTCCTTTGGTATCCGACCTAGCCCATTTCTAGCCGCCTATCTTCCTTTCCTGTCCGCGCGGCTTCCCTTAGTCGCGGACTCTTGCGGCCTCTTTTCTACCCGCCTCCAACTCTGCTTCTCTCGTGCCATCCACCTCCTCCTTCCTACCACCTCTCCTTTTATAATCCTCTCTCACGTGGGTCCACCTTCTCCTTTCCTTCTCTACCCGCGCGGGCTCTTTCTATCCGTTGCGACCTCTCCTATCTGCTGTCCGCTGCGGGCTCTCTCTCATCCTACTCACGACTTCCTCCCTCTGCCTAATCCACTCGAGTTCTCTAACTCGCGGATTCTTTTTCTGGCCGCTCGAGTTCTCTACTCGCGGTCTCCTCCGCTTGCCGCTCGCGTTCTTTCGCCGTGACCTGCTCTTTTGCTCGCTGATCGCAGCTCGCCGCAACCTGCTCTCCTGCTCGCCGCGACCTGCTCTCCTGCTCGCCGCGACCTGCTCTCCTGCTCGCCGCGACCTGCTCTCCTGCTCGCCGCGACCTGCTCTCCTACTCTCCGCGACCTGCTCTCCTGCTCGCCGCGACCTGCTCGCCGCGACCTGCTCTCCTGCTCGCCGCGACCTGCTCGCCGCGACCTGCTCTCCTGCTCGCCGCGACCTGCTCTCCTGCTCGCCGCGACCTGCTCTCCTGCTCGCCGCGACCTGCTCTCCTGCTCGCCGTGACCTGCCTCCTGCTCGCCGCGACCTGCCTCCTGCTCGCCGCGACGTGCCTCCTGCTCGCCGCGACGTGCTCTCCTGCTCGTCGCGACGTGCTCTCCTACTCGCCGCGACCTGCCTCCTGCTCGCCGCGACCTGCCTCCTGCTCGCCGCGACCTGCCTCCTGCTCGCCGCGACCTGCCTCCTGCTCGCCGCGACCTGCTCTCCTGCTCGCCGCGACCGCCTTTCCTGCTCGCCGCGACCTGCCTCTCCTGCTCGTCGTGACTTGCCTTTTCTGCTCGCTGCGATCTCGCCTTCCCACAGCTAGCGTTCTCCTCTCTGTCCTTAGCCGCATCCTGGTTGCGACCTCGTTTGTCGCTGGTGTACCCGCCGAGACCGTGCGACTATCTTCTCTGCCGACTTCTCCCTAGTCGCATTATTGTCGCGATCTCCTGATTGCTGGTGTGTCCACCGAGACCGTGCGACTGCCTTTTCTAACTGCCTGGTCTCTTCTACTGGTCGCGCATGGCTTTCGATAATTCCGCTGCTACTTCTGCTCCACCCGCCCGTGCGGCTGCCACGGCTTTCGAACTCCGTGATGAGTTACGGCTTACTACCATCTCCCTAACTGGAAAAATGAATTTCGTCGAGTGGGTTCACTCGGTTCGCCGTGTTCTGCAGACGAAGGGTCTTCTTCACCACTTGACCCACGCTACTCCAACTTCTCCCTCCGATGACTGGCTTCGCGATGATGGTCGGGTCCAATCCTGGCTTCTAAACTCTATGGATCCCGAGTCCTACAGGATGGCCATGTATCATGACACGGCTAAGTCCATGTGGGAGGAGCTTCACGCCTTTTACTCTGGCCATGACAGCCTACAACACCTATATGATATCATTTCCGATCTTCATAATCCTGGTGATATGCTCTCCTTTGTGGCTAAAATCAAGATTTTGGCAGAGGCTTGGATTCAACTTCAGCCTCCTACTACTGATCTAACCACTCAACGAAACCAGAAAGAAGTTGTCGCCATCGCCATGATGATGTCCCGAGTTCCTCCCCACCTGCATAGTATTCGGGCCCAGATTCTATCATCTGCCACAACTCCTTCACTGTCTGATGTGTGCTCCATGCTGCTAAAAGTCACGCCTCCCTCTGAGGTTCCTCCTGTTTTTGCCCCGACTCTTCTTCAGCAGCCTCTCCTTTCGACCCCTCCCCATGGATCTTCCACTCGGGGGTGCCGACCCTCGTCTCGGGGACGAGGACGTGGAGGTCGCTCTTCTATAAAATGCACCTGATGTGGTCGGGATAATCATCTTGAAGCTACCTGCTACCGCAAGCATGACTTACCTCCTCACCTTACTGCTACTATATTTGCTGCTCCGACTTCTACTAGGTCTTCTGCCACTGATCCGGCTACTACTACCCGCCAAGACACTGATGAGCTCTGCACCCAACTTCAACAGCTTCAGGGTGCCCTCAGCCGCTCCTCCGGCTCTATTGCGTCCTCTTCTGCGGAAGGTATAACCTGTCTCTCTCATAATCCTTGCTGGATCGTTGATTCCGGCGCTACTCAACATATTACCTCCTAGAAGCCCACAGAGTAGCTACAGACGCCTCATCCTGCTTGTATCACTGTGGCCAACGGTGACACCCTACCAGTCTCTGGCTCCGCTGCTCTTCAGCTTACGCCGAACCTTTCTCTTTCCTCGATTCTTCACGTTTCGGGGTCTCCTTTCAATTTATTATCTGTTAGTCGTCTCACACACGACCTTGATTGTTGCATTACCTTTTCACCTTCTCTTTTCTTATGCAGGATCGCCGTACCCAGAGTACCATTGATAAGGGACAGCTGTTGAATGGGTTGTACATATTGGATATCCCACCTACTCTTCTCTCCGCCGTCTCCATTGTTGATTGACATCGCCGCTTTGGGCATGCTCCCCTTCCGGTTCTCAAGCGGGCTCTTCCTGATGTTCCTCTCCGGGAGTTCTCTTGTGAATCTTGTATCTGCGGCGAACAACATTGTTCCTCTTTCCCCACTGCCTGTACCAGGAGTAGCACTCATTTATCTTTAGTTCATTCTGATGTATGGGGTCCTTATAGAGTCCTCGGTATTTTTAACTTTCGCTATTTTGCCACGTTCATTGACGATTACTCGCGTACCACGTGACTCTATTTACTACATGATCGAACTGAACTTACATGTGTGTTTCGCGCCTTTTTACTTGAGATGCGTATGCAGTTTGCCACCCCCTCAAAGTAATTAACACTGATAATGCTTGCGAGTATACGGGTCGCACCTTCTCCAATCTCTGCACCGAATTTGGTGTCATCCCTCAAACTTCATGTGCGTACACCCCTCAGTAAAACGGGGTGGCGGAACGCAAAAATCTTCATCTTCTCAATGTTGCGCGCTCCCTTATGTTCCAAATGCACGTTCCAATCGAATATTGTAACTTTGCTGTATCCACCGCCTGTCATCTCATCAACCGCCTTCCCTCGTCTGTGCTTAATTTTGTCTCACCCATACATCTCCTCTATCCCTCCACCAACATCACCTCTCTCACACCGCGGATCTTCGGGTGTGTTTGTTATGTCCACCTTTTTGGCCATCCTTCCGACAAACTTGCTTCTCGGGCCGCCAAGTATATGTTTGTTGGCTACTCCCTCACTTAAAAGGGGTACGTCTGTTACTCTTCTTCTGACGGCAAGCTGGTTGTTTCTTCAGATGTCACCTTCTGCTAAGACCAACCTTTCCACTTACCTAGCACCACCTCGTCTTCTACTCCCTCTATTCCCCGGCCTGTCGTACCGGTCACGTCATCTTTGCCGTCCTCTTTCTCCTCTCCCCACGTTCCTCCCCGGGTTCCTCCACCACTTATCCTTGTTTACTCTCGTTGCCCATCCAAGGATGCTCCCGTGACCCAGCTCCCCGCAACCAGCGATACCTCGGCTACGACAGATCCCGCTCCCGTCTCTACAACTTATCCTTTGGCCAACTACGTCTCTCTCCATCGGCTGACGCCGCACCTCTACGCATTTGCCACCTCCCTTTCCTCTATTTCTATACCTAACACTGTGCAGGAGGCGCTTCAACACCCAGAGTGGAGGGTCGTTATGAACGATGAAATGTGGGCTCTTTAGACTAACCAGACCTGGGATCTGGTTCCTCTTCCTGCAGGCCACACCTATGTTAGCTGCAAATGGGTCTTTGTCATTAAACATGCGACGGATGGGACTGTCGATCGTTTGAAGGCCCGTCTCGTGGCACAAGGCTTTACTCAGCAACATGACCTTGATTACGAGGAAACCTTATCTCCCATGGCAAAATTGAACACGGTCCGCGTTCTTCTCTCCTTGAATGTTCATCGTCACTGGCCACTTTATTAGCTGGATATTAAGAATGTCTTCCTCAACGGCGATCTACAGGAGACAGTTTATATGCAGCAACCTCCCGGGTTTGAGACCACGGGGGAGTCTTTGGTATGTCACCTTCGGAAATCCATTTATGGTCTCAAACAGTCCCCGCGGGCGTGGTTTGAAAAATTCAGTAAGGTGGTCTGTACTAGTGGCTTCACTCGGAACTCGGCTGATTTTTCTCTCTTCAGCCGACACCGGTCAACCGGGACTGTGATTCTCCTGGTCTACGTTGACGATATCCCTATTACTGGCGACGACACGACAGGAATACAACAGATCAAGGAACAATTTAATTCCGCCTTTCAGACCAAAGATCTGGGCAACCTTCGGTACTTTCTTGGCCTCGAGGTCGCACGACGCTCTGATGGTCTTGTGTTATCTCAAAGGAAGTATTGTATGGACCTCCTTCATGATGCAGGTTATTATGGGTGCAAACCTGCGAGGACTCCTATGGACGCCAATCACAAGCTCTCGACCCATAGCTCTGACTCTGACAAGCTGCTTACTAATCCGGAATATTACAGACGCTTGGTTGGGAAGCTGAGCTCTCTTACAATGACTCGACCAGACATATCGTTTGTTGTGGGAGTTGTGAGTCGGTTCATGCACGCTCCTCAAACATCTCATCTTCAAGCTGTCGAGCGCATCCTTCGATATCTCAAGATCGCCCCCGGACAAGGACTCGTGTACAAGCCATCCACATCTCTATCTCTTGTCGCGTATTCTGACGCTGACTATGCAGGATCTATTGATGATAGGCGCTCCACAACTGGGTTCTGTACTTTGGTAGACACCTCATAACTTGGCGTAGCAAGAAACAGACTGTGGTTGTGCGTTCTTCTGCTGAAGCCGAGTACCGGGCTATGACTACTGTTGTTTCTGAGCTAACCTGGCTTGAAGGTCTTATGGGAGACTTGGGTGTTCGTCTCTCATCTCCTACAACCTTATTTTGGGACAGTCAAGCAGCAATTCATATTGACAAGAATCCGATTTTTCACGAACGCACAAAGCATATCGAAGTTGACTGTCACTTTATCCGGGAAATGGTACAGTCAAAGAAGATAGATTTTGAGCATGTTCCTGCTACCGATCAAGTTGCAGACATCCTGACGAAAGCTCTCTCTAGGCCGCTATACTATCAGTTTTTATCCAAGTTTGGTGCCTACGACTTGTATGCTCCAGCTTGCGGGCGAGTGTTAGAAAAGCCCAATTAAGGGCCCATGTTTTTCTCCTTTCTCTCTCCTTGTATTAGTCCCACATCATGTATTAGGATTTCTCTCTTCATTCTTCTCCTATATAAGTGTATGTATACTTGTAACTATCATTCAATAAAGTATATACAAGCTTTGAGATCTCTATTTACAAAAAGCAATGTTTTAAATATTCTCTTTTTCATCGCTATTTTTTTGTTTTTTGTTTTCACCGATTATGCGATGAACTTTCCCGAACATACTTATGTTGGAACCGACAGTTCACATATCCTTAGTTTGATAATATTAACTCTCATGTTGTATTTGATCATATCTTATGTTTGATAGAGTGTGCAGGTTTACAGGTCCAAGAAATCCAAGGAGCTCTCCTCAGGAACCTACCGCCAAGCGGTAGTAGCTAACGCCGCGCGTTAGCATGAAATAAATGGACAAAGTGCTCAGGAACGTACTGCGCCGCGCTAGTCCTCCCGCTCGCATTAGCGTGATGAATTATCTGGACCAGGCACTCGGGAAGCTACCGCCAAGCGATAGTAGTTAACGCCGGGAGTAACGCCAGGCGATACTGCGCGCGATAGCTGGAAGAATTAATTTCCAGGCTCTCGGGAACCTACCGAAAAGCGCTAGTCTTACCGCTCCGCGCTAGCCCACTCAACTCTGCTTTGAGTGCGTCGAGTCTGAGGCGTCGAATCAGAGATACCGCGCAACGATAACTGTTAACACGCCGCGCTAGCACGATGAAAAGGAAAAATATTCGTTTTAAATATTTTTCCAATTTTGCAGGACAACTATCAACACTAAGCACACGAACCTATCGTCGAGCGCTAGCCTTACAGACGGCGGTAGCGTATTTTTATAAAGACGTGTATAAAGCGCCTCGTGTTCTGCATTCAACACCACGATGAAAAGAGATCAAGTTCTTGTATTCTAGGGTTCGACCGCCTCTCTGTGTTCCGTTCCAATCATCTTCGTCGAAGGAAAAGAAAACCGCCTACCTCCCGTTTGAGCACGAAGAACTCCGACGATCCAAGGACTACATCGATTACGAAGAGACTGTGGCTCTGCGCGGTGTAGCACCGTCGTCGGCTGGATGCGGGCGAATCACGAGGGGGTGTCATGATTGCGGCTGTGGCTCGAGTGGGTAGGGTTTTTATCTCGTATGGGAACTTAGAAAGAGAGAGAGAGAGGAGAGAATTAAAATTAGATATTTGTTTTCCCTAGTCTTGGCTCCCAACCAGGTATTAATTGTCACACCAAAATTCCCTTTCTTTGGGCTTAGACACGAAGAATCAAATGCGGATAATAAAAATAGATCTCAAGCATCGGCCGCGGATCGCTCTACGGAGAAATTGTCAAGAGAGAGACTTTAATCTTTAGATTCTTTAAACCTTAGTTTTGTAATCTTCTTTCCTTTTTATTCTTGTGGTGAGGAAAATCGACTGGTGAAGGTCGTCGGAATCCGTGGGAAATCGTCCCGGGGTAGGGACGTCTAGATCGGGAGATCTAGCGGGGCTCTAAGACCCTTCCTTGCGTGGAAGTGAAGAGCCAGCTCGAAGACCTTTCTTGGAAGGAAAGGGAGAGAGCCAATCGGTCCGTGGAGCGGGTCGGTATAGAAAACAAAAGAGTTTTCTCTCTTACTGCCTTCAATCTTCGGCGTCACGGGGATCACAATTTTGTAATTGTCAAAAAAAGTTGTTATTCTAATTCTTGCAATGAAATTCATTTTATGCTTTATTACTTATGTCACCTGTTGTGATTGATAAGTGGTAGTCTTCTAAGGGGTGTACAAGAGAATTTGCACAGGAAACGAGTTCATAGATATACCTCCGCGCGTTAGCTACCTAACGCCCCGCGGTAGCTTCCAGAACTCGATTTTCCGGGGCAAAATATTTTGAATTTTTAATTGAGACGTGAACCTTATTCACTCAGATCCAACAACTTATATCCAAATTCCACAATCATCAGCCCAGTTATGTGGTGTTCGACATTTCCTACCATGCAGCGTTTCAAGAGGAGCCATCAGAATTGTGTTTGCTTCCAAGTATCGGATGTAAACCGACTGCCTCTGCTGGATATTATAGTAAGCGGAAGTCTTTGCAATTTCTTCGTAACTTAAAAATGAGCACTCTTATTTAACCAATCAATAAATACCCAAGTTTCGCTATTTTTTTCACAGATTATGCGATGAACTTTCCCAAAAAGTCAACACACTGTATTTTATTTTAATTTTATCATCATTGGAGAATCCCATTAATTTTAATACATGTCCCGTGTGTTACACAAACAGGGGCAGTTGATCCAAGCGGGCAGGAGAGCGCGAAAATTTCGGCAGCGACAGCTTGTGGGGTGGTCGGACCGGGGAAGACAATGAGGTCGCGTAAAGTTCCTCACTGCAAGAGTCACATGAGGATTGTTGAAATGTTGCAGGAGGGCTGTCAGACTGCTGCAAGAGCGGTAGGAGGGCGGCCCAACACGGTAGAAGGCGGTGTTGGGAAGCAGGAGGGCACGAGGATGAGGAGAGGCGCTGGAAGGCTACAGGAGTGCTGGCGGGCCGCTAGAGAAGCGGTCGGACATGGCTGGAGAAGAAGAGAGCCGGTTGGAGGCGCAACAAACCGGAGGCGCACTTGAATTTTGCGCTAGAATAGGGTCCGAACATGGGAAAGAGGAAGGAATCGGTCGCTGGAAGTATTGTGAAACAAGAATCGGACGCTGGAATACGACAGTATGGGAAAGAAGCAGGATAGGTCGTGCGAAGTCGCGCGAAGTAGGAATTTGGCACTGGGAGTCGGGGAAGTCGTCGGGCGTGCGACTCAGGAAAAAATGGGCGTGCAAGCAGGAATCAGACATGGTGCAGTCGCAGGTCGTTGTCGTTGTCCTGGGTGGGCGTAGATGTGGTTGTCGTCGTCCTGGGTGGGCGTAGATGTGGTTGTCGTGCAAGAATGAAAAAGGTCAGGAGGGAATCGAGCAGAAATCGGTAAACCGAGCGAGAACGTCCAATTAGGGTTTCGACTAAAACCCTATATGAGCGACAGGTTGGACCAATTAATATGTGCTAGCCGCATCAAGGTCTAGAATGAGGAACATGTCTTGTATTGCATGAAAATAAAGATACAATCGAGTGGCAAGCTCTCGCCAACCACCCAGAGGCTGGGTGCTACAAAGCACTCATCTCCAAAGAGTCCCAGACCCTCCCTGTTTTCCGCCCAGCTTTGGCCGCCCGGAAACCCCCGCTTCCCCCCCATCCAGGCCGCCAGCCCCCCCTTTTCCTGTTTCCGCCCAGGTCCGGCCGCCGGAACACCTCCCATCTCCTCCCTATCCAGGCCGCCAGTCCCCCCCACCGATCCGCCGCCTGGAACCAGCCACCCGCCCCTTTTCCACCTCCTACCTGCCCGCCAACGCTCCGTCTCCATCCCAAATCCGCGGATCCACCGCCCGCTAACCCCCCTCTACCATTACTCCCCACAATCCGGGTTAAAGCGCCCCGATCTACCCTCCCGTCACCCGATCCACCCTCCCCAAGCCGGATCCGGCCATCTATTACCGGATCCGTCCACCCGAGCCCGGATCCGAGCGTATTCATCCGGATCCGCCCGTTTTCGTCTCGATCCCTTCTCCCACCACCAAAACAGCCCCTCCCCGTCATTTCCACCTCCGGCTCCACCACCCGGCACCCGATATACGCCACCCGCGCCTTCCACTTCCATTGCCCGAAATCAGCCCCTAGTCTTGAGTTTTTTTTTGTGATTGTGGTGTACTATTTTCTGGATATTATTATTGGAGATCTCATATTTGCTTGGAACTAGTTTGTGGCATTTTTGTATCGATTGATTATTAACCTGCAGGTGGATTCCTTCGCCGCACGCTTCGCTTCTGGCCCTCCGAGCGGAGGAAAGCCAACTAAGAAATTTGCCAAATATTAAAATAAACTCTTGTTGTAGTTATTTGCTTGTGGTGTTGTTATTTTCATTGCTCTAATAATCCGTCGCATGAACCAATTATTGTGTTGCATATAGAGTCTAAGTGGTGCACTTCATAGCCTACCCTACATCAAGAATGAGGAACATGTCTTGTATTGCATGAAAATAAAGATACAATCGAGTGACAAGCTCTCGCCAAGCACCCAGAGGCTGGGTGCTACAAAGCACGCCTCTCCAAAGAGTCCAAGACACTAACATAGAAAAGATTGATCTTAACTCACCTAAGGGGCTCCTTATATAGATGAAGTTCCCACTGCAGGATAAGACGTGTTACGTAACAATAAGTATCATCCAACTTCCTACATCTGGTATCTAAATACTCAATCTGGTCTCCTACATTCAATATTTACAACCCTAATTTTTCCTGGAGCTATACGTGATCAAATTCCCACACATAGCTCTCAAAAGAGGGACTTTTTTGATTACCCATCTCATCGAAGTAAATAAAGGGAAGTTGAGCTTAAATGTTGGATGATGAGCTTTTATGCCTTAGCTTAGAGTGCATATACTTGGCAATGAATATAATTCAAGGATTCCAAACATGCATTGTATAAAGACAACGAGAGCTTTTGGAAAAAGTGAAGAAAAATGAATTTGTCAATTATTCTTAATATAAAAATTTTAATGATGTCGATGTATTTGAGCTGTAGTTGGAGTTCGACTCCGATACTTTTTAGAGAGTTAATGTTTCCCGGGATCAAGTGTAATAAATTTGAAGCAATCATAAATATTTACAGACATTATTGATTACTGACTAAAATTGTGCTCGAGTTTAATTTGAAATAACTAATGTATTGTTTAAGTCAAATGCAGTTTAATACTTTTTTTAATCAAATTAGTAAATTTTTTCCATAATTTTGACTACTATAATGCGAAATATAATATATATATATATATGTATGTATATATGTATATATGTATGTATGTAGATATATATATATATAGAGAGAGAGAGAGAGATTCTTGATGGGCATAAAAATAATTTGATGCTAGATTCTTATTGTAATTTGCAAAATTGTGTTTTAGTTGACCCCTTCACATAGCAATAAAGGCAATAGCAGAAAGTAAAAACATTTGAAACTTACCCCTTCCTTTTTGAGTTATTACAAATGCTAACCTTGGAATATCATAAGATATTTTAATTGATTTTATTACTTTACAATTTCCATCTGTAATTTTAACAGAAGGGATATTTTGTAAATAAACCAAATTTATTGGGGAGGTCTTAGTAATTTCAGAATATAGATGGGAAGTCCCAAATGATATCTACACGTCGAATTTGCATGACTAACTTAGAATCTGTAGCTGCCTTTTATTTGAAAGATAAAACCAGCATATTAACATCAAAAACCCATAATACTGAGTTTTCGCTGATAATTTCTGATTTTTTTTCGTAGGCCGACTTGGACCGCATGGAGCTTCCAACAACAATTCGAAGACGTCTACAGGCTGCAATTCCGATACTCCCGCCATCCCTTTCCATGTCTCTATTGTCTCATCGCCCAGTACCACCACCCGTCGTGTTAACGGCATCCGCAACACCGCCTTCAACAGCAACAAACACAGCCCCCTTCCAAAAATTCATGCCAAATCGTCCTCCCATCAAAAGCAAAATCATCCCCGCCCAGGAATTTGAAGCTGAAATCGATCCGTGGACATTGTTAGAAGATGGCACAGCTTGCTCTGTCGCATCCAGTGCCAGTGGAGGTGCTGGAGCGATCGGCGGCGACCCCTCCAATCTGAAGGCATGCGGTTTGCTTAAAGGATCCACGAGGTTGCGGAGAACAGATCTGACCTATGTCGGTGTACTCGACGATGAAAACTGACCGCTGTTCGCATTGAAACATATATATGCTGCTCGCTTTGAAACATATATTTGACAAAGAAATTCAGATGACTGCCGCCGCTGCGAGCTCATCTTTTTTGACCGCAGGTTGAATTCTTCGGAGAAGACGGAAAATTACGGATCAGGTCATTTGTATATATACAAGGGATGTTAATGTATTCCTCCGTTGAGGGAAAGGAGTTAACTCCACAGTATATTGAGGGAAACTGCGACTGCGTTGGCGGGGTTGATGCGACGGTGGGGGTTGTGAACACCGTGGTTATGAACCATCGTTCTTGAATGGTTCATAACGCAAGGAACTTCATCCACTTATGTTCAAAATTAGTTTTTTTTTTGTATTGGTGGCCGCATGTTCAAGAACTTCATCGTTCTTGAATGCCAAACGGATCCTAAATATGACCGTTGTTATGATGCTGGGTAAAAAAAAATTAATTTAATTGTGAATTTATTTGTTGAGTGAATGGAATTTAGAAATCACTTTTATTTTCATAGAATTTGCACCAGTGTGTGAACACGGAAGTTATTGTTTGTGAACATTGGACCTCACCTAAGGAGATTCATCCACTTTTATATGCAATTTTTTTTATTCTTGGTGTCGGTCATTACTGTTGTCATGTTGTGTCAATTTTGTCCTAACCTCAGCAATAAATCATGACATTAAGGCTTCGTTTGGGTAGACTTATTTTCTCCGGTAAAGCGGTTACGACTGATTCATGCGGTCGTAACCGCTTGAGCGGTGAAAATAAGTCCCCCTAAACGAAGCCTAAGGCTCTGTGGTGCGGTGGTATCGGTTGTGAACCTATCGTTTGTGAATGCCTAATCTCATGTAAGGAATTTCATTCATTTTTTATGTTCAAAATTATGTTATTTTCTTGGTGGCAGTCATAATCGTTGCAAGGAATTTCTTATTGTTGTTACGTCAAATATTCATTTTGTGATGGTGGCATTTCTGTTTTAAACATAAAAATAGATGAAATTTCATAGATGAGGTAGGGCATTCACAAAAGATGAAGCATAACCACCGCATTCAGGACTGAAATCACATGATTTGGCTCAATACAGGCTTAAAAGAGGAGGCTCAAATCATTTTAGGGTCAAACACATCGCATAGGCTCATTGCTTATTTATGCATGCATATATTGGTAGCTCTCTTGCTTTGTCTTTAATATCAAATCTATTTAGCTCAAGCCACTGAGGTTGGTTCAAATAAAAAAATTTGACCAGCGTTTTGGCTTGTGGTTCAGATTGCTTGGATTCGATCCGAACCAAAATTGAGGCAATTAGTAAGTGAGTTTCCATCTTCAAACCACAATAACAATCATAACAAAGGGTTTGCATTGCACACATTGAGATCTCACGTGTAAGTTTGCAAAATTATGGTCTGCACACAACACACTCATTTATCGGGGCTTGTTATTTAAATTTGAAGACATCTATCTTTTGAAATTACAAAAACCCCATGTGTAAGTTTATTTTTCATAACATGCATGCATAAAAGTATCTTTTGTATTTCCCCACCAGTATGCTACTTTTGTGCATGCATGCCATGAAATGTAGGAACGACTTCTGTAATTTCAAAATGTTGTGTAAGCACACACACATATAAGGTTAAATATCGGGACATCTCCTTGATTTTGCATAATTGATAGAAAATGATAAAATCAGCCAAATTATTTTATGATATTCAATTTTATCTTTTGTAATAATTTTACATTGAAAAGTGTGACCTTTTACTTTAGAAATATAGATGGAAAGTGATCAAATATGCTAATATTTTTATGATATTCTAACAGAAGGGGCATATTTGTCAACTGAAAAAACTTAATTTCAAATGATAGAAGGGTGCAACCTGTAATTATGCAAACGCCATGGGGAGGTCCCACTAGTTAACTCTATATATACTTGATTGTGTAGCGGTCAAGTGAACCGTCAGCATTATACTTGACTGTGTAAACCCAATGACAACCAACAGTAATCCGGCCTGCGGGAAGAGGAGCCAAGCGCCAGGTGCCAACCTTCTGTAATGTGGACATCTCTTCCTTCATGGCCGCCACCCACTCAGGGTGCTGGAACGCCTCAGTCATCGAACTCAGAACTCTGATCTAGGCGGTAGCAGTCAGGAAAGTCTGGTAACCTGGAGAAATATGTTGATAGGACACATAGCTTGTCATAGCGTGGTCAGTAACACAAGGAAGCTTACCCCTGCGAAGTGTCATTGGTAAGTCAAATTGTTGAAACCAAAAACTTGGTCTCTCGTGGAGTTCGGGGTCCCTTGAAAGGGGTGACCTCACACTTACTACACTCAGGGGGATGTCACAGACCAAAGACTCAAGAAACTAGAAACAGACACTCGGCTCTAGCGCGGAGGCCCCACCTCACACCCGGAAGACCTTGGAGATCTCCTCCTCCCTAGCCAATGCTGAGCTAGGGTGCCTTGGAGGATGAAGAGAGAGTGAAGAAGTGATGCTCTCCAAGGTACCCCTAACGGCCTATTTATAGTTTTCTGGGAATGGCCTGCAAATAACCAACCTCCACTGCTCTGAAAATTACCGAAATGCCCCCGGATTGGCCTGCCAACAGTCAAATCCCGCTGTTCTAAGCAGCTAATTACAGTCCACCAGGGGTAGTCCCTGAAGCCGGGCGAGCTGGATGTTAGGCGAGCTGAGGCCGGGCGAGCTGGGGCTAGGCGAGACGGTCGGCTGGGCAAGATGCGGCCTGGCGAGCGGCGGCCTGCTTGGCGAGACGGCGGCCTAGCGAGATGGCGGTCTGGCGAGCGGCAGCCTACTTGGCGAGTCGGCGGTCTGGCGAGTGGCAGCCTGCTTGGAGAGACGGCGGTCTGGCGAGACGGCGGTCTGGCGAGCGGCAACATGCTTGGCGAGACGGCGGTCTAGCGAGCGGCGGCATGCTTGGCGAAACGGCAGTCTGGCGAGCGGTGGCCTGCTTGTCGAGACGGCGGACTGGCGAGCAGCAGCCTGCTTGGCGAGACAGTGGTCTAGCGAGATGCAGCCTGCTTGGAGAGACGGCGGTCTGGCGAGCGGCACCCTACTTGGCGAAACGGCGGTCTGGCGAGCGACAACCTGCTTGGTGAGACGACGGACTGGGGTGAGGTAGCGGCCTGGCGACTCCTCAAAGGGGTCGGGGGAAGACAAATATTTCATCCCCCTACTAGTATATTTCGCAGGTCCAGCCAAAATTGGCTTCCACGAGTGCAAAACTGCCAAAAAGCTTAAAAACGTGCACCAAGTCTTGCGCCTTGCTTGGGGCCCACTCTTCGCGAATACGGAGTTGTACACAATCCCCGCTCTTTTCGAGGTTGACACAAGCTCGGAAAGAAATGTCCAACCCAACGTATTCGCTGAGTGGCCTTCTTAGAGCCAAAAAGTACTTGGCCCCTCCCAGAGGAGTCAAACTGCCGCGCCAGCTAATGAGAGCGTGGGTGACGAGACGGCCTCGGGGTAGAAAACACTTGGCCTCCCCGAGGGGTCAACCTGTCAAGCCAGCTAATGAGAGGCTGGATGACGAGACGGCCTCAGGGTAAAACTCTTGGCCTCCCCGAGGGGTCAACCTGTCACGCCAGCTAATTGGATCCTGGGTGACGAGACAGTCCTCGGGGTAGAAACCACTTGGCCTCCCCAAGGGGTCAACTTATCAAGCCAGCTAGTGGGAGCCTGGGTAACGAGACGGCCTCGGGGTAGAAACCACTTGGCATCCCCGAGGGGTCAACCTGTCAAGCCAGCTAATGGGAGCCTGGATGACGAGACGACCTCGGGGTAAAACTCTTGGCCTACCCGAGGGGTCAACCTATCAAGCCAGCTAATGGGAGCGTGGATGACGAGACGGTCTCGAGGTAAAATCTTGGCCTCCCCGATGGGTCAACCTGTCAAGCCAGCTAGTGGGAGCCTGAGTGACGAGACGACCTCGGAGTAGAAAACACTTGGCCTCCCCGAGGGTTCAACCTGTCACGTCAGCTAATGGGAGCCTGGGTGATTAGACGGTCCTTGGGGTAGAAACCACTTGGCCTCTACGAGTGGTCAACCTGTCAAGCCAACTAATGGGAGCCTGGACGACGAGACGGCCTCGGGGTAAAACTCTTGGCCTCCCCGAGGGGTCAACCTGTCAAGCCAGCTAGTGGGAGCCTGGGTGACGAGACGGCCTCGGGGTAGAAAACACTTGGCCTCCCCGAGGGGTCAACCGGTCACGCCAGCTAATGGGAGCCTGGGTGACGAGACGGTGCTCGGGGTAGAAACCTTCTCTCCGCCGAGGCACATTCGACCCAACCAGCTAGTGAGAGCC
Source organism: Platanthera guangdongensis (assembly GCA_039583875.1). Classification (NCBI taxonomy): domain Eukaryota; kingdom Viridiplantae; phylum Streptophyta; class Magnoliopsida; order Asparagales; family Orchidaceae; genus Platanthera; species Platanthera guangdongensis. The sequence goes on from CM077153.1 coordinate 283,466,129, forward strand.
TGGGCGAGGAGATCCTCTTGGGGGTGGGACTTGCTCTCCCCGAGGCACATTCGACCCAACCAGCTAGTGAGAGCCTGGGTGAGGAGATCCTCTCGGGGGTGAGACTTGCTCTCCTCGAGTCACATTCGACCCAACCAGCTAGTGGGAGCCTGGATGAGGAGATCCTCTCGGGGATGGGACTTGCTCTTCCCGAGGCACATTCGACCCAACCAGCTAGTGAGAGCCTGGATGAGGAGATCCTTTCAAGGGTGGGACTTGCTCTCCCTGAGGCACATTCGAGCCAACCAGCTAGTGCGAGTCTGGATGAGGAGATCCTCTCGGGGTGTGGGACTTGCTCTCCCCGAGGCACATTCGACCCAACCAGCTAGTGGGAGCCTGGATGAGGAGATCCTCTCGGGGGGTGGGACTTGCTCTCCCCGAGGCACATTCGACCCAACCAGCTAGTGGGAGCCTTGATGAGGAGATCCTCTTGGGTGTGGGACTTGCTCTCCCTGAGGCACATTCTACCCAACCAGCTAGTGAGAGCCTGGATGAGGAGATCCTCTCGGGGGTGGGACTAGGCGTGTCATTCGAACTTTACTAAATTCAACATCCTCAAACGGGGAAATTTTAAGGTACATGAACTCCCGACTCAGCTGGTCAGGGGTAGAGCTCATTACATGAATAAGTAAGATAAAAGACCTCACCAAGGTAAGGCTCCCTTAGGCTGCTTGAGCACGATGAGCATTACTCGCCTCCTCTGATACGTCTATCCCGCTCAGGCTCTCCATGATCTTCTCCATCTCTTCTGCTTTGGCTAGCCAGGAGATGGTATTGACAGCCGTGACGTCGCACTGCCTTATCATCCTGGGGTCCCCCTTAATCCTGACTTGGACCCCTCCTGAGTTGAACTTGAGGCACTGGTGGAAAGACGATGGTACACAACAGAAGGCGCTGATGAGGGGCCTTCCGAAGATGACGTTATAACTGCTCGGAGCATCAACAATGACGAACCGGCAGTTCTTTGAGTCCCCCCCCCCCAACTTCACCTGGAGTCTGACTCCACCTTCTACCTCCTTCCTTTCCCGTGAAAATCCGAACAGGGGTCCGTCAGAGGCCAACACCCTCCTTGGTTCCACCTTCATCACGTCAAACGCCTTCTTGAAAACGACGTTGACGGAGCTCCCGTTGTCAACCAAGATCCGGGAGACGGTGTAGCCTTCGATGATTGCATGGATGACCAGCGCATCGCAAAACGGATTCTCGTGATCCGGCATGTCCTTCATTGAAAAGGTGATCCTTTCCTCTGGGGGAGGGGTCTAGGATGTTGAAGCAACGCTCCGTCGGTACGTGATATGGAGGCTTGCCTTCCGAGTGGCCTCAATCCCCACTGCACCGTGGATCACTCCTATACCTCCTCGGTTTCCTACGTCGACCCGGTCCTCACACGCGTCATCCCCCCTTCTCTGGGTAGAACTTCTTCAATCCGCACCAGTGGCTGCTGCTGGGCTGGGGCTCTCGCCTCTCTGACTTCCAGGAATTCGGGGCAGGTAGCTGTGGCGTGACCCTCTACCTGGTGGAAGTCACAGTACGACAACACTCTTCCTTCCTTCCTTCGACGGGTTGGGTGATTTCTCCCATTACCTCTTTCCCTTCTTCCTATCTCCATGGCTTGTTGCGGTGGGGGTAGGAGCTGCCTCGGGGCTTGTCTCTGGAAGTTGAACCTCCCTTAATCTCCATGGAAGTGCCCCCACCCTGGACGGGACCTCTTATTGGACCTTGAACGGGCCCTCCTTGTTGCCTCCAAACTGGCTCCGGACCTTCCTGAGGCCCCTGGAACCCCTGAGCTCTCTGCTCTTCTCTCCTTCTCCCCTCCTGTTGCTTCGAGCCACATTGCTCCTTCGACTGATATGCCTCTGTCAATCTTGCTAACTTCTTGACAAACGCTGGGTTGGCTTCCTCAGTTACTATCTCCTCTGCCGCCCTTTCCATCAGATCCTCGAAGGAAAGGGGGGCCTTTCTAGTCAGGCTCATCTTGAAGAACCCCTCGCGCAACCACACCATGAACTCCATCTGGAGGGCATACCCCGGCATCTCTTGGATATCCAGGATCTCTTCTTGGAACCTGTCAACGTAATGGACCAGCGACTCCTCGGCCCCCTGCCTTACTAGGAAGATAGACTCAGCACTCTTCTTCCTCTTCTTGGAGGTGGAGAAGCGAAGCTGAAAGCTCCGGCTCAAGTCCTCGAACCCATAAATCGATCTCGGTGGGAGTTTGTGGAACCAGTCTCTTGCCGTGTCCTTCAACGTGATCGCGAAGAGGCGACACTTGAAGGCATCCGTCATCGGCCTAATAGAGACGACATCCTCAAACCACTGCAGGTGCTGTACGGGATCATCCTTCCCGGTATAGTAAGCCGTGTCAGGCTCTTTAAATCCCTTGGAAACGGGAGCTGAGATGATCAACTCGCTGAAGGGTGACCCCTTGAATGGTGGTCTCGCAACCTCTACTTGAGCGACCTGCTCGCCTGGAAGGCTGACACTCGTCGGGCTGGAGAAAAACTCCTGACCGGTGAGGTCTCGCTCGACCCCCTCTCCCATCCTCTCCTTCCCGGGCCGTCTTCCCGGTGCACTTCCTTCTCCTCCTGCTGTGGTCATCTCGCCTAGGTCCCTGGGAGACAGCTCGCCGAGAACCCTAGGAGCAGTCTCGCCAAGAACCCTGAGGGCTAAGTCCTGAGGGGTGGGAGTGGAGCAATTACCTCGAGGAGCAATACTTCGCAGCATCTCCATGATGCTTTGGATGGATGCCATGAACTCTTCCCTTCCCACAAAGGGTCCTGGGTTGGGGGTCTCGCGGGAGTCATCGCTACCTCCCTGATCTCCAGCCATGATACTCTCCTGAGATCTTCTGTGTCGGTCACTCTCCACGCTCACTGCACCAAAATGTTGAAACCAAAAACTTGGTCTCTCTTGGAGTTTGGGGTCCCTTGAAAGGGGTGACCTCACACTTACTACACTCAGGGGGATGTCACGGAGCAAAGGCTTAAGAAACTAGAAACAGACCCTCGGCTCTAGCGCGGAGGCCCCACCTCACACACGGAAGACCTTGGAGATCTCTCCCTCCCTAGCCAATGCTGAGATAGGGTGCCTTGGAGGATGAAGAGAGAGTGAAGAAGTGATGCTCTCCAAGGCACCCCTAAGGGCCTATTTATAGTTTTCTGGGAATGGCCTGCAAATAACCAACCTCCACTGCTCTGAAAATTACCGAAATGCCCCCGGATTGGCCTGCCAACAGCCAAATCCCGCTGTTCTAAGCGGCTAATTACAGTCCACCAGGGGTAGTCCCTCAAGCCGGGCGAGCTGGCGGTTAGGCGAGCTGAGGTCGGGCGAGCTGGGGCTAGGCGAGACGGTCGGTTGGGCGAGCGGCGGCCTGCTTGGCAAGACGGAGGCCTAGCGAGACGGCGGTGTGGCGAGCGGTAGCCTGCTTGGCAAGACGACGGTTTGGCGAGCGGTAGCCTGCTTGGCGATACGGCGGTCTGGAGAGACGGCAGTCTGGCGAGCGGCAGCATGCTTGGCGAGACGGCGGTCTGGTGAGTGGCGGTCTGCTTGGCGAGATGGCGGTCTGGCGAGCGGCGGCATGCTTGGCGAGACGATGGACTGGCGAGCGGCGACCTGCTTGGCGAGACGGCGGTCTGGCAAGCGGCAGCCTGCTTGGCGACACGGCGTTCTGGCGAGCGGCACCCTGCTTGGCGAGACGGCGGTCTGGCGAGCGGCAGCCTGCTTGGCAAGACGGCAGCCTGGGAAGAGGCAGCGGCCTGGCGACTCCTCAAAGGGGCTGGGGGAAGACAAATATTTCCTCCCCCTACTAGTATATTACGCAGGTCCAGCCAAAATTGGCCATCAGGAGTGCAAAACTCCCAAAAAGCTTTAAAATGTGCACCAAGTCTTGTGCCTTACTTGGGGCCCACTCTTCGCGAATACGGGGTTGTACACAAATGAGGGAATAACATCACCTGCCAGAGAAGGTGGCACAAGGTCCTATGAGTTGGGTGCAACCAAAGGATCCCAAATCATGGGGTGGACATGTGAAGGCCCCCGTGGGCCACGGGTGTACGTTCACAATGAAAGCGAGTCGTGCGGCGGAGCTAAGGCAACTGGAGCCGGCTGTGGTAAAGCAGGAGCAGCAGTGACAAGAGAGACACCAAAGAAAGGGACAACCTCAAAAAACGAACCATCATGGGAGTGAAAGGTCCTCCAAGAAGAGGGGTCAAAACATCGATATCCCTTGGAAGAGGAGGAATATCCCAAAAATAAGCAACAGATAGCTTTGTCATCAAGTTTTGTCCGAGTTGGACTGTGGTCCTGGACAAAGCACACACACCCGTACTCTCGGAGAGGAAAAAGAAACAGAGGACGATGGGGAGATAGGAAACTAAGGGGTACCCGACCTGCTAAAGACTGACAAGGTAGACGGTTGACCAAGAAGGTCCCTGTAAGAAGGGCTTTACTCCAAAATGACTTGGGAACGTGATACCCACGAAGAAGACACTGAGTCACATTCAGAAGATGATGATTCTTGCATTCTGCCAGCCCATTCGGTTCCAGTGTATAGGGACAGGAGAACTGGTGAAGGGTTCCTTGGCTAACAAGGAAAGCGGTGAAAGAGGAAGAGGTATACTCCCCCTCGTTATCATAGCGAATGACCCGAATATGAGAGGAGAACTGAGCCTTCACCATATGAGTAAACTGGGTATATAAATCAAAGACGTCAGATCTGGCACGCATAAGATAGACCCAACAACAACGAATAAAATCATCTATAAAAGTAACAAAATAACGAAATCCATCATAAGAAACAATCGGGGCTGACACACATCACATTGAAAGGAGTGCTCCAATGAGATACTCGGAAAAAGAGATGACACAATCTGAGGACTCACATGCCCTAGTCTGGCATGCCACAGAGCAGGTGGAGTAGCGGCGGTAGCGATGGACAGTGGTGAGAGACATGGCGAAGGTGGGCAAATATGTGGGAGATCCAGTTGGTAAAGCCCGTCGCACTCACGACCGTAGCCAAAAGTTCTTGTGGTCTGGATATAAAAAACACAGTCATAAGGAAAAAATATCACTGAGGAGTGCATCGAACGTGTCAATTGACTAACAAAAAGAAGATTTAAAGCAAGCTTGGGAACATGAAGAACTGAACCCAAGGAGAAAGAGGAGGACAAAGGAACTGTGCTCCGGTGAAGGATGGGAGTCACAAAGCCATCGACAAGGCGAACTTGCTGATGGACGCTCAAAAACTCAAGAGAAGAGAACAAGCGTGGCTCACCAGTCATGTGATCAGTGTCCCTAGAGTCAATCACCCAGGGAGCCCCTCTTGAGTGACGTGAAAGGTCGTAGGGGTACCTGACGTAGATGCTGAAGTCGACTAGAATGACGAGGAAGCAGGCAACGACTGAGTAGGGAGATGCTGGTGCTGAGGCTAAAACTGGGACTGCTGCTGAAGCTGGGATTGAAACTGCTGAACTTGAGCCATAAGCTGACTCCAGTCGGCGGGAGGAGCCCCAGAAGCGGCACTGTAATCAGGTTGACCCCCAAAGTCCGAGGAAGTAGCGACGGCGATACGCATGGCTGAGGACTGCTGGCGTAGGTGAGGAAAGAGAAGTCAGCATCTGACCCTCTCTTGACCAGTCTGGAGGTAGTACTCACACAGAACAGAAGCAAACGGGCTCCCGTGGCCACCCCCGCAACTTTTAGGGGTAGAAGTTGATGACTAATAATCTAGTCATAATTTTGGGCGAATATATTATTGATATTTAAATAAATATTCACTTTTATTAATTGCAATTTATAAAAATTTCGTAAAAATAATATTTCATGCTCTAAATCTTATATTTTCTATTTTGTAGGATTACGACAGGTCTCGGGGGGATTTACGTGCAATGTCCCGCTGCCGCATCCAAAAGTTTGCATGCGAGTTCAACTTGTCAACACGAAGCTCGGCCGAATGTATTCAACTCCTCCGGCCACTCATGCAAGCTACCAATCTTTATATACATATGTATATATATGAATGTATATATCTTTTCTTTATCATATATAAAGAAATATTGTGGTCTACGAATAACATGAGTTCGAAATTCCAGCAGCCATCAGATCTGTCTACATAAATCACCGGCCGTCCGATTTTATTAGATCATAACATCTCAGTCGTCCGATCTTCCAATCAATCAGGACCGTGCGTTTTAAATTTCATAGGGTTCCTAAACCAATGATTATAATGTGAAATTACAAATTTACTCTTACAATTTTGAAAAAATAAACTAGGAAAGCCCGGATTAAAAAGACCCACTATGCATGGTACAACCCATCTAGCAAAGCCCGTACTGAAGTGCGGCCCGCAATATGTTAAATTTCTTATAAAGCATCTCTCACATAATATTTAAACGCTAGGATGAATTCAAAATTGTCAGTGTGAGACTAAATTATCAGCTTTTTGGCTAAGCCTATATATATTAAATATTTTTCGGCGGACCCGTGCATTTTATTTAGGCGGTGTCATACTGTCATAGTGTCATCCGCAATTCCACTTGCTTTTTATTTTATCATCCACAATATTTTACATAATATTGTTTTATTAATTTAAATAATTAATTCATTATTTCTTTTTTATTTTCAATGGTATCTTTAATTAAAAAAATAAACTATATTTGTAAGAGGGCTACGCGCCACAGTACCCGGACAATGATGGCGGGCTTCACCCGCTCCCGGTGGGCTTCACCCTAGTATTCTATGGAGCTATGACAAAGCTTTTCTGCCCTGTTGGAAATGAGCACCGCGCTTTCCTCTTCACGGCCCAAGCCTCGGATCTTGCTTCCGACTACTGGATCTCCTTCAGCGAGCTATTCAAGCTCAGCTCTAGCCCTTAGCTCCAACCCTGAGCTTTTCCTCTCAAGAACTTAGATGAAAGAAAGAGAGAGAGTAAGAAGAAGAGAATAAAGTCTTATTTCCTCACTACTCTACATAAGTGGCCTTGGGATTAGTCCCAGCCATATGATCATTTCATCAAAATGGAGCAAAGGCCACGATTTGGTCCTTCAGGTCAAAAAGAACGCTATCGCCGCAGATATCGTTGTCGCCTGGCGATATCGGCCTTTTCGCAGCTTTGACCCCTGTCAACCACCGCTCATCGGCTGTCGACCGGCCATCCGACACGTGTCTAACATTACTTGACACTATCTCCTGCTGATATCCAATGTCGCTGTTCCGATAGCTCACTTAAAACTTTACGGCGTCGAGTGCATTGAGTTCACTCAACGTTTTGTTGAAGGCGTTGAGTGCTACCGCAATCGCCTGGCGATATCCACTATCTCCTAGCGATATCTCACTCCACGCTTCCTGGCGTCGAGTGCGATGAGCTCACTCAACGCTTCATGGCGTTGAGTGTTCTCACTGTCGCCGTCGACGATATCCACTGTCGCCCGACGATATCGACCAAAGGTTCTGCTGTCATTTTGGGGTGTTACATACCCACCCCCTCTATTTCTAAGTGGAGGCCTGGGGGTATTGGGTACCCCACCGCAAGTATCGCACAAAGTTGTTACCTACCCTCCACGTATAGGAAGTCGCCAAAGCTCCACTCGCGAGGATTCGTCGGAAAAGTGTTAGCTCGCCAAATTCTACCGGATCAACTCCTATAGTCGTAGAAATGAAAGAAGCAACCACAAGCATCATCGCAGAAAATTCGAATCATCAAGCAAAGCGCGAGATCGAATCTCGCCAAATAGAAGATATCAAAGTTTACAGATTTATTATAAAATCACCAACGACAAAGAAAAAGAAAGAAGACTAAAAGAAAAATCCTAATTCCTGGGAGGCAACTGATCGGAAAGAGGACGATGTTGCTCGACCCATCCCATGACGCATGCGACCAGGTATTGCTCGCTCGCCACGACCATCGCATCGTCGCCTCGACGAAGTTGTTCATCCATCCTTGCCAGCCTTCCCGCTGATCCCATGCTCGCTCACATGCCAGACAGCTCCTTGTGATGTAGTTGTTGACGATGTTCGGTCATCGTTTGTCGTCGTTGCAACTTGTTGATCACAGATAGTGAGCTGATCGAACTTCGCCTCCAACTCCATGTAAGCGCGAGCGGCCTCTTGTCGGTACTCGTGGGAGGGGAGGTGATGGGCGTCGATGAAAGCACCCTCCGAGGTTGAGGGACGGGCTGTCAAAAAAGAGAAAATCGCCCGTGTTAGATGAAGCCGCGACAAAGAAGCGACTACTATTCAACAACAACGAGTTATCCGGTCGAGGAGATCGACATTAGCGGCTGGAAGGGCTGCGACGGCCTGAATCTCGCTGAGCTGACGAGGAACCTCCTTGTCGAACGACGGCTTGCCCCTGGCCGCGACCAGCGGCGGGAGCAGCTGACGTTTGGAAAGGGGGACAGTAGAACCGGAGGGAGGGAGGGGAGGCATGGCTGGAAAGGGAGCTTTTCTCAGGCTTTTCCTCTATCCGGCAAGTATAAACGGAGCAAATGCTGCTGGCGCCCGTTTATTTATGCGCCGAACCAAACGAAGCCTTAATTATGTCAAACCTCATTGACTTCTTGGTAATTGTTAAACAGTTAAAGGTTTTTGTACGCCACTGTTATTAATGATTCCCACGTGCAGAAAAGGAGAAAAGTAACAAGAAATGATTTTTTTAGGTGATTGTTAACCGCAACCCGCTATTTTACTTGTCGCACCCCAAAATCTTCTAATTTTTCGCGCCTTTTCGAAATACGCCTTGTACATGCAATATCAGGAAAAGTGTTCAACACGAAAGTTGTAGATATCGACGAGATCTACAACTTTCGTGTTAATCACTTTTCCTAAAAATGCATGTACAGGGCGTACTTTAGAAATATGCTCAGATTTTGCGCCTTTTCGAAATACGCCTTGTACATGTAATTTCAGGAAAAATGTTCACCATGAAAGTTGTAGATCTCGTCGATATCTACAACTTTCGTGTTGAACATTTTTCCTGAAATTGCATGTACAAAGCGTATTTTGAAAAAGCGCAAAAATTTAGAAAATTTTGGGGTGCGACTAGCCAATTACGGGTTGCGGTTAACAATCACCTTATAAAAGAAGGCAACTGAGGAGGATCTCTCATCTCTCTCCCTCTCTTTCTCTAAATAAAGAGCAATGTTGCATGGAGACAATTTTGCATGCACGTCAAATTATATGCATGCGTGTTAGATTAGTCATGGCCAAAAAGTTCCGACCGATCGGGCCCGGGTTTTTTACCAATCGGCCTTGGCCCGGCCCAATTTGAACCGAGTCGAGCCAGGCACGAGCTTCCTCTCAAAGGGGGAGCCCGATTAGGCCCTTGAGGCCGGTCCGAGCCGACCTTTATTCCAAAGGAGGGATTAAAATCCCGCCTGATTAGGCGGCATTAAAATCCCGCCTGATCATAGGCGGAATCAGGCGTGATTAAAAAATCCCGTCTGATTAGGCGCGATTAAAAAATCCCGCCAAATCATACGGAAATCCCGCCTATGATTAGGCGGGATTTTTGTTTAGCCCAGTGTCGAGCTCAGGCTCTCCCGGTGTCCGGGCTTTGACCGGCCCGGCCCGGCCCGGGCACCGGGGAGTACAACCAGCAAAAATGGGGGCCCGGTAAGGATCCCGAGCCTGGTCTTGGCCCGGCCGGGGCCCGGTAAGGATCCCGAGCCTGGTCTTGGCCCGGCCGGGGCCCCCAGGCGTTTCCAGACCCGGACCGAGCCAGGCTTTTGCCAGGCCGGGGCCGGGCGGGCTTTTCGGGGCAGGGCTATTTGTCCCATCTACATTAGATTCAACATTAAATTTAGAATTTCTTAATTAAAATAAGAGGCTACTGCATCTACGAAATTTTGAGAAAATACACGTAAATTAACTTCAATTTATCCATGAAAGTGGGAGTATGAAGAGTACCATTGAGTTTGGTATAAAGAATATTAATGAATGTTAATAAATTACCATGCAAGATCTTGATAAAATAAACCACCATATCTTGTTGTATGCGCCTTTTTTTTGTGCAAGAGTGCACTATTTGTTAATAAATATAAAATAAAAAATACATTTTTTTACATAACACAGATAATTAGAAATATACCGTGCATTTTAAGGTACCGTTACACTAAGGCTCTGTTTGACAATCCGGAGGGGTGACGTTTCGGCGGGGACGAACCGGAGGTGAGGCGTGTGGGAAACCGGCCCGAGCTCCGTTTTAAAAAGGCCGGCGTGAAAGGGAGATTTCCGGCCATTTTGACGCTGGCCATCCAAGCACCAGCGGCCGTTCGAGCCGGCCGTTTTGATTAAATATGATTTTTTTTTATTAATTTTTCCAGCGTTCCTCCTCCCGACGTTCCTCCTCCTGGCGTTTCTTCTCCCATAGTTCCTCCTTCCACAGGGTTTCACAACGAGCTTGGTACAGGAGGGCGTCAATGGCGAGAGCTTCCACGGGAAGATGAACACTGTTAAAATTAAAGTAATAATAAAAAGTGCAAACAGTAATAAATAAAGTAATAAATAAGTACATGCGAGCTGTCTACAGTTATATAATTTTATTTAAATTTATTAAATTTTATTAAAAATTTATTCAGTAATAAATAAATAAAATATTTATATTTAAAGATATAATTTTTACTCTCACCGGAACCGGAGCAGAGGTTATCCAAACACAATCTCAATTTTAAAAATACAGTTTTGAATCTCACTTTTGAACTGCTCCCTTTTAAACCGACACTTGTTTCTCAAACAGAGCCTAACCATCTCACTTTCAAGCTCCTGTGATTATGAAAATGATGTTTATGACACAATTGTAAATCTCAAACTTCTACAAGTGATACGTGATTCCGCATTCATATGGAGAAATCAAGTGGCATTGGACAATCTTCTCTCATTTGCAATCGAATTAAGTGGTTATCTATCATTGACAATACTAATAAAAGTACTTTTTCGGCTTTTTGAAGGTGAAGAATGTACGTGCAAAAATGAGAAAGACTGAAACCTAGAGTAATGAACAACTATCACATTATTTCAAGATGTTATCACCAATCTCATATTCTCATATCAATGCATTGACATTCATTTGTCAATCAGAGCTGGAACTGTATTGCAATCTAATAATTGCATTGATTCGTGTAGTCTCACACTCCCAAAAATATGTGTATACATTTTCCTTTTGTTGGAGTTCCTTCGATAGCTCATTTATCCGTTGTTGGAGCTCTGTCCGCTTATTCATTCATGCTTGAAAACTTTATGTCCGTAGTGAAATGTATACAGACAATTATACACTTGCGGTTTGTGGTGCTCCTTCAATGCTCAACAATTCATCTTCTAAGTTCATTAGTGAAAATAGGACACAACATTAGCTTGTTTAAAAATTTCTAATAATTGTTTCCATACGCCACCATTCAACCAATCCAAACACAATTCACACAATTTCATTTACACTATATTCAAAAGTGCACTAGAGTAGAGACAATATATACATGAGTGGATGAGTCCAAGAAAAAACAGAGATGGAGTAATAATTTAGCAAGGCCCCTTTACAAGAACACAAGCAACGCGTGAACCTTCTAGCTTTAAGCCGTCTCTCAGTTGACCTAGGCGACCAAAAAAAACAGAGATGGAGTAAGTTAAAGTCGGAAATGGGAAAGAAATAGTAGACCTACTCCACGACGAAATGAGATTAATGTCAACACAGGGAGATCTCTACCAATGTGGAATGGGGAAACAAGCAGATGGGAATCGGATTTTACCAGGGCAGAATCGGAGAATCGACCACTTGGTACACGAAGGAATCAAATTTTACACGGGCGACAAAAACCTCAAACGAAATGACAATGGAATCGGCGGCCTGGTTCAGAAGGGAGGAAGTGTGTTCGAATGGATGAAAAGTATTGTTAGGGGCTATAATTTTAATGTCGGAAAAGTTTGAGAACTGAAAATCTGAAATCCTAAAGTTAAAACCTTTTGGGCTAAAATCTTAGTGATCAAACCTTTGAGACTAAAATAAAGATTTTGCCTAAATAATAATAAATGATAAAATAAAAAGCCTCATAAAATAAAAGGACGTATAGTAAGATATTAGCATATTAAACTAATGAATATACTGTTGGATTAGCTCCAATTATTTCTAATAAAATTGATAATTTTCTAATTTTAAAAATATGTATAAGATAGTAATAAATAATAATAGAGAGATAAATCCGATATAATTTAAAATAATTAAAATTTACAATAAAGCTATTAGTATTGGATTGAGCACGAGTAAGATGTTTGTTTTTTGGGATTGTTATCTGCATATCGAAAATAATTATTCGCAGATTATTACTATTCGCATATCCAAAGATACTTAAAATTGTTATTCACATAAATTATTGTTATTCGCAGATCAACATTAAAAGTAAAAAAATACCAAGAATTGCACCAGCACCACAAGTACCAGCAATGACATAGCTCAATACTCACTACAATGTAAAAGAAATGGTTGGCTCCTTTGAATAAAGTGAAGAAGCTCAATGTACTCACAGCGAGGGAGTCGCAGTGAATGGTTGGCTCCTTCGAACCACGTGAAGAAGCGAAGGATCGTGGGCTTCGAACATGAGGATTATTCTTCGCTGGCGACCTAGAGGGCACCACCTTTGCCGCCTACACCCGCGCCAACAAGGGCAATGCCTTTTCTGAAATTCTTCGTCGGCGAGATGGCGGGCGACGTCGTCGTAGTTGGCGAGCGGGAGATGTGCGATCGAGAGTTGGGAGAGCGAGAGAGGGAAAGATGCGGAGTGCAGGATCGGGCATGTGGTTGGGAAGGGGAAAAAGAATTAGGATTTGGTTTGTGAATAAAGGGTTTGAAAAAGTAAGGGGAATATTTAACGCATTTAAAAAGTGCTATTTTTGTTTTGCGAATAGCCATATTCAATCTGCGGTTAACAATTCCCTTATTTTTTTGCTATAAATAAAAACTCTCTTCAAGCCGGTCATAGCTTCCTCACCTTCCTGCATGCTCATAGAATATCCGGGATAGTCATACCATATCACGTCAATTAAGCATCATCGGGATATATATGCACTACAAGCAGTCGTGCACGGGGGATCCCGTGCGGGGAACATTTGTCGTGGTGACGACATTTTTCGTGGTGGCGACATTTGTCGGGGGCGGAGGGCATATTTATCGTGAGGGCGACATTTGTCATAGGGACGTCATTTGTCGAGGTGGCAATATTTCTCGTGGGAGTGTAATTTGTCGTGAGGGTGACATTTATCGTAGGCGACGACATTGGTCGTGGTATGCGACATCGGTTTGGGTCGGAGGCATCGGTCGTGAGCAGCGACAACTGTCGTGGGGGCAACATTGGTGGAGGGCGACGACATCGGTCGTGGGGGAGACGTCGGTCGTGGGGGGCGACATCGATCGTGGGGGGAGACATTGACCGTGGGCGGGGACATTGTTCGTTGACGGCGACATTGGTCGGGGCTGGCGACATTGGTCGAGGCCGGCGATATTGGTCGGGGGGTGGCGACATTGTTCGGGGGCGGCAACATTGTTCGGGGGCAGCGTTATTGATCGGGGGCGACTACATTGGTCGGGGGCGCCGACATTGGTCGAGGGCGCTCACATTGGACGTGGGCGTCGACATTGGACGTGGGGGACGACATTGGACGTGGGGGACGACACTGGTTGTGGGGCAAGACATCTATCGTGGGCGGCGACATCGGTCGTGGGCGGTACCATCTGTCGTGTACGGCGACATCGGTCGTGGGAGGTGACATCAGTCGTAGGTGTTGGGGTTGTGGAACACTTCCGGTCCTCTTGTTTCTCACACCGGGTTCGCCCACGTGAGCTTAGAGGAATCGAAGTGTGATCCCCCCTCGACATCTCCGGGACCCACGACAGCGGGGGTCCGGGGGCGGCAGCCCCCGGCGGATCGTCGAACGCTGTGGTTCGACGATCGACGATCGTCGACCGGCCCTTTGGTTCGACGATCGTCGATCGTCGACCGGCCCTTTGGTTCGACGATCGACGATCGTCGACCGGCCCTTTGGTTCGACGATCGACGATCGTCGACCGGCCCTTTGGGTCGACGATCGGGGTCGCGATCGTCGACCGGCCTTTTGGGTCGACGATCGACGATCGTCGACCGGTCTTGCTTGGTCGACGATCGTGGTGGCCGGCAGACGTTTATATACGTTGTTTTTCCCGATTTAGGGATACGGATTCATTGCAGTCTGGGGCGGCGGATTCTTTTGGAGACGATACGAGGTATCTCGTTGAGATCGATCCAGAAGGTATTCTTCTTTGGTTTTCTTGTCCAGAAGAGAGGAGAAGAGGTAGGATCGGATTTGATCCTTGCAACCTTTTGTAATCTGTTTCTTTTTGGTGAATACAAGAAGGAAGAAGAAGGGGAGAGAGGACGTAGCCCGGTTTTGGGTGAACCTCTGTAACATCTTGTGTTTGTTACTGCTCTAATTTTTGTTCTGTGTTTGTTATTCGATATTCGGATTTCTGCTTCTCGGCACCCCGGATTTCCTACAGTAGGCGGCGACATCGATCGGGGGCGGCGACATCGATCGAGGGCGGCAACAAAGCGTCAAGTAAGAGTGAAGGAAACCTCCACAAAGCCGACCTCCAACATCATCTTCCCGCCGATAAAACTATGGTGTAAGTCTCTACACTTAATTCCGCACTTAATAATTATGTCACTTACTACCTGCTCTCTTCCTCAAATTGATTTGCACATATTTTTTTTTGATCCTAATGTTGAAATAGAGATCACCCTGATAGACTACTTCGAAATAAAGGGAAAAAAAATTTTATTATGCATTTTAAGAACATTTACAAAATTAAAGAAAGCAAATGTAGAAGGGAAAACTCAATCATTAGTATATAGTTTTTTACAGGTTTCAAATTAATTTTGACAGGAAAAAATAGGAATGATAAAGCTTCGCATATTATGAGTGCACATCTTTGCGTATTATTTAAAATTATTGCTGCGATCTCTAAAGATGTTTAGAGCTTTGTGTATTATGAGTTCACAGCTTTGTGTATTATGAGTTCAGTATTATGAGTTCACACCTTTAAAGTGCATGAGTATTATGAGTTCACTCATCAAAGATGTTCACATCTTCAATATTATGCAAAGCTTTGTTCACTATTAATCCAGACATTGAACTTGTGCAAATAAATGAACACAAAAGTTGTCTAGCTCATACAGACCTCATTTCACAGCTTTGCATGAATTCATTTCCACAGAGCTCTTTTAAAATAAACTCTATGCCACAAAGCTGTGCAAAAGCAGTTCCTTTAAACATTTACAAAACAACTATCCTAAACAACAATCCTAAAAAGCAATCCTAAACAACAATCCTAAACAATAGCAATTAAACAACTATGAAAATTGAACTCTTAACTACCCAGTATACAAAGTCAACATATATAACAGATGAGATTTAGAATCAGGGTATAAAGTTTACATATTTGACATTCAAACTCCAATCATTAAATGGAAAAGCTCGGAAGAAATTCTCATATTTGTGCAAGGAATAGAGACAAATACATGTGATATTACTTCCCATATGCACAGTTACTTCCATGATGAGATAAATTACTGAATTAAACATTAATAGGAGAGTAAAGTTGAATCATTAAATGTAAAAAGTTCAATATGAAAGCAAATGAAAATCATGGAGAATACCCTTCACATTTACGTTTGCTGGAGAGCTTGTGTTTGCATTTGCGATATGGTTAGGTCATCCATAGATCTGAGAAATGAGGGAAAACAGGACAGATCAAATCAAGAGAACTTTGAGAAAATTAAAACTGTAAGAGAAGAAGATGGAGAATACCCTTCACTTTGTTTGCTGGAAAGTCTGCCTTTGCGTTTGCATGAGAGCTGAGCTAAAGAGAGCCTTAATAAAAATTTTTCACAACTCCAATTAGAGCAGTACTACCCCGCAGCTTTTCCTACCGCACCATTCAAAACAGAGCCATTTTCTGATGATAGAAAGTTTAGCGCGGTCTAATTTTAACATTTCTGCTTCTACAAAACTTAGTCCGGGAGGAGGAAGAAGGAGTGGAGGTTGTGCACAGATCTGTGGAGCAGGAAGGCGAGAGCAGCGACGTAGAATGGCAGCTGCCGGCGAGTGCATACCCTAGCCGTGAACACCTAAGCAGAGAGGAAATCATTTGTCGGAGAGGAGGACGATGAAGAGCGGCAAAGAGGCGCGGGCATCGGAGCAGTCCAAGAGAGGACAACATTTGCCAGAGAGGAGTAGTCCAAGAGAGAAGGAGCAGTCCAGGTGGAATCATGGGGCGGCCGAGTCTCCAAGAGAGGAGGAGCAGTCTAGGCGGAATCGTGGGGCGGCCGAGTCTCCCGTCGCTTGGAGGGTTTCGGAAGCACGGGCCGTCGGGCTTTGATTTGGAACCACGGGGCTTCAACATGGATTTCTTGGAAACACCGGTGCATGGTTGTATGTGAATCGTGAGGCGGGTGTGCCATTGACGGAGCTGCCCTACCTGCGCAGAAGAAGAAGTCGGGCATCGCGACGGGCTTGCGATTGACGGAGCTTGTGACGGGCTTGCGATTGACAGAGCTTGTGACGGGCTTGCGATTGGCAAAGCTGTCCTACCTGCGCAGAAGAAGAAATCGGGTATCGCGATGTTGCGGCGTTGGATTGTCGCGGTAGGATCTGCGCTTGCTGCGTAGAAGAAGAAGACGGAGAAGAGGGGTATCGGGATTTTGAGGAGGATGAACAGTGCCGATCTTTTTAATTAAGACCTAATCCGGCCCAAATGACCAAAATACCTCCAAATTAACTCACAAAAGCTGGTTTTAATGAGGGTATTTCTGGATTTAAATGTTACGCCATGGGATGTTTAGGGTTTCCTTATATAATAAAAATATAATATATATACAAAAATTTGTAACCGACCAATCACAATTCACGGTATAAACGCCCATCAAATAAAGCTGGACTGTCCGATCTGTTTAGATCAGACGATCTCAACCGTTTGATCACACAAATAAATCAGGACCGTCCATCTAATTTTTCTAAGGGCTCTTAAAACTAGGATAGTAAGGTGATCTAAACCTATATTTTTATAGGGCTTCTACCCTACAATATGAAGTTATTGGGCTCTCGGATACACACAGCTCACTGGTTTAAGCCCAACAAGCCACACACAATTAGAATGAATCCAATGTCTCCATTAATCTCAAATAAACAGTGCCTCTCATTTAATTTATACTCAAAATTACGTTCCCATTAAGCAATGTGTGCCTAAAGCAATCAAGCGTTGTTTGTTGGTAAAATTGCTCCTAACATTATTATGCAGAAGGAAAGAAACGAGAGAAGAAACAGTGAGAAAGGGCAATTTCACTCGTAGCATTCTTCATTGATTCATAATATCTTGATATATTTATTTATAGCAGGGTGCAGGAAGATTAACAGATATTTATAACTCATAAATATTTATATTCAAAATTGATATTTGTACTCATAATTGATATCTGTACGCATACATAATAATATTAAGAAAAACGATGAGTTCTCCTGAGAGGCGTTAGCCGCGCCCGCACACCATGCATGAGGTACGGATATCCGAACCTTTCCCGACATAAGCAAAATCTTTTGAGCTCATGATTAGGTAACCCCTAAATATAATCATAAAACGCATACTAATTGTAGAAATAGAGAAACCTTCAACCTTGTATATACTTCTTGAATATGTAATTACAAGTATGAATACATTTATATAGGAAGAGAGGGAGAAGAGAAGATCCCAATCCAAGATGTGAGACAAATACAAGAAATAAATGGGCCTCATAAATGGGCCTTTACACGGTCTTTTCTAACACTCCCCCGCAAGGTGGAGCCTACAAGTCGTAGTCGTCAAGCTTGGATAAAAATTGGTAGTATAATGGCTTGGAGAGAGCTTTGGTCAGGATATCAGCAACTTGATGTTAGAATAATTTTTTCTATTTACTTCCGAATTTTATATATATATATATATATATATATATATATATATATATATATATATATATATATATATAATTATGTTTCGAAAAACCAAGACATAACAACAGTAAAAATAGATATCTAGAGAGTTTTGATATTTTAAATTAGATCAAAATATAGAAGGAGAGAAATAAAATTTTATAGTTTAGAATCGAGTCTGTGTAAGGCGTGTGATCACTGCCCTAAAGAAGTTGCACCACCCTCCGGCAGGGTTTTCAACCGATGCTCACTCCTCCAAGGTACAACACCCGGCTAGATCCCGAAACTCCGATGTGCGCGGACACCGAAGAAGCACAGAGCACCCGAACCACCACTTGATGAAGCAAAAATGTGAAGAAGATGAAAACTCAAAACCGAAAAAGTATGTTGTACATCCCCCCACAGAAAAAAGGAATATAACGTCTCCGAAACGATTCCTCAAAAGGAGTTTTTTCAAATCTTGGTAAATAGTAAAATAAATTCGTCATTAATTTTGGCGGTTACGAATGGTAAAAAAAGAAAAGAACGTTGGAAACGTCAGCGAAATTAAAGCTCGAAAAAAGCCGTTCGACGAACAGCGGTCGACGAAAAGGAAAGGCGGTCGACGAAACCGCTGGCGAAAGCGGTCGACGAAACCGCTGGCGAAAGCGGTCGACGAAAAGGGCCGGTCGACGAACAGCGGTCGACGAAAAGCACTGGTGAAAGCGGACGACGAAAAGGGCCGGTCGACGAAAGGCGGTCGACGAAAGGCGGTCGACGAAAAGCGCTGGTGAAAGTGGTCGACGAAAAGGTCGTTCAACGAACAGCGCTGGCGAAAGCGGTCGACGAAAAAACCGGTCGACGAACAGCGGCTGAGACAAAACTATTTGGAGCAAAATTAACAATTCAATTCAATTATTCCCCAAATCCCAAATATGAATCTGGTCCGGTCCGGTGCGTGCGCGCACGCGCGCGTGTGGTGCATAGATTCTCCTTATGTTCTTTTGAACATATAAAAGAGAGGAACTTTATTTATATACACTCCCAAATGAATGGAGGTAGGCAAGGTGGGACTATAGGATTTCATCCTTAGAGAAAGAGGGGTTCCCTCCAAAATTTTGGATTCCCTCCATTAGGTTTTAGAGCTTTTCCCTTAAAATATGGAGCTCAAACACCTAAAGGCTCCAATGAAACCATGTCCTAAAGAAATGTTATATATATATATATATATATATATATATATATATATATATATATATATATATATATATATATATATATATATATATATATATATATATATATATATATATATATACTAGCATCTTCGAACGGGCACCGCCCGTTCTCGATGCGTCGCTGCGGGTTTCGCCCGCAATCAAGCGGGCGTCGCCCGCTTGGCATTTAAGCGGGCTTCGCCCGCCCCCCTCCCGGCGGGCTTCGCCCGCCCCCCTCCCAGCGGGCTTCGCCCGCCCCCCAGCTTTTAAAAAAAATTTTAATAGAAATTTTAATATAAATTTAATAATCTCAAAATAATTAATTATTTAATTAATTATATAATTAATAAAAAATGAAAAAAAAAACGAAAATCCCCCCCCCCGCTTCGGCCTGCTCACGCAGGCCGAAATACTTGGTCGCCGGCGGCGCAGCCACCGGCGCCCTGCCCGGGTCCCCCCGGCGGGTTCGCCGGAGGCCGGCGAACCCGCCGGGGGGCGCCGGGCAGGCCGCCGGCGGCTCCGGCGCCGGCAGCGGGGTGAGGCAGCTGCGTGAGCACGGGTAAGCGGAGGTGTATCGGGCTTTTGGATGAAATGAACAGTAATTTTTCGGGATTTCTGGATATTGGCAGGCCTAACAATATGAATCCAAGGGCCAGATATCATTTACTGGAGATCGAACGGTCGAGATGAGATCCATGACGTGATTCCAAATATGTATATTGTTTTAAATGATATATATATATATATATATATATATATATATATATATATATATATATATATATATATATATATATATATATATATATATATATATATATATATATATATATATATATATATATATATATATATATATATATATATATATATATATATATATATATACTAGCATCTTCGAACGGGCTCCGCCCGTTCTCGATGCGTCGATGCGGGCTTCGCCCGCAATCAAGCGGGCTTCGCCCGCTTGACCCCCCGGCGGGCGAAGCATCTTCGAACGGGCTCTGCCCGTTCTCGATGCGTCGTTGCGGGCTTCGCCCGCTTGAACCCCCGGCGGGCGAAGCATCTTCGAACGGGCTCTGCCCGTTCTCGATGCGTCGCTGCGGGCTTCGCCCGCTTGACCCCCGGCGGGCGAAGCATCTTCGAACGGGCTCCGCTCGTTCTCGATGCGTCGCTGCGGGCTTCGCCCGCTTGACCCCCTGGCGGGCGAAGCATCTTCGAACGGGCTCCGCCCGTTCTCGATGCGTCGCTGCGGGCTTCGCCCGCTTGACCCCCCGGCGGGCGAAGCATCTTCGAACGGACTCCGCCCGTTCTCGATGCGCCGCTGCAGGCTTCGCCCGCAATCAAGAGGGCTTCGAACGGGCTCCGCCCGTTCTCGATGCGTCGTCGCGGGCTTCGCCCGCAATCAAGAGGGATTCGCCCGCTTGACCCCCCGGCGGGCTTCGCACGCCCCCAGCGGGCGAAGCCTAATTATAAAAGTATTTAAATTGATTTTTATAAATTTATTAAATATAAAAACATATAAAATATTTAATTATTTATTAAATTAAAAAAAAGAAAAAAAATCCCGACCCATTTTTCGTCGTCCTGCCCCTCACGGCCTCACGCAGGCCGCCGCCGGCGGAGCCGCCGGCGGCCTGCCCGGCGCCCACCGGCGGGTTTGCCGGCCTCCGGTGAACCCGGCGCCCACCGGCGGGTTCGCCGGCCTCCGGCGAACCCGCCGGTTGGCGCCGGGCAGGCCGCCGGCGGCTCCGCCGGCGGCGGCGGGGGTGAGGCCGTGAGGGACGGGAGTGCGGAAAATGGGCATCGGGCTTTCGGAGAAATTGAACAGTAACTCTTTGTGGGATTTGTTTAACTGCAGACCGATTTTTAGGAATCCAACGGCCAAATGCAATTTTCTGGAGATCGGACGGTCCAGATCTCTTTCATGGTGTGAACCAAATATGACTATTGTATTATATAATAAAGATATATATATATATATCTTATTATATAAAGCAATATAGGTATTTGGAGGCACACCATAGATCAAATAAGAGCCATTGGATCATGAGAGAGAACATGAGATGGGGGGAGAGAGTTGGGAAGAGAGAGGAGGGGGAGAGAGAGAGGGAGAGAGATGCCAGAAGAGAAAGATTGCGTGAAATTAATGTTTTTACGACAAAATGTAATTTTTTTATAAAATAAAAATTGTAATATTGATTTATATTTTTTTACGGTCATTTTGAGTACTCATATGTATATATTGCGGGCACTGTCTGTCTTGATGTGAGTGCAACCCGCTTTGATGCGGGCGCAGCCCGCAACGACGGATCGAGCACGGGAGAAGCCCGTTCGGAGGCGGGCGAAGCCCGTTCGGAGGCGGGCGAAGCCCGTTCGGAGGCGGGCGAAGCCCGCCTGGATGCGGCCGAAGGCCGCCCGAGAGCATCGAGCACGGGCGTAGCCCGTGTGAAGATGCTCGTGTATATATATATATATATATATATATATATATATATATATATATATATATATATATATATATATATATATATATATATATCAAATTTCTAACACTTGATTTGTAGCAGAAACATGCTTCAGATCTACCTTCTTTGACTGTACTTTTTCTCGAAAAAAGTGGCAGTCAACTTCAATATGTTTTGTGCGTTCGTGAAATACCGGGTTCTTGGCAATATGTATTGCTGCTTGACTGTCACAAAATAGGGTCGCCGGTGATGAGAGACGAACACTCAAATCTCCCAGAAGACTCTCAAGCCATGTTAACTCGGACACTACCGCAGCCATGGCCCGGTACTCAGCTTCAGTAGAAGAGCGAGCAACCACATTCTGTTTCTTGCTGCTCCAGGTTATGAGATGACCACCGAAGTAGGTACAGAAGCTAGATGTAGAGCGCCTATCATCAACAGATCCTGCATAGTCAGCGTCCGAGTATGCAACGAGGGATAGTGATGTGGATGGCTTGTACACAAGCCCTTGTCCTAGAGCGTTCTTAAGATACCGAAGAATGCGCTCGATAGCTTGAAGATGAGATGTCTTAGGGGCATGCATAAATCGACTCATGACTCCTACGACAAAGGAGATGTCTGGTCGAGTAACTGTAAGGTAGATCAGTTTCTCAATCAGACGTTTGTAGTATTCCGGATTTGTAAGCCACTCATCGGAGTCAGAGCTATGAGCCGAGAGCCTGTGATTAGCGTCCATTGGAGTATCCGTAGGTTTGCATCCCGAATAACCAGCATCATGGAGGAGGCCATACAATATTTCCTTTGGGATAATACAAGACCATCAGGTCGTCGTGCAACCTCAAGCCAAGGAAAATACCATAGGTTACCAAGATCTTTGGTCTGAAAGGCGGAGTTCAGCAGTTGCTTTGTATGTTGTATTCCTGTAGTATCGTCTCCAGTGATGAGGACTTCGTCAACATAGACAAGTAGAATCACAGTTCCGGTTGGCTGGTGTCGAGTGAAGAGAGAGAAGTCAGCCGAGCTCCGAGTAAAGCCAATATCGTGGATGTCCTTGTTGAATTTTTCAAACCAGGCATGCGGGGACTGTTTGAGACCATAAATTGATTTCCGAAGATGACACACCAGAGACTCCCCCATGGTCTCAAACCCGGGAGGTTGATGCATGTAAACAGTCTCCTGGAGATCACCATTGAGAAAGACGTTCTTAACATCCAGCTGATACAGAGGCCAATGACGGTGAACAGCCAAGGAAAGAAGAACTCGGACCGTGTTCAATTTGGCCACTGGAGAGAAAGTTTCCTTATAATTGTTGAAGTATTAGACCGGGTGGCTTGGCGGTCTGATCCAGCGGTTTGTTGACCGAGCGGCTTAGCGGTCTGATCCAGCGGTTTGTAGACCGGGCGGTCTGTCGGTCTACCTCTGCGGTTTGTTCTATCCTGCTGGAGTTGCCGAGCGGTTAGCCCATCTGTCTAACCGCGCGGCCTATGCGGTCTCCATTATTCTAGCCGCTCAGTACTGTAAATGTTTAGTCCCACATTGTTTGTATACTCTCTTTCTTATCTCCTCCATTCTATATAAGGGAGGTCATACCTTTGTAAATGATATCTTTTTTGGATAATAAAATTTCAATTATTCAAAAGTTTGTTCGCTTGTTCTCTACTTTTCGCTTCTTGTTCTCTACTTTCTAACATGGTATCAGAGGACACGGTCATTTCCTCTTGATTCTGTGCGCCCTCTGTTGTTCGCGACTTCTTTTCCGCGCTCTGCGACTTGATTCGCGGCTTGCCCTCTCTTCTATCCGCGCGGCCTGTTTCTATCCGCGCGGCTTGTTTTTGTCCGCCAACCTGTTCGCGCGGCTTGCTCCTTCTTGGTTCTCTTCTCCTTCTCCTTGTTGTCGCAGCGACCTGTTTCATTGTCGCCGCGCTCCTTGTTCTTTCTTGCCTCTCCGACTTCCTAGTCGTTGCGGTCTGTCCCTGTCCACGTGTGTATTGTCTCTCTACTCGTGGTTTGCTACTGTGATCTGCCTGACCGTGCGGGTTGTTCCTTTCTTACCCGCATCTTGGTCGCGGTCGCCAGCTCTTCTCCTTTTTTCTGTTCGCTCGGGCTTCTCAGTTCGTGCGACTTCTTCCCCGCCGAGCCTTTGACCGCCTTCTAGCCGCTGCTGTGATCTGCCTGACCGTGCGGGTTGTCTCTTTCTTACCCGCATCTTGGTCGCGGTCACCTGCTCTTCTCCTCTCTTCTGTTCGCTCGGCCTTTTCAGTCCGCGCGACCTCTTCCCCGCAGTGCCTCTTTCTAGCCGCTACTGTTCGCGCGGCTTCCTCTGTTTTCTAACCGCTCCTGTTCGTGCGGCTTCTTCTGCTTCCGGGTTCTATGACTACCTCCGGTCTCACCACTACTCCTGCAGCTCCTTCTCCTCCTCCTCCTTCGGGCAACCTTGGCACCCTTTCCAAGCTTGTGGGCTCCAACTATCCCGATTGGAGCGTCTCTTTCACCTTTCTCCTTCGTTCTCAACGCAAGCGTCATCACCTCACCGATGACCCTCCTCCTCGCACCTCTCCTGAGTTTGATGACTGGGATGCGAGTGATGCTCTTGTTCGCACCTGGCTGGCCAACAGCCTTTCTGATGAGTGCCTTCCCGTCATTCGCCATGATGAGACGGTCAAGGCCGCATGGCTTCACCTCGCTGCTCTCTATTCTAAGGGGGACCAGACGTCCCGCATTTATACTCTCTATGCGGACCTCTTCGCCCGCCCTTCCATGTCCCCAGCTGCGGCTTATCAGCAGGTTCAGGCCCTTGGGGCTGAAATCCTCCAGAATCGCCCCTTCTCCGCGGACTTGGCCGACCAGCACAAACACTTCCAGGAACTCCTGGTTGTTTGTTATCTTCTTCGTCTTCCCGACTCTTATGATATGATCCGCCAGCAGATCTTAGGTGAGGCGGAATCTCCTACTTTGGATGCCACTGCGGCTCGCATTGCCGCCGTTACTTCTCTCCTCCAGCGGCCTCTGTTGGCCTCCCCCCTTCCCAGGACTACTCTGCTCACCAAGCTCAGCGGGGGGGCCCGAGTGGCCGAAGCTCCTCTGGCGGACGGGGTTCCTCCCGGTTCTTCTGCTCTCACTGTAATCGTACTGGTCATACTGTTGACCGCTGCTGGCAGAAACATCCTCATCTTCGCCCTTCCGGTGATGCTCCTTCGGCCTCCGCCTCTTCTAGGCCGTCTGCCTCTGTGGCCACGACGTCAGGTAGTGCCCACGTCGTTACCCAAGGTAAATGGCTGATTGACTCCGGTGCCACCAATCATATGACGGGCAATCCTCATTGTTTCTCCCGTCTTGAGACCCATGACCGCTTACCCCCAGTTCGTGTGGCGGATGGTTCCCCGTCTCCGGTTCATGGGACGGGCATGGTTCAACTCACTCCATCGCTTTGCTTGGAGGATACCCTCTATGTCCCGAAGTTCCCGTGCAATTTGTTATCTGTTACTGCTTTATGCCGGCAACTTCAGTGCTCCGTCTTATTCACTCCCACTACTTGTTCTTTTCAGGACCCGAGGACCCAGCGGACGATTGCTACTGGGACTGAGAGCGGCGGCCTCTACTTCCTCGACGATGTTTCCGCTCTTTCTGCCTACTCCTCCTCCACCGATCTCCTTCAGTGGCATCTTCGTCTTGGACATCCTCCTCCTCGGCTTATTCGTCAGCTTCTGCCCCACTTACCTCCCACCAGTTCTCCGCTCAACTGTGATGCGTGTCAGCTTGGCAAACATCATCGCTCCTCCTTCCCGCCGCAGCAAGGCCGTGGCTCCTCTCGCATTTTTGATCTTATTCATTCTGATATATGGGGTCCTGCTCCTACCCTCACAGTTGGTCGGGGCAGTTCCTATTTTGTCACTTTTATCGATGATTTTACTCGATGTACCTGGGTGTATCTCTTAAAGGATCGCTCTGAACTATTTTCTGTTTGGCAATCTTTTTACTTTATGATTAAGACTCAATTTGCTATTTCTATTAAAGTCTTACGTTCTGATAATGCCAAGGAATATCTGTCTCATGAGTTCTCCGCGTTCTTTCACCAACACGGCCTCATTCATCAAACGACTTGTGTTTACACCTCCCAACAGAATGGGGTGGCGGAGCGTAAAAACCGTCACCTGCTTGATGTTGCGCGTACTCTCATGGCGCAGATGCACGTCCCTCGCTCCTACTGGGGCTACGCTGTGCTCCTCGCTTGCTATCTTATCAATCGCATTCCCTCCACGGTCCTCCACGGCCGGACTCCCTTCTCCCTTCTCTACCCCCACAAGGAACCTTTTCCTATTCCTCTCCGTGTCTTTGGCTGTACGGCCTTTGTTCACGCTCCCTCCGCTACCCGCGATAAGCTTTTCCCCGTTCCACCAAATGTGTCTTTTTGGGGTACTCTACCACTCAAAAAGGCTATTGCTGCTTTGACCCCTTCTCCGCAAGCAGTTTGTCTCCGCCGATGTGACTTTTTTCGAAAATGCTTCCTATTTCTCTCCTTCCTCTTCTCTTCCTTCTCTTCCTTCTGATATCTCCGTTCCTTCCACACCTCTCGACGTTTTCCCGCCTTCGTCTCCTCCTCCACCGACTCCTTCTCAGTCCGTCTCCCCACCCACCCCTCCACCCTCCTCTCCGCTGCCGTCTCTCTCTAGTCCCGGGCCAGCCTTCTCCGCCACGGACGCTCCGGTCGCTGACGCTCCCGTCGCCGACGCTCCCGATGATCTGGATGTTCCCATTGCCCTTCGCAAAGGGGTGCGGGCGTGTACTCAACACCCACTCACGGCTGTTGTTTCTTATGATCAGCTTTCTCCTTCTCGCAGGTGTTTTGCCTTGGCTATCTCTGCTACTTCTACTCCTCGTACCTACCAGGAGGCTCTCGCTCTCCCTCATTGGAAGTCTGCCATGGATGAGGAGATGGCTACTCTTACTGAACGGGGTACCTGGACCCTGGTTCCTCCTCCCGTGGGCACTGATGTGGTTGGCTGTCGCTGGGTCTTTGTTGTGAAGTTTCGCCCCGACGGCACTGTGGATCGCTACAAAGCCCGGCTGGTGGACAAGGGCTTTACTCAGACTTATGGCGTTGATTACTTTGATACCTTCTCTCCGGTTGCTCGCCTCAGCACCATCCGGGTTCTCTTTTCTGTGGCTGTTAACCGAGCTTGGGCTATTTCCCAGCTTGATGTGAAGAATGCCTTTCTCTATGGCGATCTTCAGGAGGACGTCTATATGGAGCAACCTCCTGGGTATGTTGCTTAGGGGGAGACACGTGTCTGTCATTTGAAGAAGGTCATTTATGGCCTAAAGCAGAGCCCTCGGGCATGGTTCGAAAAATTCAGTGGTATTGTGGCAACCATCGGCTTTCAAAGGAGTTCGGCCGATCACTCCTTATTCATTCGCAAAACGGCCTCGGGACTGGTGGTTTTGGCCGTATATGTGGATGATATTCTCCTTACTGGTGATGACCGAGATGGGGTGGACTTGACGAAGAAGCACCTCCGTCAGCACTTGGTCACGAAGGATATGGGCTCCCCAAAATACTTTTTGGGGATAGAAATCTCTCGGAAACCTGACTCCTTGGTTCTCTCTCAACGGAAGTATGCCATTGATCTTCTTCGAGAAGCAGGCTTGACAGGTGCCAAACCAGCTCATCTTCCCATGGCTGTTGGAGAAGACAAAATGTGGACGGATGAATCGCCTCCTCTATCTGATGTCACACGGTACAGACGTTTGGTAGGGAAACTCATCTATCTCACGGTGACTAGACCCGACATCGCCTACGCTGTAGGAAAGGTCAGTCAGTTTATGCAAGCTCCCAGGGAGTGTCATCTTCAGTCCGCCCTGAAGATTTTAGAGTATATCAAAGCAGCACCGGGCAGAGGGTTACTCTTCCAGAAAAATGGCCATCTGAGGGTTAAGGCCTACTCAGACTCAAGTTACGCGGATGACAAAGGCGATCGTAAATCCACGTCAGGTTTTTGTACCTTTGTTGGAGGTAATCATGTGAGTTGGAAGAGCAAGAAACAGTCTGTTGTTTCCAGATCCAGTGCCGAAGCAGAATACCGGAGTATGGCGTCAACTACGTGTGAGTTAAAGTGGTTGCGGGCTCTCATGCTTGACCTGGGCGAGGTATATGATTGTCCTCTCCCTATGTTCTGTGACAACAAGGCCGCTATACACATATCCAGAAATCCGGTCTTCCATGAGAGAACGAAGCATATAGAGGTTGACTGTCACTTCATTCGGGAGAAGATTTTGAAGAATCAAATTTGTACTCCTTTTGTCACCTCTGACAAGGAGTTGGCAGATATCTTCACCAAGCCGGTTTCTACTTCCTTCTTCCGCATTTGTGACAAGCTGGGCATGATTGATATCTATGCTCCAGCTTGAGGGGGAGTGTTGAAGTATTAGACCGGGCGGCTTGGCGGTCTGATCCAGCGGTTTGTTGACCGAGCGGCTTAGCGGTCTGATCCAGCGGTTTGTAGACCGGGCGGTCTGTCGGTCTACCTCTGCGGTTTGTTCTATCCTGCTGGAGTTGCCGAGCGGTTAGCCCATCTGTCTAACCGCGCGGCCTATGCGGTCTCCATTATTCTAGTCACTCAGTACTGTAAATGTTTAGTCCCACATTGTTTGTATACTCTCTTTCTTATCTCCTCCATTCTATATAAGGGAGGCCATACCTTTGTAAATGATATCTTTTTTGGATAATAAAATTTCAATTATTCAAAAGTTTGTTCGCTTGTTCTCTACTTTTCGCTTCTTGTTCTCTACTTTCTAACAATAATCAAGGCCGTGTTGCTGAGTAAAACCCCGGGCCACGAGGCGGGCTTTCATACGCTCAACAGACCCATCCGCGGTATGTTTAACAACAAAGACTCACTTGCAACTGACACAGTGGTGGCCATCATGGAGGGAAACCAGATCCCAAGTCTGATTATCCCAAAGAGCCCGCATTTCATCCTTCATGGCCGCCCGCCAGCTTGGGTGTTGAAGCGCCTCCTGCACAGTGTTAGGAATAGAAATCGAGGAAAGAGAAGTGGCAAAGTCATAGAGAGGTGGAGTAAACCGGTGGAGAGAAACGTAGTTGGCCAGGGGATGGGCCGTAGAGGCAGGAGCAGAATCCGCCGGTGCCGGAGTGTCACTGGGAGCAGGCAGCTGGGGAAGGGAACCATCCTTGGAGCCGCGACGAGTATAGACATTGATAACAGGCGGGGGAACTTTGGGAGCAGGCAGAGAGGCAGAGGAAGATGGTAGAGAGGAAGGTGTTGTCGGAACGGCAGGGCGAGGCAGAGCAGGAGAGGAAATCGAGGAGGAGGAAGGTAAGTGAAAGGGCTGGTCTTTGCAGAAGGTGACATACGCGGAGACAACTATCTTGCCATCAGAAGGAGAGCATCAAATATACCCCTTTTGAGTACGAGAGTAGCCCACAAACATATATTTGGCCGCACGAGGAGCGAGTTTGTCGGAGGGCGGTCTAAGAAGATGAACATAGCAAACGTACCCAAAGACACGTGGGGGGAGAGAGGTTGGTTTGGTAGTAGGATAGAGGAGGTTGATAGGAATGGCAAAATCAAGAACAGAAGAAGGGAGGCGGTTAATGAGATGACAGGCTGTGGAGACTACAAAATTCCAATATTCGATTGGAACCTGCATTTGAAACATGAGGGAGCGAGCAACATTGAGTAAATGACGATTCTTGCATTTGGCCACCCTATTTTGTTGAGGGGTATAGGCACACAAATTTTGATGGATAATGCCAAACTCGGTACAGATGGAGGAGAAGGTGCGCCCGGTATATTTGCGAGCATTATCAGTACGGAGGATTTTGAGTGGGGTGACGAACTGCGTACAGACCTCAGTAATAAAGGCACGAAAGACAGATGTAAGCTCAGTACGATCATGCATTAAATATAGTCAGGTAGTACACGAGTAGTCATCGATAAAAGTGACAAGATATCGAAAACCATAAATACTAGGCACCCTATAGGGGCCACATACATCAGAATGAACTAAGGATAACGTAGTACTACTCCGGGTACATGCAGGGGGGAAAACAGAAAGGTGGTGTTTGCCATAGATACACGATTCACAAGAGAACTTCTGTAAGGGAACATCAGGAAGAGCCCGCTTGAGAATTGGAAGAGTAGCATGTCCAAGGCGACAATGTCAGTCAACAGAAGAAACAACGAATAGAAGAGTGGGTTGAGTATCCAAGAGGTAAAGCGCATTCACCAGCTGCCCCTACTAATGATACTCCGGCTGAAACGATCCTCCATAAGAAAGGAAGAAGGAGAAAAAATTATGGAACAATCAAGGTCGTTTGTCAGGCAACTAACGAAAAGTAAATTGAAAGGAGACCCCGGAGCGTGAAGAAATGAGGAAAGAGAAAGAGTCGGGGTAAGTTGGAGGGCAGCAGCACCAGAGACCGGTAGAGTGTCACCATTGGCCACAGTGATACACGGGGGGTGAGCCATCTGGAGATATTTGGAGGGCTTCTGGGAAGTAATATGGTGAGTAGCACTGGAATCAATGATCCAGTGAGGGCTGGGAGAGAGACAGGTTATACCTTCCGTAGAAAAGGTCGCAACCGAGCCGGAGGAGCAGCTGAGGACACCCTGTAGCTGATGGAGTTGGGTGCAGAGCTCATCAATATCATGTCGGGTAGCGGAGGACGGATCCTGGGCAGGAGCACCAGGGGAAGCAGGAGCAATAGAGGAGGTGGAAGCGAGGTGGGGAGGGAACCCATGCTTGCTATAACAAGTGGCCTCAAGATGGCCACCCCGGCCACAATAGGTGCATTTGAGAGACGAGTGGCCACCACGCCCGTGTCCCTGAGAGGGAGACTGGTCGCCCCGAGTGGAAGAGCCACGAGCAGGAGGGGGAATGGGACGGAGAGGCTGTAGGAGAAGAGCAGGGGCAAAGCTAGAAGGGGCCTCCGTAGGAGGCGTAACCCGAAGTAGCATAGAGCAGACGTCAGACAGTGATGGA
Source organism: Platanthera guangdongensis (assembly GCA_039583875.1). Taxonomy (NCBI): domain Eukaryota; kingdom Viridiplantae; phylum Streptophyta; class Magnoliopsida; order Asparagales; family Orchidaceae; genus Platanthera; species Platanthera guangdongensis. Next base: position 283,496,811 of record CM077153.1, read on the forward strand.
GTCATCGTGGAAGAGAGGATTTGGGCCCGAACACTATGCAGGTGGGAGAAACGCGGGACATCATCCGTTGTAGGAGGATGATGTTGAATCCATGCCTCAGCTAGGGTCTTGGCCTGAGCAACAAAGGAAATCATGTCGCCGGGAGCACCAGGAGTAAGATTCTGGAGGTTGGAGATGATATCATAGAGGTGCTGAAGACTGTTTTGCCCAGAGTAAAAGGAGTGGAGCTCCTCCCACATTGCCTTGGCCGTATCATGATACATGGTCATCCGATAGGGTTCGGTGTCCATAGAGTTGAGAAGCCAAGACTGGACCCGACCGTCATCACGAAGTCAATCATCAGAGGGAGCAACAGGGGTAGCCCAAGTCAGGTGTTGGAGAATACCCTTCGTCTGCAGGACACGACGAACAGAGTGAACCCATTCGACAAAATTGTGTTTGCCAGACAGAGAGATGGTAGTAATTCGTAGTTCATCACGAAGGTTAGAAGCCGGAGTAGCCTCAAGGGCTGGCGGAGAAGAAGTAGTATCAGAGGAGTTGGAGGCCATGAGGCGAGTAGACGAGGTCGGGCAGCTTGACAAGGGAGGCGGGGCGTCTTGGAGAAGAAGGAAGCCGCTCGGCTAGCAGAAGGAAGTTGCTCGGCTAGGAGAAGAAGGAAGCCGCTCGACTAGCAGAGGAAGGAAGGGAAGCCGCGCGGCTAGCAGAAGAAGGAAGGTCGGGAGGCTCGGAGAAGAGGCGTGGCTTGACAAGGAAGGCCGCGGGGAAGAAGGCGCAGCGGCTGGGAGAAGGCGCAGCGGCTAGGAGAAGGCTCAAAGACTAGGAGAAGGCGCAACAGCGAGGGGAAGTGGCGCAGCTTGGCAAGAAATACCGCGAGCAACTTGACAGGGCGCTGCGAGTAGAAGGGAGAGGCAAAGACGGGAAGACCGCACGGTTAAGAGAGAAACCGCAGCGGCAAGGGGAGAAACCTGCAGCGGCTAAAAAGAGACCGCGAGAAGCGGTAAAAGAGAGAAATCGCACGGTTAAGAGAGATAAACTGTAGCGGCAAGAAAGAAACCGCGAGAAGCGGGAAGAAACGGGAAGACCGCACGGTCAGAGAAAAAGACCGGGCAGGAGAAAAAAGGGAAAGAAAGTGGTCCCCACGTGAGAGAAGGTTATAAAAGAGGAAGAGAGGAAGGGGAGGAGGGGAGAACAGAGGGGAAGATGGAGGAGAAGCGAGTAGAGAAGAACAGGTCGCCAGAGACGGCGGCTTGGGCAGGAGAGGAACAGGTCGTGCGGTCAGCCAGGTGACCAGGCGGTTTGCAAACAGACATGAGGTTAGAGGGAGATCGGTGGCTCTGATACCATGTAGAAGTAGAGAAACCTCCAACATGTATATACTTCTTGAATATGTAATTACAAGTATGAATACATTTATATAGGAAGAGAGGGAGAAGAGAAGATCTCAATCCAAGATGTGGGACAAATACAAGAAATAAATGGGCCTTTACACGGTCTTTTCTAACACTAATGAACATAAAAAACAACCACTAATTTACTAATATAAAAACTGTTAACATCACAACAAAAAGCTCATCAGTTGGAATTTTCAATCCAATGGAAGAATTTGTTTGGTTGCCTATATAGTGCAGCTGATTCAGAACGAGAAAAAAAGCTTGATTTGAAACAAAAAAATACAGTTGATTACTCCATATTCAGAAAGAGGAAAAATATATTGCAATAGAAAGGGTGAGAGCCTTAATTAGAGGGGGAAATCTGTAAAAGAGGGGTGTCAGGCTGATCTGGAACGGAGACAACCAAAAATCTGTAATCACAGGTGGCGTCGGGTTGTGAAATATAGTCACTAAAGTTCTGAAATCAGGGGAAAACTCACGAAACATACTCAGTTGGGCTGAGAAATATACTCACCGGCGAGCTAAGGAAATGGAAAGGTGAGACTGCCGGCGAGAAAGTGCTGGGGGCGTCGGGCGTCGGGCGTTGGGGGAGAAATGAAGCGTCAGTGAGATAGAGGGCGGAAGGCAGCAAAGACTGTGTCGGGCGTCCAGGGAGAAGAAGTGGAGAGGTGCGACGTCTGCAGCGAGAAAATGTGAGTAGAGAGGGGAGGATTCGGCTGTGGGGAATTAGGGCTGAGAGAATGGACGGTTCTTGGGTACAAATATCGGGTGGGGTTAGGGAAAGAAAAATGCTAAAAATTGTATTATTGTGGGTTTGAGTATCCAATTGTGAGTTATGAATAACAATTCCCTTAATAAAAAGGAAAGTAATTCCCAAAGTTATAGCCACTTCGGGTATCCTTACATTAAACTTCATTTGGTTTAGTGTTTTCGGGCGGCGTTTGGAGCAAACGCCACCGAACAGAGGGTAATCAAACGAAACTCCATCTTCGTTTGCACCCGCAGCAAGGAGGACCACCCCCCCCCCCCCCCTCCACTGCTCTGTTTCGACCCCCACACCCCTCCTCCGTTTTGAAAGTTTTGTCCCCCCCCCCCCCCCCCGCCACCGCTAAACCAAATGAAGCGTTAATTACTTTCAAATAACAATAACTGCAGGTTCATCCAACAATAATTGAGGCTGACGGTTCATTCTTCAACACTGTTCTCGGTTCTCACCCGGAAAAATTCCATTTAATTTATACTCATAAATTATGTTTATTTTTTCTATTATATTTGTTAAAGTCAATTGATAATTTAAAATATTATATAATAAAAAAATTAAATAAATAAATATAATATTTTAAAATTTTAAATACTATTATTAATTAAAAATTATATAATAAAAATAATGTTACATGATAAAAAAAATAAGAACTATCGGGGGCGGGAGAAGCCCATCGGGGGCGCCCTGATACTATCATGCGGGACACAAGAGGCTCCTCATGCACTGTCACTCGTATATATATATATATATATATATATATATATATATATATATATATATATATATATATATATATATATATATATATATATATATATATACATATATATATACATATATATATACGCGAGAACTATAAAATGACCCTTAGCCTTCATTTGAGAAAAAACAACTCCAGAGACTAGAGAGAGCTCTCAGATTTTCCGGCAAGAACTCAAGATCCTGTTCTGCTTCCTCTTTTGCTTGCGCAACACCCGACACTCAGACGCATTTGTGAGCTCGGGAGAAGTCACTGGAGAGCGTTCTCACAGACATTTGCGTGAAGACACTCCAAGGCTCCGTGGACTTAGCATTCTTCTCCATGATGACACACACATCCAAGCTTCGTGGGCTTAGTTCCTTTTCAGCCCTTTCTGTACTCCAAGGCTTGTAACGGAGAGGTGGTATGTCACCCTCCGAGGAAACTCCCAACACTTGTAAACTCAAAGCTATATAGTGGATTTCGGCCCGTCACCGATCCAGTCAAATGGTTTTTCACCATTTCTGGGTTTTCCACGATAAAAAAATCTCTTGACATTGTGTTTAATTTTCATTGACAGATTGCTCACGGCTCGATCTGATTCCGAGCTAAGGCAGTCTGATTCTCTAGACCGGGGAAAAACCTGGTGACCCGCAAAAGTTTGGCGCCGTCTGTGGGAAATAGTTCCCAAAAGCTCTAAGGAATCACCATAAGACAACGCTTTCCCCGCGCAAGCACCCCAACTACCCGCAATGACAAAAGGAGGCGTGCAGGCCGCAAACCAAGCAACTTGCAAGAAATTCAATGATCAAGCTACCAGCGACTCACCTGCTGACCACATGTCGCGCCTCAAGGAGCTAAGGCTTAGAGCTTGGTTGTGGCCTTGTCGAGCTCTGGTGGTACAGCAGGTGCTTTACTGTGGAGGACTTTGGCGGACTGGTGTGTGGAGTCCGGAAGGTGGCTGTTGCTTTGGGCAGGTGTGCGAGTAGCTTGCGGACTGCTGGCGGTCTGTGTGCTAGGATGTTTGGCAGACGGAGCTATGTCCGCCATGCTCGCATTAGGCCTTTGATGGTTCTGGACTTGGTCACACTCTGTGCCAAGACCAGGGTGTCCGCAGTATCCGCCAAATCCGCTGTTGACCAGGCGAACTATTGCTAACTCTGCCTTTAGTCGTGGACTTGTGGCGGATGGAGGCTTGAGTCTTGTTTTATGCGGACTGCCTCGGGTTTGTGCGGACAGCCATTAAGGGGGTTGCTGTCCTGCAGTGGTTGTAGGCTTTGCGGGCTGATGCCTTGTCCGCATAGCTTAGGCGGACTGAAGGGGGCCAAAGTTGCCTTCCTCCTGGCGGTTTATTCCATGGTATCCGGCTAAGTCCTTGCAGACTCGGCGGACGGTGTTTTGCTATCGCGCGGGCTAGGGCGGTATCGCTATCTCTAGGGCGGTGACCACACTCCTCACCTCGCCTATAAATAGAACCCCCCGACACATCTACAGTAACTTAAGTGAACAGTAAGTTGGGTTTGGCGAGGAGCTGCGGTCTCAGTTTTCTGTCCGCGTGGATTGATTCAGAGCTGACGGTTTACTGTGTGCAGGTCGTGCGGGTAGCTTCAAGGAGCCAGAAGTTTGGCTTTGACTTCGGTCAAGTACTTGGAAGTGTGCGGTCTCTACGGATTCAGCAGGTCGCTCTGCGGCTTGTCAGTTCTCTGCTTCAACTTTGCCTGTTCCAATAACATGTCCGCCGGTCTCAGGTGGGTAGGCGGTCTGTTCCTCAGTTCATCAACAGGAGGCGAATAACGGTGTGTCTGCGCGGCCTCGCGGCTTCGGCGGACTCTGTGTCTATTCGGCGGATTGCAGCATAGCTCGGGCGACTTCAGCGGGCTTGGCGACCTCGGCGGTCTCGGCGGATTTCGGTGCTGTCCGCCCGACTTGGTTTTTTGTTGCTTTCTGCGATAGCTTGTATACTAGCGAAATCATGTCTCGCTACGTATACCTCGCCATGTAAAGAAGTGGAATGTATAAAAGATCTGCTTGTGCTTCCATTGTTTGTTGGTGTTAACCTTGTTCCTTGGTTTTCCGCTGGTTCAAAGTGTGAACTGGGTAGTGCCGAAGATATTAATTTGGCATTTGGGCTACCTTGCTGACCACTTTGAGAAAATTCAACATGGTATCAAAGGCAGGTTCAGTTGCGTGAGCGGTGATCAACCAGGGTTGTTACTCTGTGCTTGAGTGGTGATCAACCTATGTTGTTGCTCGGAGCTTCTGAAAGGTTGCCAACAGGTGTTGCAATGGAAGGGAGTTACGCAAGAGGTCTTTGCATTGAACTCTTAATGCCGACTAACTTCAAGAAGTGGAAGTCGTGCATGAAGAGTTATCTTCTGGGTGAGGAGCTATGGGAAGTCGTCGGTGGTGACGATAGGCAGGAAGTTACTGCTGCTTTTGGTACTGCTGAGCACGTACGGCTCTGGAGAAAAACAAATGCTAAGGCGGAGTTTATTCTCAAGAGGGTCGTGTCTCCAGAACTGTTTGATCACATCATTGGATGTGAGTCGGCTGCTGATATTTGGACAACCATTGATGAGTTGTTCAATAGGAAGAATGTGGCGCGACTTCAGTTCCTGGAGAATGAGTTGGCCAAGACAACTCAGGGAGACCTTTCCATCTCGAAGTACTTCTTAAAGATGAAGAGCTTATGTGCTGAGCTGTCGGCACTTGATCCTGATGAGACTATCTCTGAGGCGAAGATGAAAAGGCACATTATCTGCGGCTTGCGGAAGGAGTATGTGGCCTTTGTGACATCTGTTCAGGGCTGGGCTACTCAGCCATATCTGTTGGAGCTTAAGAACCTGCTTGCCTCACAGGAGAGCTTGGCAAAGCAGATGGCTGGAGTGAATATCAATCAGGAAGGCAGTGAAGCTCTCTTCTCAGGCAAGAAGAAAGGATGAGAATGGAAGAAGAAGAAGAAGAAGCAGGTCGTTGGTGAGAAGGAGCCTTCAACATCTTATCAGCCGGAGAGGAGCAATGCTCCTAAGGACTGTAAGAAGAACTTGAAGTGCTACCGGTGTCATCAGCGAGGGAACTTCAAGCGGGACTGCAAGGTCAAGCTGCAGCCTGGGCATGCTGCGGGAAAGGGGGAAGCTTGCTCGAGAAGTGAAGAAGCAGAATGGGGCGGAGCTTTCATGACGGGCACTTGTGTCCGTGTCTTGTCTACTGAGGACTTCAACAGCGAGTGGATCGTGGACTCTGGGTGTGATCATCACCTCACCGGAGACAAGTCGAAGTTCACCTCCATGCAAACATACTCAGGTAATGAAGTTATTATCACTGTTGATAATATTGTTTATGCAGTAGAGAAAGAGGGGGTTGTGTCTTTGGGTAGTGATCAGGGGCCACTCACGTTAAGGAGTGTGTATCACGTACCGGGCATGAAGAAGAACCTCTTCTCGGTGACCAATGCCGTGGACGCTGGGTATCACGTTCTGTTTGAGCCAACAGACGTGAGGTTCCTTCGCAACATATCAGCGGTTAAGACTGATGTTGCTCATGTAGGAAGGAGGGTTAAGAACTTGTTTTTTCTTGCCACAAATTCGTATGTTGATCGAATGAGAGCCAATGATAGCGCTGCTATCTGGCATGAGAGGCTGGGGCATGTAGGCATGGACAAGCTGAAGGCGATGGCTAGTAGAAGTTTGGTGAAGGGGTTGCCTAAGTTGTCCTCCTTTGGTGACGGGCATGTTTGCACGGGGTGTCAATACGGTAAGGCACATCGCCTTTCGTTTGATAAGTCACAAACAAGGAGCAAGCTACCATTGGAGTGCATTCATGGTGACTTGATGGGACCAACGGTCACTGCCAGCCTTGGTGGAAGCAGATACATGCTTGTCTTGATTGATGACTACTCAAGGTATACTTGGGTGTATTTCTTAAGGGAAACGTCAGAAGCCTTCCGTTTGTTTGTGGAGTTCAAGGAGTTGGTAGAAGGTCGGCTTGGCTTGCGGATCAAGAAGCTTAGAACAGACAACGGTGGTGAGTTCATTTCCTCCGAGTTTTCTAACTTCTGCAGGAAGCATGGGATCCAACGAGAGCTTACTTGTGCTCACACTCCACAATAAAATGGGGTAGCGGAGCGGAAGATCCGTCATCTGACGGAGACCTGCAAATGCTGGCTTCATGCGAAAGACATTCCAAGGTCCTTTTGGGCGAAGGGGATGTCTTGTGCTGCTTATGTCATCAACAGGATGTCGCTTAGCCCGATCAACATGAAGACTCATTTTGAGTTGTTGCTGAAGGAGAATCCGAGTGTGGGACACCTTAGGGTGTTTGGTTCAACCTGCTATGTGCATGTCCCGGATGCTTCACGGACTAAGCTGGATGTGAAGGCAAGGAAGCTTGTCTTTGTTGTCTACGATGAGCGGAAGAAGGGATGGAAATGCATGGATCCTGCGATGAAGAAGTTCGTGGTGTCAAGAGACGTTGTCTTTGACGAACTGATGTCGTATGGAGGTGGCTAGGTTGAGCTAACTGGAAGTAGCAAGGTTGATGGAGCACCGGTGGTGGCTGCTGAAGGCTTGGAAGAGGAGCTTGTTGTTTCACCAGCAGCTCCTGTTGCTTCTAACTCCGAGGCTGAGCCTTCTGGCTCAGGAAGCAGTGGGAGCACTGCTCAAAGCTTTCCCCAGGTAGGAGTTGAGCCCGAAGAAGCAACAGAAGCAGTAAGCAAGGAGCCGACCCTTCGGAGATCGAAGAGGGTTGTTAAGCCACCGGCTCGGTACTGTGATGGGAATGCAGTGAGCTTTGTCTGCTGCTTCTTTGCAGGTCCCCTGGATGAGCGAGAGCCTGCAACCTTCAACGAGGCCACTAGAGTTAAGGAGTGGGAAGATGTCATGAAGGAAGAGATTGATGCTCTGAAGAAGAATGAAACCTGGGACCTTGTGCCCAAGGTTGATGGCATTACTCCGGTTACTTACAAGTGGGTGTATAAGTTGAAGAAGAAGGCTGATGGGAGCATTGATAGGTTCAAAGCTCGCCTGGTCGCTAGAGGATTCTCACAGCAGTATGGAGAAGACTATGAGGAGACGTTTAGTCCGTTGCGAAGATGACTTCAGTTAGAGTGGTGATGGCCTTGGCTGCTAGCAAGGGATGGAGAATGTGGCAACTCGATGTGAAGAATGCCTTTCTTTACGGAGAGATTGACAAGGACATCTTCATGGATCAGCCACTCGGGTTCGTTTCTGAAGATCATCCGGACTATGTCTGCAAGCTCAGGAAGGCTCTCTACGGGTTGAAGCAAGCCCCTAGAGCTTGGAAGGGAAGCCGCGCGGCTAGCAGAAGAAGGAAGGTCGGGAGGCTCGGAGAAGAGGCGTGGCTTGACAAGGAAGGCCGCGGGGAAGAAGGCGCAGCGGCTGGGAGAAGGCGCAGCGGCTAGGAGAAGGCTCAAAGACTAGGAGAAGGCGCAACAGCGAGGGGAAGTGGCGCAGCTTGGCAAGAAATACCGCGAGCAACTTGACAGGGCGCTGCGAGTAGAAGGGAGAGGCAAAGACGGGAAGACCGCACGGTTAAGAGAGAAACCGCAGCGGCAAGGGGAGAAACCTGCAGCGGCTAAAAAGAGACCGCGAGAAGCGGTAAAAGAGAGAAATCGCACGGTTAAGAGAGATAAACTGTAGCGGCAAGAAAGAAACCGCGAGAAGCGGGAAGAAACGGGAAGACCGCACGGTCAGAGAAAAAGACCGGGCAGGAGAAAAAAGGGAAAGAAAGTGGTCCCCACGTGAGAGAAGGTTATAAAAGAGGAAGAGAGGAAGGGGAGGAGGGAGAACAGAGGGGAAGATGGAGGAGAAGCGAGTAGAGAAGAACAGGTCGCCAGAGACGGCGGCTTGGGCAGGAGAGGAACAGGTCGTGCGGTCAGCCAGGTGACCAGGCGGTTTGCAAACAGACATGAGGTTAGAGGGAGATCGGTGTCTCTGATACCATGTAGAAGTAGAGAAACCTCCAACATGTATATACTTCTTGAATATGTAATTACAAGTATGAATACATTTATATAGGAAGAGAGGGAGAAGAGAAGATCTCAATCCAAGATGTGGGACAAATACAAGAAATAAATGGGCCTTTACACGGTCTTTTCTAACACTAATGAACATAAAAAACAACCACTAATTTACTAATATAAAAACTGTTAACATCACAACAAAAAGCTCATCAGTTGGAATTTTCAATCCAATGGAAGAATTTGTTTGGTTGCCTATATAGTGCAGCTGATTCAGAACGAGAAAAAAAGCTTGATTTGAAACAAAAAAATACAGTTGATTACTCCATATTCAGAAAGAGGAAAAATATATTGCAATAGAAAGGGTGAGAGCCTTAATTAGAGGGGGAAATCTGTAAAAAGAGGGGTGTCAGGCTGATCTGGAACGGAGACAACCAAAAATCTGTAATCACAGGTGGCGTCGGGTTGTGAAATATAGTCACTAAAGTTCTGAAATCAGGGGAAAACTCACGAAACATACTCAGTTGGGCTGAGAAATATACTCACCGGCGAGCTAAGGAAATGGAAAGGTGAGACTGCCGGCGAGAAAGTGCTGGGGGCATCGAGCGTCGGGCGTCGGGCGTTGGGGGAGAAATGAAGCGTCAGTGAGATAGAGGGCGGAAGGCAGCAAAGACTGTGTCGGGCGTCCAGGGAGAAGAAGTGGAGAGGTGCGACGTCTGCAGCGAGAAAATGTGAGTAGAGAGGGGAGGATTCGGCTGTGGGGAATTAGGGCTGAGAGAATGGACGGTTCTTGGGTACAAATATCGGGTGGGGTTAGGGAAAGAAAAATGCTAAAAATTGTATTATTGTGGGTTTGAGTATCCAATTGTGAGTTATGAATAACAATTCCCTTAATAAAAGGAAAGTAATTCCCAAAGTTATAGCCACTTCGGGTATCCTTACATTAAACTTCATTTGGTTTAGTGTTTTCGGGCGGCGTTTGGAGCAAACGCCACCGAACAGAGGGTAATCAAACGAAACTCCATCTTCGTTTGCACCCGCAGCAAGGAGGACCACCCCCCCCCCCCCCCCCTCCACTGCTCTGTTTCGACCCCCACACCCCTCCTCCGTTTTGAAAGTTTTGTCCCCCCCCCCCCCCCCCGCCACCGCTAAACCAAATGAAGCGTTAATTACTTTCAAATAACAATAACTGCAGGTTCATCCAACAATAATTGAGGCTGACGGTTCATTCTTCAACACTGTTCTCGGTTCTCACCCGGAAAAATTCCATTTAATTTATACTCATAAATTATGTTTATTTTTTCTATTATATTTGTTAAAGTCAATTGATAATTTAAAATATTATATAATAAAAAAATTAAATAAATAAATATAATATTTTAAAATTTTAAATACTATTATTAATTAAAAATTATATAATAAAAATAATGTTACATGATAAAAAAAATAAGAACTATCGGGGGCGGGAGAAGCCCATCGGGGGCGCCCTGATACTATCATGCGGGACACAAGAGGCTCCTCATGCACTGTCACTCGTATATATATATATATATATATATATATATATATATATATATATATATATATATATATATATATATATATATATATATATATATATATATATACATATATATATACGCGAGAACTATAAAATGACCCTTAGCCTTCATTTGAGAAAAAACAACTCCAGAGACTAGAGAGAGCTCTCAGATTTTCCGGCAAGAACTCAAGATCCTGTTCTGCTTCCTCTTTTGCTTGCGCAACACCCGACACTCAGACGCATTTGTGAGCTCGGGAGAAGTCACTGGAGAGCGTTCTCACAGACATTTGCGTGAAGACACTCCAAGGCTCCGTGGACTTAGCATTCTTCTCCATGATGACACACACATCCAAGCTTCGTGGGCTTAGTTCCTTTTCAGCCCTTTCTGTACTCCAAGGCTTGTAACAGAGAGGTGGTATGTCACCCTCCGAGGAAACTCCCAACACTTGTAAACTCAAAGCTATATAGTGGATTTCGGCCCGTCACCGATCCAGTCAAATGGTTTTTCACCATTTCTGGGTTTTCCACGATAAAAAAATCTCTTGACATTGTGTTTAATTTTCATTGACAGATTGCTCACGGCTCGATCTGATTCCGAGCTAAGGCAGTCTGATTCTCTAGACGGGGAAAAACCTGGTGACCCGCAAAAGTTTGGCGCCGTCTGTGGGAAACAGTTCCCAAAAGCTCTAAGGAATCACCATAAGACAACGCTTTCCCCGCGCAAGCACCCCAACTACCCGCAATGACAAAAGGAGGCGTGCAGGCCGCAAACCAAGCAACTTGCAAGAAATTCAATGATCAAGCTACCAGCGACTCACCTGCTGACCACATGTCGCGCCTCAAGGAGCTAAGGCTTAGAGCTTGGTTGTGGCCTTGTCGAGCTCTGGTGGTACAGCAGGTGCTTTACTGTGGAGGACTTTGGCGGACTGGTGTGTGGAGTCCGGAAGGTGGCTGTTGCTTTGGGCAGGTGTGCGAGTAGCTTGCGGACTGCTGGCGGTCTGTGTGCTAGGATGTTTGGCAGACGGAGCTATGTCCGCCATGCTCGCATTAGGCCTTTGATGGTTCTGGACTTGGTCACACTCTGTGCCAAGACCAGGGTGTCCGCAGTATCCGCCAAATCCGCTGTTGACCAGGCGAACTATTGCTAACTCTGCCTTTAGTCGTGGACTTGTGGCGGATGGAGGCTTGAGTCTTGTTTTATGCGGACTGCCTCGGGTTTGTGCGGACAGCCATTAAGGGGGTTGCTGTCCTGCAGTGGTTGTAGGCTTTGCGGGCTGATGCCTTGTCCGCATAGCTTAGGCGGACTGAAGGGGGCCAAAGTTGCCTTCCTCCTGGCGGTTTATTCCATGGTATCCGGCTAAGTCCTTGCAGACTCGGCGGACGGTGTTTTGCTATCGCGCGGGCTAGGGCGGTATCGCTATCTCTAGGGCGGTGACCACACTCCTCACCTCGCCTATAAATAGAACCCCCCGACACATCTACAGTAACTTAAGTGAACAGTAAGTTGGGTTTGGCGAGGAGCTGCGGTCTCAGTTTTCTGTCCGCGTGGATTGATTCAGAGCTGACGGTTTACTGTGTGCAGGTCGTGCGGGTAGCTTCAAGGAGCCAGAAGTTTGGCTTTGACTTCGGTCAAGTACTTGGAAGTGTGCGGTCTCTACGGATTCAGCAGGTCGCTCTGCGGCTTGTCAGTTCTCTGCTTCAACTTTGCCTGTTCCAATAACATGTCCGCCGGTCTCAGGTGGGTAGGCGGTCTGTTCCTCAGTTCATCAACAGGAGGCGAATAACGGTGTGTCTGCGCGGCCTCGCGGCTTCGGCGGACTCTGTGTCTATTCGGCGGATTGCAGCATAGCTCGGGCGACTTCAGCGGGCTTGGCGACCTCGGCGGTCTCGGCGGATTTCGGTGCTGTCCGCCCGACTTGGTTTTTTGTTGCTTTCTGCGATAGCTTGTATACTAGCGAAATCATGTCTCGCTACGTATACCTCGCCATGTAAAGAAGTGGAATGTATAAAAGATCTGCTTGTGCTTCCATTGTTTGTTGGTGTTAACCTTGTTCCTTGGTTTTCCGCTGGTTCAAAGTGTGAACTGGGTAGTGCCGAAGATATTAATTTGGCATTTGGGCTACCTTGCTGACCACTTTGAGAAAATTCAACATGGTATCAAAGGCAGGTTCAGTTGCGTGAGCGGTGATCAACCAGGGTTGTTACTCTGTGCTTGAGTGGTGATCAACCTATGTTGTTGCTCGGAGCTTCTGAAAGGTTGCCAACAGGTGTTGCAATGGAAGGGAGTTACGCAAGAGGTCTTTGCATTGAACTCTTAATGCCGACTAACTTCAAGAAGTGGAAGTCGTGCATGAAGAGTTATCTTCTGGGTGAGGAGCTATGGGAAGTCGTCGGTGGTGACGATAGGCAGGAAGTTACTGCTGCTTTTGGTACTGCTGAGCACGTACGGCTCTGGAGAAAAACAAATGCTAAGGCGGAGTTTATTCTCAAGAGGGTCGTGTCTCCAGAACTGTTTGATCACATCATTGGATGTGAGTCGGCTGCTGATATTTGGACAACCATTGATGAGTTGTTCAATAGGAAGAATGTGGCGCGACTTCAGTTCCTGGAGAATGAGTTGGCCAAGACAACTCAGGGAGACCTTTCCATCTCGAAGTACTTCTTAAAGATGAAGAGCTTATGTGCTGAGCTGTCGGCACTTGATCCTGATGAGACTATCTCTGAGGCGAAGATGAAAAGGCACATTATCTGCGGCTTGCGGAAGGAGTATGTGGCCTTTGTGACATCTGTTCAGGGCTGGGCTACTCAGCCATATCTGTTGGAGCTTAAGAACCTGCTTGCCTCACAGGAGAGCTTGGCAAAGCAGATGGCTGGAGTGAATATCAATCAGGAAGGCAGTGAAGCTCTCTTCTCAGGCAAGAAGAAAGGATGAGAATGGAAGAAGAAGAAGAAGAAGCAGGTCGTTGGTGAGAAGGAGCCTTCAACATCTTATCAGCCGGAGAGGAGCAATGCTCCTAAGGACTGTAAGAAGAACTTGAAGTGCTACCGGTGTCATCAGCGAGGGAACTTCAAGCGGGACTGCAAGGTCAAGCTGCAGCCTGGGCATGCTGCGGGAAAGGGGGAAGCTTGCTCGAGAAGTGAAGAAGCAGAATGGGGCGGAGCTTTCATGACGGGCACTTGTGTCCGTGTCTTGTCTACTGAGGACTTCAACAGCGAGTGGATCGTGGACTCTGGGTGTGATCATCACCTCACCGGAGACAAGTCGAAGTTCACCTCCATGCAAACATACTCAGGTAATGAAGTTATTATCACTGTTGATAATATTGTTTATGCAGTAGAGAAAGAGGGGGTTGTGTCTTTGGGTAGTGATCAGGGGCCACTCACGTTAAGGAGTGTGTATCACGTACCGGGCATGAAGAAGAACCTCTTCTCGGTGACCAATGCCGTGGACGCTGGGTATCACGTTCTGTTTGAGCCAACAGACGTGAGGTTCCTTCGCAACATATCAGCGGTTAAGACTGATGTTGCTCATGTAGGAAGGAGGGTTAAGAACTTGTTTTTTCTTGCCACAAATTCGTATGTTGATCGAATGAGAGCCAATGATAGCGCTGCTATCTGGCATGAGAGGCTGGGGCATGTAGGCATGGACAAGCTGAAGGCGATGGCTAGTAGAAGTTTGGTGAAGGGGTTGCCTAAGTTGTCCTCCTTTGGTGACGGGCATGTTTGCACGGGGTGTCAATATGGTAAGGCACATCGCCTTTCGTTTGATAAGTCACAAACAAGGAGCAAGCTACCATTGGAGTGCATTCATGGTGACTTGATGGGACCAACGGTCACTGCCAGCCTTGGTGGAAGCAGATACATGCTTGTCTTGATTGATGACTACTCAAGGTATACTTGGGTGTATTTCTTAAGGGAAACGTCAGAAGCCTTCCGTTTGTTTGTGGAGTTCAAGGAGTTGGTAGAAGGTCGGCTTGGCTTGCGGATCAAGAAGCTTAGAACAGACAACGGTGGTGAGTTCATCTCCTCCGAGTTTTCTAACTTCTGCAGGAAGCATGGGATCCAACGAGAGCTTACTTGTGCTCACACTCCACAATAAAATGGGGTAGCGGAGCGGAAGATCCGTCATCTGACGGAGACCTGCAAATGCTGGCTTCATGCGAAAGACATTCCAAGGTCCTTTTGGGCGAAGGGGATGTCTTGTGCTGCTTATGTCATCAACAGGATGTCGCTTAGCCCGATCAACATGAAGACTCATTTTGAGTTGTTGCTGAAGGAGAATCCGAGTGTGGGACACCTTAGGGTGTTTGGTTCAACCTGCTATGTGCATGTCCCGGATGCTTCACGGACTAAGCTGGATGTGAAGGCAAGGAAGCTTGTCTTTGTTGTCTACGATGAGCGGAAGAAGGGATGGAAATGCATGGATCCTGCGACGAAGAAGTTCGTGGTGTCAAGAGACGTTGTCTTTGACGAACTGATGTCGTATGGAGGTGGCTAGGTTGAGCTAACTGGAAGTAGCAAGGTTGATGGAGCACCGGTGGTGGCTGCTGAAGGCTTGGAAGAGGAGCTTGTTGTTTCACCAGCAGCTCCTGTTGCTTCTAACTCCGAGGCTGAGCCTTCTGGCTCAGGAAGCAGTGGGAGCACTGCTCAAAGCTTTCCCCAGGTAGGAGTTGAGCCCGAAGAAGCAACAGAAGCAGTAAGCAAGGAGCCGACCCTTCGGAGATCGAAGAGGGTTGTTAAGCCACCGGCTCGGTACTGTGATGGGAATGCAGTGAGCTTTGTCTGCTGCTTCTTTGCAGGTCCCCTGGATGAGCGAGAGCCTGCAACCTTCAACGAGGCCACTAGAGTTAAGGAGTGGGAAGATGTCATGAAGGAAGAGATTGATGCTCTGAAGAAGAATGAAACCTGGGACCTTGTGCCCAAGGTTGATGGCATTACTCCGGTTACTTACAAGTGGGTGTATAAGTTGAAGAAGAAGGCTGATGGGAGCATTGATAGGTTCAAAGCTCGCCTGGTCGCTAGAGGATTCTCACAGCAGTATGGAGAAGACTATGAGGAGACGTTTAGTCCGGTTGCGAAGATGACTTCAGTTAGAGTGGTGATGGCCTTGGCTGCTAGCAAGGGATGGAGAATGTGGCAACTCGATGTGAAGAATGCCTTTCTTTACGGAGAGATTGACAAGGACATCTTCATGGATCAGCCACTCGGGTTCGTTTCTGAAGATCATCCGGACTATGTCTGCAAGCTCAGGAAGGCTCTCTACGGGTTGAAGCAAGCCCCTAGAGCTTGGTATGGGAAGATTGCAGAGTACTTGCAATTCTGTGGATACCTTGCTTCCAACTCGGATTCAAGCTTGTTCGTCAATAAAAAGGGAGAGCTACAATTCTTGGTCCTGCTGTATGTGGATGACATGATCATCACAGGGAATTCGGAGGGGGAAGTAGCAAGACTCAGAGCGGAGCTTGCTATACGCTTCGAGATGAAAGACTTGGGAGAGCTTCATCACTTTCTCGGACTTGAGGTGGAGAGGAAGGAGTGCGGGATTCTCATTTTCCAAAAAGGATATGCAGATCGCATTGTGAAGCAGTTCGGCATGGGCGAAGGGAAGAAGTGCTCTACTCCACTGGAACATGGGCAGAAGCTTCGACGAGATGAGGGAAGGGTTCTTAATGATCCCATGGTGTTCAGGGCTTTTGTTGGGAGCTTGATCTACCTGACGATTACGAGGCCAGACATTGCTTACGTTGTTGGCCAAGTAAGTCGGTTTATGGCTGAACCAAGGCAATCTCATCTAGTGGCGGCAAAGCATATCTTGAAGTATGTCAAGTCAACTTCTAATATGAGACTTCTCTATAAAAGGGACTCAGATTTTGCCTTGCTTGGGTACCCGGATGCTGACTATGGCGGTGATTCAGATGATCGGAGGTCGATTTCAGGTTATGTGTTCACTTGCGGTTCAGCTAGCATCTCGTGGTGTAGCAAAAAGCAGGACTCAGTGTCAGTCTCAACTACGGAGGCAGAGTATAAGGCTTCGGCCTTGGCTGTTCGGGAAGCCAACTGGTTGAAGAGGCTTGTAGATGATGTTCATGAAGAAGTGCAAGGGCCAACCTTACTCCTGGGTGACAATGAGAGTGCTCTCAAGCTGGTAAACAATCCAGTGTGTCACGCCAGGACCAAGCACATTAAGATCGATCACCACTTCATACGGGAGAAGGTGTTGGAGGGATCTCTATTGGTCGGGCATGTTCGGAGTGAAGACAATCTTGCTGACATCTTCACGAAGCCACTGTCGAAGGGGCCCTTTGAGCACTTGCGCAGCTTGCTGGGCTTGATCACCACTTCTCACTTTAAGGGGGAGTGTTGAAATTTGTGAAGTGGAAGTGGTTGATGGGACAGGTCGGGCGGACAGCGTTGGCGGACTGGGCGTACTGGGCGTACTGCGGCCTAGTGATAAGTCTAGTGGAAGCCGGCTGTTCTGAGCGGGTTGTATGCATGAAGTCCGCGGACTGTGCGGCCTGTTATCTGCGGATAAGGCGTTGGCTGATTGGTTTAGCCAAGGAGCGGCCTGAGCGGATAGAGGCTTGCGGACTGGTGCATTGCTCAGTGGCCGCATTGCAAGCTTGTGTAATCGGCGGTTTGGCTCATGTCCGCGGTAAGCTTGCTGACTGGCGTGTCTGCGGCATGTGCTGTTGCAGACTGGGCTTAGAGCTTGGTTGTGGCCTTGTCGAACTCTGGTGGTACAGCAGGTGCTTTGTTGTGGAGGACTTTGGCGGACTGGTGTGTGGAGTCCGGAAGGTGGCCGTTGCTTTGGGCAGGTGTGCGAGTAGCTTGCGGACTACTGGCGGTCTGTGTGCTAGGATGTTTGGCGGACGGAGCTATGTCCACCATGCTCGCATTAGGCCTTTGATGGTTCTGGACTTGGTCACACTCTGTGCCAAGACCAGGGTGTCCGCAGTATCCGCCAAGTCCGCTGTTGACCGGGCGGACTGTTGCTAACTCTGCCTTTGGTCATGGACTTGTGGCGGATGGAGGCTTGGGTCTTGTTCTATGCGGACTGCCTCGGGTTTGTGCGGACAGCCATTAATGAGGTTGCTGTCCTATAGTGGTTGTAGGCTTTGCGGGCTGATGCCTTGTCCGCATAGCTTAGGCGGACTGAAGGGGGTTCGCCAAAGTTGCCTTCCTCCTGGCGGTTTATTCCTTGGTATCCGGCTAAGTCCTTGCGGACTCGGCGGACGGTGTTTTGCTATCGCGCGGGCTAGGGCGGTGTCGCTATCTCTAGGGCAGTGACCACACTCCTCACCTCGCCTATAAATAGGACCCCCCCGGCACATCTACAGTAACTTGAGTGAACAGTAAGTTGGGTTTGGCGAGGAGCTGCGGTCTCAGTTTTCTGTCCGCGCGGATTGATTCAGAGCTGACGGTTTGCTGTGTGCAGGTCGCGCGGGTAGCTTCAAGGAGCCAGGAGTTTGGCTTTGACTTCGGTCAAGTACTTGGAAGTGTGTTGTCTCTGCGGATTCAGCAGGTCGCTCTGCGGCTTGTCAGTTCTCTGCTTCAACTTTGCCTGTTCCAATAACCTGTCCGCCGGTCTCAGGCGTGTAGACGGTCTGTTCCTCTGTTCATCAGCAGGAGGCGAATAACGGTGTGTCTGCGCGGCCTCGCGGCCTCGGCGGACTCCGTGTCTATTCGGCGGATTGCAGCATAGCTCGGGCGGCTTCGGCGGGCTTGGCTACCTCGGCGGTCTCGGCGGATTCTGGTGTTGTCCGTCCGGCTTGGTTTTTTGTTGCTTTCTGTGATAGCTTGTATACTAGCGAAATCATGTCTCGCTACGTATACCTCGCCTTGTAAAGAAGTGGAATGTATAAAAGATTTGCTTGTGCTTCCATTGTTTGTTGGTGTTAACCTTGTTCCTTGGTTTTCCGTTGGTTCAAAGTGTGAACTGGGTAGTGCTGAAGATATTAATTTGGTGTTTGGGCTACCTTGCTGGCCACTTTGAGAAAATTCAACAATGTCCGCCACAACCATATTCCCTCAAAGCTTCTCAACCTCAACTCTGGAAGCAGCCAACTCAGACTTCAAATTATCCAGCTGGGAGAGAACCTTCTCTTTATGCTTCCTGACAACCGATAAAGAATCATCTCATGCGGTCAATATTGTCAGTAGGGAGAAAAACGCATCCTTTATGGTCACGTAGCTATTATCCCATGTAAGCACGAACTCGCACAGCTCATCTAGCTGCAAAGGCAAAGGTCAAGTCAATACGACGAGCAAGAATTAGTCGAAGGAGAAAAAATGAGAGTGATCGATGTACCTTTGGAATGATAGCCCGACTGTGAAAAAATCTAAATAACAAGCTTTATATTCCATAAAAAGTTAAGTTATAAGACTATGACCCCCTTTTTATAAGAAGAAGAGAAAGAAGGAAAATACAATAGATGATGTGGGACTAAAATATAACATGCGGATAGGCGGTTACAAAATTTTAGACTATTATAACTGAGCGGTTAGATAGACTGTCCGCTCCATACTTGTATCTGTCGGTATCTATTAGAAGTCTGTTATCGTCAATCTTTATCAGTAGTCCGCTCCACACAAAAGGATAGAAGCACAAATCCGCCAAACTCAAGGCCCTCAGCTCTTGATCATCAGGCCGCAACAATAGACTCTACCCGCAGCTTCAGCTATGCCTCTATCCACAGCTTCAACTGCTCCTCAGACCGTGACATCTATCCACAATGACTTCAACTTTCTGATTGCCAAATTCACAATAGCGTGATTAGAGCGTGACCATAACAGAGCTGACTAGACCTCTGAAGATCGTCAGAGGAAGTCTGCAACACAGCTGGAACCAGACCTCTAACTAGACCACCAGAGGTAGTCCGCAAGACAGCTGGAACTAGACTGTCAAGGCTAACCCGCCTGTCCGCAAATTCTCCAGATCGCTTGGACCAAGACGGCACACCGCCTAACTGCCCGGTCGTCCGATCAAACCGTCAGTTCGCCAAGTTCCACAAAATCTAACACTTAACCTCAATTTATAACATATATGTCAATCATGTCCAGCTTGTCACAGACATCTGAAAGAGAAGTAGACACTGGTTTGGTAAAGATGTTTGTAAGCTACATGTCAGAAGTGATGAATGGAGTACATATTTGATTCTTCAAAATTTTTTCTCCAACGAAGTGACAGTCAACTTCAATGTGGTTTGTCCTTTCATGAAAAACTAGTTTTTTTGATCTATGTATAACAGTCTGATTGTCACAAAATATAAGTAAAAGATGGTCATATATCTCTCCCAAGTCAAGCATAAGGGCACACAACCATTTCAACTTGTAATTGGTTGATGTCATGCTTCGGTACTCAGCTTCAGCGATTGATCGTGACATAATAGATTATTTCTTGCTTTTCTAGATGATAAGATTTCCTCCCACAAAGTTACAAAAACCAGAAGTAGACTGAAAGTTTTGGGGGGATAGATATTAACTAGCACTAATCAGAGATATATGTATATATATAACTATAAAGAGCAGAAGATCACAACAAAAAGAAAACAAAGAAAGAGATCAAGCAACTAGAAGACACAAGGATTTTATAGTGGTTCCCCAACCTGGGTACATCCACTCTTCTACCACCCTGGTAGGAATCCACTTAGAGTTTTGATCAGGTGTCTGACACCAGTGAGCTTTTGATCAGGTGCTCAAAAACCAAACCTCAAGTCTTTTGATCAGGTGACTTGTAACCAGGAATTACTTTTGAAGGGAGTTATAACCCTTTATACAGTGGAGGATGAGAGTGATGTTGTCTTCTTTGTCAACAGTCTAAGAGAAGACTTAAGTGGATATGATGTAATCAAAGGACTTCCCCTGAGATGTTGAATGGTTCAGGAAGATGAAACTTTGCTTCAGGGTGATAGGCCTTCAGATTGATGTCGTCTCCAGCAAGGTTCTTAGACTGATATTGATTGTGTGTCTCTTGAGAAACCTGGAGCAGATGGAGAACTCGGATGAATATGTTGATTGCAGAGTTCCTCCTTCTTTGTAAAAGGAAAGGCCTTCACTGTATCTCTACACACAGCTGTGCTCAGTGTGTCTCTGTGTGTATCTGTATTCCTGTTTGTATATTTTTATGTTCCTCTATGTATTTGTATTCCTCTGTCTTGTCTCTATCTTCTTGTCTCTTTTATATTTTTTTCTGTCCCGACTTTCCAACATTTGAATTTCATTTCTCTTGATAACGGATGAAGCATTTTCGAGAGTAGAATATGCTTTGGGAATTGATCCTGAATTAACTCCTGAAACAGCCCATGTTTAATGCAACATTTGAATGACGATTTCCATATTGACTGTAATTAATTCTTGAGTTGATCTGCCAACTGTCAATAAATAAGCCTGGAATAACTGCACAGAATTCGTCGACCTGAGCTCGCAGATCGTCGAGCTCAGCTTCTATTTTGTCGAGCTGGGAATCTGTCTTGAGTTTGTCGATCGTCGACCTGAGCTCGAAGTTCGTCGAGCTCTGCTGGAATTCGTCGAGCTGAACTTCTTGCTTGAGACCAGAGTTCGTCGACCTGAGTTCAGAGAAGGAACTCATAATTCGTCGACCTGAGTTCAGAGAAGGAACTCATAATTCGTCGACCTGAGTTCGACGTTCGTCGAACTAATTTTCTGACTGAACTGCATTTCTTGGAATTCTTCTGAGGCAAATCTGGAAATAAACCTATGACCCATGATTATACATTTTGGGTCAATCTAAGAAAACCTAATAGTGATCCTTGCCCAAATCATAACTGGGGTTCCAACAATCTCCTCATATTTGGGTGAGGACACTATTTATATAAAAACCAATAAAATGCAAAGCAAAAACAGTATGCCTGATTTAAAAAGATTGTCAGCAGATGTACAGAAGTGCTTTAAAATAAAATAAATAAAAGAAAGCTATTGATTCATCCTTCCAAGTAATTTCCTTTGTATAAATCAAATAATCTCCCCCTATATACTTTTCCTTGCCCAAGTTTGAGAAGAAATTATAAGCAGTCTCTCTCTACTGCTGTAGTCTTCCAAACAATCTCTCACTTTACAGCCACTGATGGATTCTCTGCGTTGGTTGAAACTATAGCCTTTGATTATTGTCATATATCTCTTTTCCTCTGTGGTAGGATAGGTCTTTTCCTGAAAGGAGAGGTTAGAAGTTCTGCACCCAGATTACCGTGGGTCCTGGTTAGGGATGATATCGAGTCGAGTTCGAGCGATTTTGGCTCGGCTCGAAATCGAAATTTTCGACTCGAACTCGACTCGAAATCGAAATTGATTTTGAGTCGAGTCGGTTCGACTCGAAATGACTCGATTCCGAGCCGGCTCGAAATCGAATCGAGTCGGCTCGAAAGCGAATCGGGTCGGCTCGAAATTGAGTAATTTTTTGTTTTATTTCTAGTTTGATCAAAATTAAAATGGGCAACCGATAAATTTAGCAAATGAAACACTAAAAGCCTTCATTCTTTTTATTTAGGTTTAAATTTTGTTATTTTTAATCTTACAATAAGAATATATTAATAAATACAAAATTTTTTTAATTAATTCGAGTTGATTCAAATCATATTTTGAGCGATTCAGGCCTGGCTCGAAATCAGATTCGAGTCAAATTGAATCGACTCAAATTGAGTCAAATCAATTTTAAACGATTCCGATTCGACTCAATTTTTGAACGATTTTCGAGCGATTTTCGAGTTTCGAATAATATGCTCAGCCTTAGTCCTGGTTCTCTTTTATAATAATTAGAAATAAAGGAATATCCAGGTTGATTTTTATAACCAAGTGGATGATATTTCGAAGGAGGAATTATCCACTCAGTGAAAGGATTTTTAAAATATTGAGTTTGATAAAAATTTTGAAAGGAATAAAAATTTCTGTTCTGAAATCTTGAGTTCGACGAATTAAAGTAATTTCGTCGACCTGAGTTCGACGAATGGTATTGTGATCGTCAATCTCTGCTCAGAGAATAATAAAAATTGTTTTTTCTGTTCCATTTTCATCGACCTCTGTTCGACGAATTATATATATTTCGTCGGGCATAGATTTCAGACCAGTTAAGATTGAAATCTTTGTTCATAGTTCGTCGAGCTTTGTTCGGCGAATGATGTTGTTTTCGTCGATCTCGGTTCGACGAATTATGTTGAACAAAAATTTTCTGAAGATTTTTAGTTTGATTTGAGAAAACTTCAGTTATTTTGTCTAGGTTCTCTAACTTTTCTTTTTTTGTAATTGATTCTAAATGACTTATTTGTTCAAGAGCATTCTTCAAGTCTGCTTTAAGTTTTGAGTTTTCAGAAGATACATTATTTAGTTTCTCTCTGAGAAGTTTTATTTCTTTTTCAGATTGAATTAAGTCTTTACACAATAATGTAAAATCAGTTTTAAATTCTTTTGATGAGAAATCAAGGATAGAGATTACCTGATCTTCTACAGATTCACAATCTGATTCTTCTTCAGAGTCTGATTCTTCATCAGGATTGCTGCAAAAGGCATTTATTTCCATTAAGCAGAACTCTCTTGCTCTTAACTCTTCTTCTTCATTAGTTGTGCATGATGAAGCTTCAGAGACACTCCAGGTTTCAGCATCAATTATTCTTTCTTTAGCTGATCCAGCAGCCATTGCTGTGATGGAGTCCCTCATATCTTTTGCAGATAAACATTCAGTAATTTCCTAAAAGATGTCATCAGACATTGATTGTGCAAGAATGTTCCTTGCTTGTGCATCAACAATCTTCAGTCTTTTCTGGGCATCTGTCCATTGAGATGATGGAACAACATTGGTACTTGTTGTTTCTTGAGGTGGAGCTGGACCTGACAAGATGGAGTTGAAAATGCTTTCATCAATGGAGTTCATATAAAACCTAATCATTGTCTTCCATGATGCAAGCTTATTTAGATTGCACATAGGTAGTCTGGTGCTTGAAAACACTTCATTTTGTGTCATGATAAACTCTAAAGAAGTATAAGATCTATCAAATCATTTTGGTTCAGGTGTTAGCCTGTACAACCAAGATAACCTCCCTCTGATACCAATTGAAAGTTTTGGGGGGATAGATCTTAACTAGCACTAATCAGAGATATATGTGTATATATTTAACTATAAAGAGCAGAAGATCACAACACAAAGAAAACAAAGAAAGAGAGCAAGCAACCAGAAGACACAAGGATTTTATAGTAGTTCCCCAACCTGGGTACATCCACTCTTCTACCACTCTGGTAGGAATCCACTCAGAGTTTTGATCAGGTGTCTGACACAAATGAGCTTTTGATCAGGTGCTCAAAAACCAAACCTCAAATCTTTTGATCAGGTGACTTGCAACCAGGAATAACTTTTGAAGGGAGTTATAACCCTTTATATAGTGGGGGGATGAGAGTGATGTTGTCTTCTCTGTCAACAGTCTAAGAGAAGACTTAAGTGGATATGATGTTAGCAAAGGGCTCTCTCTGAGATGTTGAATGGTTCAAGAAGATGGAGCTTTGCTTCAGGGTGATAGGCCTTCAGATTGATGTTGTCTCCAGCAAGCTTCTTAGACTGATATTGATTGTGTGTCTCTTGAGAAGCCTGGAGCAGATGGAGAACTCTGATGAATATGTTGATTGCAGAGTTCCTCCTTCTTTGTAAAAGGAAAGGCCTTCAGTGTATCTCTACACACAACTGTGCTCAGTGTGTCTTTGTGTGTATCTGTATTCCTGTTTGTATATTTCTGTGTTCCTCTGTGTATCTGTATTCCTCTGTCTTGTCTCTATCTTCTTGTCTCTTTTATATTTTTCTCTGTCCCGACTTTCCAACATTTGAATTTCATTTCTCTTGATAACGGATGAAGCATTCCCGATAGTAGAATATGCTTTGGGAATTGATCCTGAATTAACTCCTGAAACAGCCCATGTTTAATGCAACATTTGAACGGTTATTTCCATATTAACTGTAATTTTGTCTTGAGTTGATCTGCCAACTATCAATAAATAAGCCTGGAATAACTGCACAGAATTCGTCGACCTGAGCTCGCAAATCGTCTAGCTCAGCTTCTATTTTGTCGAGCTGGGAATCTGTCTTGAATTTGCCGATCGTCGACCTGAGCTCGGAGTTCGTCGAGCTCTGCTAGAATTCGTTGAGCTGAACTTATTGCTTGAGACCAGAGTTCGTCGACCTGAGTTCAGAGAAGGAACTCATAATTCGTCGAACTGATTTTCTGACTGGACTGCATTTCTTGGAATTCTTCTGAGGCAAATCTGGAAATAAACATATGACTCATGACTATACACTTTGGGTCAATCTAAGAAAACTTAATAGTGATCTTTGCCCAAATAATAACTGGGGTTCCAACATAGACTTTCTATCTTCTTTATTATTAGCATAGCTAACATTAAAATATGCTTCAACCTTCAGGTGGTTATGTTTCTAAAACAATATCCCCTTCCCTTGAGACCCTTTCACATACTCTAGAACTTTCAAGGTGGAATGAAGATGACACTCTTTGGGAGCTTACATAAATAAACTGATAGTTCCTACTGCATAACAAATATCAGGTATAGTAATAGTCAGATAGATGAGTTTGCCCACAAGTCGTCTATACATAGTACTATCTGGAAGAAGAGGTAAATCCTCCGTCCCACTCTTGTCATCACCAACGTCCATAGGACATCGAACAGGTCTTGCCCTAAGAAGACCAGTTTTTTAAAGATCTAACACATATTTCCGTTGTGAGAGCACCACAAAGTTGTGTTTCCGCAAGATTTCTATTCTCAAGAAGTACTTAGGAGTGCTCATATCCTTTATAACAAAATGTTGTTGAAGATGCCTCTTTGCTAGATCAACTCATTCCTTATCATCACCAGTAAGAAGAATATCATCCACATAGACAGCAAGAGCCACAATCTCTTTAGTAGTCTTGTGAATAAAAAGAGAGTGATCAGTAGAATTTTGAGTGAAGCCAACAAGAGAGAAAACCTTGCTGAACTTGCTGAACCAGGCCCATGGGCTTTGCTCTAGACTATAAATTTCCTTCTGTAACTTGCATACCTGAGACTCCCCCGGAGTAACATACCTATGAGGTTGCTCCATGTAAACCACCTCTTGTAGATCATCATACAGGACGACATTCTTCACATCTAACTGATACATTTCACTACCTCTATTAATTTCTATAGAGAAAAGAACACAAATAGTGCTGATACGAGCAACTGGTGAGAAGGTATCAAAGAAGTTCACACCATATGTTTGAGTAAAGCCTTTGACAACGATCCTAGTCTTATAACGGTCAATAATGCCATCCGAATGAAACTTGATGAAAAAGACCCACCGGCAACCAACCACATCCACGCCTAGAAGTGTAGGGACAAGAGTCCAAGTACCCCTTCCGGTTAAGATCTTCATTTCTTCATCCATTGTCGCTTTTCAATGCGGAATAGCAAGATCCTTCTAATAGTTAACTGGGACAGCATTTGCCGAGAGAGAAAGAACAAATATCCTTCCAACTGGGGATAAACGAGTATAGGATACAACATCATGAATGAAATATTTAGTGTATGTTCTAACCCCCTTCGTAGAGCAATAGGAAGATCGAGATCCGACTTGTCTTTTGTAGTAGATTCATCTATTAGAGAGATTACTAGCCCAAAAACTATCAACAATGACTCCAAAGGCAAGAGAGAATCAAAAGATAAAGGCGAAGATAGAGGAACTAGTATGGGAAGAGGAGAAAATGATGTAGAAGGTGGAATAGATGCAGGTGACTGTGCAGAAACAATAGGAAGAAACAGTGAAGCATCAGATGGTGAGAGAATATAAGCACAAGAAAAATAAGACATCTTCAAAGAATGTAACATCAGCAGAAACAAACTATTTTCTTATCAGGGGATCAAAGCACTGATACTCCTTGTGGTGATAAATAAGTATAAACTATTACAACCTGCGGTCTTGTATAGGTGCATCTGATCCAGTTCGCCAGCTACCCCTTCAACTTATACCAACATCGCCTTTATAAGCTGAGGGCGGCCAGCAAGTATTCACACACAGAGTACTAACAGTTTGTAGATAGTTTTATGCCAGGTTTTAATTTATATGCTTGATAAACATCCAGATCTACATGGATATGTAGATCCAGATATGGGATCGATGAGGATGACATATTGCTTCTTGGCTCTGGATGGATCATGTTGGAGGAGGTAGGAGGACATGTTGATGGGAATGCGACGTGGGACAAATCTCATACGAGCCAAGAAGCATGTGTCATCCCCATCGATCTCATATCTGGATCTACATATCCATATAGATCCGGATGTTTACCTAGCATGTAAATTAAAACCTGACTTAAAACTATCTACAAATTGTTAGTACTATGTTGATGGTACAAAGAAATTTTGTTGTAATCAGAGGATATGATTCACATTTCAATTTTCAACATTCCAAATCCGTACAATGACTGATGTTCGTTTCACAAAAAAATAGGCTTCCTTTTGACTTGCAACAAGGACCTCGAGAAGTGCTTCCAAGTATTCTTATGTGTAATATCATATATGTGTGTAATAGCGGTTGTGATTGCTAAAGTTTTCAGTAGTAGTCGTCATCAGTTTTGTCAGTGATACATATCCAAAAAAGCTTCATCAAAGGTGCCAACCTTCAACCATTCTCAGTGGCATAAGATCTTTATTTTACCATTGCTTGAGTAAATGTGATACCAAGATTGAGTTTGATGTTCATTGGAGCGCAATGATTTCAAGGGGATATTTAGACAACAATATGTGGTTGGATGATCTATACAAAGCTAGAAGTAAATGACCCACTGCCTTTAATAAAGATATCTTAGATTTGGACATATTATCCACTCCGCCAACAACAGATTACATTGATCTTCAAAAGCCACGAGTTCATTAGTTGAGTGATTTAAAGGAATGAAGAAGGTAATTTCATCTTGGCGTCGATTAGAGCAAGACGAGGACTTTAGGTACAAGGAAGGTACAATTACTCTAAAGTTTAAAAACTGTTTGCTTGTAAAACAAGCTTCTAAAATATACATAAAAAAATATTCTCCATATTTGAAAAAAAAACATATATAAAAGTTGCAATGAGTATGAGCATCATATAAGGGGTCCAAAACTCTGATAATGGGGTTCTATTTGTCACTAAGCATTGTGACGGGACCGAACATGATAAATAGTGGATTGTCAAAGTTGATTCAACAACCTTTGATGTCGAGTGTTCTTGCAAGGGATTTGAAACAAAGGGGATCTTATGTCAACATATTTTAGGGGTGTATAATTCCAAAAATTTGAAGCACATTCACCCCAAATACATGATCAAGAGATTCACTCGCACAGTCAAACAAGGTTTGTATTTCTCCAAGACACCATGCATGAATGTTGTGGATTCCAATTTAGTGTTTAGAAGTCATATGATGCCTTTCACATATGAGTTGACAAGAAATATTGAGAATTGTAACCCTGCCAAAGAGCATGTAATAAATGTGATGACCGAGTTGGGTCGAATAACGAAAGAAATGGTGAAGAGAGATGGGAGCATGAAGAATGGTTCAGTTGCCGACAAGAAGGAAAGTAAAGGTCATATAAGAAATCCGGCCGCGATTCGTCCAAAAAGTTTATCAAACACAAGATTGAAGAGTCATTTTGAGAAGCCAACAAAACGACCAAGTAGTGTATTTACTCGATATTTTTCATCTCTGTAGCACATGTTATTAGTGTGTTTGCTAACTATAGTTTATCTTCAACAGAGAGAAAGCTTGATTTCAAACCTAAATCTTTTGTGAATGTATCCAATGAAGAACTGAATGGAATAAATTTTATTGAAAACTCTACTTTCGAAGGCAACTCGGCCTTTATGCATTTTCCGACAAGTGATTACGGGAATGATGATTTATGCATGTCTTTGTCATTTGAATTTTGTTGTGTGTCTGATGTCTTGAAAGGCTAATGCGATTGCGTGTAAATTATTTAAATGAAATTCAGTTTGGCTTGGTAATTGGTTATTTTTTTTGATTTGAATTTCAGAAGGATCCCTTGTTAGATTCTGTGAGTGATTTCAGTAACAATAAAAAAGGGGTTTTCCCGGGCATAATCAGTTATATCATATTGATTATGTTGGGGCTAAGTCATAAAAATAGATGAACATATTCAGAACCTATAGCACAATAAATTAACCTGGAGCATAACCTGGAGCACAAATAAATTAACATTTATTGGGCATAACCTGGAGCATAAATTCTGAACATATTCAGAACCTTATATGTGTACTGGAGCACAAATCCTTAACAAAAACATTTCTATGTATTACATTCAATATTAGTCCTTCTCAAAATTAGTCCTTCAACAAAAATATTTTTATGTCAACATATCTTGGCCCATATAAAGTTCAAAAATAAATTTATAAAGCATTCAACATTAGTCCTTCTCATCAACGACAAAGCATTTGACCAAATCGCATGCAATTTCAGCTCTAAATGCGGGCATTTTCTTGTACCAATCTATGTGCTTGTTCTAAGATATCCTCTCCTGAGCCGCTATCGCCTCCATGTACTTCAAAACAAACACACCACAATCAGTGTCATTGTCTTGTGTTTGAGCTGCATGCACAGTAGCTATCAGCCAATTATGCAAGTCCTCGGGCAGCACATCCTTTGCTACCTCGTGAAGGCTGACTACCTGCCAAGTTTAGCAATTATAAAGTGTATTAGACATTTTAATATTGCAAAATAAAAAGAAGCAAGTCCTAGTTGTGCAATATACCATGTCTCGAAGGTTAGCTTCATGCGTCTTGTTTGACATTGAGTCGTAAAAATGTCATGTTTCTCGTTTCAAATGACAGACGAGTAATGTCCAATGGCTGCGGGTGGTGATGAATATTGGATCAATATTATATCAGTTGCTTATACATTTGATAGCATGAGATGTTCTAATAGTATTTTACAATTTTTAACACCAACATTTTTTTGATACTATAAATTCAAAAAAGTCTGATATATTCAATAAATAAAAAAGTAAAGTCTTAGTATTGATCTATAATTAATGTAGGTGTGATTACCCAGAAGTTTGATGACACGGAGAAAATTGCACCAGTTTTATTTCTTTTTCAGATTGAATTAAGTCTTTACACAATAATGTAAAATCAGTTTTAAATTCTTTTGATGAGAAATCAAGGATAGAGATTACCTGATCTTCTACAGATTCACAATCTGATTCTTCTTCAGAGTCTGATTCTTCATCAGGATTGCTGCAAAAGGCATTTATTTCCATTAAGCAGAACTCTCTTGCTCTTAACTCTTCTTCTTCATTAGTTGTGCATGATGAAGCTTCAGAGACACTCCAGGTTTCAGCATCAATTATTCTTTCTTTAGCTGATCCAGCAGCCATTGCTGTGATGGAGTCCCTCATATCTTTTGCAGATAAACATTCAGTAATTTCCTAAAAGATGTCATCAGACATTGATTGTGCAAGAATGTTCCTTGCTTGTGCATCAACAATCTTCAGTCTTTTCTGGGCATCTGTCCATTGAGATGATGGAACAACATTGGTACTTGTTGTTTCTTGAGGTGGAGCTGGACCTGACAAGATGGAGTTGAAAATGCTTTCATCAATGGAGTTCATATAAAACCTAATCATTGTCTTCCATGATGCAAGCTTATTTAGATTGCACATAGGTAGTCTGGTGCTTGAAAACACTTCATTTTGTGTCATGATAAACTCTAAAGAAGTATAAGATCTATCAAATCATTTTGGTTCAGGTGTTAGCCTGTACAACCAAGATAACCTCCCTCTGATACCAATTGAAAGTTTTGGGGGGATAGATCTTAACTAGCACTAATCAGAGATATATGTGTATATATTTAACTATAAAGAGCAGAAGATCACAACACAAAGAAAACAAAGAAAGAGAGCAAGCAACCAGAAGACACAAGGATTTTATAGTAGTTCCCCAACCTGGGTACATCCACTCTTCTACCACTCTGGTAGGAATCCACTCAGAGTTTTGATCAGGTGTCTGACACAAATGAGCTTTTGATCAGGTGCTCAAAAACCAAACCTCAAATCTTTTGATCAGGTGACTTGCAACCAGGAATAACTTTTGAAGGGAGTTATAACCCTTTATATAGTGGGGGGATGAGAGTGATGTTGTCTTCTCTGTCAACAGTCTAAGAGAAGACTTAAGTGGATATGATGTTAGCAAAGGGCTCTCTCTGAGATGTTGAATGGTTCAAGAAGATGGAGCTTTGCTTCAGGGTGATAGGCCTTCAGATTGATGTTGTCTCCAGCAAGCTTCTTAGACTGATATTGATTGTGTGTCTCTTGAGAAGCCTGGAGCAGATGGAGAACTCTGATGAATATGTTGATTGCAGAGTTCCTCCTTCTTTGTAAAAGGAAAGGCCTTCAGTGTATCTCTACACACAACTGTGCTCAGTGTGTCTTTGTGTGTATCTGTATTCCTGTTTGTATATTTCTGTGTTCCTCTGTGTATCTGTATTCCTCTGTCTTGTCTCTATCTTCTTGTCTCTTTTATATTTTTCTCTGTCCCGACTTTCCAACATTTGAATTTCATTTCTCTTGATAACGGATGAAGCATTCCCGATAGTAGAATATGCTTTGGGAATTGATCCTGAATTAACTCCTGAAACAGCCCATGTTTAATGCAACATTTGAACGGTTATTTCCATATTAACTGTAATTTTGTCTTGAGTTGATCTGCCAACTATCAATAAATAAGCCTGGAATAACTGCACAGAATTCGTCGACCTGAGCTCGCAAATCGTCTAGCTCAGCTTCTATTTTGTCGAGCTGGGAATCTGTCTTGAATTTGCCGATCGTCGACCTGAGCTCGGAGTTCGTCGAGCTCTGCTAGAATTCGTTGAGCTGAACTTATTGCTTGAGACCAGAGTTCGTCGACCTGAGTTCAGAGAAGGAACTCATAATTCGTCGAACTGATTTTCTGACTGGACTGCATTTCTTGGAATTCTTCTGAGGCAAATCTGGAAATAAACATATGACTCATGACTATACACTTTGGGTCAATCTAAGAAAACTTAATAGTGATCTTTGCCCAAATAATAACTGGGGTTCCAACATAGACTTTCTATCTTCTTTATTATTAGCATAGCTAACATTAAAATATGCTTCAACCTTCAGGTGGTTATGTTTCTAAAACAATATCCCCTTCCCTTGAGACCCTTTCACATACTCTAGAACTTTCAAGGTGGAATGAAGATGACACTCTTTGGGAGCTTACATAAATAAACTGATAGTTCCTACTGCATAACAAATATCAGGTATAGTAATAGTCAGATAGATGAGTTTGCCCACAAGTCGTCTATACATAGTACTATCTGGAAGAAGAGGTAAATCCTCCGTCCCACTCTTGTCATCACCAACGTCCATAGGACATCGAACAGGTCTTGCCCTAAGAAGACCAGTTTTTTAAAGATCTAACACATATTTCCGTTGTGAGAGCACCACAAAGTTGTGTTTCCGCAAGATTTCTATTCTCAAGAAGTACTTAGGAGTGCTCATATCCTTTATAACAAAATGTTGTTGAAGATGCCTCTTTGCTAGATCAACTCATTCCTTATCATCACCAGTAAGAAGAATATCATCCACATAGACAGCAAGAGCCACAATCTCTTTAGTAGTCTTGTGAATAAAAAGAGAGTGATCAGTAGAATTTTGAGTGAAGCCAACAAGAGAGAAAACCTTGCTGAACTTGCTGAACCAGGCCCATGGGCTTTGCTCTAGACTATAAATTTCCTTCTGTAACTTGCATACCTGAGACTCCCCCGGAGTAACATACCTATGAGGTTGCTCCATGTAAACCACCTCTTGTAGATCATCATACAGGACGACATTCTTCACATCTAACTGATACATTTCACTACCTCTATTAATTTCTATAGAGAAAAGAACACAAATAGTGCTGATACGAGCAACTGGTGAGAAGGTATCAAAGAAGTTCACACCATATGTTTGAGTAAAGCCTTTGACAACGATCCTAGTCTTATAACGGTCAATAATGCCATCCGAATGAAACTTGATGAAAAAGACCCACCGGCAACCAACCACATCCACGCCTAGAAGTGTAGGGACAAGAGTCCAAGTACCCCTTCCGGTTAAGATCTTCATTTCTTCATCCATTGTCGCTTTTCAATGCGGAATAGCAAGATCCTTCTAATAGTTAACTGGGACAGCATTTGCCGAGAGAGAAAGAACAAATATCCTTCCAACTGGGGATAAACGAGTATAGGATACAACATCATGAATGAAATATTTAGTGTATGTTCTAACCCCCTTCGTAGAGCAATAGGAAGATCGAGATCCGACTTGTCTTTTGTAGTAGATTCATCTATTAGAGAGATTACTAGCCCAAAAACTATCAACAATGACTCCAAAGGCAAGAGAGAATCAAAAGATAAAGGCGAAGATAGAGGAACTAGTATGGGAAGAGGAGAAAATGATGTAGAAGGTGGAATAGATGCAGGTGACTGTGCAGAAACAATAGGAAGAAACAGTGAAGCATCAGATGGTGAGAGAATATAAGCACAAGAAAAATAAGACATCTTCAAAGAATGTAACATCAGCAGAAACAAACTATTTTCTTATCAGGGGATCAAAGCACTGATACTCCTTGTGGTGATAAATAAGTATAAACTATTACAACCTGCGGTCTTGTATAGGTGCATCTGATCCAGTTCGCCAGCTACCCCTTCAACTTATACCAACATCGCCTTTATAAGCTGAGGGCGGCCAGCAAGTATTCACACACAGAGTACTAACAGTTTGTAGATAGTTTTATGCCAGGTTTTAATTTATATGCTTGATAAACATCCAGATCTACATGGATATGTAGATCCAGATATGGGATCGATGAGGATGACATATTGCTTCTTGGCTCTGGATGGATCATGTTGGAGGAGGTAGGAGGACATGTTGATGGGAATGCGACGTGGGACAAATCTCATACGAGCCAAGAAGCATGTGTCATCCCCATCGATCTCATATCTGGATCTACATATCCATATAGATCCGGATGTTTACCTAGCATGTAAATTAAAACCTGACTTAAAACTATCTACAAATTGTTAGTACTATGTTGATGGTACAAAGAAATTTTGTTGTAATCAGAGGATATGATTCACATTTCAATTTTCAACATTCCAAATCCGTACAATGACTGATGTTCGTTTCACAAAAAAATAGGCTTCCTTTTGACTTGCAACAAGGACCTCGAGAAGTGCTTCCAAGTATTCTTATGTGTAATATCATATATGTGTGTAATAGCGGTTGTGATTGCTAAAGTTTTCAGTAGTAGTCGTCATCAGTTTTGTCAGTGATACATATCCAAAAAAGCTTCATCAAAGGTGCCAACCTTCAACCATTCTCAGTGGCATAAGATCTTTATTTTACCATTGCTTGAGTAAATGTGATACCAAGATTGAGTTTGATGTTCATTGGAGCGCAATGATTTCAAGGGGATATTTAGACAACAATATGTGGTTGGATGATCTATACAAAGCTAGAAGTAAATGACCCACTGCCTTTAATAAAGATATCTTAGATTTGGACATATTATCCACTCCGCCAACAACAGATTACATTGATCTTCAAAAGCCACGAGTTCATTAGTTGAGTGATTTAAAGGAATGAAGAAGGTAATTTCATCTTGGCGTCGATTAGAGCAAGACGAGGACTTTAGGTACAAGGAAGGTACAATTACTCTAAAGTTTAAAAACTGTTTGCTTGTAAAACAAGCTTCTAAAATATACATAAAAAAATATTCTCCATATTTGAAAAAAAAACATATATAAAAGTTGCAATGAGTATGAGCATCATATAAGGGGTCCAAAACTCTGATAATGGGGTTCTATTTGTCACTAAGCATTGTGACGGGACCGAACATGATAAATAGTGGATTGTCAAAGTTGATTCAACAACCTTTGATGTCGAGTGTTCTTGCAAGGGATTTGAAACAAAGGGGATCTTATGTCAACATATTTTAGGGGTGTATAATTCCAAAAATTTGAAGCACATTCACCCCAAATACATGATCAAGAGATTCACTCGCACAGTCAAACAAGGTTTGTATTTCTCCAAGACACCATGCATGAATGTTGTGGATTCCAATTTAGTGTTTAGAAGTCATATGATGCCTTTCACATATGAGTTGACAAGAAATATTGAGAATTGTAACCCTGCCAAAGAGCATGTAATAAATGTGATGACCGAGTTGGGTCGAATAACGAAAGAAATGGTGAAGAGAGATGGGAGCATGAAGAATGGTTCAGTTGCCGACAAGAAGGAAAGTAAAGGTCATATAAGAAATCCGGCCGCGATTCGTCCAAAAAGTTTATCAAACACAAGATTGAAGAGTCATTTTGAGAAGCCAACAAAACGACCAAGTAGTGTATTTACTCGATATTTTTCATCTCTGTAGCACATGTTATTAGTGTGTTTGCTAACTATAGTTTATCTTCAACAGAGAGAAAGCTTGATTTCAAACCTAAATCTTTTGTGAATGTATCCAATGAAGAACTGAATGGAATAAATTTTATTGAAAACTCTACTTTCGAAGGCAACTCGGCCTTTATGCATTTTCCGACAAGTGATTACGGGAATGATGATTTATGCATGTCTTTGTCATTTGAATTTTGTTGTGTGTCTGATGTCTTGAAAGGCTAATGCGATTGCGTGTAAATTATTTAAATGAAATTCAGTTTGGCTTGGTAATTGGTTATTTTTTTTGATTTGAATTTCAGAAGGATCCCTTGTTAGATTCTGTGAGTGATTTCAGTAACAATAAAAAAGGGGTTTTCCCGGGCATAATCAGTTATATCATATTGATTATGTTGGGGCTAAGTCATAAAAATAGATGAACATATTCAGAACCTATAGCACAATAAATTAACCTGGAGCATAACCTGGAGCACAAATAAATTAACATTTATTGGGCATAACCTGGAGCATAAATTCTGAACATATTCAGAACCTTATATGTGTACTGGAGCACAAATCCTTAACAAAAACATTTCTATGTATTACATTCAATATTAGTCCTTCTCAAAATTAGTCCTTCAACAAAAATATTTTTATGTCAACATATCTTGGCCCATATAAAGTTCAAAAATAAATTTATAAAGCATTCAACATTAGTCCTTCTCATCAACGACAAAGCATTTGACCAAATCGCATGCAATTTCAGCTCTAAATGCGGGCATTTTCTTGTACCAATCTATGTGCTTGTTCTAAGATATCCTCTCCTGAGCCGCTATCGCCTCCATGTACTTCAAAACAAACACACCACAATCAGTGTCATTGTCTTGTGTTTGAGCTGCATGCACAGTAGCTATCAGCCAATTATGCAAGTCCTCGGGCAGCACATCCTTTGCTACCTCGTGAAGGCTGACTACCTGCCAAGTTTAGCAATTATAAAGTGTATTAGACATTTTAATATTGCAAAATAAAAAGAAGCAAGTCCTAGTTGTGCAATATACCATGTCTCGAAGGTTAGCTTCATGCGTCTTGTTTGACATTGAGTCGTAAAAATGTCATGTTTCTCGTTTCAAATGACAGACGAGTAATGTCCAATGGCTGCGGGTGGTGATGAATATTGGATCAATATTATATCAGTTGCTTATACATTTGATAGCATGAGATGTTCTAATAGTATTTTACAATTTTTAACACCAACATTTTTTTGATACTATAAATTCAAAAAAGTCTGATATATTCAATAAATAAAAAAGTAAAGTCTTAGTATTGATCTATAATTAATGTAGGTGTGATTACCCAGAAGTTTGATGACACGGAGAAAATTGCACCAGTTTAGAGGAGATGTGCTCCTCTGACAATTCAATAGAACTGCAAAGGCATCCAAATGTGCGTCGCTCAACCAACTCTTACGCAACAAGTCATCAATACAAGAACATGCCAATGCAGTATTATCGCTATGTAATATAATGATGGAACTACAATAAATAACAAGAGAAAATTTAAAATATAGACTATAAGTTTCTCATAATAAGTAATATAATGATTGCGCTGCAACAAACCAACCTCATAGGAAACCGTTTGTACGTTGAATCAATCAACTCCTGGTCAACCTCAGAGAGATATATCCGGCCAAGAAAACAAACCTCTTTCTCAATCCATTTTTTTCATGTACATTGAATTTCTTATCCTGCTTACCCTTCTTACCCTTACTCGATTTTTCGAGTCCGGCGTACACTCATCGACAAATCACAACATCAGTAGCAGACTTACTATAAACTTACATATTAGGTGCTGGAGTGATACGAGGGGATGACTGTTGTTGTTCTGGAGATGGAGGGGAGGTCGATGCTTTAGAAAGGGTGGGATCAGAGCTAGATACAGTGGAGGGAATGGAATCATTTGCATGCAAAAGTGAACTAATAAGGCCAACCATTTCTTCAGAAAGACTACATCTAAGATGACTAACCTCTATACTAATGAATCTCCTCATCTCCCTCTCTTTCTTCATCTCTCTCTCTCTCCTTTCATCAACTCCACCTTTTTCGGGTTCTCCTTATCTACCATACGCTTTCTTTTCTTCGTTTCATTCTCTTGATTGTCTCAAAAGATGACTCTACCTCCTCATCTCCTAAAAGGTTCTACTCCTTAACAATATTCAAAAATATTGTGATCACATACAGTTAAAAAGACAAATTATAAATAAATTCGCATCAAAAGACTATCAAAACAAGTAATGAAAGATACTAACCTCCTTCCTTGGCCATAACTTATCAGATAAGTCTGTGCATAACTTAAAGCTGAAACTACCCTTCGCCGACCAACGACAAACACGCGGACTCGCAAAATCATCGGCAGGAACCTATATTTTTGTGTACTCAAACAACCACACATACATGCAAAAGTTGTAGTGAGTTTAAAGATATTTAAAATTGGACATGAATATTAAAAGAGTAGAACTCTTACCATAAGAATAATTGAGCATCCTTCAAGATATCCCAAACTTGATGGTTCTTTCTTTATACAACTTAGTTCATGTAGTGGGTCAAACTGTGAATGACGAAAGTTGTGGACAACCTTTGACCAGTTAAATCTCATAAAGTCGTCCAATCCACGAAATTTTTTAAAGCACTCAGGTATTCTTAGTGATTTTAGTGGAAAAAGAAATTTTGATAGTGCACATCTGACAAGGGCATTCACTCGTCGCTCCTCCAAATCTGGTGAGGGGGCTTCACATGCCAGTTGCTTTAACTGAGCAACTAGATCGTTCTATTTCACCTGTGAGTATGTGGATTTTTGAAAATCAAAATCTTCTACCTTGTTTGGTAAACTCAACATAAGAACTACTTCATTCACAGTGAATTTAATATAGCATCAACCAAACAAGAATGCCTCCTTATCATGCCTATAGTCTTAACAGCCTATATAGCAAAGAAATGTTCTAAGGAACATCTGGAATTAAAAAATTGTAGCAATGAAGCATCTCTCAACATTTCTAGTGATTCCTCTGAAACACATCTAGTAGGAGCTTAACATAGTTTTTGAATGTTGAGATGACACATCAGCTATTCAAAAATGTGCCACCACAATGTCCTTTCATTTGGAATTGTACACTACAATGGAAAATGAAACACTAAATGATAAACAAAAAGTCCCACTAGTGAATGAAATTGTAAATCCAATCAGGGGCCGAACTAAATGGCGGCACACCCGGGCAAGTGCCCGGGTATGATTTTTGAGAAAAAAATGTAGGTGTAGCTCAGTAGCAACCTTACCCTATCCTCTAGCTCAAAAATAACATAAATAATGGTGATAAAAGATGTCAGCTAGCTCAAAACTTAAAAAATGTCTAATTCTAGCCTTAGCCCTAGCCTTCACCTAGCCTTATCCTACCTCTGTAGCTTTACTCATAACTATGTGAAGTACAATGATACTTTATAAATATGAAAAAATAACCATAGAATCACTTTTGTTTCAGCTTTTTGTCTTCTGTTTTCTCTCTCCTACTTTTTTAAAATTCTCGAGTCATAAAAAAATATTCAATTGCTATCTTTTAAGTTCATTTTTTAGCCCAAAATATATGACATGTTGTGATTGAATTTGAATAGATTTTGATTTTTGATGGGAAATGCTAAATGTTTAATGATACTTATTGGTTTAAATTAATTTTTTTAAGCATGTCCGTGCTCGGGTTGGGATAGATTTCTAGTTCGACCACTGATCCAACTGGATATGTTGAAATCCGACCGGATGAACACTTAACCAGCACAAAAAAATAAACACCGCAAAGCTAAACAGTAGAAACAATTGTCATTTCCATGTTCATCACCGTAAACAGGGAGTATACTTCATCCCAGTTTACAGCTGAACTCCTAAACCCTAAGCAATATCCGATAGCTGAAACCCTAAACCTAAACAATGACTAGGTTCCAATCTACCCCAAACATAACTTAACCAAATTCCAACCAAATGGGTAAATGGAAATGAAGCCAGGATGGATCATTACCTTCGATGTTCGCAGTCGACT
Organism: Platanthera guangdongensis; assembly: GCA_039583875.1. Lineage (NCBI taxonomy): Eukaryota > Viridiplantae > Streptophyta > Magnoliopsida > Asparagales > Orchidaceae > Platanthera > Platanthera guangdongensis. The sequence goes on from CM077153.1 coordinate 283,535,755, forward strand.
ACTGTGATGATGGTGTCCCCAAAGGAAGTTCACAGAAGCAGACGAGTGACCGAGCTCTTATCCCTTGAGGTTGATGTTCGTCGTCGATGTTTCCTATAGATGAATTTCAGGTTCGTCGTGTTAGTTTCCGCTGATGAGCACTAGGGCGTTAGGGCTTCCGTAACGCCAGAAGTTTTTTTTTTTGAAAAATTTGAACTGAAAGAGGTGAAAAGAAGGCGGGCATGAGAATTTTGGGGGTTTTATATTAAGCAGAGGCTCTGCTTTATATTTGACGGACCAAAAAAATTTCGTGAGTAGAAGACTTGTCAGCCAAATGATGTATGAATGATCAAAACCTGGTGGGTTGTCACCATTGGGTGTTTTGGGGTAGATTCCGCTGCTTTTGATGAATGATGAAAGAAGCATGATTTTTGCCGGCTCATGAAAGCAGGCGGAAATATGTAATGACCAAAAAAAACCTTGAATACATATTATCGGAGGGATTTTTTGAGGGTATTTTGGGATTACACCATTGGGTGTTTTGCTCCTCCCTTATATAACACGAGCATGTTCGCACGGGCTACGCCCGTGCTCGATGTTCTCGGGCGGTATTCGGCCGCATCAAGCGGACTTCGCCCGCCTGCGCACGGACTTCACTGGTGCTTGATGTTTTAGGTGGTTTTCGGCAGCATCGAAGCGGACTTCGCATGCTTCCACGCAGTCCACCATCTCGGCTTCGCACCCGCCACTCGCAACCCCAGAGCAAAATCAAATAAGGATAGGGCTCCCGGGGGCCGTGAGTGGTGGGTGCGGCGCCGAGATGGTGGATTGCGTGGAAGCAGGTGAAACCCGCTTCTATGCGGCCGAACACCACCCGAAGCATGAAGAACTGGTGAAGTCCGTGCGCAGGCGGGCAAAGCCCGCCTGATATGGCCGAAGGCCGCCCGAGAGCATCGAGCACTGGCGTAGCGTGCGCGAAGATGCTCGTATATATAATGTTGTTATTATTACATAAAAATTGTTTGGTTTTAGGGTATTGCATTAATGTTGTTGGCCATGAGTTTGTCACAACATCATTTTTTTAAAAAAAAATATTGCATTACATAAAAGTTATTTGGTTTGATTGCATAGATGGTCCTGTAAGGTAGTTATGTTGTATGAAAAGGTATTTTTTTTGTATATAATATAGGTAATGACATAATTTTATATATTCTTAGGAATAAGACTATAGTTCATCTGATTATAGTTAAAATCCCCATCGCACTTCCAAAGAAATGCCTCCCCAAATAGAGCCCAGCAAGTTTATGTAGAGGTTTGCTCGAAACATCCGGAGGGGAGTCAATGTGGAACACCCTTCCCGTTGCCCCCAGCTAGGTTTATAAAGAGCAAAACCTAGGGTTCCCACGCGCAAAGCCCCCGAGCCCTTTATTCGTCCGAATACACCATTACAATCTCCTCCTATATTTATGACAAATAACGGTAACGTTTCGGGGTGCTGGAGAGTAGACAAAATAATAATCCAAACTAAACAAAACATTCAGGACAGATCATACTAATTAACAAAATGAGAAAGGTTTTGCCTAAACGGCAAACCACCACACAGATTCTATCCCAAAACATAGTCTGAATAGTTATTACAAAACAAAACATGAATTAAAAGTTTGATGATTCTACTCATCTAGTAGATCATCGTCATCCATGTCCAGGTCTATTTCTCCAAAATCTCCATCGTAGCCTGCAAAGAATTTCATAAGTTAGACTCTATGAATTCATAAACATATGCAGTAACGTTTAAAGTAAACTAGCTCTTACTAAATGAGCTTAGCACTTCTAGCAACGGTGAAGTAACTCTGTCAGCAACTCATCCAGTCTAACTAGGACTAGTCACGTTATCTTACTCATTGTTGATCACTATGTGCCTCACCAACACATGTGGGCGCACATCACGTGCAACATAATCAAAAGTGAAATAATGTGTTGTGATCAATAATGTTTAGATTAACATTTACAATGATTTTCAATTCCCAGTTGAATAATTCTTGAATCAACTTACAATGAGAGGACGTTAGGTTATCAAGTGTGGAATAACCAGCATCCAACCATCTTGAGTTTTCATCAAGAAATTATTTGGGGTTTTCAGTCTGTTATATATATGATGCTTGAATGTTGGCAGCTATAGGCTCGTACGTATCAAAACATAAACGTTGGAGAAAAGTTTCATATTTCTATGAACTTTAATCTCATTTCCCCCGATGTTTTGATTGTGAGAGCTCTATTTAATCCTTTAGTCAAGACGTCTGCAATATTATCTTTCGATCTCACATCAACCAGGGTAATAATCCCTTGGCTTATGAGAGAGGTCAACTAGGCCTGTTTCATCCTAAGTTGCATTCTTTTGCCATTGAACAAAGTGTTCGTGGCAGTCGTTTTAGTAGCCTGATTGTCGCAGTAAACTGCAACAGAACTCAGTTTCAGGCTCGACAGTGGAATGTCCATCACCAAATCTCTTATCCACTCTGCCTCTTCACCAGCTGAAACTAGAGCACAAAGTTCGGATTCCATAGATGAGAGTGCAATGCACGACTGTCTCTTCGACTTCCACGCTACATCTGCTCCTCCTAGTGTGAAGAGGAATCCACTAGTGGACTTGCTGTCGTTTACTTCTGAGCACCATGATGCATTAGAATATCCTTCCAGAATTGGAGGATGACCACTATAACATAAAGCATACTGTCGGGTGTGCTTTAAGTATCTCATCAGCCTATCAAGGGCATCCCAATGGTCTTGGCCAGGATTGCTAGTGAACTTACTTAACATGCCGACCGTAAAGGCTATGTCAGGTCTCGTACAAACCATAGCGTACATGAGACTACTAAGCAGTTTAGAATAATCTAACTGTCGAACCGCAGCTCCATCATTGGGCTTTAAGCGGTTAGAATAATCGTATGGAGTCTCAGCTGCTTTACGTTCACTGTATCCCCACGTGTCCAACATGGACTGGATGTAGTAGCTTTGACTTAGGGAAATGTCATGTTTCCCAAAGCTCACTTGCATACCTAGTATGGTGTCAACTACACCGAGGTCTGTCACGCTAAATTCTTTAATTAGACCTGACTTTACATCATCCACTTCGGATTGATCAGATCCAAGAATAAGCATATCATCCACGTACAAGCATATTATGACGACTTTGTCTGATCTATGACGTATGTAAAGACATTTGTCTGAGAGACTCGACATGAATCTCATGTTCTTTACAGTGTAGTCAAACTTCTCATGCCATAATTTTGGTGCTTGTTTTAATCCGTATAGCGATTTTAATAGCTTACAGACCTTGTTTTCGTGACCGTCTACAATGAAACCTTTAGGTTGACTCATGTAGATTTCTTCAGTCAGATCTTCGTTCAAGAATGCAGTCTTAACATCCATTTGATGGACAATAAAGTTCTTAATGGCCGAAAAAGCAAGAAGAACCATAATGGTTGCTAAGTGACACACAGGTGAGTATACATCAAAATAGTCTACTCCGCTTACTTGTGTGAAACCTTTAGCCACCAGTCGTGCTTTATACTTAACTATGCTACCATCGGGATTTAGCTTCTTTTTCAGAGCCTACTTGCACCCTACAGTTGTAGCCCCTTTTGGCTTATCAATTAACGTCCAGGTGCCGTTCTGAAGGAGAGAGTTCATCTCATCCTCAATGGCTTCTTTCCAGAGTAGGGAATCCCTTGATCTCATCGCTTCCTTAAAGGTGGATGGATTAGCCTCAACGTGGTAAGTGACGAAATCACTACCGAAGATTCTGGGGGTTCTCTCTCTCACTAAAGTCTTCCTAGACTCTAGGCCAGAGTTATCTACCAGAACGGAATAGGAGGTGCTCGGTACTGATTCAGGATCTTCCTTAGTAATTGTTACTTGCATACCTGGGATCGTTAAGTTCTTATCTTTGAGGAATTTATCCTCGAAGAACACTGCATCCCTAGATTCTATTATGATATTATTAGAAATATCAAGGAACCTATCTGCAGCAGTATCTTCGGCACAACCTAAGTAGACACAAGTATTGGTCCTAGGTCCAACCTTAGACCGTCTAGGTCAGGAACCCTGACATAGGCTATACAGCCTCAGGTCTTAAGTGTAGTTAAAGACGGAGGTCTCTTAAACCAAAGCTCGTAGGGTGTAACCTCTAACTTAGCATGAAGAACTTTATTCAGAATGTGATTCGCAGTTAAGACGGCTTCTCCTCAATAAGCGGAAGGCATGCCTGTAGTGAGCAACATAGAATTCAACATCTCTATTAACATTCTATTCTTGCGCTCAGCCATGCCGTTAGATTGGGGGGAATAAGGAGCAGTGGTTTCTGCTATGATGCCCTGTGAAGCAAGGAAGCATCTGAACTCACTGGTCATATATTCTCCTCCTCTATCACTCCTAAATCTCTTTATTTTCATGCTTAATTGATTTTCTACCCTGGTTTTGAAAAGACAAAACTTTTCAAATGCTTCGTCTTAAGTTTTAAGCAACGAAATATGACAAAACAATATGCAATCATCGATGAAGGTGATCATATACTTCCTTCCACCTCTAGTGACAAAACTCTTAAAAGCATAAATATCAGAATATATAAGCTCAAAAGGTGTTGTGCTTCTAGTAACCGTGCCAAAAGGTTTCATAGTGATCTTAGTCTGAGCACACACTTCACATTTTCCAAGTGGAGACGTAGTGTCTAATGTGATTTTGTGAGTTCTAGCTACTTGGAACATTTTCCTATAGTTTATGTGTCCTAGTCGCTCATGTAGAGTCCTAAGGCTAACTAAGTTCAATTGAACTTATTGCACTACCTCATTTGCTAGATCAGACGGTACATCCTATTTTGGACGTAAGCACATCCAAAGTAGCGAGAGTTAACTGACAGAATCACTCTACCGCTACAGAAGTTAACTGACATACCGACATCACACAATAAACTTATAGACACTAAGTTAACAAATAAAGAAGGAATAAATTTTACGTTCTTTAAAATTAAAGACTTACCTGAGGAGAGCATCAGAGTTGCGTTCCCCACCTTCAATACGTCAGCTGTTCCTCCATTGACCACAGTCAATGATTCCTTTGCATTCTTCAGCTCTGTCAAAAGATTAGCATTGTTGCAAACATGACACGTTGCCCCAGAATCCAGGAACCACTCCGTGCTGGCCTGCGCGTGTCCGACCATGACAACAAAGTCGAATGGCTCAGCTTGGCTAACCAGATGAGCCTGGTTGCCTTCTTGTGGTGCTCTAGTTTTCTCCTTCCTCGGTAACTTGCAGTCAGATACGCAGTGCCCCCACTTGTTGCAGTTAAAACATTTACCCTTAAATTTCTTAGAGGGTCTACTCGGTCCTACAACCTGGGGGCTACTACGAGACATTTTGGTCTTGTGAGGGGGAGGAGCGCGCTTAGAGCTTGAAATCATGTTGACAGCAGCCTTCTGCTTGCCAACAGCTTCCAAGGCGTCCTTCGTCCTGTTCTCGTCCTCAATGCGTATGAAATGCTTGAGGTCGTTCAGACCAACCTGCATCTTCTTGCGGTACATTTATGATTTGAAATTGTACCACGAGGAGGGTAACTTATGCACAATCGTGCCCGCAACAAAGCTATCAGGCAGACTAATAGACTCACTATGCAAGCAATCAACTAAATTTTCAAATTCCGATACCTGAGGGAGAATGACTTTCTCCTCGTCGAAGCTGAAGGAGTGGAATTTGTCCACCAGATGAGCCTTTGAGAGGTCCTCCTCCTGTTTGAAGTGCTCCTCCAGTGTCTCCCAGATCTCTTTAGCAGACTGCATCTTGATGGAGTTCTTGGCCAGGCTGGAGGAGAGGCAATTCAGCAGGTAATCCCTGCAGAAGTCCTCATCTTCGATCCAATGTGCCTCGTCTTCAGTCCCAGCAACGTCAACACGAGCAGTCTTGATGGTGTAGAAGACGTTCAGATACTTCATCCCGAACTGGGTGTTCAACTTCCAGTCGTTGAACTCTGTGGCCGTGAACTTCTCCAATTTGTTCATGGGCACTGGAGAGGAGAAGCTGGAGTTCCTCATCTCTTGACTTGCTTTGCAAACTCTATCGAGGGCTGGTCGGCTTCACTGGATTGAGACCTCTGTCTCTTCACGATCACGGCAGCGGAGGAGGCTGGGAGAACAAGGGGCAGTGCACAGGTATTCTTCTCACCAGCGGCCACAGGATCCAAGCGGGGCTAGGTATTTCCTGCAGAGATCACTTGATCTGCTTCTTCTCCAATGAACGCTGGACTGAAACCCTACTGGTACTTCTCCAATGAACCGAAGAGGTGGAGGAATGCTGGTGGACTGTGCACCAAAGTCGATCACCAACCTACACGTTCCGACGATCTTCCAGACGTAACCTTGTCGTCGTGGAGGAAGTTTCTCCTTCCCGATTCACCGGCGACGGGAACGCGACAAACCTTTCCCGATCAAAATCCCACTCCCTTCTTCACCGATGCCAGACGAATCGATCGATCGAGCGATCAACGGGGAGGAGGCGGCAGTTGACGGGCTGGAGCGGCAAAGCTTCTCGCACGGTCGGCGGAAGGGATCGATGAGAGGTAAGCCAGCAGAAAACATCGACGAGTGGGGGGAGGAGTCGGCGGTTTCGTTCTGCCATGCGGCTTCGGATGGAGGCTAGGGCGACGGGGAAGCGGAAGTTTCGAGAATATAGAGGTTTGCTCGAAACATCTGGAGGGGAGTCAATGTGGAACACCCTCCTTGTTGCCCCCAGCTAGGTTTATAAAGAGCAAAACCTAGGGTTCCCACGCGCAAAACTCCCGAGCCCGTTATTCGTCCGAATATACCTTTACAACTTAGTCCTGAGCTCGGACATGAATGTCGATCTGCTATGAATCCTGATACCCGAGGCTATCAATAGGCCGCTCAAATGCTGGCTATATTGTTTGCATGGACCAACCCATCAAAGTTTATTGTAAACCATCCAATTGGCAGGAACGACCAAGCGGTGTTTGAGCCGGGTTGCACGGGCCGTCCAGTTAGGGTGCGATGATTCAAGTAAATCATTGATTACAATGCATGGAAGTGGGTTGCATGTGTGGTTCACCGTGGGAGCAAGAATTCCTCGATTTCCAGATAGAGTAGATAGCAGCTATGATTTCCGTAACACCACCAATCCTAAATCCACCACCAATCTCTCTCTTTCTCAGCGTTGTTTGGTTTCTTCTTCCAATTTCCCAGTTCCATTTTCACTCTTTCCAGTGCCGTCATCATCGATCGTCAAAATCCAAATAGCCCCAGTACTGTCGAACCACTCTACCGGTTAATTGAAATCCAAAAAGATCTCCAAATACCGCTTCCAGCTCCCTCCAACACTCGATCGTCTATACGTATGCTTCTTTCGTTTCACCGGGAGCTTTCCGCGAATCTTCACACTTCTTTCTTCTCTGCTGGCAGTGTAGTTCCATGTTAAGGCTACGGCGAGGACTGTGACCGCCGCCGGCCTGCCCCCGCCCGGGTCGGTGGGGTCCAAATCAGAAGAGCCAATGTAACCGACAGTGTAGCAATGATGTTTTTGCAAATATGTAATGACCAAAATAACCTTGAATAAATAATTTTGGGATTAAAATTTTAGATAATTGGGTGTTTTGCTCCTCTAAAGATTATGCGACCGTTCGCCCCAAGTTGAAAACCCCTTGCCTTTAGGCTCTGTTTGGCGCAGCTGCAGCGACTGCAGAAGCAGTGGTGAGAAGCAGTGGTGGAATAATCAGCTGTTTTGCAGAGTGGTGCCAGAATCTGTGAAACTGTTTGGATGAACAGCTTTTGCAGAGCTGTTTCAAACAGAGAAACTGTTTAATCTATTTGACAAAACAGCTGTGCGGTGCACAGTTCATTTTTTTTGAACTTAAACATAGTAAACAATAACATTTAAAAACAGTTAAATTTAATGCATTCTAAGTGTCCATTAACCAAATTGAAAAAAACAACTGTTTCAAAAACGATTATTCCAGTCATGAAAATCATAAACGTGTTCTGTCATGCTGATGAAACATATCCCTCGATCATCGTTCGTTAACTGCACACCAAAAAATACATGTAATTAATGATCATTTAATATATGTTTATAAATGAAAAAGTCATTATGGTGTATACCTGTGATACTCCGTTAGTTGATCTGCAATGTAGTCCCTAATATTTGTCATTTCTGCAGCTCTCGTTCCCTCGAATGAGCTTGGTGTTGTGTTTGGATTTGAATCGATAATTCTTGGACGATTGTTTGGCCGCAACTCATATGCCTCTGGATGAATAAAGATTTCATTTCCATCACATACATCAAACTCTGGATCAGCCCTCGATGGATGTCTTCTTATAAAGTTGTGGAGCGACATCGTAACGACGACGACAACACACTGCTTCGAGAATTCAAAATGAGGCATTTTGCTAAGTATGAGCCACTTTTTCTTCCATACACCAAAGCTCCTCTCGATGACACTACGCAGCGATGAGTGTGCTTTATTAAATATTTCACGTCGTCCTTCAATTGGCCTATTTCCCCGAGCAAAGTCCGGCAAGTGATATCTCGTTTCCGGAAAAGGTTTCAGGAGCCCCTTCTCCAATGGGTAACCAGCATCGACGAGATAATATTTACCTTTAGTTCCAAAAAAGATTTTAAACATTTGAAGATATGATTAATAAATCAACTTAACGTAAAAGCTCGTGGTACATACCTTCCGGTGGAAAAGGAAATTTACTTAGCGGATCCCGTACTGCACGATGATATATGCGTGTGTCATGTGCAGACCCTTCCCATCCAGGTACAACATATGTAAAACACATATTGAAATCGCAGACGGCCATTACGTTTTGAGTCGTGCTTCCATGACGACCAATATAAGGAACTTGATTTTCAACAGATATTCGTGCATCAACATGTGTACCGTCAATTGCACCGATACAATCTTTAAAAAATGGCATATATCTATCATCATTTTGTATGTGCGCTGGAGTTGTACGAAAATGGGGATCAATCGGAGCAATGTTATGCATGGACAAACTTGTCAGAGCTTCTAGACCGATCATAAACAACCGACTCAATGTCTCCGTGGAATGTTGGAATCTTTCACCAGATTTTCTGAAAGTTTCATTATGCCCCAATATATAAATCGTTATTGCCAAAACCTCGCTTGACTGTGTCCTTTGTGTTCCTCGTAAACCGTGACTTTGTTCCAACAATGCTAGCAAGTCAAAGAAAATGACCTTAGTCATTCGGAACATATTGTGAAAACGTCCAGGATGTCCTTCAAATAACTCTCTAAGCCATTTATGTCCGGTTTGAGATGATGTCATGCACGGTGTTTTATCACAAAACAACGTGACATAATCACTAATTAAACATGCAGTGGTGTTAACAAGTTTCACATATGCGGTGCAATCTTGTTGACGAGTTGCACAGTAATTCACCACCAACTCTTCGTCATCGTCTATATTATCTTCTCTATCATCATCTATGTTTGACATTATATTGACCTACAAATATGACACAACAGTCAGTATAATAATTGAACATACATTACTGCATAAGAAATAATAATAACAATAATTATGTTTGTAACAGTCACGAAAAGCACTGCATAAGAGATGCTTCGAACAGTAAATAAGTTCCACATAGAAAATCATAAACAACATATAAGAGAAATCATAAACAACATATAAGAGAAATCATAAATGTGAATTCATGTAGTGGGTCTTCAGCCATTCCACCCTCCTATCCTCTGGGATGCTCAGGAATGTCACTCGATTCACGGGTGTTTGAAAATGAACTGTAGCAAAATGATACAGCAACCGGTCCTCAAAGATTTCTGGGTACTTCTCCAATTCTTGAATCGCCTCTCGCAGCAGATATATACTAGGGGGAATAATTGGTGCTGTAACGCGCTGCATAATTGCTTCTGAGGAGGAGAATAACTTTTCCACATGTTCCAACATAATCTGTTTTGTCCCCATTTCATGTCTCTTCCCCTTTCGTTTTCGTTTTGAAGCTGCACCACTTTGAGAACTCTGCCCAGGTGTAGTCGAGTCAAGATCTTCATTTGCAAAAGTCTGTGTATTATTGCTCTCATTGATGTGATCTTCAGCTTCTTCGGATAAGGTGTTTGCATGCGAAAAAATTCCTGGAAGTTCTCCAGAAGGAGGCATCCATACATTTTCTCCCGTCGCCACAACCAGACTGAACATTTTGTCTAGTTTTTCCTCAAGCTCGGGCGCTATTCCACCAAAACGAAATTTCTTCGCATTGGGAATCATCTACAAAATAAAAGGAGCTTCAAATTAAATGCACATTCTAATCACATGTTCATTATTATAATAAGAAAATTATATATATAAATCTAACCTCAATACGTTCTTTCCACCAATCATCGGACGCGTCAATTGTCCGCTTAGTGAGATTCCAATCAAGACCGGTCTCACCTCTTTTGAGTTCACGCCATAATTTCCAATCACGCTTCAGTTGATCCCATTTGTTTTTCATTTGTGCCCGACTGTACTCCAAACCTGTGCGCTCCTTGAAGTTTTTCACCAAATTGCACCAGCCTTCCTTATTGAAATGGGTGGTAGGTCTATTCCCTAAATCTATCTCTCGGCTACAAAGATCACAAAAAAGCAAAACATGCGATGTCTCCCAATTTGCAGAAATTCCACCTTCCGTTGATTTACCCATCTATGCAAAAAAATAAAATTAATGCAAACACACACACAGGTAAACCCAATTATACAAACACACACACATTCCCAAACACCCTAAACACACACACACACACAAACACACACATACACAAAACACACATTCAAACATACACACACAACAATTCAAAAAAAATACACACACACATTCCCAAACATACACACATTCCCATCCATACATACACACACACACCCCCTAAACACACACAAACACACACATTCAAACATACACACACACAATTATACACAAAAACACACACACATTCCCAATCACCACAAACACACACACACATAAACACACACATACACAAAACACACATTCAAACATACACACACACACACAATTCAAAAAAATACACACACACATGCACACATTCATACACACAAACACACACATTCAAACATACACACACAACAATTCAAAAAAAATACACACACACATTCCCAAACATACAAACATTCACATCCATACAAACACACACACACACCCTAAACACACACAAACACACACATTCAAACATACACACACACAATTATACACAAAAACACACACAATTATACACAAACACACACACACATTCCCAATCACCACAAACACACACACACATAAACACACACATACACAAAACACACATTCAAACATACACACACACACACAATTCAAAAAAATACACACACACATGCACACATTCATACACACAAACACACACATACACAAACATACACACACAACAATTCAAAAAAAAAATACACACACACATTCCCAAACATACAAACATCCCCATTTATACAAACACACACACACTCTAAACACACACAAACACACACATTCAACACATACACACACACAATTATACACAAAAACACACACAATTATACACAAACACACACACACATTCCCAATCACCACAAACACACACACACATAAACACACACATACACAAAACACACATACACAAACACACACATTCAAACATACACACACATACACAATTCAAAAAAATACACACACACATGCACACATTCGTACACACAAACACACACATACACAAACATACACACACAACAATTCAAAAAAAATACAAAAACACAAGCATTAGAGTTCTACTACAAAAAAAAGTGGATAATTACATATAGGATAGAAATGTACCTTACAAAAAATCACAAATGGGTATGGCCGGAAGTATAGAGAAGCTTTTTACGATCTATGAATTTCCCCTGAAACGAAATCCTGAAACAAAATCACACAAAATAAAGGCAAAACACTGAAATTAGGAACAAAAATGAAATAGAAGATACGAAGATATATCAACCCTAATCTGGAACCAAGACCGGCAAGGAAGAAGAGGGTCGACCATGGCAGAAGAGGACGTTTAGAGGAGGAAGACAAGACTGCTACTCGACGGGGTGGAGGCGAGCTCGGCGTTGAGGCGAGCAGAAATCGGGAAATCGGAGAAGAGCCGAAATCGGGAAATCGGAGGCGAGCAGAAATCGGGAAACGGTAAAGAGCCGAAATCGGGAAGCAGAGCCGGGAAACAAAGCCTTACCGGCGGTGGAAGAGGAGCTATTCGACGGCGTGGAGGCGAGCTCGGCGTCCAGGCGAGCAGAAATCGGAGAAGTTTTGCCGTGGAAGATGAATCGGGAAGATGAAAAATCGCCGCACCTTCTGTGGATGTGAATCGCGCAGATTCCGCGATTCCAGGGTCGTGAAAATTTTTCACGACCCTGGAACGCCCTAAATTCACGACTGCAGAGCGGGGGCGATTCCAAACGTAGGCCTTAAACAATTGTTTGGCGCGGCTTATTGAAAAACAGCAGCAGACTGCTTTGGAAACGCCGCGCCAAACAGAGCCTTAATTCTTCGTCTTCTATTTCACAATTCAGCACGACTGACTCTCTCTCTCTCTCTCTCTCTCTCTCCAGAAAGACGACCCTAGATCACCATAGTTTTCTGTGCGAAAAAAACCTGAAAACCTTCGATCATGAAGACGAAGAAGCCCCTGGGCCAGCTCAAGCTCGCAGTGCCCTCTCAAGAGAAGCCGGTGACGGATTACTTGTATGTATAAAAACCTCAGATCCATTCCAGCTCTTTCCCCAACCCTAGGTCACAGTAGTCAATAACTGGATTTGCTGGAAAATGACGATTTCGTTACCTCGGGTTGCCAGGACGGCGAGCGGGACGTTTCAGGATGGAGATTTGCTACTGAATAGGCAAGGGATGCGGCTAATATCCGAAGAAAGTAGCAGCCAGGTATGTTTGTAGTAGCGTACTAGTTTTTTCCCCAGGTTATGAGAGAACATAATTGGAGTCATTGACCGTAAAATTTTGAAAATCATGAATGTTATGAAATTTTTAAGGAACTGTAAAAGGTAATACTTATGATTACGCACCAGAAGAAATTGAGCGGTTTGGGCAATTATTCAATTATGTAGAGTATTTGTACATCTCGTCCTCTCTCTTAATATATCGATTACAGTTCACAAAGCAATCAAGGAGAATAAGGCAAGAGTCATTCAACAACAAAGGAGAGCAGTTTTATTACGATTATAGTGGGATTAAATTAGGGTTTTGTCAAATTAGGGTTTTGTTATTCCAAACACAAAGAAGAACAAGGCAAGGGTCGTTGCTTCTCTATTTGTAGATATGGATTTTATTACTTTGAAATCAAGTAATTAGAGTATTAGCAGTGATCAGATTTGTGTTTGGAATAATGGAATCTGTTCTAGAATTGCCGAATATTCTATCAACTTGTTCGCTTGTAGACTTCAAGAATAGAACTTCAATTGACTTCTTAGTTATTCCTCTCATCGATTTGGCACTTGATTTTTTCTCTCCCATTTCTATCATTGCTAGCGCTCCGGGTTTGACAAATGGTTGGGTAGCTTTCTTCTTTGTAGTTGACTTGATCATCCTTGATCGCTTCACTGGCTTGACCACCTTCTTGACTTCAATTTATTCTTTTGATTCGACTCTAGTGGGATTAAATTAGGGTTTTGTCTTAGTGATTATTCCTCCACCTTAATGAAGACATTGCTTCTCTATTTGTAGATATTGGATAACTATGTTTTGTATTAAGGAGTTTATTACTCTGAAATAATATAATTAGAGTATTAATAGTAACCATATTTGTGTTTGGAATAATGGAATCCGTTCTAGAATTTTCAACCATTCTATCAACTTGTTCGGTTGTATACTTCAAGAATAGAACTTCAATTGACTTCTCAGTTATTCGTGTTATCGATTTGGCACTTGATTTTTTCTCACCCATTTCTATCATTGCTTGTGCTACGGGTTTGACAAATAGTTGACTTGATCACAACACAACAAAATAAAAAGTAGAGCACAACCAGATGACACAACAAAATTTATAGTGGTTCTCCAATAAACCTGGGTACATCCACTCTTCTACCACCCTGGTAGGAATCCACTACAGGTTTTTGATCAGGTGCCCTGCCACCAAAGGTTTTTGTTCAGGTGCCCTCTGATTCATTATTTTGATTCGACTCTAGTAGGATTAAATTAGAGTTTTGTCTCAGTGATTATTCCTCTACCTTAATGAAGACATTGCTTCTCTATTTGTAGATATTGGATAATTATGATATGTATTAAGGAGTTTATTACTCTGAAATCAAATAATTAGAGTATTAATAGTAACCAGATGTGTGTGTGTGGAATGATGGAATCCGTTTTAGAATTGCCGACCATTCTATCAACTTGTTCAAATATAGTCTTAAAGAATAGAACTTCAATTGACTTCTCTGTTATCCGTGTCATCGATTTTGTACTTGATTTATCTCTCCCATTTCTATCGTTGCTTACGCTCCGGGTTTGACAAATAGTTGGGTAGATTTCTTCTCTGCAATTGACTTCATCCTTGATCGCTTCACCGACTTGACCACCTTCTTGACTCAGACTCATTCTTTTGATTTGACTCTAGGGGGATTAAATTAGGGTTTTGTCTTAGTGATTATTCCTCCAACTTAATGACGCTATTGCTTCTCTATTTATAGATATTGGATAACTGTGTATCTCTACAATCACTCTATCAACATTAACCAGATTTGTGTTTGGAATAATGAAATCCGTTCTAGAATTGCCAACCATTCTATCAACATTTTCGATTGTAGATGTACAACCTTAGGCTCGCGAAAGGTGGCCCAGCGAGCGAGAGGGGGAGACTGGCGAGATGAATTTGATAGGCGAGTGAGACCAGGAGGCCTACCCGCAAAAGACGAGATGGGGGGGGGGGGTTCTCTGAAGTAGGCGAGAGGTCGGAGATACGGACAGGGGGTCGTCTCGTCCGTCAGTCATTTTCCCCACTCGCCACATGGGAGAAGAAATGTTTTTACCTTTTTGCCCCCTGGGGGGATTTTACCTTTTTGCCCCAGGTAATTTTACACTTTTACCCCGGGAGGTCTGCGTATAGCCCTCCAGAACAACGGAGTTTGACTGTTGGCAGACCCAGCCCAGGGTATTTTGGTCATTTCAGGTCAGTTCAGAAGAGATATTTGCAGATCAGATTCAGAGGCCTATAAATAGACCGATAAGGTGTCTGAGATGGTTGTTGAACCTTTTCACTTTCTTCCTCACAGGCACCTAACTCAGCATTGGCTAGGGAGGGGAAGATCTTCAGTTTCTTCCGGGAAAGAGGTGAGACCTCCGAGCTGAGACCCATCGGTTTGTTTCCAGGTCTCCGACTCACGTCGGGAGGGTAGTTCAAGAAGAGTACTTGTGGGCTGCATCCTCAGTTTCGAACTTTAGGAGGGACCAGAAAGCTGGTTCCAACATTTTTGGTGCCGTGAGCGTGGAACACAACCCTCAGAGAAGAACCTTGAGCAACCACATGGCGGGAGGTCACGAAGAAGGAGAAGGAGAAGGGTCAGAAAACCCGAGAGGATTTGTCGGAAGAGAAGAGTTTATGACTTCAATCAAGGGGATCATGGACTTGCTGCAAAGGATCTCGCGACAGGGAGATTGTTCAACCCCACTGCCTCAGGTGCCTGCTCTCGCGCCGCAAGAAGAGCTCGTCTCGGCGCGAGTGGGAGAAGATGCCCCGGGGAGGAGACCGGGGAAGGAGGTGATGGCGGAAGGGAGCGGGAGAGACATGGCAGGAAGGGAGCTGTTCCCAAGCCCGGCGAGTACCATCTCGCCCGGGGAGGTCGTCGCGCGAGTAGGGGGGGCGAGACCGGTGGCGAGAGGGTCGCCTTTTTGTGAGCTGATCCTGTCGGCTCCCGTCCCGGAAGGGTTCCGGGAACCCAAAATGAACTACTATGTGGGGAAAGATGATCCCCTTCATCACTTACAGTGCTTTGAGGACGCGGTTTCGATCAGGCCCATGACAGACGCGTTTAAATGCCGTCTTTCTGTCATCACTCTAAAGGACAAGGCTAGGGACCGGCGGCGAACTCAGCCCGGAAGACCGAGAGAAGATCAAGGCCTGCGTGCAAAAAAATATTGACGTCTTCGCGTGGAGCGCCGCAGACATGCCCGGGGTTGATGCGGACGTAGCTTGTCACCGCCTCAGCCTCGATCCCAACACTCGCCCAGTACAACAGAAGAAGAGGGCCATCGCCTCCAAGATGGCCGGGCCAATTAGAGAGGAGGTAGAGAAGTTACTTAAGGCGGGGTTTGTGTCCGCCTGTAAGTATCCGGGGTGGGTAAGTAATGTTGTAATGGTTAAAAAGGGGGAGGGTAGATGGAGAATGTGTGTGGATTTCTCTCTTTTAAATAAAGCATGTCCTAACGATTGTTACCCCCTGCCTCGGATCGACGCGCTGGTTGACTCAGGCGTCAGTTTCTCTTTTATGAGTTTCTTAGATGTGTTTTCTGGATACCATCAAATATGCATGCATCCTCCGGATGTTAAGGACGTCACCTTCGTCACGGAGGATGGGTGCTTCTGTTTTAATATGATGCCCTTTGGGTTGAAAAATGCTGGGACGACCTACCAAAGAATGATGGATCGGATCTTCTGAGAACAGAAAGGAAGGAACCTCGATGTGTATGTGGATGACTTAATGATCAAAAGCAGGGGCCTCAAATCTCATGTCCTGGACCTTGAGGAAACCTTTGAGACCTTGAGAAAATATAAAATGAGACTCAACCCCCTAAAATGTGTGTTTGGAGCCAATAGGGGAAAGTTCCTGGGGCATCTTCTCACCCCATCTGGAGTGGAGCCAAACCCCGATAAAGTGAAGGCAATCCTAGAGTTGGAGTCTCCTAGAAACGCCAAAGAGGTTCAACGTCTCACCGGCAAGCTGGTCGGGCTAAGCAGGTTTCTCTCGAGCCGGGGAGAGATGCTCGCCTTTCTTCCGGACATTGAGAGATGGCAAGAAATTCGAGTGGACTCCTGAATGTGAGAAGACTTTTCAGGCTCTAAAACAACAGCTCACCCAGACACCTTTACTCCAGAGGCCAAGGGAAGGAGAGGTCTTGTTCTTATACTTGGGAGTGGGGACCGGGGCTGTGAGCTCGGTTCTTGTGCGAGAGGAAGGGAAGAAGCAATTTCCGATCTATTACGTGAGCAGGGTCCTAAAGAAGGCGGAGCTCAGGTACCCCATTCTTGAAAAATTAGCTGTTGCTCTCATCGTCTTAGCCCGGAAGCTCAGACCATATTTTCAGGCTCATTCTATTCAGGCGGTGACGGATCACCCCCTCCGTCGCATCTTGGAAGGGGTGGAACACTCCGGGAGGCTGGCCAAGTGGTCAATAGAG
This sequence comes from Platanthera guangdongensis, assembly GCA_039583875.1. Taxonomy (NCBI): domain Eukaryota; kingdom Viridiplantae; phylum Streptophyta; class Magnoliopsida; order Asparagales; family Orchidaceae; genus Platanthera; species Platanthera guangdongensis. Next base: position 283,553,196 of record CM077153.1, read on the forward strand.
CTCAGTGAATTCGACCTCGCTTTCATTCCTCGGCTTGCCATCAAGGCACAGGCGGTGGCCGACTTTCTGGTAGACTACGTAGTCAAGGTCCAAGAGACCGGAGCATCCCCTCGAGTGGCCTGGAAGATGACTGTAGATGGAGCGTCAGAAAGAAATTTCTTTGGAGGAGGAATGATCTTGGTAAGTCCAGAGGGGACCAGAATTGAGCAGGCTTTGAAGATTCACTTCACGATCACCAACAACCTGGCAGAATATGAGGCGATCATCGCAGGACTCAGGTTAGCCCGGGAGTTGGGCATACAAGACATTGAGGTCTCGACGGACTCCATGGTGATGACGGGCCAGGTCAAAGGGGAGTTTGAGGCAAGGGAGCCCACCCTCCAGCTGTACCTAGGGAAGGTCAAGGAGATCATCGGACAGTTCCAAAGCTTTTCGATTCGGCACATCCTGAGGGAGGAGAGCACTCAGGCTGACCAGCTCGCCAAGTATGGCCCTCGGGCCGGAGGAACAATGACGGAGCTCTTCAGGCCGTCCATAGAGGAAGGGGAGCTCATGGAGGTATGCCAGCAAGGGTCTAGGATGGACCCCTTCATCACCTTTCTGACCTCGGGACAGCTGCCTGCGAGAGGACTCGACAAGAAGCATACTAGGTACAAATCGGCGTACTTCCTGTTGAAAGATGGAGTTTTGTACCGCAAGACACTGTCGGGTTTGCTGGCTCGATGCGTGTCAGAGGGGGAGGTTCCAAAGGTTCTGGAAGAGATTCACTCGGGAGAATGCGGGAGTCACTCGGGGAGTCGGATTTTAGAAGGGAGGGTGCTGAGACAGGGGTACTTCTGGCCTACTCTCAGGAAAGATGCAGAGGAGTTCGCGAAAAGGTGTCAAAAATGCCAGGAGTTCGCCCCCCTCCAACTCCTTCCATCCCAGAGGTTGCGGACAATCACAGCTCCTTGGCCCTTCGTCATATGGGGGCTAGATCTGGTAGGTCCTTTTCCCCAAGCAAGTGGCCAAAGGAAATTTCTGTTAGTCATGGTGGACTACTTTTCAAATTGGTTGGAGGTGAAGGCTTTGGCTAAGGTGACATCGCAGGTGATCAAGAATTTCGTATGGGGGGAGATCATCTGCAGACATGGGTTACCGCTGGCCATTGTGACAGACAATGGACCACAATTTGCAAGTAGGGAATTCGTTGATTTCTGCATCCGTTTGGGAATAGATCTCCGTTTTGCCTCTGTTCATCATCCACGAAGTAACGGGCAGGTGGAGGCAGCCAACAAGATCATTGTCAATCTTTTGAAAAAGAAAGTGGAGAATTTGAGGGGAAGCTGGGTTGAGCAGCTGCCTTCAGCCTTTTGGGCCTTGAGAACCACACCAAACACCGTCACGGGAGAGACCCCGTTTAAGCTCTCTCATGGCTCAGAGGCTGCCATACCCATCGAGTTCAAAGTCACATCACCAAGAGTAGCTGTTGCAAAGGAAGGGGACGAAGGATGGAGAGCGGAGAACGAGGAAGAGCAGAGACTATCTCTAGATCTCGTGGAAGAACTCAGGGATTTAGCGATGGTCCGGCAGGAGGAGGTCAAGCGCCGAATGACGAGGTACTTCGACAAGCATATAAGGATCAGGCAGTTCGAGAAGGGGGATTTGGTCCTCAAAAAGGTGGACGCCGCAGGTAGAGGGGCCTCCGTAGGGAAGCTCAATCCCAATTGGGAGGGTCTTTTTGTAGTAAAAGAGGTCTCGAAGTCAGGAGGGTACCACCTCCAGGATGTGGACGGGGTATCCCTCGATCGCGCCCGAAGTGGTGATGATTTAAAGAGATTTTACCCGTAACACTTTTCGCGCTCTTTACATTTTTTATTGTTATACAATACTTGCAATTTTGATGTGCTCTTCTGATGTGATGAGAGTGTAGGTGTCCTTTTTTATGGCACCAAAGGTGAGATGGAAGTGAGGAGACCCCGAGCAGACCCGCTGACCAGGCTCTCATCTAGCTGGCGGGGCTGTAGGCTCACTCGGTGGTTGGAGGAATTTTGGAGAGGAGACCCCGAGCAGACCCGCTGACCCGACTCTCATCTAGCTGGCAGGGCTGTAGGCTCACTCGGTGGTTGGAGATGGTTTGGTTTGGAGAGGAGACCCCGAGCAGACCCGCTGACCAGACTCCCATCTAGCTGGCAGGGCTGTAGGCTCACTCGGTGGTTGGAGGAGTTTTGGAGAGGAGACCCCGAGCAGACCCGCTGACCAGACTCTCATCTAGCTGGCAGGGCTGTAGGCTCACTCGGTGGTTGGAGGAGTTTTGGAGAGGAGACCCCGAGCAGACCCGCTAACCAGACTCTCATCTAGCTGGCAGGGCTGTAGGCTCACTCGGTGGTTGGAGATGGTTTGGTTTGGAGAGGAGACCCCGAGCAGACCCGCTGACCAGGCTCCCATCTAGCTGGCAGGGCTGTAGGCTCACTCGGTGGTTGGAGGAGTTTTGGAGAGGAGACCCCGAGTAGACCCGCTGACCAGGATCTCACCTAGCTGGCAGGGCTGTAGGCTCACTCGGTGGTTGGAGGAGTTTTGGAGAGGAGATCCCGAGCAGACCCGCTGACCAGGCTCCCATCTAGCTGACAGGGCTGTAGGCTCACTTGGTGGTTGAAGATGGTTTGGTTTGGAGAGGAGACCGCGAGCAGACCCGCTGACCAGGCTCCCATCTAGCTGGCAGGGCTGTAGGCTCACTCGGTGGTTGGAGGAGTTTTGGAGAGGAGACCCCGAGCAGACCCGCTGACCAGGCTCTCATCTAGTTGGCAGGGCTATAGGCTCACTCGGTGGTTGGAGGAGTTTTGGAGAGGAGACCCCGAGCAGACCCGCTGACCAGGCAACCATCTAGCTGACAGGGCTGTAGGCTCACTCAGTGGTTGAAGGAGTTTTGGAGAGGAGACCCTGAGCAGACCCGCTGACCAGGCTCTCATCTAGCTGGCAGGGCTGTAGGCTCACTCGGTGGTTGGAGATGGTTTGGTTTGGAGAGGAGACCCCGAGCAGACCCGCTGACCAGGCTCTCATCTAGCTGGCAGGGCTGTAGGCTCACTCGGTGGTTGGAGATGGTTTGGTTTGGAGAGGAGACCCCGAGCAGACCCGCTGACCAGGCTCCCATCTAGCTGGCAGGGCTGTAGGCTCACTCGGTGGTTGGAGGAGTTTTGGAGAGGAGACCCCGAGCAGACCCCGAGCAGACCCGCTGACCAGGCTCCCATCTAGCTGGCAGGGTTGTAGGCTCACTCGGTGGTTGGAGATGGTTTGGTTTGGAGAGGAGACCCCGAGCAGACCCGCTGACCAGGCTCTCATCTAGCTGGCAGGGCTGTAGGCTCACTCGGGGGCAAGACAAGGGGTAGGAGCTCACGGAGAGAAGTATCCATATTTATCAGAAAATTGGTAGAATTTCTAGAAAATAGAAGAATCGGAGATTAGACCAAGGAGGACCTCTGGCCGGCACTCAGCAGGTGGAGTCTCGCCGGTAGCGAGTGGGTCTTCCATGTCCAAGGCACAGGCCTAGCATAAATAGAGGGGACCTGTCATGAGGAGCGGTGGATCTCCAAGACTCACATCGCGGATTGACCTCGCGGCGAGACGAGAGTTAAGAGTTTGACGATTTCACGCGAGGTAGAGGCAAAGAGACAAGGTCTTAACGTTTCGGACTATCAGGCGAAATAATGGAAGGAAAAAGTGCAGGAAAATAACAAAAAAGTTAAGTATGAAATTCCCTTGGGTCGTCACAGAAAACACCTCACTATCGCAGAAAAAATATCCATATCATGAATAATTACAAATATGGGGCAAGATAAAAAAGAGGGGGGAGAAGTTCCTGGCGCTGACGTCTCCTTACTCCTCGCCGCTGGAGGATGAGCTGTCGTCCGTCTTGCCATATAAACGGGGGACCAGGTCGCGGAATGTGACCGTCTCGGCGTCATCACGAACCACCCCCAGCTCCTTCATCATCTTGAGAACGAGCTCCGCTGTCTTGATGTTGGAATCTTGGCAGAGATCATCGACCTCATCCACAGAATAGCGAGAAGGAACTGGAAATTGATCCGAAGGGGGTGCCGCGCTGTCCCGGAGGCGGGTATTTTCAGCTTTCAATCTCTTGTTCTCTCCCTCTAGTGCCTCAATGCGCGAGCGCATCCGGTCTGCAGTCTCGACATCCTGCGGGAAGGCATAGTCAATAAAAGACCATAATAGCTAGTGAGTGGGGCTGACGAAGCGACGATTAGGAGGCTTACCACACCGCCCTGACTTTGCGCGAGGATGTGGTCGGCGACGGCCAGCCGCTTCTCGAGGTCATGGGACTTCTCGCGTTCCGCTGCAAGGCTGGCCTCCGCTTCTTTCCACTTCTTATTGTTAAAAACCAAGCGGCGCGAGACCCGGTGCGAGAGCTCCATTGAGCGAAACTGGGCATGGGCGCTCTTTATAATGAGGTCCCGAGACATCTCATTGTCCGCGGGCTCAACGCTGAGGCCACCATACAGCCCGTAGCCAAAGGAGAAGGCGTGACTGGTGAGCGGGTCCTGCTCCTTCCAGGAGGGAAGGAGGGTGGACACCGACACGCGGTTGGCGTCCTTCTCCCATAAGAGTACCGGCTCGCCGGCAGCGTCATCCGTCACAGGCCCCATGTTGTAATTGGGGTGCGAGGAGGGAGCAGGGTGACTAGAGGAGCCATCCTCGCCGGGGGGGGGGGGGGGGAGCCCAGCGGGCTGGACAGTGGTGGTGGCGATTGGTTCTGACAAGACCATCTCGCGGGTAGGCGAGACGGCTGTTTGGCGAGGTGAGGGAGTTCCTACAGAGATAGGGGACATGGATACCGATAGCTCCTTCCTTTCTTTGTGGGCTGCCTTTTTCTTCTCTTTCTTAAAGGACACCGACTTCTTCACCCTTTTCTTTGGGTTGTGCCGAGAAGCCGTGTCCCCGTCCCCAGGCCTTTTCTTTGGAGCGGGGGTCAGCGTCTCCTTCGCGGCCTCCGCCGCCATACTCGCCAGGGCGAGACCCCTATTGCTCTGGTAAGGAGGGTGGACAGGGACGGTCCTCTCCCCTGAGCAGGTTAATAGTTAGCATAAAGAAAAAAGTTTACAATGTTAAGGGGGCAGGAGTATACCTTCGCCGGGGAAGACAGCAGGAAGCGAGTCGAGGTCTCTCCTGAGGAAGTTGACCTCGAAGTTTTTCCCTGCGAAGAAGTCGCAGAGGGCCTTCTCGGCACCTCCAACCTTGAGAGTTTTGTAGTAGCACTCGACGGGGGACACCAGGGCGAGAGGAATGCCTCCCAAGTCCCCGCGAATGAAGACAAAGCGGGTCAGCCAGTGATGGTTTTTGTTGGGCGTCTCGCACAACTTCAGGCCTTGGCCGGTGAAGTAGGAAACGCCGTCATTTTTCGCGTGGTAGATGAACAGCTTGCGAAAGACGGTCAGGCTGAATTCAATGCGCTCTCGCCGCAGGTAACTGGCAAAAGCGACCAACATCGAGATCGCGTTGGGGTTGAACTGCGCGGGAACAACCCCAAAATACTTGAAGACCAATTTAACCTCCGGCCAGAGGGGGAGCCTCAGCCCCGCCTCGAAGTGCGAGACGGGGAAAGCTAGTTCATTAGGGTAGAAGGTATTGATGCACTCGCCGACTTGGGGGGGGGGGGGCGAGATAGATAGCCATCGGCGAGAAACTCGCTAGTGAAGCGAGTATAGTCTTCTAGGAAGCACCGGTACGGGTACGGGTACCGGGTACGATACGTATCCGGTACGGCGGTACGACAAATTTTAAAAAACAAGGATACGGGTACGGTAGGATACATTGTATTAAATATAATAATTATATATTTATATATCACAAATGCAATTATATAACATGAACATTTAAAATTTAACGTGAAGTTCTTGAACATAAACATAAACATTTGCCAAAACATCTATGAATTTCAGGATAAGTTCTTAAACAATTGTCAACATAAACATAAACATGAAGTTCATAAACATAAATGTAAACATTTAAAATTGAAGTTCTTAAACATAAAACATAAACATTTAAAATTATATAACATAAACATAATCTGGACTGATTCAGTGCAGGAACTCTGGACTGATCAGTCCAGGAGCTCTGGACTGAATCAGTCCAGAATCTGGATTGAATCAGTCCAGATTTCTGGACTGATTCAGTCCAGATTTCTGGACTGATTCAGTCCAGAAATCTGGACTGATTCAGTCCAGAAATCTGGACTGATTCAGTCCAGGATCCTGGACTGGAATGTCCAGGATTCTGGACTGAATCCTGGACATTCCAGTCCAGGATTCAGTCCTGGACATTTCAGTCCAGGATGATGATTTAGGGCCTTAGGGGTTAATGATGTACAACAGAAGAAGAAGAAGAAGAAGAAGAAGAAGCTACCGGCGAGGAGGAAGAAGAAGAAGAAGAAGAAGCTACCGGCGAGGAGGAAGAAGAAGAAGAAGAAGAAGCTACCGGCGAGGAGGAAGAAATCGGAGAGAAAAAAAAAGATTGAAGGGAAAGCGGGACGCGAGAGGTGCTGGGAAGAAGAGGAGAAGGCAGGAGCTCCAATCACGGAAATATCGGAGAACAGTGATGAAGGCGTGAAAGTGCCTGGATTCTGGAGAGGGGTATTTATAGCAAATAGGGAGAGAGAGGAGACTGAGCGGGAAAACGAAAGGGCGGAAAATTAAGAGGCAACCTGACGGTTCATCTTCTCCCACTCTCTCTCTCTCCAGAACCCAAGGGGCGGAAGCGCCGCAGCGGCTTTTTCGATGAGCCGAAATAATCATGACAAATTAATTAATTGGAAAATAAGTTAATCACAACAATGATGAAAAACACGGCACGACATGACAGGTAGACAAAATATCATAATGACAAATTATTTCATCCCTCGCGGGGAGAGCATCTCGTCCAGGAAGTTTATGCAAATTAATAAGTAACGTAATTAAGATACAAGAGAGCCTTCAGAGGACGAGACGGGGTTGCGGCCGCTTAATTCTTGACCCATTTCCAGCGGCCATCCCGACCTCCCGCGCAAGGAGGGCGGCCAGGTAGATGAAAGGCGCGGGCGGCGACCAGGCCGCGACACGCGAGACAGAGGTGTTAGTCCGGCTCGTTTAGGATAGCTTGTGGGTCTGTCCCATCCATTACGCCGTCGGCCTCTATCTCGGCAGAAAGGCGATTGCACTCAGTTTCCAGCCAGTCCATGCGCCGATCAGAGGTCTGTTTCTCCAGCTCTATCTCGCGGATGATATGCGTATACTTGCGAAACATCCTGGCCGTCCGTCGCTTCAGCTCCAGGGTATCCATTGGATCACCCAGATAATCTTCGATCTCATCAGGACGTGGAAGAGGCGAGACGGGAGGAGACGCGAGAGCGTCCTCAGTATCGGATTCAAAGTGGATGCCTGAGCAGAAAGAGCAAAAAATCATAATGAAGGACAATCTCGCGGCCATGTGCCAGGATTACAGGGATTGACCCGGTGATCTCGCATGGGTTAGATGAAAGAATGCGAATCGGTGTGAAACCAAAGAGAGGATGAGTTTTCTTACTTGGGATACGAGGGTTTCCCACAACCCGCGAGAGGTTTTCTTTCCGCGTGAGGGGTGGGGAGGATGCCTCGGGCGAGTCGGTGCGCTGGTAAGATTCGTGGGTAACGTCGGGAGGATTTGCAGGCATGGGGGAATCGGCGAGGTTTCCCTGGAAAAACGTGGTCAACAGGTGAGACAAAAGAGGAAAAGAGGTGAGAGGAAGAATCAGAAATTACCTGTCTCTCCCCGGGGGATGCGGGAGGAAGACTATCAGTTGTCGAGGGTGCAGAGGAGGTCGCGCCGACCGAGAGGGGAGGGCGGGCGGCCTTCGCCTTCTTCGGGCGAGAAGATGAAGGGGCTGAGGAGGGAGTACACCCCAGGTCCGGGAACAGGGCGGCCATGTTAGCTTTATTTTGCTTTCGCACCATCGCGAGGCGCTCGCGAAAACTCTGGCTATGAGACATGCTGAGGGTCGAAGAAATGAGGGAAGATAAGAAGGGGCACTCTAAGAAGAGGTGGGAACTCCTATTTATAGACCCCAGAGAGGGGGGGGCACCAAAGATTCCCATAAATGAATCCCAGTGTCGCGAGCCTCGGTTGGACTTCTTTCCAAGGTTAGGGCAATCTCGAAAAGAGCGGGGATTGTGTACAATCTTAGGCTCGCGAATGGTGGCTCAGCGAGCGAGAGGGGGAGGCTGGCGAGATGAATTTGATATGCGAGTGAGACCAGGAGGCCTACCTGCAGAAGGAGAGATGGGGGGGTTCTCTGAAGTAGGCGAGACGCCCCGTGGGGCGAGATGGCTTTAGGAGGCGAGATGGCCTATTGGGCGAGAGGTCGGCGAGACGGGCAGGGGGTCGTCTCGCCCGTCAGTCATTTTCCCCACTCGCCACATGGGAGAAGAGATGTTTTTACCTTTTTACCCCCAGGGGGGATTTTACCTTTTTGCCCCAGGTAATTTTACACTTTTACCTCGGGAGGTCTGCGTATAGCCCTCCAGAACAGCGGAGTTTGGCTGTTGGCAGACCCAGTCCAGGGTATTTTGGTCATTTCAGGTCAGTTCAGAAGGGATATTTGCAGATCAGATTCAGATGCCTATAAATAGACCGATAAGGTGTCTGGGATGGTTGTTGAACCTTTCCACTTTCTTCCTCACAGACGCCTAGCTCAGCATTGGCTAGGGAGGGGAAGATCTTCAGTTTCTTCCGGGAAAGAGGTGGGACCTACGAGCTGAGACCCATCGGTCTTTTTCCAGGTCTCCGACTCACGTCGGGAGGGTAGTTCAAGAAGAGTACTTGTGGGCTGCATCCTCAGTTTCGAACTTTAGGAGGGACCAGAAAGCTGGTTCCAACAGTAGACTTCAAGAATAGAAATTCAATTAACTTCTCGGTTGTTTGTGACACCGATGTGGCACTTTATTTTCTATTTCTCATTTCTATCATTGCTAGCCCTCCGAGTTTGCCAAGTAGTTGGGTAGCTTTCTTCTCTGTTATTGACTTGATCATCCTTGATCCCTTCACCGACTTGACCACCTTCTTGACTCTGATTCAATCTTTTGATTCGATTCTAGTGGGATTAAATTATGTTTTTTCTTGGTGATTATTCCTCCACCTTAATGAAGTCGTTGCTTCTCTGTTTGTAGATATTGGATAACTGTGTTTTAATAAATTTATTACTCTAAAATCAAATAATCAAGAGTATTAGTATTAACTAAATTTGTGTCTGGAATAATGGAATCGTTCTAGAATTCCCGGCCATTTTATCAACCTGTTGCTGTTCATGTCACCGATTTGATACTTTATTTTTTCCTCCCATTTCTATCATTGATGAACTCCTTAACCATCCGGGTTTCCCAAATAGTTGGGTAGCTTTTTTCTGCAGTTGACTTGATCATTCTTGGTCCCTTCACCGACTTGACCACCTTCTTCACTTTGGTTCAATCTTTTGATCACAACTGATGAGTTGACAAGGGGATCACAAACTTGTACACATCAGAGGAGTGGTGGTGCAAGGAGATGTAGTTGGAGAGAGGATGTACGGTGGAGGGCGTGTTGGAATCAGCAGTCGGCGAAGGATCAATGGTGGACAAGGGCTCTTACGGGGCACCAGATCGAGGATAGCGTCGAGAGTAGACACGAAGGGAGGAGCCGAGGTAGGGGATGGTGTCGGGAGTAACAGTGGTAAAGGGGAGGTTGTAGGAACAAGGGGATGTGAGAGATCAGTAGAGGGTGTTGTCGTGGTGGTGGAGGGATGAAAAGATTGGCGTTCTAGGAAAGTGACGTCAGCGGGCGTAGTCATCTTTTGAGCAGAGAGAGAATAACAAACATAGCCGTTCTAGGTGTGGGAATAACCAACGAGCATGTAGCGAGTGGCCCGATGAGCCAATTTGTCAACTGGGGGCCTCAAATGATGAACGAAGCAGACACAGCCAAAGATCTGTGGTGTTAAGGGAAATGGTTCTCTTTCAAGAATAAGATAAATAAGGGGATGGTAAAGTTGAGGACATACAAGGACATGTAGTTGATAAGATAACACGTAATGGAGGGCTCATCCATTTTCTCATCTGATGCGCCCCACGACGCATCATAGTTGCCAATGCATTTATTTTATTTGATGTACTTTTATTTCATGCACTCGTTTATTTTTGTACTTGTGTTATTTTCCGGCTCATCGGTGTGACCTGTCGTTGGGACCTTAAACAAAGAGGTTCAATATTATTAGTAGTAGAAACGTAGGGGCAAGCCTAAAATTAATTAACATAGTGCATAGAGTCATAGTATTTAAAGTAGACAACATGATAAAATTTGGAAACGTTTCAAAAAATATTACAAGGAATCAGACAAGTGTTAATCTTGGAAGAAAATAATTTGGGAAAGAGAAGATTTGAAAAGTAATTAGGAGGAACATATTCCCACCAGGACTTATAAAATCTCATCCAAAGGAAGAAAGGATGAGGATCGGACAGAGCAGAGAAAATAGAATCCCCGTTTCTCTGCCCATTGTCGACCAGTGCCTTTCCCCCTCCCATCGCCGGTGAAGTCATCCCGTCCAGTGGCCGTCCACCGACCAACTCCTGGACCCACGCGTACGCCGTTCTGCGCCAAGGTCCAAACACCGCCACCGCGGGGCCGTGCCGACGTCACCGGAGCCGCCTGGAAACACTCTAGCCGGGTCATCGTCGACAACGAGCATATTCCCCGACGACATGAACTCCGTTGAAGTCGTCGACTGCGAGACCTATTCCGGCCGAGAACCAGGAGGTCTAACTCCGGAACCCGATTTTATTTCCTGTGCGTGGCTATGCTGGAACCGAACTTTGAACCGTTGTGGCTTGGTATATTCGTTCTCTCTCTTACATTAGCATAACTTTATGCATCACATTTAATTAATTATGGGATTGTCGTTGCGTTCTTTCTATTATTAATATTGTTTATTCATAAATCGTTGAATGTTTTTTTGTTTGTCCGTATAATTTTTGTGACGGAATCGAACCATAAGGCACGAGGAGGTTCCACTCGAGCGAAAATTAACGAACTTTTAACGTCCAAACGACGAGCTTGATTATTGCGCGCAAAAATTCAGTTTTTGGTTGCCCGACCCTCGTGATTTCTTTAAAAATCAAAACCCTAAATTTCTATTTTCATTAAAAGTAGTTTTTAATCAAAACTTAATTATTGTTCAAAACCCTAGATTTTAGCCTACATCATCATCCATGGACGCCTGCCAACCGGGATGTTGAAAAACTTCTTGCACAAAAGGAGTGGAAGTAGAAGACAAGGAGATCAAAAACTTGTGCACATCAGAGGAGTGGTGGTGCAAGGAGATGTAGTTGGAGAGAGAATGTGCGGTGGAGGGCATGTTGGAATCTGCAGTCGGCGAAGGATCAATGGTGTACAAGGGCTATTACGGGGCACCAGATCGAGGATAGCGTCCAGAGTAGACACGAAGGGGAGGAGCCGAGACAGGGAATGGTGTCGAGAGTAATAGTGGTTAGGCCTGTGCAAAAATATCCAAAGAACCAAGAACCGGACCGAAACCGAACCGAACCGAACCCAGCGGTTCGGATCGGTTCTCGTTTTACACGATTCGGGTATGGATCTAAAAAATACTAGAACCGTCGGTTCGGTTCTCGGTTATCGTGGTCGGGTACCCGGAAACTGACCCGAACCAATAATAAAAAAATTAAAAAAATTTAAAATACCCAATTATTAAATGCAGAATCAGAAATATCTCTCCCACGGCTCACGCCTCACGCGGTCCGCCGGTCACGCTACTCAGGGGAATAGGGGATTACAGGGTTAGCCGGTTTAGGTTATTTACTTTTTTACTCTATGTTGGAATTCAGTTCGGGCGGTTAGCTATTCTAGCCGCAACGGTCTGTCTGGTCGGCCTTATGGCGGTTTGGCACAACGAGCTGTTGAGTTGGATGTCCAGCGGACTAGTTTGAGACCGCAATAATTCCTTGGTTGATTACTCGCAACGGTCTGGATGATAAGTCGCAGTGGTCTGGTGACACCGCAGCAGCATATATGAAGCCGCAACAGTGATCTGCAATGGTTGCAGCTATGATTTAAGTGTTAGCCGTATCGGTCTTGTGAAGTCGCAGTGGTCTGATTGTAGCCGCTATTGTGCGTGATGGTTTGCCACAACTGCGGTCAGGTGGCAGCCCGCAGTTTGTAGTCAGGAGGATTGCAGAAGCTTCGGTTTGATGGGTAGCCGCGCTGCGGTCTGGTGACAACCCGCAGGTGCGGCCCGATGACTTATCTGGCGGTCTATCATAGATTATGACGGTCTCCTCTAGTGACCGCAAGATGTATTATTGTATTTTATGTAGTGTGCGCTTTGTGTATGACAAACCACACAAGCCGTCCGACTTAAATTTAGTCTCACATCGTGTATTTTATTCTCTCACCTCCCCCGTTTTCTATAAATAAGGGGACATACCTATGTATTACTTATTTTTTTGGAGCAATAAAATTTGCGGTTATTTACCTCTTGTCCGTTTTTCTTCTCATTTTTTCACTTGGTATCAGAGGAAAACCAGTCCTTTGCTCCACAATTGTTGCTCCGTGTTCATTGCGGTTTGTCCTTTGAGACTGCGCGGGTTGGTTTTTTGCCCTCCCTTCTTCCGGCTTCATCTGGCTTCCTCCCTCCCTTTCTTTCTTTCTGGTCGCGCGGTTTCCGCCTTGTTCGCGCGCTCTCTTGCTCTTCTTTCCTTTCGCGCGGCTTCTTCGCCTTTGGGTCGTAGCTCTTCTGCTGCTGGTGTGTTCACACCGAGACCGGGCAGCTTGTTCTTCCTGTTCGCGCGGGTTCTTCTCTTGTTGTCTGTCCGCCCGGTTTCCGTCTTGACCGTGCGGCTTGCTTTATTTCTTCATGGACACTCCGTCGTCCTCTGCTACTTTCTCTGTCCCTCTCTCTCATTCTCCTACTTCTGTATCTACTTCAGGTAATTTGGGTACTGTGTCTAAGCTTACCGACCCAAATTATCCAGATTGGAGCGTGTCTTTTGTCTTCCTTTTACGTTCTCAGCGTAAGCGCTCTCACTTGACTGATGACCCTCCTCCTGTTGACTCTGCTGCTTACGACGATTGGGATGCTTCTGATGCTTTAGTCCGCACTTGGTTGGCCAACAGTTTATCTGATGAGTGTCTTCCTGTCATCCGACATGATCAAATAGTCAAAGATGCGTGGAATCATCTGGCTGCTTTATATTTTAAAGGGGCTCAGACTTCGCGCATCTATACTTTGTATGCTGATCTCTTTGCTCGTCCTATTATGACCCCTGCTGCTGCTTATCAGGAGGTCCAGAGTCTTGAGGCTGAACTTCTTCAACACCGTCTCTTTTCTACTGATCTTGCTGTGCAACAGAAACATTTTCAGGAGCTTCTTGTGGTTTGCTACTTGATTCGTCTTCCTGACTCCTATGACATGATTCGTCAACAGATTCTCGGAGAGGCGGACACTCTGACTCTCGATGCTACTACTGCCCGTATTTCTGCGGTTACTACTCTACTTCAGCGTCCTTTGCTTCTCTCTCCCTCTCCTGATATTGTTGCTCATCCTGCCCGTCATGATAATTCTGGTGGTCGGGGTGGCCGTACTGACGGCCGTGGTTCTTCGAAATTTCTATGTTCTCATTGTGGAAAGACTGGCCACTTGATTGATCGGTGTTGGGTCAAACACCCTCATCTTTGTCTTGCTTCTGCTGATTCTGCCAAGAAGTCTACTAATTCTCTTGCTACTTCTGGTGCTGCTCAGTTTGCTACCACGGGTAGGTGACTTATTGACTCTGGTGCTACTAATCATATGACAGGGAATTGTCAGCTTTTTTCTTCTCTTATTAAGAGTAACCAATTACCTCCTGTTCTTATTGTTTATGGTTCTCCGTCCCCGGTTCACGGGTCTGGCACTGTGCATGTTACTCCTTCTCTTCAGCTTCGGAACACTCTCTATGTCCCCAACTTTCCATTCAATCTTCTTTCTGTTACTGTTCTTTGTAAGCAGTTGGGCTGTGAAGCGATATTTACTGCGTCTACTTGTGCTTTTCAGGTTCCTCAGTCCAAGGAGACGGTAGCTACTGAGACTGAGAGCGGCGGCTTGTTCTATCTTGATACTTCTTCTGCCTTTTCTGCCTCCTCTCCTTTACTTCAGTGGCAACTTCGGCTTGGACATCCTCCTCCTCGAATCCTTTATCAGCTTCTGCCTGATTTACCTCGGGGAGATTCTTCTCTTCATTGTGAAGCTTGTCAGTTTGGAAAACATCATCGTTCTACTTTTCCTGCACGCAATGGATGTAGTTCTTCTCGTTCGTTTGGTATTGTCCATTCTGATATATGGGGCCCTGCTCCTACTCAAACTGTTGGTAGGGGTAGCTTATATTTTGTGACATTTATTGATGATTTTTTCTGTTGTACATGGTTATATTTGCTGCGCAAACGTTCTGAACTTTATTCTATTTTCACTGCTTTTTACAATGAAATTCATACACAGTTTGATACTTCTATTAAAATCCTTAGATCTGATAATGTTAAGGAATATCTTAGTCATCAATTTACATCGTTTTGTATGAATCATGGTATTGTTCATCAAACCACTTGCCCTTATACATCGCAACAAAATGGTGTTGCTGAACGAAAGAATCGTCATCTGCTAGATGTGACTCAGAGTCTTCTTACTCATATGCATGTTCGCAAGTCTTATTGGGGGCATGCAGTTCTTCTCTCCTGTTTTCTTATTAATCGTGTTCCATCCTCTGTTATCGGTGAGAAGACTCCCTTTTCTATCCTGCATCTTGATGCGAACCCTTTTCCTTTGTCTCCTCGTGTCTTTGGGTGTACTACATTTGTTCATTCTCCTTCTTCTGGTCGTGACAAACTGTCACCACGCTCGATTAAATGTATCTGTTTGGGCTATTGTCTGACTCAAAAAGGATACATGTGTTATGATCTTGTTCTCCGCCGGCAGTATGTTTCTGCTGATGTCACTTTATTTGAGAATGTTCCATTCTTTTCCCCTTCCTCTATTCTTCCTTCTTCTGATGATTCAATTCCTTTTCCTCTTATTTCTGCACCGTGTCCTGAGCCTACTATTTCTTCTTCTTCTTCCGACTCTCCTGCTCTTCCTGATTCCTCTGTTGAGCCGCTGCCCATGGTTCCTAGTTTGCTTGCCTCTCCTTCGGATGGCCCTGAGCAAGTAGATATGACTGATCTTGATCTTCCAATTGCTCTCAGGAAAGGTGTTCGTTCGTGCACTCAGCATCTTCTTGCTGGTGTGGTATCTTACACCAAACTGTCTCCTCGGGCGCAGAGTTTTGTTTTGCCCTCTCGGCCAATGTTCTTCCTACGTCTTATCGTGATGCTCTGATTATTCCACATTGAAAAACTACTATGGATGAGGAGATGAAAACTCTAACTAAATGGGGTACTTGGTCTCTTGTTCTCACTCCTCCTGATGCTGATGTGGTTGGTTGTCGTTGGGTCTTTGTTATCAAGTATCTTCCTGATAGTACAGTTGATCGTTACAAAGCCCGTCTTGTGGCCAAATGATTTACGCAAACTTATGGTGTGGATTTTTTTGATACATTCTCTCCTATTGTCCGGATTACTACGATCCGTGTTCTCTTTTCTGTGGCTGTGAACAGAAATTGAGAAATGTCTCAGTTGGATGTCAAGAATGCCTTTCTTTATGAGGAACGAGACAGTTTATATGGAACAACCTCCTGGGTATGTTGCTCAAGGGGAGTCTCAGATGTGTAAGTTGAAGAAAGTCATCTATGGTCTTAAGCAGAGTCCAAGAGCCTTGTTTGAAAAGTTTAACGAGGTTATTTCTGTTGCTGGATTTGTTTGAAGCGCTGCAAATCACTCTTTTTTTATTCGGAAGACCTCGTCTGGGCTGGTAATTCTTGCGGTATATGTGGATGAATGATATCCCTCTTACTGGGGATGATAGAAAAAGCATTGATATGATAAAGAAGCATCTGATCCGACATTTTGTTACAAAGGATATGAGGTCTTCTAAGTACTTTCTAAGGATTGAGGTATCTTGAAAACCTGATTTTATCGTTCTTTCACAGAGGAAGTATGACACAACCCGCATTTACTTCGAATTTAAGAAGTATCAGAGTATGAGAAAACACGCGTCGTGATGCCACGTCGAGCATGAGATAACTGTCGACGCTCATGCGAACACCATCTAACTAGACTATGAAAATTCATAAGCTTAATGATTAGAAAATCAGTTATATTTTAAAAGCCGTATCACTCGGCTCAGTGGATCATGTAGTCCACAGTTTAAAAACTATACTTATACGCAGCGGAAAATACTTTATTTATATTTGACATCCTATGAGAGTGCATAAGTGTCCCCCGAGGTCAACTTATACTATGCAAGACTCTTGATTTATTTTATATTATAAGTAAGAAAACGATCTTTTTACGTTGCTTGAAAAGTAGTGTATGAGTTTTATAAACATGCTGATCATGAGATATACTTATAATAGTATTTTTAGGTTTAAAAGTAACTAGCAACCTAGCATAAATCTTCACAATAGCAAATAGACTATCTCCAGAAAGGTAGCAGTAAAAGAAACATATCTAGTATCGTAAGTAAAAACCACCAGCGGGCGTCAACAACCTGACACGAACCCACTGGCGAGCATGTAAGTCTGTAAGAAAAACAGAAAACTACCTCACAAAATCAAGGAAGATCCCAGCAACCCAAGGGATCAACAACAATCACCAAGGAAAACCAGCCGCTCAACCGGCTACTGCTCTAAACCTGAGGCATCCAAAGAAAGAACATCTCAGCAAGTAAAGAAAACAGAAAAAAATGAAGTATAACAAAAATATCCAGATAGAACTAGTGAAAGCAAGAAACATGACCGTGAAAAAAAAACAAACACTGTCTAAAGATAACCAAAAGTACACAAGGTACAAGGAAACAACAACAAGCTCTGCTCAAATCCTGCAGAGGCTACAAGGCAAAAGAAAAGAAAACCTGCCACAATATGTTGCATTCTACAAGGAAGAAACACCTAACAATCCTAATTTGTGAGTTAATGACAGTAGTAAAATCCACATGGATCTGGGTTGGAGGCAAACGCGGTCCCCCAAACAACCATCACAAAAACAAAATAAGCTCAAGGGTCGCACAGGGAGAGCACTAGGGAGCTACAAACCACACACACCTAGCCTGTACCTGGGAAAAACAGTGGCGGCCACGACTCAACATGTAACCCCACCCCTATTAAGAGCTAAAAACCACCCTACTAGCCATAACCCACGATTCGGCGTTCAGAAAATAGCCGACAAATAACCCCAAACCCAACGGGATTCACTCGGGAAAACAAGGGGAGACAGAGGGAAAAATCGTTGAGATCACTCAACGAGGCGTTGAGTGGCTTCAACGCCCTCAACGCCAGACCCTACGTCTCGACGGCGTTGAGTGCACTCAGCTACTCAACGCTGTCGAGACAGCGACCTGCTCAACGGCGTTGAGTGGTCTTGGCTACTCAACGCTGTAGAGACAGCGGACTGCTCGACGGCGTTGAGTGGTCTCGGCTACTCAACGCTGTCGAGACAGCGGACTGCTCAGAAAAAAACAAAGCGCACGATCAGCGGCGCACGACCAGCGGTCGTGCGTGCTCACCTGCACACACACAAAAATCCAATACAGCGCACGATCAGTGACGCACGACCAGAGGTCGTGCGCACTTTATACACTAATCATGCGATAGGCCAGGCAGAACTACAAAAAATAGACCTGGCAACGCGCACGGACAGTGGCACACGACCGGTGGTCGTGCGCACAGTGAACCGTGCTTGTGCGCAGCAATCCTGTACATCCTATTTCATTTCCGACCATTCCTCTTAGCCTAATTCGATCTTATCACTCGTAATAAAAGTATGAAAACCCATTGCTACTAGTTCTAGGGCTGATAGGCTAAATACTACCCAATCCGAGATTAATAAGGAACAATTTGATAAAAGACAAGACTACAGCAGCCCGACCGAAAACTTGGAGTTTCAGAACTTGAGAAAGTGAAAAAAAAAACATAAAGGAGCATTCATGGTTCAAGATCCGATGTTCAATAAGCTTGGAATAGGCCTAAGGGTTCAAGATCCACATGATTTTGACGAGAAAACAGAGCAAAATAAACGATATCGGGAAAATGAATGATAACAGCAAATATGAACATGAAAAGGAGAAAAACTTGGCAAGGGTAGGAGCGCCACTTGCCTCAAATTCCAGCGAAGCTTGGTCGGCCCCTTCCTCTCACTCGGCACCCGCAGCACAGCACAAGACGAAAACTTCTGGACATAGCGGGCGGAAAACAAGTCAAAAATCCGAAATTTGAAACCACAAGCAAGGCTACGATTCCAGAAAAACTCACCGTAGGAGTGAAGGTCTAGGCGAGAGCAGTCCAAATCCGCCTTCGAAATCGAATTCCGTCCACAAACGATCCCGGAATCGCCGTCCGAAGCCAGCGGGATTGGCGGTTTCCTCTGCTTTTCGCGAATAGGCGCAGGCGGGGAAGATGAATAGCGGTTTCTTAAGTCTAAACTATCCTATTTATAGGATCCAATTCCTAAATACTAATAAATAAATAATATAATTATGATACCTAAATTCATAACCGTCCACCACCTTCTAAAATATTAAATAATAAAATACTTAGTAAATAGTATTATTTTACATAAAATACAAAACGACGCGAAAATCGAACTTCCTCGGAATTCGATGAAATTCGCACCGTAGCTAAATATCCACGCTACGAACACAACAACGAAGTCGAAATCAACTTTCGATGAACAAATCTCGGGTTATACCCACCCGAAGCCAAAACACAAGCATCCCCCGAGAGGGCACACCGGGTCACCCAAAACGACCCGGCTTGCTAGGGGATCTTGCCAATAGGCTACAAAATAGGTCGCTCAGTCCTAAGGAGCTAAGACCACGCTCCAACAAATGACACAAGTCAAAACGCGTCAACGTAACGCCAAATAAATCGCAGAAAAACCGGGGGCGTTACAGTCACTCCCCCTAAAAGAAAGTTTTGTCCCGAAACTTTACGCACACAACTTCTACTATAGAAGGAAAGTAACAAAACAAGAGTTACTAGAAAGAAAACGTATCAATCAAATCAGGGGAACAGTTGAGGGTGAGCCTCCCTCATAGCCGACTCTAGCTCCCAAGTCGCGCTTTCCAAATCCTGATTCTTCCATAAAACTTTGACTATCGGGATGGACTTTCTCCGCAGCACCTGATCTTGAGTATCCAAAATGCGGACCGGCACTTCAACATAGGAAAGATTTGGCTCCAACTGGGACACAGAATTTAAAAGTTGCCTACTGCTTTGTACACACTTCCGTAGTTTGCTTACATGAAACACATTGTGAACACCTGAGAAGTTTGCTGGCAAATCCAGCCTATATGCTGACACGCCAATCCGTTCAACAATCTTGAACGGGCCCACATACCTCGGGTCCAATTTCCGGTTCTTCCCAAATCTCTTAACACCGACCATCGGGGAAACCTTAAGAAACACAAGGTCCCCCACCACGAACTCCAAGTCAGATCTACGCCGGTTGACGTTCTTCTCATATCGTTCCTGAGCTATCCGAAGCTTCTCTCGAATAAGCTTCACTGCGACTTCCATTTCCTCGAGCGCATCCGGACCCAATATAGGCCTCTCATCAGCATCAGCCCAAAACAAAGGAGTCCTGCAACGCCTCCCATACAGTGCCTCGAAGGGAGCCATTTGCAAGCTTTCTTGATAACTATTATTATATGCAAATTCCATAAGCCGCAGACGCTCATCCCACGCTCCTCCGTGGTCTAGAATGTAGCACCTGATCATATCCTCCACTATCTGGTTCACCTGCTCTGTCTGCCCATTGGTCTGTGGGTGGTAAGCAGTAGAATACCTCAAATCTGTACCCAGACCCTCTTGCAGACTCCTCCAGAAGCGCGATGTAAAACGGGAGTCTCGATCAGAAATGATGCTAACAGGCATATCGTGCAATCTGATGACCTCGTTCAAGTACAACTCTGCTATCTTCTTCATCGGGTAATCTATCTTATAGGGTACAAAGTGTGCACACTTCGTCAATTGGTCCACGATCACCCAAACTAAATCAAATCCCCTTGGAGATCTCGGTAAGCCCGTAATGAAGTCCATAGAAATACTTTCTCACTTCCAAGTCGGGATCTCCAACAGAGTCAACTTGCCACCAGGCCTTCCGTGATCAGCCTTCACACGCTTGCAAGTGTGGCACTCAGCAACAAATCGGGCTATGTCCCCCTTCATCCCATACCACCAGGCGATTTGCTTCAAATCATGGTACATCTTTGTAGATCCTGGATGGTAGGCAACACTGGATCCATGAGCCTCTCTGCATAACATAACCCTGATGTCTCCAACAGCGGGGATACAAAAACTGCCGCGGTACTTCAAAGTACCCGCATCATCGATAGAAAAATCTGACAACTCCCCTCTCTCAGTCCTGAGGTATCAGTGCAGAAGATCCGGATCATCCTTCTGGTGCAACCTGGTAAGTGAAATCCAAGACGGCTCTGCCACTGCCAAACTGCTCTGCATGTCACAGCATCCCACTTAGATATCCATCAGGAGGAACTCTTCCACTAAACGATCGGCGGAGAGATTAAAGATCTTCCCCGTCTTCCGGCTCAGGGCGTCGGCCACCACATTGGCCTTGCCCGGATGATACTGGATCTCCACATCGTAATTGGCCACATACTCTAGCCAGCGCCGCTGACGCAGATTCAACTCCTTCTGTGTGAACACGTACTTTAGACTTTTATGATCTGTGAAGATCTTGCACTGGGCACCATAAAGTAGATGCCTCCACAGCTTTAGCGCATAAATCACCACTGCAAATTCAAGGTCATGCGTAGGGTAATTTCTCTCATGAGTCTTTAATTGCCTTGACCCATACACAATCACTTTTCCAGCCTGCATCAACACGCAACCCAGACCAACATGCGAAGCATCCACGTACACATCATACTCCGCACCCTCAGTAGGTAGGGTCAGAACGGGAGCAGTGCACAATCTGTTCTTTAGTTCCAGGAAGGCTTCTTCGCACTTCTCGCTCCAAACAAAGGCCGTGTTCTTCTGAGTCAACCTGGTCAAAGGTGCAGCCAGGGTGGAGAAACCCTCCACGAACCTCCGGTAGTAGCCGACCAACCCTAGGAAGCTTCTAATCTCCTTGGGCGTGCCCGGCCTGCCCCAATCCATCACTGCTGTGATCTTTTCCGGGTCAACCGAGATACCATCCTTATTCATCACGTGGCCCAGAAACGAGACCTGAGGCAACCAAAATTCGCACTTGCTCAGCGTGGCGAATAACTTGTGGTCCCTCAACACCGATAGAACCAAGCGCAGATGATGCTCGTGCTCCTCAGCACTGCGAGAGTAGATCAACACATCATCGATGAATACTACAACGAACTTGTCTAGAAAATCCTTGAACACCCGGTTCATCATATCCATGAAAGCTGATGGTGCGTTGGTCAAACCAAACGACATCACTAGAAACTCGAAGTGTCCATGCCTCGATCTAAACGCAGTCCGTGAAATATCTGTCTCACGGATCCTGAGCTGATGATAGCCAGAACGAAGATCGATATTGGAAAACACCGTGCTACCACGCAACTGATCAAATAAGTCATCGATCCTCGGCAGAGGGTACCTGTTCTTAATGGTGACTTTGTTCAACTCCCTATAATCGATGCACAGCCTCATCGACCCATCCTTCTTCTTCACAAATAAAACAGGAGCACCCCAAGGCGACGAACTCTGCCTAATAAAGCCTTTTGCCAACAACTCGTCCAACTGGACTCACAACTCCTCCAACTCACGAGGGTCCATCCGATACGGCGCATTAGCAATAGAACACGTTCCCGGTTCCAAATCAATCACAAACTCAACATCCCGATCGGGAGGAAGACCAGGAAGGTCATCAGGAAAAACATCAGAGAAACCACGTACAACAGGAATCTCCTTCAAGCGCGGTACACTAACAGCAGTCCCAACCACCGAGACTAAACAAGCAAAATAATCAGAATGAAACAGCTTCTGAGCACATACCGCAGAAATGACAGGAGAATCCTGACATGGATCAGCATACACACTTCCAGGCTGACCGTTGTCCTTGATGAAGTCCAAGCGCTTCCCTTTGCACTGAATAACCGCATCATACTTAGACAACTAGTTCATGCCCAGAATAACATCAAAGTCCTCTAGATCAATTATCTTCAAGTCCTCCTTCGCAAGAAAGTCCCCCAACAAAACAGGGCAATCCAGAATGCCTAAATCTGATAACACAGATTCACCAGAAGGGAATTTGACGCGGAAGGTATCACGAACTTGATCTAGAATCAACCGATATCGCTCCACAAAAGCTCTAGCCACAAACGAGTGGGTAGCGCCGGAGTCGAACAGAACACGCGCCTAGCGGTTCTTCTCCTTAAATTTCCCTATAGGAGTGTATAAGCAACTAAGGAACTACCAAAACAAAAACTATAACCATGCTAGTAAATAAAACTTTCAGGCTAGGAAAACAACTAACCTGAGATGACCTGAGTCGAAGTTTGAGTCTCCTCCGAAGAGATTACGTTCAACTTTCCTTTGCCCTTGTCCACACGCTGAGGCGGAGGTAATGCCTGAAGTGGAACTGCTTGAAGAACAGGCTGGACCTGAGGACACCTTGTCTTGATATGACCCTTCTGCCCACACTGATAGCAGACCTTATCCCTGGACCAGCACTGGGCAGCATCATGCCCGGGTCGCTTGCAAGCTGAACAGAACAAGTCCTTCCTAGGAGCGCCCTGAATAGCAAGAACCTGCTCCTTCTTCTGAGCTCCTGCCTTCTTGAAACACCTCTCAACAGAGTGGCCTGACCGGCCACAGAAGCTACACACTACCTTGCTCTTCTTTCCTGAAGCAGCACCGAGTACCTGGGGGTTCTTATCTTCAGCAGACTTCCTCTTGTCCTTCCTCATTTGCTGGCCTCTGTTCTTTGCGGTCTCAATTGCCTCCACTTTCAGAGCAGCCTCCACTACCCCTGCATAAGTCTCTGATCCATATGCACTGGTCAACTGCTGAACCTCTCTCCTCAAGCCACCAAGGAACCGCTTGACTCAATCAGCCTCAATACTCACCAACCCAGGAGCAAACCGGCTCAACTTGCTGAACTCTATCTCGTACTCACTGACCGTGAGTTGCCTCTGCTTCAGGTGGAGGAAGTCGTTCATAAGACGGTCACGCTCGACCGAAGACAAGAACTTCCTCAGCAGCATTTCCTTGAATAATCCCCAAGAGCAACCCGCTACCAAGCTCTCCTTTTCTCTAAGCCACCAACTCTTAGCCAAACCCTTAAGCTGATAGGCGGCTATCATCACTCTCTGACCATCTGCAATACCGGAGTACGTGAACATCTCCTCCATAGAGATCAGTCAATCATCTATGACCATGAAATCTGCCTTCCCATCATATGTAGGAGGGCTAAGTCTCTGAAACTGTGAGATAAAGGTCATCTCAGGTGGCACCACAACTGGAGGTACCAGGGGAGCAGGGGGGACAGAAACAGCTACATCCCCAACGGGATCCTGAGCTCTCGGAGTCTGACCTGCTACCACTGCTACCAGAGACTGAATCTGGGCCTGCATGCCCACCATCTGCCTTGATAAGGCATCATTGCTCTGTCGCAGGCTTTCCATCAGTGCCTCGCTCTGCGCTCCAGAAGACTCACCCTCAGACAGGGGAGTCGACCTAGTCGAAGGACGTCTCGCCATCCTAAAACCATAAAAACTCAGGTCAAAACCTAGTACAACAGTTAAAACAAACTACCAATACAGACAATACATACATAAATATGAACTTTTAACTGCTATACTTGCTCTGAGATTTTATTTTATTTTTACAAAAGTGATGTTATGCTTAACATAGGATGGTTTACCACCATCAACTAACTCTTGTGCCTAGATCGGGAATGCATGAATTTATATATTTTTTTTATTTAAAACATGTGTGTACATATGTCATCCTGCAAATCTTTAGCTTGGCACGTTGTGCTTATGCAATGTTATGCTATGCATGATTGTGCTATGCATTCTAAAAAGGCCCTAATGCATGTTATGAGTGACGTACGCATGAAAATGTTATACATCCCATTCTACATAACATTCTCATGCAACGAAAAAGAAACGTGTTAATCGCATTCATGTGGTGAGTTTATGCATCCCATACTACATAACTCTCACTTGTTGCCCCTATGATGGATCCATATACAGACACATATTATGCATTTCATATTACATAATATGCCCCGTATATTTCATGTTATGATATGGGTGTAGTGTTCGTGTTTCAGCCAAGACGTGCTGATGACATATCGGTGTGTGTATGATATGATCCTAGACATCTAATACCTACAAGGGAAGGTTGCCCGACAAATTGTCAAGCAACCTCCCTCTGATACCAACTGTCACAACCCGCATTTTCTCCGAATTTAAGAAGTATCAGAGTATGAAAAAACACGCGTCGTGACACCACGTCGAGCAGGGGATAACTGTCGACGCTCAGGCGAACACCATCTAACTAGACTATGAAAATTCATAAGCTTAATGATTAGAAAATCAGTTATATTTTAAAGGCCGTATCCCTCGGCTCAGTGGATCATCTAGTGCACAGTTTTAAAACTATACTTATACGCAGCGAAAAATACTTTATTTATATTTGACATCCTATGATTGTGCATAAGTGTCCCCCGATGTCAACTTATACTATGCAAGACTGTAGATTTATTTATATTATAAGTAAGAAAACGTTCTTTTTACGTTGCTTGGAAAGTAGTGTATGAGTTTTATAAACATGCTGATCATGAGATATACTTATAATAGTATTTTTAAGTTTAAAAGTAACTAGCAATATAGCATAAATCTTCTCAATAGCAAATAGACTATCTCCAGAAAGGTAGCAGTAAAAGAAACATATCTAGTATCATAAGTAAAAACCACCAGCGGGCGTCAACAACCTGACACAAACCCACTGGCGAGCATGTATGTCTGTAAGAAAAACAGAAAACTACCTCACAAAATCAAGGAGGAAGATCCCAGCAACCCAAGGGATCAACAACAATCACCAAGGAAAACCAGCCGCTCAACCGGCTACTGTTCTAAACCTGAGGCATCCAAAGAAAGAACACCTCAGCAAGTAAAAAAAACAGGAAAAACTGAAGTAGAGCAAAAATATCCAGATGGAACTAGTGAAAGCAAAAAACATGACAGTAAAAAAAAAAAAACACTGTCTAAAGGTAACCAAAAGTACACTAGGTACAAGGAAACAACAACAAGCCCTGCTCAAATCCTGCAGAGGCTACAAGACAAAAGAAAAGAAAATCTGCCACAATATGTTGCATTGTACACGGAAGAAACACATAACAATCCTAATTTGTGAGTTAATGGCAGTAGTAAAATCCACATGGATCTGGGTTGGAGGCAAACACGGTCTCCCAAACAACCATCACCAAAACAAAATAAGCTTAAGGGTCGCACATGGAGAGCACTAGGGACCTACAAACCACACACACCCAGCCTGTACCTGGGAAAAACAGTGGCGGCCACGGCTCAACACGTAACCCCACCCCTATTAAGAGCTAAAAACCACCCCTACTAGCTATAACCCACGATTCGGCGTTCAGAAAATAGCCGACAAATAACCCCAAACCCAACGAGATTCACTCTGGAAAACAAGGGGAGACAGAGGGAAAATTTGTTGAGATGTCTCAACGGCGTTGAGTGCACTCAGCTACTCAACGCTGTCGAGACAGCGACCTGCTCAACGGCGTTGAGTGGTCTCGGCTACTCAACGCTGTAGAGATAACGGACTGCTCGACGGCATTGAGTGGTCTCGGCTACTCAACGCTGTCGAGACAGCGGACTGCTCAGAAAAGAACAAAGCGAACGATTAGCGGCGCACGACCAGCGGTCGTGCGTGCTCACCTGCACACACACAAAAATCCGAACCAGCGCACGATCAATGACGCACGACCAGGGGGCGTGCGCACTTTATACACTAATCATGCGATATGCCAGGCAGAACTACACAAAATAAACCTGACAACGCGCACGGACAGTGGCACCCGACCGGTGGTCGTGCGCACAGTGAACCGTGCTCGTGCGCAGCAATCCTGTACATCCTATTTCATTTCCGACCATTCCTCTTAGCCTAATTCGATCCTATCACTCGTAATAAAAGTATGAAAACCCACTGCTACTAGTTCTAGGACTGATAGGCTAAATACTACCCAATCCGAGATTAATAAGGAACAATTTGATAAAAGACAAGACTACAGCAGCCCGGCCGAAAACTTGGAGTTTCAGAACTTGAGAAAGTGAAAAAAAAAACATAAAGGAGCATTCATGGTTCAAGATCCGATGTTCAGTAAGCTTGGAATAGGCCTAAGGGTTCAAGATCCACATGATTTTGACGGGAAAATAAAGCAAAATAAACGATCTCGGGAAAATGAATGATAACAGCAAATATGAACATGAAAAGGAGAAAAACTTGGCAAGGGTAGGAGCACCACTTGCCTCAAATTCCAGCGAAGCTTGGTCGGCCCCTTCCTCTCACTCGGCACCCGCAGCACAGCACAAGACGAAAACTTTTGGACATAGCCGGCGGAAAACAAGTCAAAAATCCGAAATTTGAAACCACAAGCAAGGCTACGATTCCAGAAAAACTCACCGTAGGAGTGAAGGTCTAGGCGAGAGCAATCAAAATCCGCCTTCGAAATCGAATTCTGTCCACAAACGATCCCGGAATCGCCGTCCGAAGCCAGTGGGATTGGCGATTTCCTCTGCTTTTCGCGAACAGGCGCAGGCGGGGAAGATGAACAACGGTTTCTTAAGTCTAAACTATCTTATTTATAGGATCCGATTCCTAAATACTAATAAATAAAGAGCGTTGTTAAACGCAGGCCCCTTTAGGCTATTCGCAGGCCATGTTTTCCAAATAATACTTCCTTATTCTCATTTCTACCTGTAGGCCAGCCCATTCCCAACACCACAACTCGCAGTCCTGAAACCCTAGCCTATCTCGTGCTGCTCTGAACTCGCCCTCTCTGTTGCGTCACTCGTCGTCGACTCCTCCGCCCGCCGTCATCTCCTCCACCCGTAGTTGGCTTCTCCGCCGCCGTTGGCTCCTCCGTCCGCCATTGGCTTCTCCGCTGCCGTCAGCTCCTTCGCCCACCGTCGGCTCCTCTGCTCGGTATGCCGTTGATTCTCTCACACCTCATCCCCAGCTAATCCTAATTAAACATGCAACAAATTTCATTCTTCATTCTTCATGCCCCAACCAACTTTGGGCAATGTTGGGAATGATTGTTGTCGACAAGGTGTTCGATTGAATGCCCCAACCAAATCTGCTCTTCATTCTTCATGCATGCATATTATCAATTTTGTTAATGTTCTTAGTGTATGATTTTTTGGTCATTAACTAGGATTATCACTTTTATTTGCAGGTTTAATTCACATTTTTTGCTGCTACCCTCAGTGTTTTTTGTTGCAACAGTGGATCATTTCTTGTTTCATGATTAATGTTATAACAGTGCATCATGCTATTCTCAAGCATAATTTTGTAATTTCTTTTGTCTTCTCAATAAATGTGGATTGACCTAGGTTGTTTATTTTGATATTTTAATTGAGACTATAAATATTTAACTTTTATTAAACATGTTTAACGTCAAGTTTTGATTTGAGTTGTTATAGGTGATTTGATGTGCTTAGTTGTATGATAAAATTATTCTATTTGATTTGATTGATTATAAAAGAAATGAGATTGATTTTTGAATTTGGCCTGCATTTGTGAAAAATGAATTTGCTCTGAATCTTTTACAAGAGACATGTCTTCTTGGAGCTAAACCTGCTCGGTCTTCTATGACTGTTGGAGATGACAAATGCTGGAGTGAGTCCTCTCCTCTCCTTGAAGATATCACCAGGTACAGACGTCTTGTTGGTAAGCTCATCTATCTGACTGTTACAAGACCAAACATTTGTTATGCGGTTGGGAAAGTAAGTCAGTTTATGCAAACTCCCAGAGAGTGTCATATGCAGTCAGCTCTAAAGATTCTCGAGTATGTGAAAGGTGCACCAGGGAAAAAGCTCTTATTCCTGAAAATGGGACATTTAAAAGTAGAGGCTTATTTTGACGCAAGTTATGCAGATGACAAGGGCGACATGAAGTCAACATCTGGTTTTTGCACCTTCGTTGGAGGAAATCTAGTCAGTTGGAAGAGCAAGAAGCAGACTGTAGTGACCAGATCGAGTGCAGAAACAGAGTATAAAAGTATGGCTCTGACTGCTTGTGAGCTGAAGTGGCTTTGGACTCTCTTACTAGATCTGGGAGAGTTTTATGATCACCCCCTACTGATGTTCTATGACAATAAAGCAGCTATATACATTTCGAAGAATCCGGTCTTTCATGAGAGAACGAAGCATATCGAGGTTGATTGCCACTTTATTAAAGAAGAGATTTTGAAGAATCAGATATGTACTCCGTTCGTTACTTCTGATAAAGAGCCGACGGATTTCTTCACGAAACCGGTTACTTCGTTCACAGAATTTGTAGCAAGCTGGGCATGGTTGACATATATGCTCCAGCTTGAGGGGGAGTGTTGGAACTCAGTTCGGGCGGTTAGCTATTCTAGCCGCAGCTGTCTGTCTGGTCGGCCTTATGGTGGTTTGGCACAACGAGCTGTTGGGTTGGATGTCCAGCGGACTAGTTTGAGACCACAGTAATTCCTTGGTTGATTACTCGCAGCGGTCTGGGTGATAAGTCGCAGCGGTCTGGTGAAACCGCAACAATATATATGAAGCCGCAGCAGTGCTCTGCCAGTGGTTGCAGCTATGGTTTAAGTGTTAGCCGCGGCGGTCTGATTGTAGTCGCTATTGTGCGTGATGGTTTGCCACAACTACGGTCAGGTGGCAGCCCGCAGTTTGTAGTCAGGAGGATTGCAGAAGCTTCGGTTTGATAGGTAGCCAGCCGCGCTGCGGTCTGGTGCAACCAGCAGGTGCGGCCTAGCGACTTGTCTGGCCGTCTATCATAGATTATGGCGGTCTCCTCTAGTGACCGCAAGTTGTATTATTGTATTTTATGTAGTGTGCGGTTTGTGTATGTCAAACCGCACAAGCTGCCCGACTTAAGTTTAGTCCCACATCGTGTATTGTACTCTCTTACCTCCCCCGTTTTCTATAAATAAGGGGGCATGCCTATGTATTACTTATTTTTTGGAGCAATAAAATTTGCGGTTATTTACCTCTTGTCAATTTTTCTCATTTTTTCACTTTCTAGAATCAAGATCGAGAAATATCGCCGCTCACGGCTTGTCGCCTTCATATATAATTTATGCATTCTCATGAGCTTTGTCTTTGTTATTTGTTGGGTATGATATATTATTTGACGGAGAATAACAAATGATTAGTCGTGGACACAATGTTAAAAAGATAATATATAAAGACTTAGATGACACTGCTTCAATGCTTCTAGAAGTTGAATTGTAATGATATTAAAGTTAAAAAAATATGTAAACAGTTCTGGATATTTGAAAATCAAATTAGATTATTCATTCTTCAATATTTTTTTGAAGACGAGTAGAACCGAGAACCGAGCCGAACAATTCGGTTCGGATCCGGTTCTATATTTTAGAACCGTGGGTGGGTTCCGGTTCCAAAAACTTGGAACCGAACATACATTGTTTCTGGTTTTGAGTGGAACCGAACCGAACCTATCCAAGTTGCACCCCTAATAGTGGTAAAGGGGAGGTTGTAGGAACAAAAGGACGTGAGAGATCAGTAGAGGGTGTTGTCGTGGTGGCAGTGGGATGAAAAGACTGGTGTTCTAGGAAAGTGACGTCAGCGGGCGTAATCATCTTTCGAGCAGAGGGAGAATAACAAACATAGTCGTTCTGGGTACGTGAATAACCAACGAGCATGTAGCGTGTGGCCCGATGGGCCAATTTGTCAACGGGGAGCCTCAAATGATGAATGAAGTAGACACAGTCAAAGACCCGTGGTGTTAAGGGAAAGGGTTCTCTTTCAAGAAATAAGAGATAAGGGGATGGTAAAGTTGAGGACATACGAGGACATGCAGTCGATAAGATAACACGTAATGGAGACATCAAAATGCCAATAGAGAGTAGAGACCTGCATCTGGAAGAGGCGAGACCGAGCCCTTTTGAGTTTTGAGAAGGTGAAGATTTTCGCTTAACAATATCATTCAACTGTGGTGTATACGCACATGAAGTTTGGTGGATAATACCCGAGGAGTTGCAAAATTCTTGAATGACATGACCGATGTACGTGAATAACCAACGAACATGTAGCGAGTGGACCGAGGGGCCAATTTGTCAACAGGGGCCCTCAAAGGATGAACGAAGAAGACGCATCCAAAGACCCGTGGTGTTTTGGGAAATGGTTCTCTCTCAGGAAATAAGAGAGATAAGGGGATAATAAAGTTGAGGACACATGCGGGCATGTAGTTGATAAGATAACATGTAACAGAGACATCGAAATGCCAATAGTGAGTAGGGACTTGCATCTGGAAGAGGT
Source organism: Platanthera guangdongensis (assembly GCA_039583875.1). Lineage (NCBI taxonomy): Eukaryota > Viridiplantae > Streptophyta > Magnoliopsida > Asparagales > Orchidaceae > Platanthera > Platanthera guangdongensis. The sequence continues at coordinate 283,583,854 of CM077153.1, forward strand.
GAGAACGAGCTCTTTTGAGAAAGTGAAGATTCTTTCGCGCAGCAATACCATTCTGTTGCGGTGTATACACATGTGAAGTTTGGTGGACAATGCCCGAGGAGTTGCAGAATTCTTGAAAGGCATGACCGGTGTATTCCCGCGCATTATTAGTGCGAAGAATTTGGATGGGGTGAGTAAACTGTTCTTGGGTTTCAACAGTAAAAGAGCGAAAAATGGATAGAAGCTCAAAGCGATCACGAATTATATACAGCCAAGTCATGCATGAGTAATCATCAATAAGAGTAACAAAATAGCGATAGCTAGAGATACTCGCAGTTTGTTGGGACCCCAGATATCAGAATGAGTTAAATCAAAGTTCGGAAGGGACTTCTGATGGATTGGGAGATGGACATGACCAAGACGTCGGTGCCAGTCAATAAAGCTAACAGGGGAGAGGGCGCGAGCAAAAAGATCCAAGATGTAAAGCTCGTCATACAGTTGCCCCTTTACCAATGATATTTCGCTTCCGCCGATCCTGCATAACAAAAGAGGAAGAGAACGTGATTAACCAATCATGATCGTGTAATGCTCTCCTATCTTACAAAAACTAAATTAAAGTGAGAGTCCAGGACATGGAGAACATATTTCAATGAGAGAGATGGAGTGAGCATCATATGGCCAAATCCAGTAACAGTAGTATCTCCAATCTCCATTGACCACAATGATGAATATGGGACATGTAAAGTCTAAATACTGAGTATGATTTTGTGGAGTGATGTGGTTGGTGGCACCAGAGTCCAGAATCCAGGAAGGACTATGGGAGAGACGGAAGATACCTTCATGAGAGACGGAGGCACCAGAGGAAGAAGGATAGGAGAGCATCCCACATAGATGCTGGAGTTCATCCTGTAAGGTGTCGATGTAGGAGCAAGAAGTGGAATTGGCCTCACGACAAGTGAGGCATACGACATAGAAGAAGTATGTGGCAGAGGAAAGCCATGTTTCCTAATACAGACCGCTTCCATGTGGCCGTTCCCCTCACAGAAAGTGCAGGGCCGGGAGATCTATCCCTTAGGGTGATGACACTTGGCAGCCATCATGCCCACCACCTCAGGAATTGGAGCGGACTCTGCGAGGGGGGAACGACGGTGCCTTTTTTTTCGAGCCGCGATGTAGCGAGACTGGAGAAGGCATTATAAGGACAAGAGGCGACGTCATCTTGAGCAACATAAAACAGACATTAGAGAGTGCGAAAATAGTAGGACATAAGAGGATGCTGGCCCGGACACTGTGGAGATGAGGAGGAACCCGAGCCATCATTAAGGCGATATCGACAGCTTCCTTCTGAACCCGTTGAGGCGCTAAATCCTGAGTTGGGGGCTGATGTTGTATCCAAGCCTCAATCAAAGTCTTATATTGGAAACATAAGAGGTGAGACCCCATTGACTCCTGGGTCGAGTTACTCAAGAGCGAAAAAGATGTAAAATAATTGTTGGAGGCTATCCTTGCCAGAGCAGAGAGAATGAAACTAATCCCACATATTTTTGTCAGTTTCATGATACATTGCCATCTGATAGGCTTCACCATCCATGGAGTTCAAGAGCCAAGATTGGACGTGACTGTCATCGCAAAACCAGCGCTCGATGGGCTCGACATAAGTGATGCGAGTAAGATGGTGAAGAAGATCTTTAGTATGAAGAACCCCACGTGTGGAGTGTACCCATTTCACAAAATTCTTCTTGTCGATAAGGGAGATAGTAGTGATTCAGAGTTCATCTCGAGCATCAGAGGTTGGAGCCGGAGCAAGTGCCGTAAGAGTTGAGGAAGCAGGGGCAACATTTGTTCTCATTGTCAAAGGGAAGGAAGTTCTGGCAATTTAGACAATCAAGAGATCTTGTCGGACACAACGATTAGGAGTGCATGCAGAAGAGTTGAGCAGTGAGTAGGCGGGCTATGAGACCAGGCGAACAGGCAGTAGGACGCATGCGAGCTCTGTGACCAGGCAAACTGACATACCAGGCGGACAACCAACCCGGATAAGAAGAGGTTCAAATGAGTCGGAAACGGCGACTTCGGCGAGCAAGACTGGATGATGAGACGTTTCTGCGAGCAATACGAGTTTGGCGAGGAGTGCGACTTCGATGAACAAATACTCGACGATGAGTCAGATGCAGCGATTTCGACGAGCAGACGACTTCAGCGAGTTGGCAAATAGGGACAATAGGCGAACGAGTGCTCCGACACAGAACAGGTCGCGCAAGGTGGGGATGTGCACACAGTTAGGGAGAGGTCATGTAGTTCGCAGAGGAGCGTAGATAGAGCCTGTAGGTAGTAAAGACAAATATAAAACTAGCAGGAGGGGAAGAGAGGAGTTGCGAGGATTTAATCGGCAGAGGTGCACGAGCATCCAAAATGAGGTTGCCAGTCCGCACCAGGTGGGTAGGCGAATAGAGCGGACAAGGTCCGGCTGGGAGCAAGTACTTCAACCAGAAATGAGAAGAGGTTCAAATGATTTTGATACCATGTACAAGCTAAAGAAAGAGAGAATAATTAAATATTCTGAATAATATTATTTCCAACTTATTCATTACATGTACTAATGTACAAGAGGCTCCTTATATAAAACAAGGAGCAAAAAAGAAAGTGACAATGTGGACCAAAGATTCCAAGAGAGAGGACCTAATGGGCTATCATTTATCTAACAATTTTTAAAAAGGAATATGATATCTATTGAAGCAATATCACTTTGAAAAAAAGTTACGGAAAGAATTTGCTACCAATATTGAAAAATAAATGGGAAGTTCAAGATTTTTATAATTATTGAAGAACCAAAGCAATGAGTGAAACAATGAAGTTATGTGATAGAGTTTTGGTGCATGGGTTTAGAAAATTATTTCAATTTCAAAGAATGAGTTTCATGGCTGAAAGATTTGCTATAGATGGAATTTTGTGTTAAGACAATTAGTGAACACGGATGGAAAGGAATGAAAAGATCATCATATGGTTTTTTTATCGATCTTGAATAGACGTGATTGGCTAAAACATGAATTGATTAATTGCGCTCCTATAAAGCACCGGTACGGGTACAGGTACCGGGTATGATACGTACCCGGTACGTCGATACGACCAAATTTAAAAAATATGGATACGGGTATGACATGATGCGTTATAACAAATATAATATACATACACATATATCTGTATATACATACACATATATCTGTATATACATACACATATATCTGTATATACATACACATATATCTGTATATACATACACATATATCTGTATATACGTACACATATATATCTATATATACATACACATATATACATATGTATATATATACATATATATATACTTGTTATATATATATATCACAAGTGCAATAAATAATTCTCAAAACATCGAAACATCAAACATAAATCATAACTCTAAGTACAAGTCCACAAACCAATGCAATATAACATGAAGTTTTCAAACATTATGTATTCGTAAATATTACAAAATTTAACATCTTATATGTTTAATCAAAAAAGATAAAATTAGACTTAAGTCTACTCATAAGTCTTTTTCTTCTTCTTCATTGTTAGTGATTAACTTCATTGTTGGAGATTGTGGGGAGAAAACCGAAACTTGTATATACTTTCTCAATAATCAAATACAAGGTATGAATACACATTTATAGGAGAAAGAAAGAGAGAAGAGATCCATATACATGATGTGAGACTAAAGAGAAGAGAAATAAACAAATGAGCTCCATCATGGGCCTCTTTACATAGGCTTTTCCAACACTCCCCCGCAAGCTGGAGTGTACAAGTCATAGACAACCAGCTTGGACAGGAACTGATAAAATAGGGTATTTGGTAGGACCTTTTTGAGGATATCAGCAACTTGTTCAGTTCCCGGAACATGCTTCAATTCTATCTTCTTCATTTGAACTTTCTCCCAGATAAAGTGACAGTCCACTTCAATATGTTTCGTCCTTTCATGGAAGACCAGATTCTTTGCTATGTGTATAGCCGCTGAGCTGTCACATAATAGGATGGCTGGTGAGGGAAGTATTACTCCTAGATCGGCGAGGAGATTTTCAAGCCATGTGAGCTCAGAGACCATCGATGCCATCGACCGGTATTCTGCTTCAGCTGAGTATCGAGCAACCACGACTTGTTTCTTACTTCGCCAGGTAACAAGATGACCTCCAAAATAGGCACACCGCTGGTTGACCGCCGATCATCCAAGGAACCAGCATAATCTGCATCAGAATACGCAACCAACGTTGGAGTAGAGTATGAGGTTCTGTATATCCGCCCTTGACCTGAAACTGTTTTAAGATATCTTAGGATGCGTTCGACAGTTTGAAGGTGAGATATTCGAGGAGCATGCATAAACTGGTTGACGATCCCAACAACAAAGGATATATTTGGTTTGTGGCCGTTGGTTTGTGGTCGTTAGGTAGATTGATTTTCTAGCAAGTCGTCGATAGTATTCAGGATGTTGGAGAGGAAGATCTGTATCAGATGCATGTGGACATAGCTTATGATTTGCATCCATTGGAGTAGTAGTCGGCTTGCATCCAGAGTAGCCAACATCTTGAAGGAGATCGAGACAGTACTTCTGTTGGGAGAGGATGAGTCCATCCGGACGACTCGCGAGCTCAAGACCAAGAATGTATCGAAGGTGCCCCAGATCTTTTGTTTGAAACACGGAGCTAAGATACTGTTTGACCGCTTGGATTCCCTTTGAATCGTCTACAGTGATTAAGATGTCATCAACATATACTAACAAAAGAACTGTTCCTGTTGCCCAATGTCGAGTGAACAGAGAGAAGTCTGTCGAGCTCCGAGTAAAGCCGACTTCCCGAACTGCCTTTCTGAACCTGTCAAATCATGCCCGAGGGGATTGTTTGAGACCATAGATGGACTTCTTAAGATGACAAACTCGGGACGCCCCCGTGGTCTCAAATACGGGAGGTTGCTGCATGTAGACTGTTTCCTGAAGGTCGTCATTTAGAAACGCATTCTTGATATCCAGTTGATGTAAGGATCAGTGGCGATGCACAGCCACAGAGAGGACACGAACGGTGTTGAGCTTGGCTACTGGAGAGAATGTATCCTCATAATCGAGATCTTGATGTTGGGTGAAGTAACGAGCCACCCGTCGAGATTTTAGACGGTCAATTGTCCCATCAGGAACATGTTTGATGACAAAGACCCATTTACACCCAACAGGTGTCTGGCCGGTAGGTAGAGGTACCAGGTTCCATGTCTGGTTAGCCCAGAGAGTAGACATTTCTTCTTTCATGGTTGTCCGCCAGCCAGGATGTTGGAGAGCCTCATGCACAGAGTTAGGTAATCGAGGATAATGAAGTGACAAATGTTTGAAGCTGTGGGGATAAGCTATGTAAGGATACATAGTTCGCTATGGGATGAGCAGTTGATTCTGGTGCTAAATCAGCAGGACGCAGAGCGTCAGAAGTTGAAGTCGATTGCATTAAGGCAACGAAGCAAGGACGGTGACGAGTGTAGACATGTATAAGAGGTGTCTTGGGAAAAGCGGGAGCCCGGTCAGGAATTGGTGGTGGTGGAGAAGTGGTAACGGGGATGACAGGTCGTAGGACGGGTGGAGGTAGAGGAGTTGGATCTGGGCGGAGAAAAAAAGGAAGATCCTCCTGAAAGGTAACATCAGTAGAAACAGTCACCTTGCAGGTAGCAGGGGAGTGTCACACGTAGCCTTTCTGAGTTCGTGAATAGCCAACGAAGATGTGTTTGGCCGCCCAGGGATCCAACTTGCCCGTGGACGGACCAAGAATGTGAACGTAGCAAGTACAACCAAAGATGCAGGGTGTGAGTGAGAATGACAGAGTAGAGGGGAACAGGAGACTGAACGGAGTGACATTGTGGAGTATGGGAGGAGAGACGATTAATTAGATATCATGCCGTTGAAAGCGCAAAGTTCCAATAAGCTTTGAGGACCTGCGTGTGGAGTATGAGAGAGCGAGCAACATCAAACAGATGTCGATTTTTACGTTCCGCGACTCCATTTCGTTGGGGGGGTATATGCACACAATGTTTGGTGAATGATCCTAAATTCAGAGCAGAGATTCGCAAATTCGTGGCTAGTGTATTGACAAACATTATCGGTGCGAAGAGTTTTGATGTTCGCGGAGAATTGTGTGCGAGTTTCAAGGATGAATGCCCGAAAGAAACGTGAAAACTCGGAGCGATCACGAAGTAAATATAGCCACATCATCTGAGAATAATCATCAATGAAAGTTAAAAAATAGCGATGCCCAGAAAGGCTAGTGATTTTGTACGGTCCCTAAATATCGGAGTGTACTAAAACAAAAGGATCAGAGCTCTGAGTACAATGAGATGGAAAAGATGAACGAGGTTGTTTGCCGAAAATACAAGATTTGCACTGAAATGTAGGAAGAGATACATCTGATAGAGCCTTCTGGAGGACTGGTAGATGGGCATGCCCAAGACGCCGATGTCAATCGACGGAGGAGACAGAGGAGAGGATAGTAGGAGAATCATCAAGAAGGTAGAGCACGTTCTGCACTCGTCTCTTACCAATGATATTCCGCGTCCGTCGATCCTGTATCAAAAAAGAAGATGTAAATGTTACGGAGCAATTCAAATCAGCAGTGATGTGACTAACATAAAGTAAATTAAACGGGCAACCCAGAACATGAAGAGCCGAGCGTATGGATAGAGAAGAAGTGAGAGGGATATCAGCATAGCCGTAAACCGGAACAGTGTCCCCATTGGCCACTGTGATACACTTAGGATGAGGAGAATCCAAGTACTGATGTGGCCGCAATGAGGCTATGTGATGAGTGACACCTGAATCCATTATCCAACGCGGACTAGTGGAGAGACAAGTGATACCTTCATTTGAGATGGAGACAGCGGAGGCAACAGAGGCAGGTGGGCGGCTGAGCAGAGCATGAAGTTGTTGGAGCTGAAGCCAGACGTCTTCTAGGTCAGTACGAGTGACATATCAGTCATTGGCAGCAACATAGGCAAGCAGACGAGGAGGAAACCCATGCTTGCGATAGCAAGTGGCCTCAAGGTGGCCGTCCTTACCGCAGAAGGAACACTTAGGTCGTGGCCGGCCACCCCGACCTCTGCCCCGAGAACCTGAACGTCCCCCACAAGCAGGAGGGAGAGGCAGTAAGGGCGCAGAAGTCTGCTGAAGGAGGGCCGATGACGGAGGTCCAGAACTGTCAGGAGGTGGTGAGACCTTGAGCAACATGAAGCACACATCAGATAGTGACGAAGAAGCAGCAGAGGAGAGGATCTGAGCCCGAGGAGGGACACGAGTCATCATCATGACAACACCAATGGCTTCTTTTTGGGCACGTTGGGCAGCAAGATCCATCGTTGGGGGCTGATGTTGAATCCAGGCTTCAACCAGAGTCTTAGCCCGAGCAACAAAGGAGGTGAGGTCGGCGGTCCCGCCAACGTCAAGAGTATGAAGATTTGTTATGATTTCATACAGGTGCTGGAGACTATCTTTGCCGAAATAGAGAGAATGAAGCTCATCCCACATCGCCTTAGTCGTTTCGTGATACATGGTCATGCGATAAGGTTCGCCATCAAGGGAGTTGAGGAGGCAAGTCTGAACTCGACCATCGTTGCGCAACCAGTTTTCAGTAGGGGCAGCGGGAACAGCTTGGGTCAAGTGATGTAAAAAGCCTTTGGACTGAAGAACTTTGGCGAAGAAAGTGCACCCACTGCACAAAGTTCTTTTTCCCGGCAAAAGAAATAGTGGTGATCCGCAATTCATCCCGGAGTTCGGGAACAAGGGCTGAGCGGTTTGTAGGAGACTAGACCGGCGACGAGTAGATCAACAAATAGAGAGGAGACCGCGCGAGCAGACCGAGTGATCAGAACAGCAAGCAGAGGTGCAAACCACGGCGAGCAGACCGCGCGAACAGAGCAGCGACGATCAGAGAGGAAACCGTGCAAGTAGAACACAACAAGAAGGAAGAGGCCGCACGGTAACCGCGCGAGAAGACCAAGCAGAGAGGAGAAGCCGCCGCGACTAAAGAAGAGGAGAAGCCGCACAGTCACGATGACAACACATCAGCGGTAAGGAAGAGGCCGCGACCAAGATGCGGAGCCCGCAGCAGAGAGGAGAAGCCGCAACGACCAAGCAACGAATAAACCGCGCGAGAAGACCGCACAGTCATGGTGACAACACACCCGCGATAAGAAAAGAGGCCGTGACCAAGATGCGGAGCCCGCAGCGATTAGAGAAGCCGCAGCGACTAGAGAAGTCGCACCTAGAAGAAAGAGGAGACCGCAACGAGAAGGCGAGTACGTGGCGACAAGGTGAGTAAACAAGGAGATCGCGACGGTCAAGGCGAGAAGACTAAGATAGATCGTGTAAGGAGGCCGCAACGAATAAAAAAAGGAGCGGGTGGACAGAAAGAAACCACGCGGTTAGATGGGGAAGGGGAAATGGCCCCACCTGACAGAGAAAGAGAGTTATAAGAGGGCCAAGAGGAGGAGGAAGAAAGGGAGGTGGAAGCCATGAGAGAGAGCGGAAGGAGGAGAAGCGGTTTGAGAAGACTTAACCGCGCGGGAAGTAGCGGTTAGAGAATCTGTAACCGCACGGGAAACATCGGTTAGAGAAGGCTTAACCACACAGGAAGCAGCGGTTAGTGAAGGCTTAAACACATGAGGACCTGTTTCCCTCTGATACCATGTGGAGAAAACCTGAAACTTGTATATACTTTCTCAATAATCAAATACAAGGTATGAATACACATTTATAGAAGGGATAAAGAGAGAAGAGATCCTTATACATAATGTGGGACTAAAGAGACGAGAAGAAAAATAAACAAATGGGCTTCATCATGGGCCTCTTTACATAGGCTTTTTCAGCAGAGATCAACATTTTCAATCTCTGGTTAATCAAGAGACAAGTTAGTTGTTTTATTAATAACTTGCGTCATATCAATACGTTTTTCAATACACGTGCTTGTAACGTACTCGGTACAGATACACAACTTACTTGGACGTACCTACGCTTCCTATCATAGAACCAACTTTTGTTTACTCTAGAAAACAAACTTCTATCACAATATGCAAAATGATGTGCTAAGTACAAGTGTGTTCACATAGGTGTATCCATCGAGTATCGGGTACGCACCGGCACCGGATACGTATCTGGTACGGGTACGCTGTCTTCAGAGAAGTATCCGTGCTTCATAGATGTGCTCCAAAAAGAAGATGGGTTTCAGAGGTATTTTTGATAATATTTATGGATAACTAATTAGTATTTGAAGTAGCTGCAGAGTTAACCAAAATTTTTCAATCACAGTAGGTTTACATCATGAATGGACATTGAGTATGTATATTTATATCAGGCTCTGTTTGGCACAGTGGTGGCGGTCTCGAATGCATGCGGTGATTATGAACCGTCGTTCGTGAAAACCCGACCTCACCTAAGGAACTTAATCCACTTTTATGCTCAAAACTAGTGTCAAACAATCATTTTATGGTGTTGGCGATTTTGTCCAAACTTACCGGAGCAAAAATGTTTCGCCAAACAAAGCCCTAGTTATGAAGATACTTGCATAAGATATCCAAAACTCGGTGTCCTTTGATATTCCTTTCTAGATTACATAGTTCTAATTGGTGAGATATATTTTGAGATATGTGAAAAGTTGACACAATGGAGATTTGCTTTGAAGACAAAGGACTTCGAATTAGTGGAACAAAGACTGAGCACATTGTATGAAATTTAAGGGGGGTTGATATCAATCTTATAAATTTATTATTACAAGATGTTGGGATATCTTAGTATGATCAATTTACTTACCTTGGATCAATTATTCATAATAATAATGATATAAATCAGGGTGAAACATCTAAAGCTAATGATAAGTGTTCAAAATGGGAAGTGTTTTAGGATTATTGCACAACAAGAGAATATTATTAAGACTTAAATGTGAGTTTAAATTTGCAATTAGGTCGATGATTGCGTCTTGATCCGAGTGTTGGCTCGTAATAAAGTTGTTGATGTCGAAGTTGAGTGTGAAAAAAGTGAGGATGCTAAGATTGATGTGTATCAAAGTTAGAAAAAAAACTTAATAATTATGGTAAGATCCCTTTTCGAGTAAGAGAGCAGCTCCTAAAATAGGAGGCAAGAGGACGAGAAAGTAAACTTTAAATGGCTAATCTTCTTCTTCTTCAGCTTATGCTCAAAGAGGTTTATGTTTGTATAGTTTTTGTAACAATTTACAAGAATGTACTTTATCTTATTACTTCTGAGTATTATATCGACAAGTGATCTAAAGTGGGCGTTGAAAGTTCATGGAGCGTGGGAGAATATGAGGGAGAGTGGTCACATCATCGCCCATTTCTTTAGGAACAACTTTGTCCTCAAAATTTGAGTTGCACGACTTGTTTTCGAGGAAAAGCTGTGAATGGAAGTCCACCGAGGAGGTTGCCAGAATATGATTTTTGTATTGTTTGAGAAGAGAGAAAAAATCGGATGGATGCATTAAAAGTTCTAGCTTGCAAGAGACTAAGACAACAAGTGAAACCATGAAAAATGGATGTGGTAACGTTGACTCGGTGCTGTACACGTACGATGAAATAACTTAATTATTTTTTCATGTATTGTTAGTGGTGGACAAAAGCGTTTTCTCAATGAAGATGAGATTCATGAAAATGAATCTTCATTCATTTTATGCACTTTAGAAGTTTGTTTTGGGGCTTGGAAGAAGATGATCATGGTTTAGGCTAACCAAAGTGACGCAAAGGCGGGCCTATGTGAAAGAATGATGGTGTCTCCACGCTAATATAATCCTACGTGCATTTGTGAAATGAATGTGATCAAACCTAATCCAATGATACCTGTATGTTTTAAATTAATTTTCCGAAATCAATTTATAGCAACGATATTTATAAGCGGCTAGCAAATCAACATAGTGTGCACAATAATTTTCGCGCATGTAAGCAAATAATCACACTCTTTTCACGAGTGGTGCTTTCCACTACAACTTGCACAAATAATTTTTGTAGGATTTATAAAGAAGAATGCAAACAATTACACAACAATTCAAATCCCACTCAAATTTAAAGTGTTTTCCAATATTCAATAGTGCAAAAATAACACAATACAATTACTCACATAGCATGAGGAATCCAGGAGCAGGTTGGTGAAATCTGGTTGTAGCTGCGTTTGGAATTGACTGTAATTGCCAGAATCGGAGCCATGAGCAAATTTTTTTCACTGAAAATGAAATGTCTGTAAGAAGTGACTGTTGGGAACAACGACAGGTGATGGTGTGGTGACCGGGAGGAATAGGCCAGTAGTTTGGACTATCTGGATGGGAATGGTGTTGGGAGAAGATGAACAGTTAAGTGGTAGGCTGCTGGATGGAGCACAGAAGACTGCAGGGTAGAGATTAAAGCTTTGTTGGTGATCCCACGACGGTGAAAGGGGCGGAAGAAAGAGGTGCGGTGGATAGGAAAAGGTCTGCGAGGGCACTTTACAACTGTTAATGGTGGATTACGGGATCAAAGCGAAGTGAGGTGCGAGAATTGGGACTGGAGGATGGGGTGCGGCTTACGATTTGCAGGAGGCGCGACAGGGGCAGAGATGGGAGCTAAGTTATCAAAGGCGCAAGGCGCACCGAGCCGCAAAGGGCCCCTGGAGCTTAGGCGCAAGGCGCAAGGCGCAGGCACGCTCCTGAGGCACGTGAGGCGCAAAAATGGGGGGGAAAGGAAATTGAGCGAATTGGGCGCCCAATTCGCTGATATTGAGCGAATTGGGCGGCCAATTCGCTGATATTGAGCGAATTGGGCGCCCAATTCGCTGAAATTGTGCCAATTCGAGGATTTTCAGCTAATTGGGCGCCCAATTCGCGGAATTTCAGCGAATTGGGCGCCCAATTCGCTCAATTTCAGCGAATTGGGTGCCCAAGTGCGCCTAGGGGGTGCCTCAGGTGCGTCTAAGATCATGTTTTTGCCCATATCAGATTTTTTTAAAAAAATACCTTGAAAGGCCCAGGCGTTTGGCGCGCCTAAAAAAATACCTTGAAAGGCCCGGGCGTTTGGCGCGCCTGGGAGCCTGTAAGGCGCGCCCCTAGGCGCGTCTGGGCGCTCCTGAGGCGCGCCTGGGGCACATCGCCCGCCTCAGCTGTGCTGAGGCGCGGCGGGCTGCGCCTGGTGCGCTCCTAGGCGCGCGCCTTGACAACTATGGGTGGGAGGAAGTGACCCAAAGGAGAAACGACGACTTGTTGCTGCTGGCTGCTGGTTTTCGTTCCCATCGGGAGGAAGAAGACAAAGGAGGGGGGGGGGTCATATGTACGTCTTTCGGTCGCTGGGAAGTTTCGAACCTTTCCGTCGAGGGAGGTAGGGGTTACGATGAAGTTGTGCGGCTCCTGTTGAGGAAGAATGGGATGAAGAGTTGGCTGGTACGTGGGAGAGATGAAGAACAACGACGGTTTTCTCCTTCCTAACAGGGATCATGGGGATATCAGGGGAATATTCACGGGAACTGTGGAATAAGTGGGAAATAACTGAATAAGAACGGGAAATTGAAAAGGATAACTGGGACGGCGCCCCCCAGTGCTCGCGACATCACACCACGACTGATTGTTGGTCTGGAATCTCTCACAAATCAACAATGAAATGAAAATGAGAACATCCACCTATATTTATAATGAGAGGGGGTGATTGGGCACCCGAGCTAAACGATTATGATCGTCCGTTACGCCCGGTGTCCTAAAACGATAAATACAACTCCCAAAAAAATATAAAACAATATATATAAAATGAAAAGTGACGCTCCGGACGTGGTCGCGGTCTCGGATCGCCGATCCGATCAATGCATCCCTCGTAAATATGCAAAAACGGGTCCCACCGAGTGGTAGCCCGATCTCCTCTGTCGATCACGAACACGAAGCCGATCCCCATGACAAAGTAATGTCAGTTGAATCGAGAGAAAACGTGATTTATTCTTCCACAACGTGGGAATATATAAGGATTACAATGACATATGATAACGAGACTCACGGTGTGGGACTAAACCAACACGTACATAATAAAAACACAAATGCAGAATATAATGCAGAATATACGACTTGTATAATAACTCTCAAGTCTCCCCCTCAAGTAGTATGAAAGATGTCAGTCATTCCAAGTCTCTTGATGTTATCCATGAACGAGTCACTTCCCAAGCTCTTAGTGAACACATCTGCTAGCTGATCTTTAGAGTGGACGAACGGTGTGACCGCTGTCTTTTTTATCCAAGTGATCTTTGATGAAATGCCGATCCACCTCCACGTGCTTTGTTCTGTCATGTTGAACTGGATTGTGGGTTATGTTGATGACCGACTTGTTGTCACAAAACAAGGAGAAGGGGGACGTCACGGGAAACCCCAAGTCCTGAAGAATGGTACACAGCCAAAGTCCCTCACACATGCCTTGGGACATAGCACGATATTCTGCCTCAGCACTCGATATGACCACTACATTTTGCTTCTTACTGCGCCATGTTACTAGGTTTCCTCCAACAAAGGAACAATAACATGTTGTAGATTTCCGATCGTCACGGCATCCGGCACAATCATCATCGGTGAAAACTTCAATCCTTAGGAGGTCGTTCTTGGAGAACAGAAGACCTCGACCTGAGGCTTTCTTCAAATACCGTAGCACTGCCTTTTGATGTCTGACCCTGTGAGCATGAATGTACCTGCTCAAGATGCCAACTGTATAAGTAATGTCCGGACGAGTATGAGACAAGTATATTAGTTTCCCAACTAATCTCTGATAGCGAGTCACGTCGGCCTGGTCACTGTCACCGTCTTCACTGATTCCATGATTTTCTTCCATCGGAGAGTTTGCAGGAACACAACCAAGCATACCTGTCTCTTGTAGAAAATCTAGGACATATTTCCGCTGTGATATAATGATACCCTGATCAAATCTAGTCACCTCAATTCCCAGAAAGTATCGTAGTCGTCCCAAGTCTTTCACCTCAAATTCGGCAGCTAAGAGGGATCTGAGATTTGCGATCTCTTCCAAATCGTTACCTGTGATTACAATGTCATCCACATAAACAATAAGGACCACCACACCCTGCACACGCCTCCGAATAAACATAGTGTGATCCGACTGCGCCTGTTTGTACCCAAATTTGAGCATAGCCGTGAGGGAACTGCCGAACCACGCTCTGGGGGACTGTTTCAGGTCATATAAGGACCTCCTTAGTCGGTAGACAAGGTCTTCAGCTCCTTTTTTATGAACTCTAGAGGGAACTTCATGTACAACTCTTTCTCGAGCTCACGATGGAGGAATGCGTTCTTAACATCCAGTTGATGAAAATCTCAGTCCATGCAAGCCGCGCAAGACAGCAGTACCCGAATAGAGTCCATCTTAGCCACGGGGGCAAAGGTCTCTTGGTAGTCAACTCCCCGTGTCTGAGTGTACCCCTGAGCAACCTGACGCGACTTGTACCGTTCGACCTTCCCTTCTGGGTTCTGTTTGACAGAAAACACCCATCGCGAGCCAATAACCCTCTTGTCGGGAGGGAGGGGCGAGACATCCCAAGTATGGTTCTTGTCCAAGGCCGACATCTCCTCTTCTATAGCCTGAGTCCAGGCCGGGATACCCAACGCTTCCTGCCATGTTCTGGGAACAACAACTTTCGAGAGAGAAATAACAAAGGCCTGGTGGGTCGTGGTAAGGTGATGGTAAGCCACGTGTTTTGAAATAGGATGTTTAGTGCATGCAATCTTACCTTTCAACAGGGCAAGCTGGATGTGCAGATCTGCATCATCAGAATCTGAGGCAGTGGCGGACACTTGTAGAGGCAGAGCCTTAGTAGCTTGTATTCAGGAGGAGCGGCGGTGATATACATGAGGAAAAGAAGATATCAGAGTATCAGGAAGAGGAACAGGGATAGGTGGTTCCTGTTCCTGAGACACAGGAGGTTGAGGTGGTAGAGAAGGAAGAAGGGGAAGAGGGACATCCATACCGTCAGTATTCTCCCCCTGACGAGGAGCATGAGTCGATGGTGAAAAAAAGGATTCCCCTTCTCGAGAGGTAACATCCATAGTGCAGTAGACACGCCCAGAGGGAGGGTGATAACACTGATACCCTTTCGTAGTGGACGAGTATCCGAGGAATACGCACCAGAGGGTCCGAGGGTCCAATTTGTCACGGTGGGGCAAACGGATGTGGACGAAACATACACAACCAAAAACACGAGAAGGAAAGTGGGAATTATGGACCACCATCATGGTAGACAGCTGAGCGAGGGGAGTAGCATAACTAAACACATGGGAGGGAAGACGATTGATAAGGTGTGTAACAGTAAGAACTGCATCGCCCCAGTAGGACTTAAGGAGGTGCATAGCGCGCAGGAGACAACGGGCAACGTCCAATAGGTGCCGGTTTTTCTGTTCAACAACTCCATTTTGGGTAGAGGTGTGAACACACGTGGTCTTGTATATGATACCATGGCTAGCAAGGTACGAGCCAAAGACTCCCCGATCGTTATACTCCCCCCCATTGTCACTCCGTAAAACACGAACCACACCCTTAAATTGGGTTTGAACCATTTTGTGAAAAAGCTGAAAGCAAGAGAAGACTTCACTTTTCTTTTTGAGCAAATACACCAAAGTGGTACGAGAAAAACAGTCAATAAATATGACAAACCAATGAAACCCAAAGGTAGATAAAACAGGGGACGGTTCCCAAACATCAGAATGAACAATATCAAACAGTGTGCTACAATGAGAAGCTAAATACGTGGAACTATGTCGCACATGCTTAAACTCATCACAGATATCACAGACAAAAGTTTTTAAAAAAAGGTGAAAAAACAGGAAACAATTTCTGAAGGTATAGGGGGGAGGGATGTCCAAGCCGTAGGTGCCAACGACGAACATCATCATCTGTAACAAGAGCCTGAGAAGGAGGTTGATCCAAGTAATACAGTCCACCGCGGTTCCTATCACTGCCAATGTTCCGCTTCGTACCCAGTTCTTGAAAAACACAGGAATCAGAAAAAAAAGATTACATAGCAATTAAGAGAGCGAGTAATGTCACTGATAGAAAGGAGATTACGAGGAAAGAAAGGAACATGAAGAACAGCTGGTAGAGAGATAGAAGGGGAGCAAGAGATCTGACCTTTTCCAGCAATGGGAGACAATAAGTCGTTAGCAGAGATAACTTTGTCCTTACTAGACAAAGGGGTGTAATAGAGAAAACCTGATGAAGATCCGGTCATGTGGTGAGTGACACCAGAATCAATCACCCACTCAGACGGAGAGGCAGTGACGACATGAGCATGCGGCATGACAATAGTAGCAATGGAAACGGAAGCACGAGGAGGCTGGTCAGACTGAGAGTGCAACAGACGGCGGAAAACATCCAACTCAGGAGCAGTAAGAGGCCCGAGCATAACATGGGGGGTCTCGTCGTAGACATCTGTAGAGTAAGCAGCACCATGAGGTCTTGAACCACCCGAGCGATGACCCCCGCGTCCAGGCCCTCGACCACGACCACGACCACGAGGAGCAAGATGAGGGTGAAGCTTGTATCACACCTCCCAAGTATGACCTCTGCGGCCACAATAATCAGTTAATCACACATAGGAGCAGTCGAGCTAGGGCTGAGGACTTGGACACGACCAACGCTAGTGAGAGCAGAGCGATCAGGAGGGGTACTAGCACTGAGAGACCTCCGACGGTCTTCATCACCCAGGATCATACTGAAGGCCTCGCGAAGGGACGAAAGCGGAGTGCGGTGAATAATATGTGTCAGTACCATGTCAAACACCATTTTCAGTCCCATCAAGAAAACATGAAGACAAAAGTGATCCTCTCGTTGTTGAAGCTAGACAGCATCCACAATACAGGCATGAGTGAAGTGGGAGTAGTCCAGCTCCTGGTATAGCCGCTCGAACTCAGAGAAAAAAGATGATGTCATCATAGATCCTTGGTGTAGTTCCAAAATGCGGCGAGTAAGCTCATAAACCTGCGTAGAGCTGCCAATCTGGGAATATGTCTCACAGGCACGGGTCCATATATCAAAAGCAGAATCCATCAACATGTAATTCCGATAAACCTTCAGAGACAGAGTGACAGAGCCATGACACCACCAGGGAGTTTTCTGAGTCCCATTGATTCCAAGAGGGATCAGTCGGTTGGGGCTCCTTGACAGTCCCATCGATGTAGTCATACATCCGGTGGCTACGAATGACATGTAGCGCCGCCCTTGACCATTCAAGATAGTTTGTGTCATATAATAAGACAGTGGTTATCTTCAGGGAACCAGAGAAGCCATGAGACTGCTGAGAGTCGCTTATCGTAGGCGGAGTCACGCATTGGGACGACACCGAAGAAGCACCTTCATCGGGGGAAGGAGAAGCCATGGAGAAAAAACGGAGTCAGACAGCAGCTGAGGCGGCTGGAGGGACTGCGACAGCCGGCCTCAAGCAGAGGAAACGACGACGGGATTGCAACAGGCAGGGGATGCGGCCATCGGGCGGCAGAAAGCAGGAGAGGCAGTGAGCTGCATCACTCAGAGGTGACAACGTCCAGGCCGTAGCAGGGAGAGACAGCAGCAGCAGGCGGGCGGCAGCTGGCAGAGAGGGCAGCGGAGGGGTTCATCACGGAGAGGCGACGGCGATAGAAGGAAGGCGAGACAGCGGCGGCATCACGGAGGGATGGCAGCGACACCCCTCTCAGCAACCGACGGTGATATGGAGGCCGCCCGACATGCGGGTTGAGGCCGAGCGGGATGGCGCTGAGCCGAGCACGGCGGGATCGGGCGGGATGTGTTGGGTCGGGGATCGGGTTGAGCTGGAAGAGGAAAGAAATTAGGGTTTTATTTTCGTGTTTCCCTTTGATACCAAGTTGAATCGAGAGAAAGCATGATTTATTCTTTCACAACGTGAGAATATATAGAGATTACAATGACATATAATAACTAGACTCATGGTGTGGGACTAAACCAACACGTATATAATAAAAACAAATAAATGCAAAATATAACGCGGAATATACTACTTGTATAATAACTCTGAAGTATGTCATGGACAGTCTGACAGAGTGGGAGGTTCGCATCTGTATAAAATTTTAAATTGTGTCATGTTGGCTGCCTAATGGTAGGTTGTGTTATAGTAAATTAATATTTAATAATATTCCCGTCTAACAGTGAAAGCAACGCCATTTACTAGGTTTATCCATACAAAAACCATTGAGGCATTGCTCAAGTAGTGAGTAACAAGTTTAATTTTTTCATCGGTTTGGGGGTGGTAACAGAGCTTGTCTTTAGTTTGTTGTCTTGGAGTTTGAATAATGCTTGCCAGAAAGAGCTTAAAAAGATTGGATCAAGTTCGTTGATGATATTTCTCTGTATACATTGCACTCTGATGATTGATTGAAGGATGATGTCGACAATTATGACAACTCTAAAATGAGACTGCTAATGGGAGATGCAATGGGAGTATTTTGGGAGACGAGTTATGACAACTATGAAATGAGACTACTATGGGAAATGCAATGGGAGTATTTGGAGAGACGTCAGCTATGACGAAGATGAAGGTCTTTCGAGAGAGCTAAGAAGGCTCATGATGAAGGTTACTGACATAGTGACATATCTTCTAAAATTTGGTAAAACACCTTTTAGTAGAACGAACAACGGAGTTCCAGAGCGTCGAACAACAAATTGTTTTTTTTAGTTTCTTTGTATTGATGAAGCAAAGCTTTGTACTTAAAACTACCTTACAGGACAATGAGGGGACAACAGAATCTCGACCTTTTCCAATCATCTTGCATTTAAAGCTTAGAATTATATCATTTCTTAAATTTTATTATGTTCTGGGCCACATTTCATCTCTCTACAGATGATTTGTATTCACTGTCTACTGGATGCCATTGCCATGTGCTGATCTATGTTAAAAGAGTTCCCTCTTCTTTTCTCCCGTCTTTTCTGTCTCAGTAGCCTTAATTTTAGCAAAATTATTCATGTATTTTTTTTATCATGAAATCTGACATCACACTCATGAAAACGGGCATGTGTCTCTGATAGACCAAACCTCATTTTAATTGTTTATTTAATATGCAGTACACAGATGACATTGAGCTCAGCATTTATAGTATGTTTATTGCATCTATAGTTTTGATTGATAATGCACTTGTGTAGACACCAGATGTTAAAGATATGGAATTGCAATTCACTATGGAAGACTTTGAGATCGTTAAGGTTATTGGGAAAGGAAGTGGTGGGGTTGTTCAACTTGTTCGACACAAATTTTTGGGGACATTGTTTGCATTGAAGGTATTACCTAGTAACAATTTTTTCCTCAAATTTACATGTACTCTTGTTTCTTTAAAAGATTGTGCAATAGAAAATTAAGATTTCTGATATGCATTTTAATTAGACCTTTTGATTAATATTATAATTTCACTTGTCATTTATAGAATTTGAAGGAATGTTTTAAATGTTATGAAAGCATAACGACCCAAGCGAACCTTATTGCTAGTATCTTAGTTCAGAACTTAACTAGTGGGTGCTTTTTGTATTCTACTTGAAAATAGGTTCAAAATAGGAGCTATTTTTCTCGATTCCAGATGGTAGGCATTATATTTTGAATTAGCCGACATAAAAGTTTAAATTTAGTTGAGAAACAACATTTGTTTGGATTGGGCACTTATATTGTTTTCATTATGATGTAACACAAATAGAACTATTACTGTCCTGCCAGACCATTGATGAAGAGGCCTCATCTGAGGAACATACCAAGAGAAAAAGAGAATTTTATGACCGAGAAATGCATGTTTCCTCCTAGCCCCTCTAAGATTTAACTCCATATTTTTGAACCTAAGTGGCATGGTAAAATTTATGTACCATATCAGAGAAAAAAAGTCCAGTGTCACACTTTATACTACTAAATATATTGGGAGCCATCTTACATCTTGCTACATCAGTATTTCCTATTTTCTCCGTCAATATTCAGGTTCCTTTAATATCAACCACGTCCTTTTCTTTCTTTTTTGCTTTTATTCCTTTTTTAAAAACTTATTTGTTGTTGCAGTTAAGCAATTAGATAAGTTCAGTAGCTGCTTATATATTAACTTTAGGATTTATGATGATGCGAAAAAGAACTACTGAATATTATAGTTATTGCAAACTGACCCTGGTGGGCCATCATGTTTTTGTTTCCATTTATGCAGAATTTGATCTTTCCTTAAAAATCCATTGGTCTTTGGGAACTGATTCTTCATGGAGGAAGTTTTGAGCTTTGGTGAAGTGAAATACATAGAAAACTAGCGCAGTTCTTAACAGTTGAGCAACTACGAAGATTTCATTGGTTTAGTCATTATGGCTAAAGCTTGTAGAGAACTGTTGTAGGTAAGATCAGCTTGAAAGCTGATCTAGGTAAAATTGTTTGAATACCATCCTCATGCTGCACAAAGCTCTGAGACTATTTTCTTATGGTAAACTGCTTACTTGATAGTTGTTTACTATAATGAATAGAAATTACGGCTAACTAAACTCAAATGCAATGCTTGTAAATGTATCAACGATGCAATAATTTCTGACACGCTATTAATCAAATAATCAGAATTTAAAGTTCGAACAATTTAATTATAGTTGGTCACGAATAATTCAAATTAAGTTAACATATATCAAGTGCATGCTAATAAAAGTCCACATAAATACAGAACGAATATAAACCACACGTTTATTGAAAAAGAAAGATGCAAGTCCTCAAAGCCCAATGTTACTATAATATAGGTAATGCTTGTACAATATAGAAAACTAAAAAAAACCTCGTCGAACAATTGGGCTCGATGCGGAAGAAATGTCATCGATGGTTTGGGTGAGGATTGGAGATGCCTAGGCGCTATTGTGTTGTTTGTGGGGGAGTCACTAGGATCTTTAGGGTTGAGGTTTGGAATTCTGGTGGGGTGGTATCGAATTGAGTTGGACGAAGGCTGCAGGGTTGAAGGCGGACAACTGAATGACTATTCGGGACACTAACACTAATACATGACTCTATGGTACTGGAGGGCGTGATTACTCAGGAGGCTTACCAGGCGTGGTATAGAAAAATTCGTCGTGTATGTGACCGATCTGAATGATTACCCGAGACATTGATGCTAACGACTTTATGGCATGTTGAGTGTCTCATAGAGAGGGTGAATAGAGTATATTTAAAATTTGTTAGGTCCCTATATGTGTGTTGTTACAGCTTTTGCTGTAAACTGAAATGGTGCAGTAAATAGAAAACTGAATAACAGATAAGATTAAACCTAATCACAGCAATACAACAAGAACAAAAAGAAAAAGATAGACAACCAGACGACACAAGAAATTTATAGTGGTTCCCCAAATCTGGGTAGTCCACTCTTCTACCACCCTTGGTAGGAATCCACTCAGGTTTTTGATCAAGTGTCTGACACCAATGAGTTTTGATCAGGTCCCCAAAAACCAACTCAAGTCTTTTGGTTAGGAGACTTGCAACCAGGAATCACTTTTGAAGGGAGATGACAACCCTTTATACAGGAGGGGGTGAGAGAGTGATTATGTCTTCTCTTCCTCAATAAACTGAGAATACTTATGTGGATTGATGTTTAGCAAAAACTCCCCCTGAATTATTGAATGGTTCAGGAAGATTTGAAAGCTTTGTTGTAGGGTGATAGGTCTTCAATCAGAGTTCTTGACAAGCAGTGATGCAAGAGCTTCTTGACTGATTTGATATCTGTTGCCTTTGGAAGTCCTGGAAATGATATTGAAGAAGAAGACTCTTGATATAGTATGCTTGTTCTTCTTCTTCTGAATAAAGATCACTGTCTGTCACTGTGAGCTTTAGTATGATTTGCTTATGTGAAGCTATTCTACTACTGTATGAATTCTTGCAGTCAGTCTGTGTGTGTCACTGTATTTTTCTGACTGAGTATGTTCTTGTTCTCTTGTCTCTGATTGTCGATCTTCTTTTCTTCTATCTCTTTTCAAAAATTTGAATCCTCTGTAATTAATGCTGACGACCTGAGAATAATCGGCATTGATGTATTTCCTCAACTGTCCCGTGGAAAATCAGCAAGTAATAATCCTAAGGGAGACCGTAATTAATGCTTCCTCTAACGGATACATTCAGAGAATGTTTGAGCATTAATTACTCAGGAATTTCCGCATTAGAATGGGGACAGAAGGCCAGAAATGGCTAAGTCTGAAGTCGTCAAACAGTTGGCAGAATTCGTCGAACTAAATTATCAATTCGTCGAGCTGAGATATTAAATTCGTCGACCAGACGGCTTCTTGTTCGTCGAGCTGAGTTCCAAGAACGTCGAACTGATAACAGAATTTGCATGCTTCAGAACCATTGCCTTTTCTGTCTGAGGTTCGTCGAGCTGACAATTGCATTCGTCGACTGGAGTTCAGCAACCGTTCTGGACTTAGTCGAGTATTTTGTGTTGACTGATATTCTGTGTGTCGACATGAATCTTCTGGTGTCGACACAGGATTTCTGATGTTGACATAAGTGGGTGTCGACTGATTAGTCTAGGTGTCGACACAAATCTTCTGGTGTCGACATAGCTGGTGTCGACACATGCCCGAAGTGTCGACACAAATCTTCTGATTCCAGAATTCGTCGAGTAGAGTACTGAGTTCATCGACCTGAGAAGTTGACTTCGTCGACCTGAGAAGTTAAGGTCCAAGTTCGTCGAGCTCAGAATCTTGTTCGTCGACCCAAGTCTGAAGTTGGACTTAGAATAATCTGGAGTTATCCTGACTTTAGTTTGGTTAAGTATCACAGTTTTCGTCGACCAGAGAATGAAGATCGTCGAGCTCAGCTCAGAGAAATATCTCAAGATCGTCGAGCTGAGAACGTCTTTCGTCGACCTGAGTTCGACGAACGTCGTACTCATTTTACTTAGTCTTGAAATCTTCTAAGTCTTGAGTCTCTGATAGTCTTGTTGATAGCTGGTCCATCTGATGTTGACTCTAAGGACTTGACCTAGACTCTAGGACACAACTATGACTCTGGCTATACATGTTGGGTCACATCCTAAGTTAGTGAAACTAGCCCAAATCAACTAGGGATCCAACAATCTCCCCCTATTTCGGTTTGGTCACTAATAGACTCAAATCATAAACATAAAAATAAACAAAGCAAGAAAATGATATATCTGGCAGAGAATTACCACCACATGCAGCAGATATATATATACATAAGCTTTGTTTAAACAGATAACACAGTTTGAAAGCAAATGCAGAAAGAAAAGCAAAGAAATTAAAACAAAGTAAGGATTACTTCTTCTGCTTCTTCTCTATGGACTTGTCTTCTTTAATCTTTTCATCTGGCTTTGTAAAGATAATTTCTCTCTTTGGATCCAAAGTCTGTGCCTGTGTCATTGTCATGTCAGCTGCCCCAATAATCTTCAGGGATGTAGTTCTGGGGACAACTGCTTCAGGATGTGGCTTCATGTAGTCATCAACATTGAACAGTTTATTTGATTTATCAAATCTTTTGAGTTCTTCCTTCCTGTATTTGGACATAGTGGAATATCCTGATATATTTTTGCCTTCAGCTTTTGCTTTATTAATCAAGGATAGACCAACAAGTTCCTGGAACCTGGCCATTTTAGCAATGTTTGCTGTTTCAGGATCCTCAAAAGGAACAGGAGGTGAATATGGTCTTTCAGGACTTTTAGCCTTCTGATCTGCAGGGATACTTTGCTGTTGCTGCTGAGGTTGTTGATGTTGTTGGTGTTGCTGTTGTTGATTTCCTGAAGAGTGATGTTTTTGCTGACTGCTTCCAGAAGATCTCCCTTGATGTCTCTGATAAGTTTGTATAGGGGCAGATCTCTGAGAGCTAGAGCCAGTGACACCAGCTGATGAAGGAGGTGGAGGTGGTGGATCTTTTTTATATCTCTGAACTGGAGGAGGAGAGTATTTTCTACTTCTTTTCTTCTCCTTTTGCTGATTTTTAGACAACCACATCCATGCTGACATTCCTTTGTAAGGGGTAATATTTTGGAGAATATAGAATGGAGTGTCATTCTTTGGGTTTGACTTAGCAGCAGGAGGAGGAGGGGCTTTCCTTTTCTTTGACAACATTTTCTTCTTCTTCTTAGCAGCTTCTTCATCTGAATCTTCATCATCATCATCATCTGAATCACTGGCAGAACCCTGAGGGTTATCATATAGAGCATTCAATGCTTTCAAGGCTTTATCATAAGTAGCAGTCTTTTCTGTAGCAGGAGCAGAGGTTTCAAAGGCTGGAATTTCAGCAGGAGTTGAAGAAGAGACTATACAAGAATCAGAGGTAACTGGGACAGAGCTTTCAGCTGCTGCCTTATTTTCTTCTTCAATGTCAGCCAAGATCATCTCATCTAGATCTGGCATAGGGGAGTCATCCATCACAAATATTGGTGCTGAGATAGCTTCTAGAGGGGATGGAATGACTGTCAAGGTTGGTGCAGAAACTGGAATTACAAGGCTGTCACATAGTTGCTTAGCAACTGCTTGACTGATAGGAGGAGTATGAGGAACAATAGCCAACTGTGTCTTAGTAAATTCTTCTGGAAGATACTGCATATGTACAGTGTCAAAGGTTTGCAGCAATTCTTCTAAGTTAACTGTGGGATTTAGAATAAAATCACCAACAGTTGTGAATCCTTCAGAATCTGACTCATCAAAATCCATGTCAGTATCAATGAAATCAATTAAATATTTATCTATACAATCTGTGTATGCTGCTGTGGGGACTGGAGTATCTGCTGGTGCTGGAGCTGAAGTGTCTGAAGCTGTAGCTGCTGCTTCATCATCAGGCATCTCCCCCTGCCTGGTTTCAGTGGAAACTGAGGCCAGGCCCCTGACTGAGGAGGGGGTAGCAGTGAGAGCAGATATTTGGGCAGATAAAGAGGTAATGGTAGTAGCAAGAGGTGTAATGGCCTCTGCTATGAGGGATTTAAGAAGGGGAGTGATGATGGTGATGATAGATGAGATGGTAGAGGGGTCCAATGAGCAAGTGGTAGATGGTGTGGCAGGTTGTGTGGAAGAAGTGGCAACTATTGATGGAATAGGGGGTGGAACAGCAGGGATGTGAAGATTAGATGTTGATGGGGATGGAAGGGTGGCATCTTGCATCATGGTGTCTGATGGTATGATGTAAGAGGGTATGAAAGATAAATGTGGGGGAAGTGGAGACTGTGGTGGTGTAGAAAGATATGTGTCATGAGGGGATTCAGGAGGTGTGGGTGGTTGATTTTCCTGAAGGGATGAAGAGAGAATGTCAGTGATGGTGATTGGTACAGATGGAGTGACTGGGGATTGTGTTGTTGTTGGAAGGGGGGCTGAAAGAGAAGATGTGGAAGGAATGTTCTCTTCAGCAGGGTGAGGAGTGGCTTTGATAGCCCTTGTGCCTTCAGAAGCTTTGATGGAAGAGGTGGAAGCCTGAGAGGGCTTAATGATGGTCCTCTCCCATCTGCCAAATAAGGCGCATGTCAGCCTTTTACTGGCATTTATGAATATGGTCTGGGAGACCAGAGATTCAGCAGCCTTTTCCTGTAGGAAGATTCCTAGAACTCTTCCAAAACATACTTCCTTCTTAGTGTTCTTCTTCTTTATCAAATCAAACAGAAGTTATGCCCAGTTGATTGGCTTCTTGTTGATGATTGCATACATCACCAGAAATTGGTGTTTGGTGATATAATCGTGTGCAGTGTGTTTTCCAAGTAACACTTTGCCAACCAAGTCTGCTAAAAACTTATAGGGCGCAGACAGGTGTTTCTTCAACAGTTTGTTAGGGTTTTTTCCAGTATAATCCATGAGGCTTAACATCATATCCGATTCCTCTGCTTCAATCTCGAGGTCCTCGTCTCCATTTCTTAATCCAAAGATTTCAGTTAAGATAGCGGGGGTTAAAGAGATGAAGTTACCCGCGATGGTGCCCATCATGATGTTCTCTTCTGTGGACGATAGTGTGTATACCCATTCCCTGATTTCCATGCTGTGTAGTTTGACCCTTCTTGTCATCAGGGTTTTTAGTTCCTGTTCTTCAAGAAGTTCCAGGATATACAGAAAGATTGGATCGGAGTGCTGAAATGAATCAAAATCCACGTCAAAGCCTGTATCGAACTTCATTCCTGTGAGATTGCTTGCCAGAGCCGCCATTGAAATCACCTGCAAGAAAGACACAAAAACGACGATCAAGTGCAAATGAACAGAAAGCGCGGGATGGAGGTCGAAGAAAACCTAGATATAAGGTTTTCCAGAATATGAATCGACAAACTCCGTTCCACGAAAATAAAATTAATTCTTCGAACTGAGGTCGACGAAATAGTTTAGGGGTAAATAATTCGTCGAGCTCATCAAAAGAATTGAAGACGGTTCGTCGAACTTAGGTCGATGAATTTCTTCTGAAGCAACGTTCGTCGATCGCTGGTCGACGAAAATTGTTTCACTCACAGAGAGTTCGTCGGCCTCCGGGCGACGAGTGTCTCTCAAACTTTCCCTAGGAGTTCGACGAACTCTGAAAAATTCGTCGAATGCAGACAGAACTTAGAATAAGTCTTCTCCATTGATCATTCCCAGCTGATTTAGAAAGAAAACATGATTTTTCTCATCCAGAGGTTTGGTGAATATATCAGCTTTTTGTAAATCAGTGTAGATATAGACAAGCTTAATCTTACTTTTGTCTACACACGCCCTAATGAAATGATGTCTTATATCAATATGTTTTGTCCTACTATGGTGAACTGGATTTTGTGTTATGGCTATAACACTAGTATTATCACAGAATAAGGTTGAATTATTTAAGTTGAACGCATAATCTAGAAGCTGATTCTGTATCCAGAGCATCTGTGAACAACAACTGCCTGCTGCAATATATTCTGCTTCAGCAATTGAAGTTGACACTGATGTTTGTTTTTTACAGAACCATGATACTAATCTCATACTCAGGAACTGGCAGGTTCCTGAAGTACTTTTTCTATCAACCCTGCATCCAGCAAAATCAGCATCAGAGTATCCAGTTAACTCAAATTCTGATTCAGCAGGATATCATAGGCCTAGATTAGGACAACTCTTTATATATCTTAAAATCCTTTTTAAGAAAATTAGATAAGATTCTTTATGGTTCACTTGAAACCTAGCACAAAGGCATGTAGCAAATATAATATTTGGCTACTTGTTGTGAGGTATAATAGGGACCCAACAATGCCCCTATAAAGTTTCTGATCTACAGGTTTTCCTGGTATATCAGAGTCCACAACATCATTGGTGGTCATGAGAGTTTTCTTAGCTGAGGCATCAGCCATCCCAAACTTGTTTAGAAGTTCTTTAGCATATTTTGCTTGAGAGATGAAGATGCCATCAGGGAGCTGTTTTACTTGGAGACCAAGGAAATTTGAAAGCTCTCCCATGATACTCATTTCAAATTTTGAATGCATGAGGTCAGAAAACCTCTTGCACAATTTTGAATCTGTAGAGCCAAATATAATGTCATATACATAGATTTGTACTAACAAAATTTGGTTCTTATGATGTCTAGTGAAAAGGGTTTTATCTACAGTTCCTTTTGTAAATTTATGCTCTAATAAGAAACTTGTTAAGGTCTCATACCAAGCTCTTGGAGCTTGCTTTAGACCATAAAGAGCCTTATTTAATTTAAAAACATAAGAGAGATAAGTTGGAGAAACAAAACCTGGAGGTTGTTCTACATAAAGCTTTTCTTGTAATACTCCATTTAAGAAACCACTTTTCACATCCATTTGAAAAACTTTGAACCTTTTGAATGCTGCATAAGCAAGGAAGATCCTTATAGCTTCCAACCTTGCAACAGGGGCAAAGGTCTGATCATAATCAATTCCTTCCTCTTGCCTATATCCTTGAGCAATAAGCCTAGCCTTGTTCCTCACAATGACTCCTTGGGCATCAAGCTTATTCCTGAAAACTCATTTGGTTCCAATAACTGTGTAGTTTTGGGGTCTTGGAACCAAATCTCAAACTCTACATCTCTCAAATTAGTTTAGTTTCTCTTGCATTGCAAGGATCCAGTGGGGATCTTACTCAGCATCATGAATGATTAGAGGTTCAACCTGAGAGAGAAAACAGGCATGCATCAAGTCTTGGTTTAGTTGATGTACTTGAGATCTGGGGTGATCCCTAAGTGTGACAAAATCAATGGGTGGAGTTGGTTGTGTAACAACATTTTGAATAAATTCCTCTTGTGTAATTATATTTGCTGTTGGTTGAGGCTCATTTTCTTCAGCTTCATCTTCTTCACTATCTTCAATGACTTGTAGAGAGGGATGAGTGAGAACCTCTTGGGTGAGGTTTAGTCCATCCAATGTCTCACACAAGTGGGGTACCTGCAAGTTGCTACTGGTAGAAACTTTTTTCTCCTTACAGTACATGTTAGTTTCATCAAAAGAAACATGAATTGACTCTTCTACTTTTAATGTTGATTTATTAAATACCCTATAAGTCTTGCTTACTTGGGAGTATCCTAGAAAAACTCTCACTTCAGCCTTAGCTTCAAACTTTCTAATATATTTCTTGTTGTTATTATGTATATAGCATGTGCAACCAAAAACTTTAAAATAGTTTATTTTAGTTTTCTTCCCTTTGAGCAATTCATAGGGAGTCTTGTTTTTCAGTTTGTGAATTAAGCTCTTATTCAGGACATAGTTTGCAGTGCTTACAGCCTCTGCCCAAAAGGTTAGTGACATGTATGCATCAGCAAGCAATGTACCTGCAGCTTCAATGAGTGTCCTATTTTTCCTTTCAGCTACCCCATTTTGTTGGGGAGTTCTAGGAGCTGAGAAACAATGTCTGATACCTTCCTTCTCATAGAACTCATGCATAAGAAGAGACTCAAACTCTGTGCCATGATCACTTCTGATCAATGCAACATGAGTAGAGAACTCAATCTGTATGGTCCTGAGAAAATCTGTAAGAAACTTGAATGTATCTGACTTTGTTTTCAGAAAGAATACCCAACTGAACCTGGAGAAGTCATCAACTATAACTAAAGTGTAAGATTTCCCTTCTAGGCTTTGTACAACAATGAGTCCAAAAAAATCCAAGTGTAGCGAGTACAAGATCCTAAGTGAATCACTCTTGTTAATTGATTTGAAACTAGTTTTAGTTTGCTTGTCTAATTGACAAGCACTGCAGAGACCTTCTTTTTTGTAGGGAGCAGAAAGTAGACCTCTAACAAAGTTGTGCTTAGATAACCTAGCAATGTTTTTCAGGTTTACATGTCCTAGTCTTTTGTGTCATAAGTCATTCTGATTACTAATTAAATTCAGTAAACAGATATCAGTTGTGGCAGAAAGAAAGTTTACTAAATAAATATTTCCTTGTCTACTTGCAGTTAAAACAGTTCGGTTATTTTTATCAATGATAGAGCGGGTGGAAGGGTTAAAGTATACCTGATAACCATCATCACATAATTGACCTATGGAGATGAGGTTATGCTTCGGTCCACTTACATATGTCACCTTTCTGAATGTGACAGCTCCTATTTTTATTTCTCCCACTCCTTCTGACTGTCCACATTTTGAGTCACCAAAAATGACTTTTGGCCCCAGCTTGGACTTATAGTTGAGTAGGATGTCATTGCTGCCAGTCATATGCTTGGAGCAGCCACTGTGCAGGTACTAAATTTGATTTTCCCTTGGACAATTTCTCACCTGCAATACAAACAGTTAATGATTTTTGACCCAGGTTACCTTGGGCCCTTTGTATGGCTGATAAGAGAAACTAGAAATAACAGAAAATTCTGGCTGGGATTTATATCCTATGGGGTGGTATCTCGTAGGTGGAATGGTCCAGTCAGCTAGGGGATTAAATGATTTCCTAGAAGTATTTAAGTTTCTGTTAAAGTTATAGTTTTGGTTAGATCTTCCTGGGTTCGACGAATTTATGTAAGTTCGTCGATCAGAGCTCGACGAATTGGATTGAGATCGTCGATCTCTGCCCAGAGAATGAACATGTTCATTCTCTGTACCCCTCGTTCGGCGAGCTCTGCTCGACGAACCATACAAGATTCGTCGATCGCAGTTAGACGAATAATGATAACTAAATTTGGCGTTCAGAGTGCGTCGATCGGGGTTCGACGAACTGGCCTCTTTTCGTCGATCGGAGGTCGACGAAAATTGCTGAACTTTGTTTTTATTTGGTGTTTTCTGTTTTTCAATTTTGTCTTTAGTTTGAATTTGTTCAAGAATTTTATTTACCTTATATACTTGCTCAGTATTCTTTTTTCCTTTCTCAGAATTAAAATTTATGGGTTGTGACAGGTGATTTTTCTGAATAATAGGTGGTTCACTAGATGATGCACCTAATCCTAACTTACTTCCATTAAATCTAGCATTAGATATGTTGGTAATTACTGATAGTTGTTTGCTTCTTCCATTTAGTGATTTTTCTAGCTGTTTTGCCTTATTTAATTCATCTTTCAGAAGGGTGATTTGTTCACTAAACATATCTATTTCATTTTTCAATTTAGTGTTTTCTGATACTAAGCTATCATAATTAACTTGCTTATCTCTGAGAAGTTTGATTTCCTTCTCAGAGTTGATTGAATCCAAACACATGATTTTAAAATCTGATTTAAAAGATTCTGAATTATAATCAAAACATGATAATACCTGATCAGCTTCTGATTCAGAAGCTTCCTCATTTTCTGACTCTCCTTCTTCTGAGTTGATTCTTGAGGCATCAATTGTCATGAGGCAAACCTCTTTTGCTCTTTCTTCTTCTTCATCTTCACTGAAGCTTGAAGATGTTGACTCCTCTTCAGTCTCACTACAAGTATCAGCTACAAACCCCTTTTCCTTCCTCTTGTGTTTGTTGGAAGAGGGTTTGCTGGTGAACTGTTTTCTGGAATCCTTTTCCTTTTCTCTTCTCTTTTTCTTCTTCTGATTCTCTGGACACTCAGAGAGAAGTGCCCAGGCTTTCTGCATCCATAGCACACAACTTTCTTTGTTGGTGTCTTGTCATACTTTGGCCTGTCATCCTTTCTTGCTGACTTTCTCCTGAAGTCCTTTCTAGCCATCTTGAAGAATCTCTTTGCAAAGAGACTCATGAGCTCTTCATTTGATGCAGTGGATTCTGATTCTTCTGAGGCTTTGAATGTTATGTTCTGATCTCTTCTGGCTGCAGGAGGTGTTCTTTGTTCAACAGCCTCCCTTGTCTTTATTAACTGCTCATAAGATTTCAGCTTGCCCAATAGAGATTCAGTTGACATCTCATTCAGGCATCTGACCTCCTTGATGAGCCAAATTCTTGTGTCCCATGAGCTTGGGAAACACATCAGAATTTTGTCATTCACTTCAGTGAGAGTGATGACCTTGTCCAGAGTTTTTAGCTCATTAATAATTGAGCTTAATTTATTATACATCTCTGACACTGTCTCAACTTCCTGTTTCTTGAAATTCTCATATTGGGATATGAGATTTGATCTCCTATCCTTCCTTTCATCAGCTGATCCATCAACCATTTGGTTTAGGGAATCCCAAATGGCTTTTGCTGATGTGCACTCAGCAACCTTCTGGAAAATGTCATCAGGCATTGTTTGTGCCAATATGTTCATAGCTTTTGCATCAGCCATCTTGGCTTTCCTGTAAGCATCATTGTAGTCTGGAGGAGGTACTGCAGTCATATTTGTAGAGCTACTTGGAGGAGCTGCAGATGGTTGACGTACTCCTGTTAAGATAGACGCAAAGATATCTTCATCAATGGAATTCATATATAACTTGATTTTTGCCTTCCAGATTCCAAACTTATGCAAGTTGCAAACTGGAGGTCTGGTGCTTGCATAATCTTTATTCTGTGTCATGGCTGTGTTTCTAAGTTAAATGTGAATAAAGTGATGTGTAGATCTAACTCAGGATCTTTGGTTTAAGGGTTAACTTGTACAACCAAAGGAACTTTGTTTTGATACCAATTGAAAGTGAGGGTTAGATCTGCAATACTCTAGAGGGGGGGTGAATAGAGTATATTTAAAATTTGTTAGGTCCCTATATGTGTGCTGTTACAGCTTTTGCTGTAAACTGAAATGGTGCAGTAAATAAAAAACTGAATAAACAGATAAGATTAAACCTAATCACAGAAACACAGCATGAACAAAAAGAAAAATATAGGCAACCAGACGACACAAGAAATTTATAGTGATTCCCCAAATCTGGGTAGTCCACTCTTCTACTACCCTTGGTAGGAATCCACTCAGGTTTTTGATCAGGTGTCTGACACCAATGGGTTTTGATCAGGTCCCCAAAAACCAACTCAAGTCTTTTGGTAGGAGACTTGCAACCAGGAATCACTTTTGAAGGGAGATGACAACCATTTATACAGGAGGGGGTGGGAGAGTGATTATGTCTTCTCTTCCTCAATAAACTGAGAAGACTTATGTGGATTGATGTTTAGCAAAAGCTCCCCCTGAATTATTGAATGGTTCAGGAAGATTTGGAAGCTTTGCTGTAGGGTGATAGGTCTTCAATCAGAGTTCTTAACAAGCAGTGATGCAGGAGCTTCTTGACTGATTTGATATCTGTTGCCTTTGGAAGTCCTGAAAATGATATTGAAGAAGAAGACTCTTGATATAGTATGATTGTTCTTCTTCTTCTGAATAAAGATCACTGTCTGTCACTGTGAGCTTTAGTATGATTTGCTTGTGTGAAGCTTTTCTACTACTGTATGAATTCTTGCAGTCAGTCTGTGTGTGTCACTGTATTTTTATGACTGAGTATGTTCTTGTTCTCTTGTCTCTGATTGTCGATCTTCTTTTCTTCTATCTCTTTTCAAAAATTTGAATCCTCTGTAATTAATGTTGACGACCTGAGAATAATCGGCATTGATGTATTTCCTCAACTGTCCCGTGGAAAATCAGCAAGTAATAATCCTAAGGAAGACCGTAATTAATGCTTCCTCTAACGGATACATTCAGAGAATGTTTAAGCATTAATTACTCAGGAATTTCCGCATTAGAATGGGGACAGAAGGCCGAAAATGGCTAAGTCTGAAGTCGTCAAACAGTTGGCAGAATTCGTCAAACTGAATTATCAATTCGTCGAGCTGAGATATTAAATTCGTCGACCAGACGTCTTCTTGTTCGTCGAGCTGAGTTCCAAGAACGTCGAGCTAATAACAGAATTTGCATGCTTCAGAACCATTGTCTTTTCTGTCTGAGGTTCGTCGAGCTGACAATTGCATTCGTCGACTGGAGTTCAGCAACCGTTCTGGACTTAGTCGAGTATTTTGTGTTGACTGATATTCTATGTGTCGACATGAATCTTCTGATGTCGACACAGATTTTCTGGTGTCGACATAAGTGGGTGTCGACTGATTAGTCTAGGTGTCGACACAAATCTTCTGGTGTCGACATAGCTGGTGTCGACACATGCCCTAAGTGTCGACACAAATCTTCTCATTCCAGAATTCGTCGAGTAGAGTACTTAGTTCGTCGACCGGAGAAGTTGACTTCGTCGACCTGAGAAGTTGACTTCGTCGACCTGAGAAGTTAAGGTCCAAGTTCGTCGAGCTCAGAATCTTGTTCGTCGACCAAAGTCTGAAGTTGGACTTAGAATAATCTGGAGTTATCCTGACTTTAGTTTGTTGAAGTATCCCAGTTTTCGTCGACCAGAGAATGAAGATCGTCGAACTCAGCTCAGAGAAATATCTCAAGATCGTCGAGCTGAGAATGTCTTTCGTCGACCTGAGTTCGACGAACGTCGAACTCATTTTACTTAGTCTTGAAATCTTCTAAGTCTTGAGTCTCTGATAGTCTTGTTGATAGCTGGTCCATCTGATGTTGACTCTAAGGACTTGGCCTAGACTATATGACACAACTATGACTCTGACTATACATGTTGAGTCACATCCTATGTTAGTGAATCTAGCCCAAAACAACTAGGGATCCAACAGAGGGTGACACATTAGGAGGCTATGGAGGGGTATCTAAGAATTTGTTGAAAGAACAACAAATAATTAAATAATTTCCCAAGACATCAGTAGTGTACTTAGACGTGTGTAAGTCAGCTACTAATAGCCACCACTAGACTTCATACACACATTTGATGGGGTATTCTATCCACAATGTGCATAAAGCCTTCCATCAGGTTTTGGACATAAATTTAATCAAATCTAATACCTATGTGGACAAATTCATTATCTTGAATCATCGCCTCAATTGCATGAAGACAAGCTGGAATCTTTTCCAAGAAAAAAATAGTTGACTCCCCCCTTAGCTTCTCCAATGGCATTCAACCTAGTTTTCCTCAAAAATTTTGGTGGTTAAAAGTTAGAATTGGGAATAATTAATTAGATGCTGAAAACGGAAGTTTCTAGGAAGTTAATCATTTCCTAGTCGCAATCGACATCCCCTTCATGTGGACAATAGTGGGTGATTTTGTGTTTGGTATACACATTCTCCCAAGTGGACCCCACATTGGGATCCCCGACGCACGCTTATGGAAGCGAAGCCACCCTGAATATTTGGAGCACGCGCATGGAAGCCAGTAAGCCACCATGATTATTCCTTTTGTAATTAAGTGTGTTAATTATTTAATTAATATTAATTAAATGGTATTTAATTAATATTAATTAAATATTCTTATTAAATATAATGCCTTATTTTGTGTGCCTTCCCCCATCTATATAAGGGGGAGGGGTAGGAGTTTTGGGATTATGCTTGGATGAATAAATTTTAGGGTTGCTCCCTAAGTGTTTCTTCTCAACCCTTGCCTCCTCATCTCTCCCTTGCCTCCATCGACCCTCCCTTGCTAGATTACTCTATGAATAGTCGTAACAATTAGTCCGACTTGCTGCGCCGCCCGCTGACATCGCCGACATCATTTCTAGTCTACATCCTAAGCACAATGGTTGCCGCCCAATCGACAGCTTTCAGGCCACATGCGGCAAGGGACTAGAAATGAGGCGCATGTGGCTTGTTTCCGACAAATGTCGGGGCTTCAGCCTTGGGGGCAATGTCAATTTTCAAGGGCGATATAGCGTCACGTATACACATTCACCCAAGTGGACCCCCCACATTGGGATCACCAACGCACGCTTATGGAAGCCGCCACGAATTATTAAAGCACGCTCATGGATGTCGCAGCGAATATTTGGAGCACGCGCATGGAAACCACCGTGATTATTCATTTTGTAATTAAGTGTGTTAATTATTTAATTAATATTAATTAGATATTATTATTAAATGTAATGCCTTATTTTGTGTGCCCTGCCCATCTATATAAGAGGGAGGGGTAGGAGTTTTGGGATTATGCTTAGTTGAATGAATTTTTAGGGTTGCTCCCTAAATGTTTCTTCTCAACGTTTGCCTCCTCATCTCTCCCTCGCCTCCATCGGCCCTCTCTTGTCAGATTCCTCTATGGATAATCGTAGCATTGTCTCCAAATTCAACTCCTATTTAGCCACAAATTGGCTAATTTAAACATTTTGTTAAGATAACTTGTACAAAGGCTCATACAATGGCTAAGTTAGAGCCAATTGCATCCTTAGGGACTGGTCCCACATCTCAAAATGGAGTTTAGACTCCACTCATTCCTATATTTATGTACAAATACTTGTAATTGTGTATGTTTTGATTATGAGAAATTAGTAAAATAATGAATTTCTCTCTCTTCTATCGTGCATTTTTACATGGTATTAGAGCCAGGTTCAAATCCCAATGTTTTTTTCATTTGACCTTACTTTTTCTGGCTTGAGCACTCGCTTGAGTCTACTGCTCTTGCAGCCTTCTGCTCGTACTCCGTGTTTCCTCTGTCCTTCCTTCTTTTTATAAGCTACTTCAGCTGCCCGTTGGGATCCTCCACTGCTCTTTCTAGCCCCTACCTTTGCGTTCTCTTGCTTTGAGCTCACCAAGACCTCTCATCCTCTACCCCCACACTCTCTTGTCTTGCTCACTGAAAACTGTTGTAACCGCACTGTGCGGTCTTTTGTCGAGCTCACTATCTCCTCCCATGACTGCCGCACATCAAAGATTGCCCTAAAGCTCGTAGAGATCACCTGCGTTCGAGCTTGCTGAGAACTACAGTTTATCCCTTCAAGCCCTCCAAAACCAATTTTTGCGGCCTCCTACGATGAGACCATACCGCCTTCCTCCCGCGACTTCTCCTTTCAAGCCGTGCGTGCTCGTTGTGCTCGAAAACCCCACGCTGCGGCCTCCTCTGCTGATCCTGCACCTTCTTCCTCCTACGGACTCCTCTTTCGAGTCGTGCGTGCCCGCTAGGCCCTCAATCCCCCCCACGCTGTAATCTATCCAGTTAAGCTATTCTGGACAGCACACTCTCCAATCTGCAGCCTCTCCTCTTTAGCTCCTCTGCAACTTGTACAAAGGCTCATACAATGGCCAAGTTAGAGACAATTACATCCTTAGGGATTGGTCCCACATCTCAGAATGGAGTTTAGACTCCACTCATTCCTATATATATGCACAAATACTTGTAACTATGTATGTTTTGATTATGAGAAATTAGTAAAATAATGAATTTTTCTCTCTTCTATCATGCATTTCTACATGGTATCAGAGCCAGGTTCAAATCCCGAAGGTTTTTTTTTTCATTTGAGCTCACACTCTCATTTCTGGCTTGAGCTTGAGTTCTCCCTTCCCGTTCTCCGCGAACTCTGCGAACACTCGCTTGAGTCTGCTGCTCTGGTGGCCTTCTGCTCCTACTTCATGTTTCCTCCGCCCTTCCTGCTTTTTATAAGCTACTTTCGCTGCCTGCTGGGACCCGCCACTGCTCTTTCTAGCCCCTACCTCCACGCTCTCTTGTTTTGAGCTCGCCGGGACCTCTCATCCTCTACCCCTACAATCTCTTGTCTTGCTCACTGAAAACCGTTGTAACCGCACCGTGCGGTCTCTTGTCGAGCTCACTATCTCCTCCCGTGACTGCCTCACATCAGAGATCGCCCTAAAGCTCCCAAAGACCACCTGCGTTCGAGCTTGTTGAGACCTGTAGTTTATCCCTTCGAGCCCTCCAACACCAATTTTTGCGGCCTCCTACAATGAGACCGTACCGCCTTCCTCCTGTGACTTCTCCTTAGAGTCGTGCGTGCTCATTGCGCTCGAAAACCCCACGCTGTGGCCTCCTCTGCTTATCCCACACCTTCTTCCTCCTATGAACTCCTCTTTTGAGTCGTGCGTGTCCGTTGGGCCCACAATCCCCCCACGATGTGATCTATCCAGTTGATCTTGTCGGGATCGCCCACTCTCCAATCTGTAGCCTCTCCTCTTTAGCTCTTCTGCAACTTCTTTCCCGTGCTCGCCTCACATCTTGCTGCCTTTTTCTAGCCCTCGCGGTTTCCCCTCAGCTCATTACCGGTCATGGACATGAATGATGCCCATTCCCTTCCGGCCCGTGTCGCGATTACTCTCCCTGAAGTTTGGTATGAGCTCAAGATTACCACTATCTCCCTTATTGGCAAGCAGAATTATGACGAGTGGGTACACTCGGTGCGTCGTATTCTTCATACCAAGAGATCCTTCATCATCTCTGTAAGACACATCTTGCTCGCCCACATAGGAATGACTACGTGATTATGGGCACGTCCAATCATCAATTCTGAATTCTATGGGCAGTGAACCATATCCTCTGACCATATATCATGATACAACCATAGCCATATGGGATGAGCTTCACTCCCTATATTCTGGCAAGGACATTCTGCAACACCTGTTTGATATCTTCTTGGACCTCCAATCTCTTGAACCGGGGGTGGATCGCGAGCTGACATCCTTTGTTGCAAGGTCCAAAATTCTCGTCGAGACTTGGATTCAACGTCAGCCTTCCACATTCCCAACATGCTCAGAAAGAAGCTGTTGATTTTGTCATGATGATGGATTGTCTCCCTCCACATCTGCACAACGTCCGTACCAATATCGTGCGTTACTCCATTCCCTCCCCCACCTATGTGTGCTCCATGATTTTGAAGGTGACACGCTGACACCGCGCCCGATGCTCCCATGACTGTCTCTCCAGCTTTTCTCCAACAATCTTCTGTAGCTCACCCCGCCCCTCAGCAACTTGTGGGGCCCTCCCTGACTCTTGGGGCAGGGGTTGCAACAGTCAAAATCATCCCCAAGTCTACTTATTGTGATCGGGATGATCATCTTGAGTCTACTTGCTATCATATGCATGATGTGCCTTCACAACAACATGCCTCCTTCCTCCCACCACCCGCATAGACATAAGTACCTTGCTTACACAGCTCCAACATCTTCAGGGGTTGATTAGTCATGCTTCTAGCTCTGTTGTGTGCATCTCCAATGAAAATATCTCCTGTTTTTCCCATAATCCGACTTGGATTGTGGATTCCAGAGCCACAAATCATATTACTCGGTTGAAGGCTCCTTAGTACCTGGACTTTGCTTGCCCTAAGTTCATCACGGCGGCCAATGACGACACCATCCTTGTTTGCGAATTTGGCGATGTGCCCCTGACTTCATCTCTCTTTCTCTCTCCTCACTTGGTTCTTCATGCTTCGGGCCCTCATTTTAATCTTCTTTCTGTTGGTCGTCTTACTAGCCTTTAATTACTCTGTAACTTTTTCGTCTTCTTCCTTTGTTGTGCAGGATCTACGAACATAAAATATCATTGGTGGAGGGAGGTTGTCTAACAGGCTCTACACTCTCGACGCCCCCCTCCACAACTCTCTCCTCAGTTACTTTTGTTGATTAGCATCGGTGTCTTGGGCATGCTCCTCTCCCGATTCTCAATAAAGCTCTTCCTGATCCGTCTCTCACCGACTTTACATGCAAGTCTTGCATCTACGACAAACAACATTGTTATTCTTTTCCCCCTAATTGTACTAGGATCATTGTTCCTTTTGATTTAGTTCTTTTACACTTGGGATTGAACTCTTCTCCGACCGAGAAAGAAGGCAATTGGTTGTAAGTGGGTGTTTTTTGTGAAGTAGAACTCTGCAAGTTTGGTTGAACGTTTCAAAGCAAGGTTAGTGTCAATGGGGTATACTCAAACTCTAGGCATTGACTATCAAGAAATCTTCGCTCCTGTTGCCAAAATGAACTCTATCAAAGTCTTGCTTTCATGTGCTACTTGCAAGGGATGAGATCTTATCCAATTGGACATAAAAATGCATTTCTTCATAGAAATTTTGAAGTAGAATTGTATATGTCGCTTCCACTTGGTTTCTCTCCTTCAAGTTTTGAAGGCAAAGTCTGCAAACTTAAAAAGGCTCTCTATGGCCTGAAACAGTCACCAAGGACATGGTTTGACCGTTTTCACAGAGTCATGATCTCTCTTCGGTACAGACAAAATAATGATGACCATATTTTATTCATAAAAAAGAGAGATAACTTGTTAACTGTGCCCATTATCTATGTTGATGACATCGTCATAACAAAAGACTATATTGAAGTAGTGAAAAAGTTAAAACAAAATTTGACAAGAGAGTTTGAAGTAAAGTATCTTGGCAAACTTAAGTATTTTTGGGGGATTGAAGTGGCTGGGTCAAAGAATGGTATTTTCATCTCTCAGCAAAATATATTCTTGATTTATTAGAACAATTCGATATGAGTGGGTGTAGACCTGTTGACACTCCCATGGAGGTCAACCACACCCTTGGAAGAGATGATGGAGATCTTATTTAGGATGTTGTTGGTTACCAATATCTTGTAGGGCGATTAATCTATTAATCACATACCCGACCGGACATGGCTTATGATATGGGTGTTGTTAGCCAATATATGCATTCCTCAAAGACAATACACCTTGATGTTGTCCTTAAGATCTTAAGATATTTGAAGACTTCACTTGAAAGGGGAATCCTCTTTACCCCCAATACTGAGTTAAAGATTGAAGTATATACTGATGCAGAGTAGGTCGAATCTGTTAAAGATAGACGATCTATCTCTGGGTATTGCTCATTTGTTGGAGGGGACCTAGTTACCTGGAGAAGTAAGAAACAACCGGTTGTTTCTAGGTCAAGTGTTTAGAGCCATGACACATGACATTTGTGAGGGGCTTTAGCTACGCTCCCTTATGAGTGATCTGGGGTTGATTGAAGCTAGTCTTATCCGACTGTATTGTGACAACAAAGCTGCCCTTAGTATTGCCAACAATCCCGTTCAACACGACCGCACTGGACAGACACTTCATTAAGGGGAATATTGAGAAGAAGATTTATTGTATTTCTTTCGTTCCCTCAGAGGGTCAATTTCTGAAATCAATATTTTTAAGTAAAATTTTAAGAAATTACATTACCTTAGATACTTAATAAAATGAGTCCTTTCAAAGCTTGCTCTAATTAACACCTACATAAATTGACTAACCGTTTTATTCAGGGTCTTATTGGTCAGTCATACCAATAAGCCTAAAGACGTGCGCGAGTGACATGCGTGAAACAAACATATACACATTAATAGTATGCACAAAAAATAAAACACTAACATGCGCGATGACATGCGCTATATATATAAAGAAAAATCCTGCCAATAAAATAAAGGTGCAAGTCAGGTCGCATCAAGAGTGTTGATAGGTTACGTATGAGAGTCCATGAGATATAATTGATGAGGTAACAAGCTATGATGATGACATCCCCCCAAAATTGTTTAGGAACATTCATATGAAACACGAGTGTCCCAACAACCAGAAGTAAATGGCGATTCTTGCATTCTGCAGTGTTACTTTGTTGATAGTACCTGAAGTTCGATGAAGAATGTCATAATAATCAGAATTATAGGAGTTGAGTTGAGAGTACTTACATTCTTAAGGCATTATCAGTACACAAGATCTTGATTGTAGAAGACAAAATGAATCTTTATTCTTGATAAGAGGTTTGAAATAGATAAAAAAACTTCGATCAACACATAAAATGATAGACCCAGGTAACCTAGTATCGATAAATGTGATGGGCAGGGAAGCCTAGTGCACAAAGCATCCCCGCGCAGCGAGAGTCCGGGAAGGGTCCCACCACAAGGGTGAAGTGTAGACAAACCTTACCCTGTGTTGTAATATTAAAAATCTATGTGGGTATGTACA
This sequence comes from Platanthera guangdongensis, assembly GCA_039583875.1. NCBI lineage: Eukaryota > Viridiplantae > Streptophyta > Magnoliopsida > Asparagales > Orchidaceae > Platanthera > Platanthera guangdongensis. The sequence continues at coordinate 283,624,854 of CM077153.1, forward strand.
TTACCAAGGCTCTAAATGTCCGAGTGAATTAATTCAAATTTTATAGATTAGGAAAGAGTAGTAGAAAAGGAGGCAATGCTTTTTTAGCGTCCATGCATAAATCTCAAATTTTGGAGAAGTATAATCTCAAAGTCGACCAGGGGCAGGATGACCCTTGTTATATTGTCACATCCCAGGAGGGATGGCTGATGTTCGAGAACTTTGTGTAGTGGATGTTTGGTTGTAAATCGCCGCCAATCTTAATACCTTCACCAATTGCCTTCTTTGAGTCGAGATCCTGAAATGCTTAATTGGAAGGGAATAAAGTTATATGATATTTATGAATTTTTTGTGAGTTAATGATCCGTAAATTGACATGACACTGTGATACATAGAGAACATTTTATAGAACCAGGGAGGGGATGAAGAATTACCCATTTCCCATAGATATGAAAGAGGGTACCATCAATAATTATGACATGGGGAAGAGATAATATGTGAATAGAGGAGAATACCTATGATTCTTTTCATATATATGAATACACTAGAATCTAAAACCAAAGACGATCAATAGGGACAACAATAATTAATTCAGATGAAATGTCATAAGAGATAGAAAGAGGCTTAGTGGTGTGAGGTCAATCGATCATACTCTTCTTGAGAGTTTACTCAAACCAAGAATGATGACATATAGAGTGTGTGCAAGGTAGGAGGCTACTACATCCATGACAATGTTTACGGGAAGGTCAACAACCACATCTACGAACTCCATGACTGCCTGGATGTTTGGTAGAGAAAGCATAGTGGTTAGTAGTCTATAAAAGAGAGTATGGTGATGCGAGAGACTTGTGAGGCAGCAGATGACAAGTTGGTTACCCTTGAATGAAATATAAAATGAGATTGAACCCCTGAAGAGAAGGATGAAGACATGAGGGGAATTTGGCCACATGCTCACAAGAAACTCCTTTTGTTTTCCCCATACAATAGTCAGGTGGACTGTATTGAAGCAACTCTTTTAGGCTTTGTTTGGTTGGACTGTTGCTGTTGGAAAGCTGCTGATGAAAAACTGCTGATAGAAAAAAGTGCTGATTCCGTGAAACAGAGTTTTGTTAAAAAACTGTTTGAGTGAAATGAAGTTTCCAAAACAGAGTTTTGAAAAAGTTGTTTGGAAACAAAACAGAATTTTTAGTGAATTTTTTTCCATAACATAATTACCAACCATTTAATGTGTTGGAAAGACAAGGGAGAATAAAAGAGTACTTTATTCTTCCCACAAAGCGGTATTTAAAGGAAATACATGGACTCAATAACTCACATACACAATGTGAGACTAAAGACTTAATCAAACCTAAAGACTTAAATAATACGATAAAATTCATAACTCCAACACTCCCCCTCAAGTTGAAGGGGGAACCTTCAAATTGGACACATCAAATAACGGCAGTGGAGGTAGGCGATGCAGGACAAAACATCAGACAAGTCATCGGGGGAAATTCCAAACCGGGAAATCAAGTCAGGGATATAGCCACACACGACGCTGACCCGCACACGACGCAGGACCCACACGACTTGGACTCACTGGAAACTGGTCAACCAACATCACCTACACACACAACATGTGAAGGAGAGCGAAAGATGTGGAGCAAATCAGCAATCGGACAACTGGGGATAATCCGTCAGAGATAATCTGTCGGGGTTAATCCGCACAAAGGAGGTCTCTCACGACACAGTCACGCACGACGCGGTCCCTCGTGACACAACCCGATGAGACAAAAACATCAACATTAGATGTGTCCCCAACACATGACCAATCGAAAGACAACATGGGGAGACATAAACAACATAAGCTTAGAGGTCGTGTAGAACGAAAGCGAAATAATCGGGAAAGATCATCTGAGTCGCCTTTATCCCAACACTCCCCCTCATGTGGAAAACACGTACATATAGACATAACACTAAGACAAGACATTAACAACATAAGCCATACAAGAAAACAACACAGTTTAGCATCAACGACACATTAGCACCCCCGGAAGCGGCTGCAACGGCTGAAATCAACAAAAAACACCATAGGCAGATGTTGGAGTCCACAGAAATAGGAGGCAGCAGCAGGATCAGCAGACGACATCGACAGCTGATGGATCGACAAAAGGCATCACCCGCAACAACAAAAGGAAGCCAGGACCAAATCCGGAGAGATCTGGGATAGACCATTCGTCGATGAGAAGAAAGCAGCGACAGAGAGAGTGCACGTTGTCGTTGTCGAGTGAGTTGGATATCGAGAGAGAAGCGCCAGGCGTCGGGCGCGGAGGAAGCATGTGAACGACGAAGAAGAGCCCGACTGCGGGATCAAAACATCAACGCAGGATGCAAAGATCGTCGTCGTTGCAGTCGTTGGGATCAAAAAACAGTCGCAGGAGAGCGATGCCCTAAGTCAGCAGGCGGCGTGACCGATCCATCCCAATGCGATCGACGAAGCGATTACGGGATCGACCAGAATCGTCGTCGACGATAGCGAGCGCAGAGGCAACCATTCCCATCGATGGAGTCAAACGACGATTCCCTCAACGGGAGCGGGAAGGGGGGTCTCTTAATGGGCCCTAGTAGTGCAGCCGACCGGGTTCAAAAAACAGAGAAGACGGGAATTGAGTGGCTGCTCACGAAAATAAAAAATTTTAGGTTTCAGAAACCTGCTTCTTATACCATGTTGGAAAGAAAATGGAGAATAGAAGAGTGCTTTATTCTTCCCACAAAGGGGGTATTTAAAGGACATACATGTACTCAATTACTCACATACACAATGTGGGACTAAAGACTTAATCAAACCTAAAGACTTAAATAATACGATGAAACTAATAACTCCAACAATATGAAAAAAATATTTTTTTCACAACATAACACCCAACACAAAAAATAATATTTCATTCAGACATTATTTTGGAACCAGTTACCCCCTCCATTTCGATCTATGATCTAGCTTCATACAACTGGTTTGCTATAATATCACGTAGTGCGATCATCTCATCTATACCACCCGCAGTGTCAGAGCATGCTTCTTACCGCCTTTGTGAGGCCATCCCATGATCTCGACCCCCTTGCCCGCACTCACTAAAATCAATATACACGCGCAAAGGGTGCCAACGAATAAAATTATGCAGTCACCCCTCTTTATTAAAATGTGTTGGTCGATTCTTAGGTTCTATCTCTTTTATGCAAATATCACAGAAGAGCATGACATCAATATTGTCCCACATTGCGTCCACCCCACCATCTTTTGTTTTGCCCATCTTTAGAAAACAAAACACAGTTTTAAAAAAAAACAATGAAGAAACTAATATTGTATAGGAAAGCAACCACCGTAAAATATGTGGACTACAAATGCTATGATTAACAAAATCCCCACTTTCCTCAAAACAACATCCAACTAGATTGACATAAAAATTTTTGTCATATACTTGTATGCTTGTCGTAACAGTACTGGAAGCGCAAGAAAAAACGTGGAACAACAAGGTCTCTGTGAAAAAAAATGTGAAAAAGGGCAGATCCAGGAACTGGGAGAAGATGTGGGTGCAAAGATTAAAAAACGAGGGAGGATACCTTGTAGATCGGCGGGCGGAGAAGATGGACCGCCGGGGCGTGTTGCGTGAGGAAGAAGAGGCATGAATCCAGGAAGAAGAGACGCGTGCAAAGAAGAAGCGCAGATGAGAGGAGAGATCGACCGCCGGCGGCGTGCTACGTGAAAAAGAAGAGGCGCACGTTCTTCCCTGTCGCAAATTGAAACCCTTTGGTAGTCGCCGCTAGCGAGGATAGAGGAATCGGGAACGGCTTTGCGATTGGGTTTTGAGGGAGTTTGCGGCTGGACGCAGAAAGAAACAGAGGTCAGGGTTATTTATTAAACAACAGATGATTCAAAAAAGAGTTTTTAAAATAAGCCGTGTCAAACATAGCTTATTCTGAAAATTGTAGTGTGTTTCAACCGCATCACAGGCTATAAGCCTAACCAAACGCTACCTTAGTTTACCTAGCGTCTATAATACTCTTGGATTTGCATGTCAATTTGACGCAAAGAGGAAAGCTGAGAGTATTTGGCGTACACACGGTTAATATTGTAGATGTTGGCCGACATGTCGTCCAAAATAAATGTTTTGGGGAGAAAACGCCACGACAAGTACAATTTAAGCAAAATATGTCAATTTTGAAAATATCGCTTATATCTGCGAGAGTATTAAAAATATCAAGCGATATTTAGAGATCGATATATCTGCAAGAGTATTAAAAATATTTTCTTTTATTTCTTTTAAGTGACCGAGTGAAAATATTTTGTTATGTGCTTCATGTCGTGGATCTCTTTACGCTTAGTTTTGACAACTTCCTCATCTCACCCTCATTTGGTGTTCTTTATGTTATTACTACGACGTCTTTCTTATATAATTTATAATCATACATTATGTGTATTTATGTTTATTGTGCAATTTATAAATATACATTATGTGCACAATTATACGTATTTACAAAAAACATGTATATATATGAATAAATTTATTTAAATATTAAAATCTGACATTGTAAAATATCTTTGATATATCCCCAATTCGACATCCGACATTTCAAATACAAACTGACATGAATCCGACATCTGACATTTGTAACCTTGACACGCAAGATGTATCCTTCTTGAAAGTATACAGACGTAAGGAAGTGACGGATGACAAATCTATAGGCGGCGGAAAATCGGAGACCTAACCCTACATGTCATGCAAATCCGTCGATTAAATCACAATTAAATACAACAACAACAACACTCAAGCCACCTGCCTCCCACGCAGTTAATTCACAGTAAGACAAAATAATGTACTAGGGCAAAGCAAGCTTAGACTTTCCTCCGCGTGGAGGTCCAAAGCAAGAGCGCGGCGAATAAACTCTACAAATCACAATAATAATCTAAAAGCAAATAACTAGCACACAAGAGATCCAACACAAGTATAAGATTCAATCCCATATAAATATGCTGAAAATAATAAACCAATACAGCGAGATCTCACCAACTATTGGAATGACCAAGATACTGAAGATTTCGGAGCCGGAGATGTGTGGACGACGATCCGAGGTGGAACCAGTGGCGTGAAAAATAGCGTAGGTGACTTTCCTCGGCGGGGAACGATGGAAACGGACCGGAGATGGATAGATTCGGCCACATATGGGTAAATCCGGGCGAGGGATGGATGGATCCGATGTTTGGTACCGGATCCAAGCTAAGGGATGAGGTACGGGTGGAGGGAATGACGGATCGGAGACTGAAATTACCGGATCTGGACTTATCCGGGATGAGGAGGAAATTGGATGGGGATTCCACGCGGGGAAGGGCTGGCGGCAAGGTATTGAGGGGCTTACAAGGGGGCAGTTGCAAGGAGACAAAGAGGAAGACGACTGTGCAGGGAAGGGTCAAGAGGGGGCGGTTGGAGGGGCTCTAGTTAGAAGAGGGGCTGGCGGTGTTTGGACGGGTAGGAGGTGGATGGGCGGCCTGCTGGAAGAGAAAATCTAAGGCCGGCGGGGGAGCAGGGTTGGGAAACTATAGGCTAGGAATAGTTCATTTCATTAAACAGTAAATAGAAAAAGAAAACAATAATGTTGGACAGCAACAGGCGGCGGTGTTTGGGAGGAATTGAGTGGCTATGGGAGAGAGTTTGGGAGGGGGGAAAGAGGCTTAAGGTTAGGGCAAACCTTGGGGAAGGAGATACGCACCTAGGAGTCGTCACTTAGGGTTCCATGGAGTTGGTACCGTAGCGGGAATCCGGGAATACTTTTCACCAAATTCTGCAATGCCAATAATCAGCTCCTGCATGATCTATTTATAATAAAATGAGGCTAGGGCATCCCACCATCAACGACTATGATTGATTGGAGGTGGGGCCTTCCAAATACATCAAAATAAGTGCAAATATAATGAACTAATATATGACATCGATTCACAACGCGAATCTGAACGCATTTGCGGAGTCCGATCATCGATCCGGGCACGTCATATATGGAAAGTCACCAATCGGCCCCGAACGGTCCCAAAATTCGTCATCCACTGCAAGTCCACGTCTCTGCTCCGCATCAGGAAGTTTCATATATTTTTGTTGGCGCTTGATACATGACAATTGAAGAAATTGATGATTAAGTTCATCGAGGACACAGAAGGATATCATATTCAGAGGCCTCTCATTTAGAGAAATGGTAGTGCCATCATTAGTTGGACATAGAGAGAAATCATGGACATCAAGAGGGGAGAATGGTTAAGGTAGAAGTCATTACATGGAGAGCGATTGGAGGGTAAGGAGAAGATCGTGGAGACCCGTTTAGTGAGCCATGGCGATCCTCTCCATTTAGAGTGAAATGGATAGTATCCTTTTCATTGTTCAGATCTATTTCTTGCTGATCCGACAAGTTCACTAATCCCATCCTTTTATGTTTTTCTTTTAATCAAAAATTTTTGCACCATTACATCACGTGAGAATGCATCCACACCATGAAATGGATACTATCCATTTCACCGAAATGAAGAGAATCCGGTTCCTATAGTGAGTAGGTATAGATGGTAAGTGATGGGGGTCTATTAATGGATGCGACGTGAGCATGTGAGGGCACTGGATGTTGTTGTGGGGAGGGGAAGATGAAGTTTGGGGTTGCAATAATCGGTGTTGTAGTGTGGGATTTTGTGGCGGGAACTTCAGTCAATGTTACGATGCAGGATGCGTGCTTAGGCAGTTGGATTGCAGAAGTCATAGGTTAGGCTGGCCGATAGAGTATCAGGGTTAGGATGAGAAGCGGAGTTCCGAGGTTGCGTAAGGAGCAAATTTGCATGGCTGAGCTGCATGAGGGAAAGTGGAGGTATGAGTTCCACGACTGGACGTAAGGTTAGGATTTTGCTTTGATACCATAGTATGCGAAAAATGACATTTTATCACTCTATATTAACAGAGTATAATCCATGTGACTAAAAATATGAAGGGTTGAGACAAAAATCTCTGTAGAAGTAAAACAATGGTTACACCAGATTTTTCATAATTTTAACATGAAAACTTTCCTAGAAGCTTATTTCATTTCTTACTGTATGGAGTTTGTTATTTCTCCAACTTAAGAGTATTTTCCCTAACTCATTATGAATGCTATATTTATTTTGGCAGGGTATTCAGATGAATATTCAGGAAACTGTTCGCAAGCAGATTGTTCAAGAGATTAAAATAAATCAGGCCTCACTCTGCCCCCATGTTGTTGTTTGCTACCATTCATTCTATCATAATGGATTTATATCTCTTGTACTAGAATACATGGATCGGGGTTCTCTTGCCGATATAATCAGACAAGTCAAAACAGTTCTCGAGCCTTATCTTGCAGTTCTCTGCAAACAGGTGACAACAGGAATGAATTATTCATCTATTATCCATTGGGCTAACTGCGCATTATTGAGACACATTACTGTGTTCAGGTTTTGAACGGTCTAATTTATCTTCACCATGAAAGACGAGTAATTCATAGGGATATAAAGCCATCGAACTTGTTAGTTAATCATAAAGGTGAAGTCAAGATAAGTGACTTCGGAGTGAGTGCCATGCTTGCTAGTTCCATGGGTCAGCGAGATACATTTGTTGGTACCTACAATTATATGGCGGTATGTTTAGCTTAACTTGTTTGTGTGATTGATTCAAGCCTTGCCTTCATTAGCAGATTGGCAGATTAGCTTTTGTTTTGTTATTTTGTTATTTTCATCACTCTATTTTACTGATTTTTATAATTGTTTTTATTTGTCTAGCCTGAACGGATTAGTGGAGGCTCATATGATTGTAAAAGTGATATTTGGAGTTTGGGTTTGGTTATACTGGAGTGTGCCATTGGCTCCTTTCCTTATAGGCATACTGAAAATGAAGAAGGCCCATTGAGTTTTTATGAGCTTCTAGAGTCGATTGTTGAGGAACCACCACCTAGTGCTCCATCAGATCAGTTCTCACCAGAGTTTTGTTCCTTCATATCTTCTTGGTAAGGTCACGATTCTCACATGCTGTGTCTGTTAGGTTTTTTGTGTGCTATGATTCATATGTTTGCTTGCAAATGCTCAATTACCCAATTTAGCTCAAGAACAACTTGTTATAGATCTTGAGTTAACAGAACCACATTATTTGTTTTTTCCAACTTAAAAGTAATACTTGAAATTGGAGTATCATTTTTTGCTTTCTTCTTTCTTGGTGAGACCCTCACTGAGTGGACATGCTTTGTGCACCGGGCTGCCCCTTTTTGTTTCTTGGCCATGATATGTATGGACCTATGGCACAACATAGGCTGATATTTGAAGTAGTTGTGGAGTGATCGAGTTATTATGCATTAGCATCAAGAATCAATACTAAGTTCATATCAGCTGTATTGGTGTTAAAGCTTGAGGAGACCGGACGGTCTGTTATCTAGTCGCAACAGTCTACTAGTTTCTATGTTCTGGCGATTTGGCTTAGCAAACTTTTGTTGCGGTCTTGTGGCTACCCGCGGTTGTGGTCAGGTTCTTCCCACAACAGCGGTCTGGAGGTTAGCCGTATGTCACAGAAAAGCATGACATTTGTAGTGTCCCAAAAAGCAGCCGCCCCACCATCTTTTGTTTTGCCCATCCTTAGAAAATAAAATAAGTTATTTTTTTAATGAACACACGCACAAATGCATTATAAGATATTCAATGTAATAATAAGAACACACATATAACACGCGCACACATACAATTCACATATACAACACATATACCACTCCGACCACAAGTACACCTCATAAAAGAATCCAAATCAACAACTTGATCAAAATGAGTACTGTAATTAGGCCCCTCTAAAACAACCAGACCCAGCAAATAGGTCCATAATGGACAATAATAACCCTAAACTCAAACATGTAATAATAAAATAACTATCAAGAATTCTACCCGGAAAAATAATGATATGCAAGAATAGTTGCGCAAACCAAAATCCACAATGAGAAGAAAAGCCACAAAATCATTGGTAGTCAAGAAACAAGAAGTAGAACCCCTCAGAAACCAGCAAGCAAGAACAATGTCACAAATTTAAGCAGTAGAAAAAGCAGACTAAGCACAAATGTTTAGGGAAAGGAACCCAAGGAAGTAGAACACATCATTCATACATAAATGAAGGACAATAATCATATAACAGGGAATGCTATCCATTATAATACAGTAACTATTGGTGACTTCTCTTTGTGGTAATAACTAGATTAGGATAAAGTAAATGCCTTTTAAATGAACTGAGAATGTCATGAGAAGGTTGTTAACATGCATAATCATCCCAACGAGAGGGAGAATGGAGGAAAAACTCTAAAATTGCAAAGCAGGAGAAGGGGTATACCTCTGCGAGAGGGAGAATGACGGCGCACCAGAGATGCTCTTCAAAATGAACACCTGAAACCTGCAACAAACCAACAGGTGGAGGGGAACCACGCCGAGGAAGGGAGAACAAACATTGGAAGACGGGATCGACAGAGACGGCGAAAAACTAACCAGAGATGCATGCAAGGTATTTGTCGCCGGGAGATTCTTGATCGGTAGCGACGCAGGAGATTCACGGATCGTCGTCGTCGGGGAAGAAAGCTCGCCGCTCGCGCTAGGTTTTCGGGAGAGCAGGTTACGCAAAAAAAACTGTGTCCGACCCGGAAAAAAACAGTGGTTGGGTTTATACATGAAACCGCTGACACAAGTAAACGCGGTTTTCAAAATTAGACGCGTCAAACGCTGCTTACTCGTTGCAGTGCGTTTCCACCGCACCACAGGCAAAAAGTCCAACCAAACGCCACTTAAGAGAGGAATGGGACCAATGGGCCATTTATAATGGGCTAAGTACAATTTCTATGTATAAATTATCTATGGGCTTTCTCCAACACTCCCCCGCAAAAGGAGCATACAAGTCATAGGCGCGAAGCTTGGAAAGAAACTGCAGATATAATAGGTGAGGTAAGGCCTTATTGCGATTATCTAAAACTTGATTAGCATCTGTCACATGTCGTAGAATCAATCTTTGAAGTTGAACCTTTTCTCGGACAAATGACAGTCGACTTCAATGTGTTTTGTGCGCTCATGAAACACAAGATTTTCAATTATATGGATAGCAGTTTGGCTATCACAAAAGGGAACGACTGGTGATGGAAGCTTGACTCTTAAATAAATAAGGAGACTTTTTAGCCATGTGAGTTCTGAAACGGCGACAACCATGGAAAGATACTCTGCTTCAGCAGAGGAGCGAGCAACCACAGTCATCTTCTTGCTTTTCCAGGTAACCAATTTTTGCGAAAATACTTGCAGTAACCACTAGTGGATCGACGATCTTCTAGGGACCCAACATAATTAGCATCGCAGTATGCAATGAGAGATAAAGAAGTAGAGGGCTTGTACATCGTTCTTTGTCTCAGAGCATTCTTCAAGTATTTAAGTATACGAGCGACCGCCTGAAGGTGGGAGATCTGCAGAGCGTGCATGAAGCGACTGAACTCACCGACCACAAAAGATATATCGGGTCGTGTGACAAACTGACAGTAAGATAAATTATTTGCCAACATGATGTCGATAGTACTTTGGATTAGGGAGAAATTGATCAGAATTCGGGCCATGAGTAGAGAGTTGGTGATTCACATCCATAGGTATATCTCAGACTTACACAAGTAATTGACATCATGAAGTAGATTCAGACAATATTTTCGCTGAGACAGACAAGACCATCAGGTCGTCAGGCTATCTCAATTCCCAAGAAATGTCGGAGCTGATCCAAATCTTTAGTTTGAAATTGAGAGGCAAGATGTTTCTTGATTTGAATAATGCCAGGAAGATCATCACCAGTGACAAAAATATCATCAGCATAGACCAGAAGAATTACTATGCGTGATGAACGTCGACAAAAAAATAAGGAGAATTCTCCCAAGCTCCTGGTGAAGCCATAATCACGAACTACCCTGCTAAACATATCAAACCACCCCAGTGGGGAATGTTTGAGGCCACAAAGAAATTTCTTCACATGGCAAACTAGGGGCTCCTCCGTGGCTACATAAACAGGAGGTTGGTGCATGAACACAGTCTCCATAAGATCACTATTAAGGAAGGTGTTCTTGATGTCAAGTTGATGAAGAGGTCAATGTCGATGGATAACAAGAGAAATTAAGACCTGGACGGTGTTGAGTTTCACAACTCGAGAAAAGATCTCCTCATAATCAAGACTGTGTTGAGTAAAGCCTCTGACAACAAGACGGACCTTAGGCCGATCAATCGTCTTATCAGGATGATGCTTCACGAGTTCACAGTGAAAACTCACGACTTCCCATAGTATGATTAGGAGGACGAGGAACAAGGCCCCAAGTATGGTTGGCCTAAAGCCCAGTCATTTCCTCATCCATTGTTGTCCTTCACCCTAGATGCCGAAGGGCCTCCTGCACAGAAGAGGGAGTGGGAATAAAAGACAATAGTCACAAACCTGATTTCGTGAGAGGAGAGATGATGCATGAAAACATAATTAGTGAGTGGATGGGTAGTAGAGGATGGTGTCAAATCATCAACGCACGAACCATCAACAATAGGTGGGAGCGAGTTCTATACTCCAGATCGAGGAGGACGACGAGCGAAGAGGAGGTTTTGAGGTGGGTGGTGGTGTCGTTAGTAGAGGAGGAAGAGAAAAGTGGGTCGGAAACTCGGAATAAAGGGATGTGGTAGAGCGGGGATCGTCATAGCTGGTGTGGAGGGGAGACTGAAAGGCTGGTTATCAAAGAACGTCGCATCAACCGATGTAACCAACTTTCGAGTTAAAGGGGAGTAACAGACATGCCCCTTCTGGGTGCGCAAATATCCAACAAACATATATCAAGTAGCACAAGGAGCCAACTTATCCACAGGGGGCCTGGTGGTGGACAAAATAGACGTAGTTGAAAACTCGGGGAGTCAATGAGAAGGGACGTTTACCGGGAAATAAGATAAAGAAGGGTGTTGTCAAGTTGAGAACAAATGAGGGCATATGGTTGATGAGATATCAGACAGTAGAGACAACAAAGTGCTAATATATGGTAGGGTTGTGCACCTGGAATGCGAGAGAACGGACAACTTCGAGAAGATGATTTTTCTTCCGCTTAGAACACTATTTTGTTGCGGTAAGCACAGAAGGTTTGGTGGAGGATACCCAACTGGGTACAAGTGTCCTAAAAAGCATGTCCAATGTATTCACGCGTATTATCAGTGCGAAAATTTTTAATAGTGCCAGAAAATAAAGGAGTGGAATAGAGCCAGAAGCTCAAAGCGATGGCACATCAGGTACAGCCATATCATGCGTGAGTGATTATCAATAAACGTTAGAAAATAACGATATCCAAATACACTAGCTTTTTATAAGGGTTCTAGATGTCAGAATGCACTAAATCAAAAGGAGCAGTGCTGCGAGCACAAAGAGAAGGGAAAATAGAGCGGTGTTGTTTCTCATAAATACATGATTCACAATCAAAATTAGAGAGTAAAATATGGAAGAGCCTTCTGGAGGATGAGAAGAGGAGCATGACCAATACGTCGGTGTCAAGCAATAGAGTTGATGGAAGAGAGAACGGTCGGGGGAAGATCCAGAGTGTAAAACCAATTTGAAAGTCTCCCTCTACTAATGATAGTCCGCATCTGTCGATCCTGCTCAACAAAAGAAGAAGAGGAGAAAGTGATTAAGCAATCATGATCTTGAGTAATGCAGCTGACAAAAACTAGATTAAAGCAAGATCCAGAAATCTGAAAAACGAAGCGATGAAAGAGAGGGAGAGAGGAGGCTAGCGACACATCATCAGAGCCAACAACTAGAGTGGTGTCATCATTTGCCATCGTAATGAACTTAGTACATGGAGAGTCCAAGTAGTGAGAAGGAATTGTTGGAGTAATGTGATTGATGGCACCCGAGTCCACAATCCAAGTGAGACTATGGGACAAACATGAGGTGCCTTTGTTGGAGACGGAGACAACAAAGCATGAAGGGTGGGATATCATTGCTCAAAGATTCTGGAGTTCCTCACGTAAGATGTTAATGTCGACATGGGAGGAGGAAGGTCCATCAATAACAGGAGAGGCATGCGACAAAGAAGAAGCTGGCGGTGGGAAACTATGTTTTTGAAAGCAAGTAGCCTCGATGTGATTGGGCCGACCGCATGAGTACACAGGCGAGGGGTTGTCCCCTAGAGCGATGACGACCATTGCGCCTACCACCCCCAAGAGCCAGAGTGATATCCATGAGCAAAAGGTGGAGGTCTGTTGTCAAAACCACTGTGGAAGAGAACCGTAGGGGAGAACATTGGAAGTTCAGGGGGAGGCATCACCTTCAACAACATGGAACACACATCAGACAATGATGTAATTGTTGGGGAGGAAAAGATATGTGCTCGAACATTGTGGAGGTGCGGGGAAATACGGGTCATCATCAATGCAATACTGACAACTTTTTTCTACACTTGTTGTGCGGCAAGATTTGGCATTGGGGACTGGTGCTGAATGAAGGCCTCAACAAGAGTCTTGAATTGGGCAGTAAAGGACGTGAAGTCATGTTCTGCACCGGGTCAGTATTCTGAAGAGCCATATAAATATCAAATAAGTGTTGACAGCTATCTTTCCCAGAATAAAGAGAGTGGATCTCATTCCACATTGCTTTGGAGGTGATGTTATATATTGTCATCTGATATGGTTCACTATCCATGAAGTTCAAGATCCAAGATTGAACCTGGCCATTGTCCCGAAGACATTGCTCGGTGGGCTCGGCAGGGTTGGCCCGGGTGAGATGATGAAGAAGCCTTGTGGTTTGGAGAATGCGACGGACCGAGTGCTCTCATTCTACAAAATTCTTCTTCCCTATGAGAAAGATATTAGTTGTTAGAAACCACGGTGGGACCCATTTGAGGGGGCACATGATATCCAGATCTGTGTCCGGCTGCAGTCGAATGGCAGGAACATCCCCAACCAAATCACCCTGGATGAATTTAACCGGGGTAGGGTGTTGGTTCCTTTGTCTAAGACATGAATCGACCTGCTGCACCATTTATTCATGGAGTACGTAGCCTATGAATAAATTATTTATGGGTTTTCTCCAACACTTCATAAAGGAGGTATTTCTATTCAATTAGGCTAGTTCAAGTTATCAATAACTTGTTTAGAAAATAAATGACTTAATGGCAAACAACTATTGAATATGTGATAGGTTGCGTAGATGTGAATTGTTACGGAGCGGCGATACGACACTAAATCAGGTTTGGTGGGTCTCGGAGGTTGAAGAATGGAGATGGATTAATAAACTAATCTGTGGTTTTAAATTTAATTTTGTTATAATGTTTTTAATATAAGACACATTTGCTTTTGAGGGGGTCCCATATAAGAATCCTTTGTATCCTATAATGAACGAGTAAAAAATGCGCCATAAGTGGGAAATTCTTGGAACTTGCCGACCTCCCCACGCGTCTTCCACGCTCTAGGTCGTAGGATCGAAGATGAGCCTCTACTGACTACTGAGGAGATAACCCTCCAACGGCTTGACCTTCATTTCTTAATGTGTGACTTCATAGGTTCATATTATGATGACATTGATAATTATCCTTTGATTGATTCCTAGGTCACAAACTCGAACAATATGCTCATTTCATAGGCCTACGACACCTCTTAACAATGAACACAATGGTTTTCACATTCATACATGGAGTTGTATGCCTTCATGGGTTTTCTGGTCAATCATTATTGATGGAGACCCCATCTTTGTGAGCAATTTCTAGCAGGCATTGTTCAAGCTACTGTGCATGACATTGCAGATGACTACGACTTATCACTCGCAGACAGATAGACAAATAGAAGTCACTAACTGAGGATTGTGACATATTTGTAATGCTTCACATATGAGTAGTCGCACAAGTGTGCGGCTTGGCTTGATTGTGCAGAATATTTATACAACACCTCCTTTGACACTTCAACGAACACGACCACACTCAAATCATTATACAGGTGACCTCCCCTACTTTATTTCATCTCCTCCCGTGGTAATGCCAAGTGGAAAGTTTGTCCCACCAACTCCGGGATCATGCGACAGTTGACGTATTGCATTCATCGCGCATAGAAACGAATGACTATCCAAAAGAACAGGCGTCGCGAGTACTTACCATTGGAGATAAGTGGCATAGTGATTGTCAAGCTACAACTACCCCGCCAAATCACAATGGCCTTCCGAGTTCACCTCAAGTTGTTGACATGCTACGATGGACCGTTTCCAATTATCATTTGCACATGTGAGGTCTCATTCTGCCTTCATCTCCCTCGACAGAAACACATACACCTTGTTTTGCACGTTTCAGCTCAAACTAGCTATCAGGGATCACATGTGGAAGTCACTGCTCCGAATAAGCTTGCAATCAATTTTATCCATATGATTTTGTCGAGAAAAGAAAATGACTTCAATGATAGGAGAAAACCCTAATCCCCTCTATATATGCAGGCAAATCAGTAAAAAAAAGAAAAATACAATGATAATAATAAGCGCATCTCAACACCCCCCTCAAGTTGTGTTGTTGAACATTCCCAACTTACCTGCAAGTTCTTTAAAGGAGCCACTGCATAATCCCTTCGTGAGTAGGTCTGCCAATTGTTGCTTAGAGGGAACAAGCGGAATAACAATAATGCCTTTATCTATATTTTCTTTAATGAAGTGTCTGTCGATTTCAATATGTTTTGTACGGTCATGTTGCATAGGATTGTGAGCAATACTGATCGCAGCCTTGTTGTCGCAGTATAGCCTGATAGGCTCTCTACTTTTAACCCAAGATCGGTCAAAATGGTTCGTATCCATAGCCCTTCACAGATTCCGTGAGCCATAAACCCGAACTCCGCCTCAATACTTGATCTGGCAACCACATGTTTTTTACTCCTCCAGGGGACTAAATTTCCACCCACCATAGTACAATACCCAGACGTGGACCGTCGATTTTGAATCGATCCAGCCCAGTTAGCATCCGTGTACACCTCAATAGTCAGCTCTTTATTTGATGAAAACATGATGCCTTTCCCAGGAGAGGACTCGAGATATCTGAGGATACGATGAGCGGGATCTAAATGACGAGTCCTCGGGGAATGCATATATTGACTGAGCACTTCTACAACATAGGAGATATCTGGGCGAGTATGCGACAAGTAGATTTGTTTTCCAACCAGCCTCTGAAAATTGGGAATGTCCTCAATCATGTCATCATCATCTTTTCCAAGTCTGTGGTTGACTTGAAGCTTCAAGGAGGTCAAGAGTATACTTTCTCTGTGATATGAATATCCCGTGTTTGGATCTTGCAACCTCAATACCTAAGAAGTATTTGAGGTTCCCCAAGTATTTTACTTCAGATTCTTTCGTCAGTCTCACTTTCAATGTCTGAATCTCATTCTGATCATCACTTGTTATAATGATATCATCTACATAAACTATCAGAGCAATTATTTTTCCTTTATCATTTTTGATGAAAAGAGTATGATCCTCATTACTCTGGGAGAATCCGAAGCATGTCATTGTCTTGTGAGATCTTCCAAATCAAGCTCTAGGTGATTGTTTCAGACTATAAAAGGCCTTCTTCAGCTTGCACACTTTGCCTTCAAATCCTCTAGGAGAGAGATCGGGAGGTAGAACCATGTATATCTCTTATTTCAGATCACCATGAAGGAACACATTTTTACATCAAGTTGGTGAGACTCCACCCCTTGCAGGTCGCACACGACAGGAGAATTCTTATAGAGTTCATCTTAACAACCAGTGCAAAGGTTTCCTGGTAATCAATACCTGTCGTCTGAGTGTACCCTCTAACAACCAACTTAGCCTTGTACCTTTCCACATCCCCCTGAGTGTTCTGTTTGACAGAGAACACCCACTTGCATCCCACAACAGTTTTGCCTTTAGGCAGATGTACTAGATTTCACATGTGATTCTTATCCAAGGCATGCATTTCTTCAAGCATAGCGACGTTCCACCTGTCATCAGAGAGAGCATTCTTCCATGAAATAGGGATTGAAGTAGCATCCAAAGAAGTGACAAAAGATATATGGGAAGCAGTTAGTGACGAATAGGAGGCGAAGTGAGATAAAAGGTGTTGAGTAGAAGTACCTTCTCTTGGAGTAAAGCAACCTGGCGACAGATTGGATGTCTGCTCTGGGACTCCGATAGGGGTCGGTGTGTTCGTTCCCTTAGGATGACGAGAGTAAACCTGCAGGGGCTTGGCAATAGGAGCAGCAGGAGTTGGTGCAGGAGTAGACGCATGAGCCATAGGAGACAGAGTCTAGTGACAGTGATATAACGAAGGAATGGGTAAAGGAGTTAAGGAACTCACTTCCAACATAGAAGAGGTCCCCACCCCTTGAAGTGAGGGCCTGTAGTAGCTCTCGGAGTCACGGAATGTGACATCCATGGTAGCAAAGGCTTTCTTAAGGACCAAATCAAAACATTTATAACCCTTTTGAGCAGGAGCCGATAAAAACACACTTGTGAGCCCGAAGATCAAGTTTAATCCTTTGGTGAATATAGACAAAACAAACACAACTGAATCTACAAGGTTACAGAGTAGGAGGCACTGCAAGACTACGAAGGGGGGTGTTATTACCCAGGACACGAGGGCGCATACAATTAATAAGATAGGCGGCAGTGAGGACGTCATCCCCCCAAAAGTACTTTGTAAGGTGCATATGGAGAAGAAGACACTTGACAACTTCCAAAAGATGACGATTCTTGCATTCGCCCATCCCATTTTGAGCAGGAGAGTGAACGCAAGACATTTGATGGATAATCCCATGTTGAGCAAGGTAGCGGTCAAATTGAGAGTCCATGTACTCGCGGTCATTGTTGATGCGAAGGATTTTGATAGGGGTATCAAATTGTGTAGAAATCATTTTGTGAAAACATTGAAATAAAGGAAAAACCTCATCTTTAGCCTTCATTAAGTAAATCCATGTAGTACGGGAGAAACAGTCAATGAAAGTGACAAACCAACGACACTCAAAAATAGAAAAAACAAGGCAAAACCCCCAAACATCACCGTGAATAGCATGAAAAGGAGCAGAACTAGGAGATGAAACATGGTTAAATGAAACACGATGATGTTTGTCAAGTTCACAAGCATTATGATATGAACTAGCAAGAGAAAAAGAGGAGAGATGGAGATTCTAGATAGAAAGAGAGAACTAGGGTTAGGGTTGAGGAAGAGAGAAGAAAGAAACCTGATAGATCTTCAATAATCCCTCCCCAAAGCAGCCCCGGGCTATAAATACCCGGTGAAAGGAGGGGGCCGGCCGCCCCCCCCCCCCAAGTGGGGCTGAACCGGAGTGGTTCAGCCCCCTTCTGGCCGATTTAATGAATGGGGGCTGAACCGGATGGTTCAGCCCCGTTGTCTTGCGCGCGCTCCTTGACCCGCCGCGAGTATTTATGCCCCGAGAACCCAAGCGGATGTGGGGGCATAACATTCCCTTCCCCATCAAGCACCAGCTTGTCCTCAAGGTGGAAGTCCGGAAACCGCTCGCGGAAGTCCAACAAGTCAACCCATGAGTTATGCACTGTGTCCAGCTGCTTCCATTTGACGAGCACCGCCGGCCGATATTCCGTGCCTGACTTCTTCCATTTGGTTAGCAAAATGGCCTCCGGTGACGGACGCAACTCACCCATGCTGGTCGCCTCGGGAAGTGAAGGGCTGGCCTGAACGGAAGCCCCAAGCTTTCTCTTCAAAACAGATACATGGAATGTCGGGTGGATGCGAGACCCCGCGGGGAGATCCAAGGTGTAGGCCACGGGGCCCACGCGACGAAGAATGCGGAATGGCCCGTAATAACGTGGGGCGAGTTTCTGATTCGTCCGCCGAGAGACTGACAGCTGGCGGTAAGGTTGGAGCTTGAGGAAAACTTCATCGCCCACGGCAAACTCGCGCTCTGTCCGGTGCTTGTCTGCCTGTGCTTTCATGCGCTCCTGCGCGACCCGCAGGTTGTCCCGGAGCAAAGCTAAAGTGCGATCTCTGTCCTGAAGTGTCCGTTCCACAGCTGGAAGAGCGGTGCTGGAGGGTTCATAAGAACTCAAAGTAGGAGGAGGGCGGCCGTAGACCACCTCGAAGGGGGTGAGCTTGCTGGCTGTGTGGAATGACGTATTGTAACAGTACTCCACCCAATGCAACCAACGCGTCCACGTGCGCGGCTCGTCCATCACAAAACACCGTAAATAGGTCTCCACCCCCCTGTTGAGGACCTCAGTCTGTCCGTCCGTCTGGGGATGGTGGGCGGTGCTCATGCGCAGTGTCGTGCCCTGGAGTCGAAAAAGCTCCCGCCAAAAACTACTGATAAAGACCGGGTCCCTGTCGGAAATGATGGAGCGTGGGAGGCCATGGAGGCGCACAATCTCTCGCGCAAATAACTCTGCGACTGTCTCCCCCGTGTACGGATGGCTCAACGGAAGGAAATGACCATACTTGGAAAGCTTGTCTACCACCACCAGTATGACAGACTTGCCTTGGGACTTGGGCAATCCGTCAATGAAATCCATGGAAATGGTGTCCCAGACCTGGTTCGGGATCTCGAGCGGTGTAAGAAGCCCCGCAGGTGATGTAGTCTCATACTTCTGCCGCTGACAAATGTCACACTCCCGCACAAATTGTTGGACATCGCGACGCATCCCCTTCCAGAATACATTTGCTCGGAGCCGCTGAAGCGTTCGTAGAATCCCTGCATGGCCGCCTGTGGGTGATGCGTGAAACTCCTGCATCATCGCCGTCCGCCATGGCGACGCGGATGGAATGACCACTCGGCCTTGAAAGTACAGCCGCTGACCCTGAAGATGGTAACCCGGCTCCGTAGCTTGACCTTGCTGTAGTGTCTCGATAATGGTGCGTAACTCGGGGTCCTGGAGTACCGCTGCCTGCATCTCGTCCAATGTGGTAACCACCGGTCCCGATACATGAGAGAGAGAGCTCTCAGGTAGGCGGGAGAGAGCGTCGGCGACCACATTTTCTCTGCCCTGCTTGTACACAATCTCGTAATCGTACCCCATCAGCTTGGTCAACCACTTCTGCTGCAGTGGAGATGCCAAGCGCTGCTCTAGGAAGTGCTTCAAACTCTGGTGATCCGTACGGACCTGGAAGTGCTGGCCCAAGAGATAGGGTCGTCACATCTCGACTGCATGTATAATAGCCAACATCTCTTTCTCGTACGTTGAAAGCCCCAACGTCCGTGGGGCCAAAGCCTTGCTGAAATAAGCGAGCGGGCGGCCCTCCTGCATCAAGACTGCCCCGAGGCCGACGCCCGAGGCATCAGTCTCCACCACAAATTCCTTGCTAAAATCCGGCAGCACCAACACGGGTGTAGTGGTCATGGCCTGCTTTAAGGCCCGGAAGGCCTCGTCCGCCTCAATGCTCAACTGGAACGCATCCTTCTGCAGCAACTGTGTCAGAGGTCGAGCAGTCTTGCCGTAGTCCTTGACAAAACGGCGGTAGTACCCCGTCAGCCCGAGGAAGCCACGCAAGGCTCGAACCGTCGTGGGCTGGGACCACGACACCATACTCTCAATCTTTTGTGGGTCTGCCTGGACCCCACGGGCGGACACGAGGTGCCCCAGGTACTCGACCTGACTCTGGCCGAAGGAGCACTTGGACTTTTTGGCGAATAACTGGTTTTCCCGCAGTATAGTAAGGACATGTCGCACGTGCTCCAAATGGTCGTCCCAAGTCCTGCTATAAATTAGTATATCATCAAAAAATACCAGGACATACCGGCGTAGAAGTGGGCGAAAGATCTCGTTCATAACAGCCTGGAAGGTGGAGGGAGCGTTGGCCAACCCAAACGGCATCACCAAGAACTCGTAGTGACCGTCGTGGGTCCGGAACGCCGTCTTGTGGACATCCTCCTCCTTCATCCGAATTTGATGATAACCGGACCGGAGGTCCAGTTTGGTGAACAAACTCGCTCCATGCAGCTCATCCAGCAACTCCTCAATCATAGGAATGGGAAACTTGTCCTTGATGGTGGAGCTATTCATCCCCCGGTAATCGACGCAGAAGCGCCAGGAGCCGTCCTTCTTCTTGACCAAGATGATCGGAGAAGAGAACGCGCTGGTGCTGGGCCGAATAATGCCCGTCACTAGCATCTCCCGGACGCTACGTTCGATCTCTGCCTTCTGCACGTACGGGTAGCGGTAGGGACGTATATTGGTAGGGTCCGTCCCTGTCTTTAACTGTATCTGATGATCCCGGAAACGCGAGGGAGGCAGAGTGTGCGGCTCCTGAAAGACGTCCTCATACTGAGCTAAAAGAAACTGTATCGGGTCCGACGCCCTCTGCGTGTCGGCCCCCTCCGCCGCCATCCCGAGTATCACGGCCATCATACTACCCTGCTCCTCCAATCTCTGCAGGCTCCGTAGGGAGATCTCCTTGAGAGGGGAGGATCGGATACCATGCAAACAGTAATCCGTCCCCTGCTGCGTGAACTCCAGTGTCATGCGGTCCCAGTCCGTGGTCACCCGCCTCAGTTGGCGGAGCCACTGTACCCCCAGCACCATATCAGACCCTTTAATCGGAAGGAGGTAGACGTCGGTGCGGCACACATAACCTGTAAGTTGTATCTCCACGCCCTTCAGTGCCCCTTCGCACCGCAGTTTGCTGCCATCCGCGACCATCACCTGGAACGCCGCGTTCATGTCAACTGGGTGTCCTGTCTTCAGTGCCACCTCAGGGTTGATGAAATTGTGGGTACTCCCACTATCAATGAGAATGGTGACCCGTTCCTTGCCAATCCTGCCCTTGATCCGCATGGTGGTGGGTGCCACACACCCCTCCATAGCCTGAATCGAAACACCAAACTCAGCCAGATCCAACTCCTCCTCTGCCTCGAGGCTCGGGTGGTCCTCCTCCTCGTCCTCCTCCCGCAGCATGAAGACCTGCACCTTCTGGCATCGATGCCCCGGTGCGTATTTCTCATCGCAGTTGAAACACAATCCTTTCTCCTTCCTGGCCTGCAGCTCAGGCCACGTAAGTCGTGTCACCGTCGGCCGTGCCGCCGGTGCCTGCTCCCTTCGGCCCGTTGCAGGGGCGGGTGGAGCCCTTTGTGGAGCTCGAGTTCTTTGGCGGTTGAAGCGCTCCTCCTGGATGCGGGCCAGACTGATAGCATGGCTTAGACTGCGGGGCATATACGTGTGGACCTCATCCCTCAAATGGTCCCGCAGGCCGGATATGAAACAACTGAGGAGCGTCTTCTCCTCCCAATTAACCCGGTTTGCGAGCTTCTCGAAATCCGCTCGGTACTCCATCACTGTGCCCTTCTGACGGAGTTTCTGTAGCGTAGCCTCCACATCCTCGTACTCCAACGGTCCGAAACGAGCCACGAACCCTTCCACAAAATTCGCCCATGTTGCGTACCCGTAGGCCCGTATGAACCACTGAGCCCACTGATATGCATCTTCCTCCAGATGGAAAGAAGCCAGCTGCACCCACTGATCATTCGGTATCTCCTGATAAGTGAAAAATAACTCCGCCTTTTGCACTCATTCCAAGGCATCCCCGCCGCGGAATTTCGGGAAATTCATGTGAGTTCTCTTCGGAGGCATGTAGGGCCGTTGTTGCATATCTCCATGTCTCCCGTTGAACTCCGGTCCATGCTGTGGTCGGCCGAATGGGTCGTGGAAATTAGCTCCCCCTTGGCCGCCGCCCCATTGTTGTCCCCCACCGTGAAATCCCTGACGGCGTGGCTGCTCGGCCCATGTCTCGCCGTTTCCAAACCTCATTGGACCTCCCATGTGCTGCGGCGTCGGTAGAAGGCCCGTTCTCCCTCCGAAATTGGCGTCAACAGCCCCCGGTGGTCGCAAGGGAGCCGCTGGTGCCTCCCGGTTTCTCCATAGGTCGGCCCCGGCCCCTTCCTGGGCGGCGGACGGACCGCCTGCCCCGTTTCCGGTCGGCACGCCCGGATGTGGCGTTGGCTGGCCGGCCCAGGCCGCAGGCTGGCGTGCGGCGTAGGCGCCCCCTGGCTGGCTTCCGCCGGTCCCGTCTGCCACGGTTGACCAGCCGTGGTAGGCGTGCGGTGCTCCCATCCAGACGGGGGCCGATCCGGTGCCCGCTGGTTCCGTGCGGCCCGGATCGGTCCCGATTCCGTCGGGACCGAAGTGTCCCGACCCCGCGCTTCCTCCGTTGCGCGTAGATCGGACATTTTGTGGTGCCTCGGCTTCAGAATCGCTTCCTTGAACCGCCTTGCCCTTCAACGATTGCATCAACAGCGCCTTGATCTCCTCCATACGTTCCTCCATGTTTTTTGTGGACGTGTTCAAGCGGCCTTCCATGGCCGTCACCGAATCCGCCAACCCCACGTAGTTCTCCTCTAGGGTAGCCAGTCGTGCGGTCTCCGCCTCCGAACGTGTCACCATGGTCGCAGGAAGGATGCTCTGATACCAAATGATATGAACTAGCAAGAGAAAAAGAGGAGAGATGGAGATTCTAGAGAGAAAGAGAGAACTAGGGTTAGGGTTGAGGAAGAGAGAAGAAAGAAACCTGATAGATCTTCAATAATCCCTCCCCAAAGCAGCCCCGGGCTATAAATACCCGGGGAAAGGAGGGCCCCCCCCCCCCCCCAAGTGGGGCTGAACCGGAGTGGTTCAGCCCCCTTCTGGCCGATTTAATGAATGGGGGCTGAACCGGATGGTTTAGCCCCGTTGTCTTGCGCGCGCTCCTTGACCTGCCGCGAGTATTTATGCCCCGAGAACCCAAGCGGATGTGGGGGCATAACACATTACAATGAAAATTATCAACTAATACAACATATAAAATAAGAAATAAATGTTTCATAGATAGAATAGAGGGATGTCCAAGGCGGCAATGTCGGGATTGCAAAGTGACCGCTTGATCAGCATGAAAGGCCCGAGGCGAAGGTACATGGGTGGAAGAATCCAACACGTAGAGCCCATCCACTAGACTATCTGAGCCAATCATCGTCCCCGTCTTCAGGTCCTGAAACACACAAGAAGAGGGGTAGAACGTCACAAAACAATTCATAGAGTTTGTTTGATGACTAATTGAGAGAAGATTGCGAGTAAACTTGGGTACATGCAGGACAAAAGAAAGAGTAAGAGAGGAGCAAAGGATTGTTCTTTTTCCAGCAATTGGAGATAAGGAACCATCCGCGATGCTCACTTTGTCTCGACCAGACAAATGAAGTAAGACACAAAACCTGTAGCAGAGCCGGTCATATGATCTGTTGCTCCAGAATCGATAATCCAGTGAGTAGAAGGACGAGAGGACGCATTATGAGCACCTAAGGGTACTTGATGAGCATAGGAAGACGAGGACACAAAAGGCTCCAGAGGTTGTTGCTCCATCAGACACCGGAAGGCAGAAATCTCATCGGCAGACAAAGCAAGAGGAGCAGACTGGGTAGTAGGAGGAAGCATCTTCTCAGAAGCATCAGACAGGTGAGCAGAGCGGGGCAGTGTAAAGCGACCTGGAGAACGACCATAACCACGACCACCACGTGGTGCGGAGCCCCCACGGGGTGTAGGACAGCCATGAAGACGAAAGCATGTGTCCCGAGTATGACAGGACTTACCCCAGTAATCACGGAGTAAGTGATCCTTATCGGTGGACTTGGGCTTGGAAACAGGAGGGGCTCTACTGCCAAACTGAACAGCCATGGCAGAACCTTCGGGAGCAGTATCAGGTGTCCATGTCTGTCTCCAATCAAATTCCTGTTGAACAAGACTGAAAACCTCGGGAAGGGATCATAGAAGAAGAGACAAAACCTAGAGCTCGAAGAAGCCTCCAATAAGGACTGACGCAGGAAATACCATCAGGTTAGGGCCTTATTTTCGGTGTAAAAAAATCAGCGGTAGGTAAAAAACGAAGAAGATGAAACGATGGGGGTTGCAGAATGCGACGCCGAACCGGGACGCTGGTTCTGCGGAACCGGGACGGAAGACGGGATGCGGAGGCGAGATGGAAACCGGGGCAGAAGGATGAGGCGAGATGCGGAAGCGGAATAATGAGGCGTGTTGCGGAGGTGGACACCGAAGCCCTAATCGTCTAAGGCTCTGATACCATGTCGAGAGAAGAAAATGACTTCAATGATAAAAGGAAACCCTAATCCCCTCTATATATGGAGGCGGATCCGGAAAAAAAATACAATGATAATAATAAGCGCATCTCAACAGATTTGAAGGCCATCAAAGACGCCCTCCATCCATGTTATTTAACTCCCGTTTCTCAGATCCTCCTGCGATGGGAGGGTCATTGCGGCTTAGATTCCACTTGGGCAGACCTTGATGATTTCCAGCTCTAGAATTCTGCCTTGATTAGAGGACAATTTTTTTGGAGGGAATATTGTTACGGAGAAGCGAGAGTATACAACACCAGATCAAGTTTGACGGGTCTGCTCATGGAGGTCAATGAATGGAGATTTAGGTACGAGGTACGACACTGAGGAATGAATTAATAAACAAAGACATAGTTTTAAATTTAATTATGTCAAAATGTTGGTTTTAATTTGTCACATTGTGTGTGTGTGTGGGGGGGGGGGGGGGGGGGGGGGGGGGGGGGGGAGGGGGGGGGGGGGGGGTGGGGGGGCTATATTGGAGATCTCTGTATCATTTTATTGGCGTGCAAGATGAATGAGAAAAATGAGCTATAGGCTGGAAATTCCTCTAACCCGCCACCTTAACAGATATTTATTTTTTATAGTTCTAATTTACTTACCAATATTACCAGGAAAATGTGATATGTTCAGAAGATAATTGATATAGTGTGCTATGTTTACTTTTTGGATATATATTATATAAAAGAATAAGGATATAACTTGTCTAGTTAAGGCTGGGTGTTTAGAACGTAGGATCGTCTCAGAGGTATTATGCATCGTATTTTGAAGACCTGTAGAAGTTTATGAAATTGCAAGTGCACTAGTTATATTGTAGGGGTCTAAGTGTTGAATCTTAAAGAACTCGTGGATATGTAAGCTAACAACATCAAAATTAGAATGTTAAGTTGGATTTGTGACAAAATTAGGAAGATGAGACTGATAAATGAAATAGGGACACTGGAATTTTTCTGCTGAAGAAAATGGACTCTGGGCATGTACCATGAAGGGTAAAAGATGCACCAGTAGGAGATGTAGATAAATTTAATGTCTAATGGTTGAATGCAAAAAAATGGTATATCCAAGTTAATTTATTACATTTTTTTGCGTAATAGTAGTTTTTCATAGATTAGCATCTTAGGCAACATTGGATTGAAGGGGGTGTTAGCCCTTAATTTTTGGGATAAAGCTAGAGATGATGTGGCCAAGCTTTCTCTCTTTTTAGTTATTTATTTTTAAGAGTTTATGGCGTACAATCTAATACATAGATTCGGTTATGTGGAGAACTTGACTGTAGTTCTTTCAAATTTTGCCTGTTTAAGTGTTTACTTTGGATACAGTTGTATTTTATCTCAAGTTCTTCAGTTTTAGCTCTATAAGAAATAATTTAGTTGTTCTCTCTCTTGTCAATTCATTGTGGGATTATAAGAATATGTTATGGGTCTAACTCGGCGGTTGCCGGAGGTGGAGATGACGATGGCGGAGATACCGTGGAACCGGAATCGCGGCTGCCTAGACGGGGTTTCTCCTTAGAGGAGAGAGCCACCAAGACCTCACATTCAAAAGATGAGAACTAGAATTCTTTCTTGTTTGATTCCTACAACACATCCAATGCCTTTATATATCGTACAACATATAAGAAGACAAAACACTAATGATGACACCTAATACTAGACTCGGGGCTCGAGACTCCTACATAATGATAACAATTAGACAACTCAATAATAGAGATAATTATAATAATACGCGACATGTAACATCTCATACGCCCCTGAAATCGAGCTTGCCTTCAAGCTCGAACTCCACGTGGTGACCGGAGCATCTGACAGCTTGATCTCCCGCCAGAACAATGCATGATATCGCGTAGCGATGACAGTGGTGGCGACGCCGTTGGAAAGACAAGCGGCGAAATTAATGGCTTCAGCAAGGTCGGTGGAGCAGTGAGGAGCAGCTGCAACAAGTAGGTCGGGGAGGCGACGACCGACAGAAGGAACGGATTTGTAGGCAGTGAGGTGACCGTCGGGGTCGACGGAGCAAGTGCTGGCGAAAAGGCGGTCATGATGTCTGACGAAGGTGGCCCAAGGCGGGGTGGCACCACAACAGCAGGTGATGGCGGAAGGGCAATTACCACTAAGAGCGGTGGCATGTCAGCGGCTGGCGCAGATGGAGATTGTACAACGAGAGGCGGCGATGGAAGCAGCAGGTACACAGACTGCGGCAGAAAGGCGGCAGTCGGATTCTTAATGTGGTTGAGGAGTGCGTCGGCGTCCCGAAGGCGGGCATCCATGGAGGCCATGAAATTTTGTAACTTGAAACGAATTGAATCCAGTGCAGCTTTATCCGCGGTACTAAATCTTAATGTCATGATTAATTAATTATTAAAGTAATTAATTAACTTAAGTAATAGCTGAATACTTAAGTCAATTAAGTAGGGAATAGAAAGCTGGTGGCGTGATGAAGAGACAGCCAAAAAAAAGATTAAAAAAGTTGCGGTGGGGGGGGGGGGGGGGGTCGTTGAGGCAAGGAAGGAGAATAAATAACGTTGTTGTAAGTAGGATGGTAATATATATAATTATAAAATTAAAGGGACTGGTGGGCTTCAGAGGGCGCGGGGACCGAAGAGGATGATAACCTGGGTGTGGTGTGAGAGGGGAAATAATTAAGAGTAGTTGGGAGGGGTTTAATAAAATATGGTTGCTATGGGTAGGGTTTTATTAAATTAAAACTGTTGTGGGAGGGGCTCGAGGAAATGACAGCGACTGGGCTCGATGAAAAGTAAAGGCTGGAACTGCTGTAGCAGCAAATATCGGAAGTCGCAGTCCTGTGCGGCTCAAGGAAGTAGCGGAAAAAAGCGGTCACGCTGATCGATTGGATTTGGGAGGCGCCGATCGATTGAGGCCGAAATGGAAATGGCGTAAGCTGCTAAGGGAGGTTGTCGATCGATCTGTGAGGCGTCGATCGTCTGCGGCGGGCTTGCGTCAATGGCAAAAACATCGGGGAAGACGATGATGGAAACAGTAGAGGCAGAGCGATCTTGGGTTGCTGGAGCCGGCTCGCTGGATGATGGTGTCGGCCCGTGTTGTCAATGAAGGAGAGCGGGTTGCGGATTGGCGTCAGTTCGTTGGGAGAAGAGGAGTCGCAGAGTTGTGTTCGAGCGGCTGTGTAGCAGAAGTCAAACCGGGAACAAAAAAAAAGAAACCAGTGCTGCCGATGTGCACGGAGAAGTGGCTGGTGATGTTGGTGTGCGTCGGCGGAAGAGGACCTGAGTACCTCTGATGCCAAGTTGTTATGAGCCTAACTCGGTGGTGGCTGGAGGTGGAGATGACGATGACAGAGATACCGTGGAGCCGGAACCGCGACTGCCAGGCGGAGTTGCTCGTTAGAGGAGAGAGCCACCAAGACCTCACATTCAAAAGATGGGAACTAGAATTCTTTATTGTTTGATTCCTACAACACATCCAATGGCTTTATATAGACTACAACATATAAGAAGACAAGACACTAATGATGACACCTAATAGTAGACTCGGGGCTCGAGGCTCCTACATAATGATAACAACTACACACCTCGATAATAAAGATAATTATAATAATACGCGACACGTAACAGAATACTCCCTGAATTATTGGAGAGTATGTAACGTGAAAGCCTTTTGAAATATTATATACTAACATTTTTGAGCTAAATGCATCTAATGTTTTATGTACTTGAGTGAATGAGATACTAAAAAGAGAAAATGCATAGAGTGGCATTCTTATGATCTATTACGTTGACTTCTTCGTATTTTTAAACTTAATTGCGGTGGCTGCCAAAGGTGAGGTGCTCAGAGAAGAACTACCAAAATTTTGTACCTAAGGTGTAGAGGGAGATGAGAAAATAAGAGGAGGGAATATAGATATTTTGCCTACCATTCCAAAAGCCCTAATAGTGAAATATAAGTACAAATCATGCATATGTGTTTTAATCCACCTAATTGGACTAATTACAAAAAATTATCATAGAAATTAAAAGGTAAGATATCCATAAAGCATAATTAAAACTTCTAAATTACCCCTAACTAATGACATATACATGACAGTGATGATACCTAATTAATTAAACAAGATATATAATAATAGATCCGTACATACGAAAGGATACATATCAAACAGTTGTAACTAAGGTTCCGTTTGGCACGGTGGTGACGGTCATGAACATGGGGGTTAATTTGTCATTCATTAACGTCCACCTAAGGAACATCATCCACTTTTACGTTCAAACGGATGATGTCTGTTAGATGATCTTTAATGAATTATGGTTTAACACATGCGTTTTCGACCGCCACCATCGTGCCAAACGGAGCCTAAGCTTCTATACATCACATCTTCACCATCTACCAAAAATGAGAGAAAAGTCAAAAACCGGATCGCACGAAGCAGTGTATAGAATGGGGATTTTTATGCTTGATTTTATAAGTTTTAAGTTTCTATGACCAAGATGTTTTGCGAGTGTAGGGTCACCTTAAAATTTCAATATCCTCTTATTTGAAATTGTATTTCTTTAGCATTGTTGTCGCAAAAAAAAAGACATGGCCATTTTTCTTACTTCACTGATATCTATGTAAAATAAAGGTTTTTGCCTTGATGTGTCTGGTATGTATTTTTACTGTATGTAAGTGTTATATAGATGCTCTCTAAAAGTGAAATTGTTTTGTTAATATTGGGAGTCATTGAGTTCCTCTTTATGATACTTTTGCAGCATACAGAAGGATCCTCAGCAGAGAATGTCTTCTTTGGAACTTCTGGTTGGTGTTACAGATTTGAGTTTTTATTGTTTTCTTTGCCATTTTGTAAGAAATAATGGTTAGCAATGCTTTTGGGGGGAAAACATAATTGTTATATGAAAAAGTCTTTTTTCACCTGCATGAAAACTAAAACACAGCTTTCCAGAAAGCTTTTCATCTAATTAAACACGTATATTATTTTACCTAGCCACATATTAATTAAGATTTGATAGTTTCATTATGCTCATAAAAATTTTAATACCTATTTTGGTCCATAACTCATTGAAATAATCCCCAGCACATCAATAGATTATTTTATCCTAGCATGAGAGCTAACTCTGTGCTCGGAACAGAAGCGACTATCATATTTTTTACCGAAATATGATCATCCCTACTTCATAATCGCAAAAAGAAAATCATTTTTGGATCAAAATACAATCGAAGACCATCTTTTATTAGAAATGCAAGCAGTATCATTCAACAGAAGCTTGAAGTTTTGGTTTATTAGCTGTTGCTCTTTTTCATGATTGCAGAATCATCCATTCATTAAGAAATTTGAAGACAAGGACATCGATCTGGGAATCCTTGTCAGCAGCTTAGATCCTCCTATAAATTTCGAGTAGCAATTTTCTTCCGGGCGAAGAATGAGCGGCGATGCAGTGCTGCGGATTCTTGCAAACAACTTCAAAATCACCTTACAGGTCGGGCTTGCTAGCCTAGAGGCTATATGGATACTAAGATTTTGCTAAACTCTTTTCTGTTACTGAAGTTATTTTTATTTGATCAGAACTGGGAATTTTCTTCCAATGTAAGATCAGCTTCAGATATAAATATACTATTATTTCAATGGAAGTGAGAAAAATTGAATCATTGCATGCCATTGTTTTTCATCTTTTTTATCAAATAAATATGCAGGTTTTCAAATACAAAACTCTTCTACAAGTTTTTGAGCAAATGGTTGAGTTATGTTAATAATTTTACGGGTAATTGAGCTTTGAGTGAGTAATATTGGGGGTGGATGGTCTCTCGAGAAATATTCGTAAATCATCTCCTGTAAAAGATAGAACCGCGAGATTCAGTATCCCTTTGGCATGCGGTGGTGGTTGTGATTGCGGTTGTTTTGAAGTGTCGTTCATGTACCTGCGACCTCACATGAGGAACTTCATCCACTTTTATGTGAAACTATTATTATTTTAATAGACGCGAGTTTATACTAGATAATATCTCAGATATTGTGTTGAGTAGTTGCACAATGAATCTTTGAAAAGTTGATTTTGAAAGATGATCGTCATCGATTGTCAAGCTCTCTATAAAAATCTGGATCAAAGCCAAACAATCCATTGATATTGCTTCAGCTCTTGGTAAAATCCCTTTATTATTCATGACTCGAACACAATCTCATGGCTTTGTAGTCTGTAGAATATATGAACCAAATATTTGAGGTGCACTTTGTCTCATAAGTAGTGATGTAATTTTGTGGGTCTAGTTAGGCTCGGACAGATTGTGCTCATGCCATGCCTAAGGGGGACTCACTAGGCCCCCTTAATTGACCAAGGCCTGGCCCGTTGCTTGGGCCGGGCCAGGCCTTTCTGGGCCCAAAAGCCCATTCACCGGGCAACGCCCGACATTAAATGCCAGGTAACGCCCAGTAATTGAATGTTGGGTGTTGCCTAGCATTGAAATATTAGTCGGCCTAACATTTATAATGTTGGGCGGTCACACCCAGCATTAATATGTCGGGCTTGACCACTACCAGCAAATAATTTGCTGACAAATGGCTGCAAGTAATTTACTGTCGTTTGGTAGTTGCTTCTATTTTTGGACCTGCCTGGGTCCGATTTGGTAGGCTCAAGCAAGCTCCTTTATTTTGGTAAGGTATGGGCTCAACCTGGGTCCAATTTAAGCAGAGCCCAATCTGGGCACCCTTAGTTTTCTTTGCACGCCCACTCATAAGGCCATATAAAATCTGCCATGTTATATACATCAATTTTATCTCGCTCGGCCTGTTTCAATATAAATCAAAACCTCACTGATAATTGAGCCCAAAAAGATTTCCAACGAGCTAATAACTGATCCAGAAACTATTGCAACTAATGCCGAGACGAGATGCAGAACTCTCTCGGATCTCTATCCACAATAAGCACCCTCCTTTCTTCGACTGGTCCATCGTCGACTACCCACCACTTCTCGTGACAAACTCATGTGTAGTTGTGTTTAAACCGAACAAGTGCCGACAGACAAAAATAGAAGATGAATTATTTCAGCACTCCGAGCTCTATGTTATGCGCGCACACTAATCACATGAACCAACATCAACTACTATCTTCCCAAAGCGCCCAAAATCAATTGCACGACGTCACAATTAAAAGCTCTCCCATCATTGAAAATTTACAACTCATGGAGTTCATCTCCCCCAACAACCCAACTTTTGTACCAGATGTTCCCCATCAAGCCTACACGTTATGTCATTATGCATCATAATGCCCACCGCTTATGTACCCGTGACCTGATAAATTGAGCTATTTGTTGGGGTTCAGCCCCTAAAGACGGGTCATAAGGAGACAGATCATGTTTGAATTCTGAAATCTCTGTTGTATATCGACGAGAAGGTGCACTGAATGTTGACTGGAAGCTACAGTGTGTCGACTTGAAGTCTGAGCATGTCAACTTGAAGTTTGTAAGAAAGTCTCTGTTGTTCATGTCTGTTGAATTCTGTGAAGTGAAAGTGAGTGAATGGAAGGCTTGGGAAACCTATCCGCGCGGACTACGCGGACTGGGTTGGCGGACTGCTAGGTCGGCAGAGATGTTGCAGGCGGTTTGCTCTGTGGCGGCCTGGGCGGTCTGTTCGCGCGGACTACGCGGACAGCAGCGGCGGTCTGACAGGCCAGTGTATGCTCAGCAGGCGGTTTACTCCCAGGAAGTAACCGGGCGGATAGGACTGGTATCCGCGGAGTCCGGCTTGAAGCGGACTGAAGAACTGGAGCTCGGCAGACCGGTTTGGCAGATGCCTTGGTCTTGCTCTAGTGAAGCGGCAAGTGAAAGCCGTGGAGACCGCCGGTCAGCGCGGACAGGAACTGGAGGTCGCCCGGTATGGCGGGCTAGATCCAGTGTCCGCCAGTAAGTGCGGACTGGCCCTTGTGGCCAGCGGACTGGACTTGGTGGGAATTGAACCAAGTCCAGGATGGCTCAGTCCGGGGAGATCGCGCAGTGGAGCGCGGGCTGATTTCTCAGTCCGCCAAGCTTAGTAGAAGTGCTGTTGCCTTGTGTGCTAGCTTGGGGATATGCGGACTGGAGAATTGCTTGTGCAGGAGCGTGCGGACTGGAGCCGGAGTCCGCTGAGTCCGGTTGAGCCTTGTGATGAGGTTATGGACTCAGGGAAGCGGACTGGAGTTCGCTGTGAACGCGGACTGGATTGGCGTGTCCGCTAAGTCCGGAGGTGCCTTGGCAATGAGGTAATGGACTTGGGATATGCGGACGGAAGCCGGGTGTCCGCTGAGTCCGGCAGGTGCCTTGATGGCAAGGCTGCGGGCTCGGGTTTTGCGGGCTGATGCCTTGTCCGCAGAATGGCGGACACGGCTGTTGTGGAGACCGGCTGTGGTGGTCCTGGCTTGGTCTCTGGCGGCAAGGCGGACTGGATATTGGAGTCCGGCCTTGGAGAAGCTGGGGCGGACTGGCTATCTGCACAGGAGCGGCGAACTGGAAGGTGTGTCCGCGGGCTGTGCGGACACACTTGTTCTAGCTGCGGGTTGTGGCGGTGATCCTATCGACTAGGGCGGTGACCATACTCATCGTCGTGCCTATAAATAGGACCCATGTCACATCAGGATGTACAAAAAGCGGAACCTGGACCGAAGTAAGTGAACAGTAATTGAGCTCGCGTAAGTTGCTGCGGCCTGGACTTTGTGTCCGCGCGGATAGAGTTGACCCGGTTGTGCTGTGCAGGTTGTGCGGATAGCGCTGGAAAGCCAGGACTTGGCTCTGATTGCGGTCAGGGACAGTGCGGACTCTGCGGTTAAGCAACAGGCGGTAAATAGCAGGTCGCGGATAGCGACCAGGCGGTCTTCTCTTTGGCGACTTGGTTCGGGGTTCAGGAAGTCGCCTGCTTCAGGCGGACTGTTCCATTCGGTGTCGCAGCTTGTGCGGTCTGGCGGCGTGCAGACCGGCGGTGAAGAGCTAAGCATTGGAGCAAAGGGTGAGTCCGCGCGGCTTGGGTTGCGGTCTGGCGACCTGGCGGACTGAGCGGACTCCATAGCAGTAGGTCGGCGGCTTGATTGTTTGAGTCCGCGCGGCTTGTTTTTTGTTCTTGTCTTTGTAACTGTCTCTGCTCTCCCGGTGTTGGGTTTTGGTGAAGCATGTCTCGCCATGTATGTCTCGCCTTGTAAAGAAGTTTGCTCTTGATCAATAAAGAAGCTTGTGCTGCATGTGTTGCTGGTTGTTACTGCTTTGTTGAGATAATCTCTGCTAACTCCACGATCCGGGAAAACTTTCAACATATAAGTGGGCGTATTCTCCTTCGGTTTGTTGAGTTTTCAGCAGGGTATCCAAGGGGGCGTCTGCGGTTTGTTGAATTTTAACAATGTCGACTAGAAGTGTAGCAGATTGACTAGAAGTCTACAGTGTGTCGACTAGAAATGTAGCAGATCGATTAGAAGTCTGCATTGTGTTGACTAGACATAATGCATGTCGACTGGACGAGGTCCATATCGGTGAGAAGCAGGAGGCTTTGTCGTCGAGACAAGGTTAGCATATCAACTAGACAGATTCTTGAGTCATGTCGACGAGACTGGTTGTACCATGTCGACGAGACTGATTTGACGAGATGATGTTCATATTAACTAGACATGTGTCATATGTCGACGTGGCAGACTTAGTGACGAAAATGTGGTTTTTTTAGAATGTTTAATCTTGTGTTTTCAGGCCATGAGATCTTCTCAAGTCTTACCAGATGGCTGCATCTATAAGGTTTAATGAGATTGTCAAGCCCTATTAAGGAGAGGAATTGTTTAGACCTAACTTAATCTCAATTGATGCCAATCACATTGAACAACTTCCGAAATGTACAAACCGACAAACAAGAGTTGATATCATATGTCTAAAATATGTGCAGTATGCCGGAAACAAGAGTTGATAGAAAAGTGGTGTTTGGAAGCAACAAGTCACTATCGCGAGCGATATCGCTATCGCGAGCGATATCGTTATCACGCCGCGATAGCAATTTATATATAAAAGGGCGGACTACAGTCCAGATTTCATTCCTCTCACTAATTTCCAGTAACCCTAACGTAAGAAACAAAGGTGTCGCCGGCAGAAGCTTCAAATCCAAGGTAATCTTGATGATTTTGGTTAAATTTTTTTGTAGATTTTGATTTTGATTGTAATTTGAAAAGTCCTTTGGGATTAAAAAGTATTTTTATGAAGAAAAATTTTTGGATTTTAGGAGAATTGAAAGAGTTTGAATAACGTAAGTGTCAAGGTTAGATTTGCATGGATCTAGTAGATTTATAACATATAGTGAATTTTAAGGATTACTTTTGAGTTTATGCAGACTAAAAAACATAGATTTGAGATTTTTGAATGTAATTTCGATATGTTGATGCATTACAGCTATCGCCCGGGGGCAGTCACTATCGCCCGACGGTAGTAAAATTTCGTCTTTTAATTAATTTTTTGGATAATTGCAGAACTGACCTTCAGTGCAAGAGCACGCAAAAGTTCTTCCAACAATCCGCATTCATCCTACCAATCCTTTTTAGGGATTAAAAAAGCAGCTATAGGGATTTCAAAAATCGCGGTATTCGACATACCTCGAGACGCATATATCTACGATCTCTTAGCATAGGCATGCATAATGTCTATGATCATCTCGGGCATGTTTTGTTCTGTATTTGTGAGGGAGTTTTATAATCATTTGGAAGATCTCGCAAACTCTGGGTTGAATGGAGGAGTGAGATCTCACATCCAAAGAGAAATAGTTGAGATCACTCGTGAAGAATTGAGGAATGAGTTTGGATTAATAGACTGTGAGAATGTATTTGACATAATCGAGAACTTTCGCAAGGATAAGATTGGACACATGCTAATATACGTCTTCATGGAACTGCAACTAAAACACTTATTCACTCCACAATGACTCTCAACCCTAATGCGTACATGGTGCATGACATACTTAAGAACACAATGTTATTGAAAGGAGGAGACACTGGGAAGATCACTGCACAGCTCACTTTGTCCACTTATAAGATTTTAGAGGAGTCGTTGATGTAGTTGATTTAGCCTTATCTGTGATTTGCTATACTTATAAGATGAAGGATCCATTGAGAAATAAGATTAATACTCTCCCATTTAGAAGTGTAATACAACAAGTGATATACTAAAAATATAAATGAATCCATCAAAGTCTATATGTAGATGACTGTATTCCTCCAATTTACAATACATAGATGACTAGATTTCCGACTAGACATGGTGAAGCGTCCTGTTCAACCGTACCACGACCGTCTCGAGGTGAAGCCTCTACATCAGTTGTACCTCCACTTCCTTGAGATGAATCGCTCAGAGAAAAAAATAGATGGCTTATATGACTTGGTGGAGACGTGACATGCTGAGATGACTACGAGGCTTAAAGGAATGAAGAAATTTATGAATTTCATCGCTCAAGGTTTGAAACTCAAAGCGACCCCGGCGGAAGAAAAAGTGTGTGAGAGTCTAGTGGAGGATCCTCCTCGTCACTCTATTTGACATATGAGACGACCAAGGCAGCAACGAGACCAGAGCTCGAGCGAGGACTAACCAGCCGCTAGCAAGGATTAAGAGTTCTAATTAGATTTTCTAGAGGTTGAGGTTTCTGGAGCTATCGTGAGGCGATATCAGCTATCGCCCGACGACGGTGAATTATCAGTTTTTCTTATTTTTTGTGATGTGAGACATTATGTTTTGATGTGTTAATTTACTTCTAGATGAGTTAATTTGCAACTACTTATTTATAGCAGTTATGTTAAGACAATTTGTTATGGTTTAGATTACTCTTGATGATGTGTGCGATGATTATCTTAATGCTTGTTAATTCTTATCTTTTTGTTAGTAATTTAGTTAGTTTTTTTTTATTTCACTTATTGTTTCAGTGTGCAATACCTAAGACGCCTAACCCTAGTTTTAGTGTAGAGAAGCGTGAATCAAGAAGTGGCTTAGTGAAAATATCGGCAAGTTGTGAATCTATTCCTATAAAATTGATTTTAATATTATCTTTTTTAACATGGTCTCTAATAAAAGGATGTGGAACATCAATGTGTTTAGATAGTGAATGATGTATTGGATTGTATGTTAGATTGATGACACTTTTATTATCACATTTCAATTCTATAGTTTGTTGTTTTACCTTAAAATCTTCTAAAGTTTGTTTCATCTAAAGGACTTATGCACAACAACTACCTAGTGCAATATACTCGGCCTCAGTGGTGGAGAGGACAACAAAATTCTATTTTCTACTCGACCAAGAAATAAGTGAAGGGCCTAAAAAGTAACATGCGTCACTTGTGCTCTTACGATCTTAAGAACAACCTTCATTATCAGAATCAGAATAACCATGTAAGATAAAATCATCATTATGAAGATATCATAAACCTAATTTTGAAGTACAAATAAGATATCTAAAAATTTATTTAACCGCTTTCAAATGACAATCTTTAGGATTAGCCTGAAATCTATCACATAAACAAACAACGTACAAACATAATATCAAGTCTAGATGCGGTTAAATATAATAATGATCTTATCATTCCTCTATATAAAGTTTGAGCAATAAAAATATCATTTTCATTTTTTCCTAACTTTAAAGAAACGCGCATAAGAGTACTAACTTGCTAAAGATTTTCAAATTCAAATCTTGTAAGAACATCTTGAATATATTTTGATTGACAAATAAAAATATCATCATGTTTCTGAATAATTTGGAAACTTAGAAAAATATATAAGTTCTCTCATTATACTCATTTCAAATTTATTTTTCATAACATTCACAACATTATTACACAACTCTTCATTGGTGACTCCAAAAATAATACCATCAACATAAATTTGTAAAACTACCACATCATCATTAACATGCTTAATGAAGAGTGTACAATCAGCACTATTCATTTTATAATAATTTTTTAACAAAGATAAAGTCAATCTTTCATACCATGCACGAGGTGCTTGTTTCAAACCGTAGAGTGTTTTTTCTAATTTATAAACATGGTCCGGAAATTCTTCATTCACAAAACTTGAGGGTTATTCTACATAAACTTTTTTCTTAATGTACCTATTTAAAAAATCAGTTTTCACATCCATTTGAAATAAGTTAAATCTTTTGAAACTAACAAAAATAAGAAAAATTCTAACTGCTTTAAGACGTGCTACAGGTGCAAAGGTTTCATCAAAATCTACACCCTTAATCTGAGCATATCCTTTTGCTACAAACATAGCATTATTTCTAAATAGAGAGATTTTTGGAGCATGCGTTCCGCACTCCTTGATCTGAAAATAACAACACCTAAATGTATTTGATCGTAGTGTGTTTGTGGTGTACAGATATAATAGGTATAACACTCTGATAATTTTGGATGGGCTACGTACAAATTTTTTTACAAAGTTGAGTTATCGCGGGCGACATCTACTACCGCCCCGCATTAGCGTGATGACGTCAGCCGCGACATAGGCTACGATTCTGAACGGTTACCACACTGCGCATTATCGGAGATACCACATGGCGATATCATGCTATCACGACGCAGTAGTCCCCCGACCATACACGATCTCCAGCATCTCGACACAGTTATTACAGAGTGGGACACGTGGCAGCCATTGGAGATATTACAACCAATATCGCGTTATCGCCACGCGATAGTGGAAAAACTCTAAATGAGCTGAAGTTCAAGAATTTGATGTTACACACCTCCAGGAGCCTTGATCTCGTGCATCTCCAGCCAGATAACTCCGTGGAACCAGAAAAACTCCTAAGAGTTCGTGAAATCTCAAGAACGAAGAAGGGACCGTTCGTGATTCTCATCTCGGGCGATCTTCACAAGGATTTTCCATCCTCTTCAACACTCAAGACCTGAGAGAGTATTTATTCTCAGATTTCTTTTTCTTTTTCATTCACTTTGTAATCGGTGGAGAATTCGACGCCTTGTGAGTGGTGACTAGACCCGTGTGTGGTTTTGGGGGGAAATCATCGACGTGTGTTCAACGACTAGGTCGTTATGAGATCTAGGGGAGGCTAGTTATTGTATCCAGGGAGAAACAGGCTTTAGCCAACCGGTCATTGGGAAAAGGACCGGTAAATTCAAAAACAAGATTTTTTTCATCATAGCCTCGATTTCAAGCTTTATTGAAATCCATTGTTTGTAATTTTTATCACTTATGAGATAAATATGCATTTCAATTTTATCATAAATTTCTAAGTGTTTGTTATGAATATTTGGTTGTGATTAAATTTTTTTGATTTCAGGTAATTTGTTAGCATAAAATTACAGTTTGTCCTTATTCACCCTCCCCTCTAAGGGCTCCTCAAGATCCAACATCCTTCTCATTCCTTCAACTGCAAAAATATGTTCAACATTAGGTGTGGGGTCTTTTAGCATTTTATTGGACAATAAAGCAAATTTGGCATCCGCCTATCTCATTATACATCTCATATATGAGCAAGTTCACCTTGTATTTGAATAGAGGTGAGAGAGAGGTATAAACAACATAATTTTATTCTTTTACTTCTATGTCAACCACATGTAACTTATTCAAGGGTCTGTTGAGTACGTTGAATCGTCCCAGTAGATTGTCACTCGCAAACATCTTTTAACTATGCAACTTATGCTTAAGAAGCAATCTCGTAGTAACTGTCTTTGTCAGATATTGTCATTTCAACATCTCCAAAAGCTTGATTATATATCCTCGCACTAATGTTTAAGAGTGTTTTGTTCAATTTTATGCGTTTCTGATTAAGTTCTGATCTTCAGTTCTTCGTGACAACTCTAACCACAAGGTCATACGTGCCTCCTAATCACCGAACAATTATATATCTTTAATTTCCAATTCAACTAATCTTGCATCATTGATCTGGGGTATCCTCATGAAACTACCTGTTACTTTAAGGTTGGTATTAAAAGCACACCGATTTTGTCTATTGACAGCAAAATGTTATTGACACAGAATAAAATTATTTACACACCAAATGATTATTGACACACCAATACTAGAATTTGTAAAATGCAAAGAAAAAATCATATTTCATTTTTTTCTTAAATAGTGGCTCCATCTTGCTAGCATTACTAGTGAGTAATCAATTTGAAAATTGTTCAATTATAACAATCATTCAAAAAAGATAACATATGTTCGACAAAATAGAAGATTGATTCCAATAATATGTGTCAATCATTTTTGTTTCAAGCCTTCAAATAACTTCAAATATCCTCCAAATTCATATACCTGCAATTAAAGTATATAAAAACATAAACATCTTATACAAGTTTAACAAAGATAATAAAAAATAATTATTATACCTTAATATGTTGTAATCATGATTTTTAATGAAGATCCAATACAACAAAAATGTAAGATATCTACACAAAAAAGTTATGATGTGAGAATTAGTGTTAACACTATTTATTGGAGTATGAATCAGAAAGAAAAAATACATACCATAGGTTCAAGGTTTCGTCAAACTAACGATTTCATCAACTTGTTCTTTGGAATCACCCACTCTAACTCGTGAAACATAAGTCAAGTCTCACCTTTCTGCAACTGAAGCATGATACCTCATCGACATTGATATCATCAGTAGAAGTGGGCAATCCTCACTCATCAGCAATTGTCTGAAATGATTGTCATTAACAAATCAAAAAAGATAGTCTTCCAATTTAAAGAAGAAGCTGAGTGTAAAGGTAGGAATGCAAAAGACTAAAATTTGAAAAAATGAACAACTACCACATTGTAATATGAAGCAACAAGTAATCTCATTTCTGACTTTGTCATCAATTTGTCGAATGGTGCGGGAATTGAAGTACAATCCAAAGATGACAAAAACTCTGTCCGTCTAATATTCTCAAACTGTTATACAAAAAATCAAAATTTGTGATTTATTTTATAAGGTTTTTCCTCACTTGCAACCAATTATCGCTCATTTATAATGCTAAATTGATCACCCTGTAACCGCAATGCTCATATCCAACCATATTTACAACATTAATGATATGCGTAAAAATATATGTTGGCATTTCTTTACGGAAACATTCAAGAAAACTATTGTTATTATGGTTTCTTTTTGGAAATAACCTCTTAGCTTTCTTTTTTGGATATTATTCCCCCTTCAGTACATGCTCAAACAAGGAAATCTCCATTTTTGTAGATTTATAATCATCCTTAAACTTTTTATAACTTCTGTTGAATTTTTTGAAGTGGAAGTGGGTGACCTGGGCGGACTGGGCAGACTGTCCTGGTGACTTGTGTTGATAGAGGGTAGCGGCCTGGCAGGTGTCCTTGTTGTTGCTGTCGATTTTGGTGGTCAGACCTGGCGGTCTGAGCAGACAGAGCTGGCGACTTGTTAGGTCGGTCAGTGTTCTGCGGCTTGGTTCCCAAGATGTTTCTAGCGGATAGGACGGTTATCCGCTCAGTTTCTGGGTTGAGCAGTTGGCTCTGGAGTTCGCCGGTCTTGTGCGGACTGGTGTTTGTATCCGCCGGTGCTGTGTTAGCACTAGGGATGTCTGGTGGTGTGTAATTGGTATGGATTTGGACCAAGTCTAGGCCGGCTTCAATCCGGAGGTCACGCGGCCTGCGCGGGTTGGTTTCTTCATTCACCTAGCTCGGCAGCCACTGTCTTGTGAGACTTGCCTGCGAGCTCGCTCTCTACGGTCTGGGGCCTTATCCGCAAGTGGGCGGATTGGGGTGGTACTCGCCGAGTCTGCCTGGTTGGTGTTCTAGTTTGGCTGGGCTTGGCGGTCTCTCTCCTGGCTAAGTCGCAACGGTTTAGTGTGTATCCGTAGCTTTTGTGGATACACTTGTTGTTCGCATAGGACAGGGCGGTTATCCTATCATCTAGGATTGTGATCACACTCCTCTCCGCACCTATAAATAGGACCCCCTGTCACATCAACAGTACCGAGTAAACAGTAAGTCACCTCATGAAAAGTTGTTGCGATTAGGGTTTTCTATCTGCGTGGTTTGAAGAGGTTTGATTGGTTTGTGCTGTGCAGGTTATGCGGATAGCGCTGGAGAGCCAGGAGTTTGGTTCTGACTAAGTGCGGACTCTGTGGATATCTACCAGCGGTTTTTAGCAGGTCGCGACTTGCGACTAAGCAGTTTCTCTTCTACAACTTCTTCCCTGTTCAAATAAGTTGTCCACCTCTTGGCGGCTTGTTCAGTTTGGTGGCAGCAGTCCACGTGTCTTGGCGGCTAGGCGACCTCGCGGTCAGGCGGCCTACAGTTCAGCGGCTAGAGTTCTTTAGCAGCACTAGAATAACGGGTAGTCTGCATGGCTTGTTGCGGTCTTGCGACCAGGTGGCTTCAGCGGACTCCTTTAGCGGTTAACAGCAGAGCCGATGGTTTCTCCTTGAGGTCGCGCGACTTGTTTCTCAGTTTGTATTTTTTTCTTGCTACATCAGATACATTTTCAATCATGTCTCGCCATGTATGCTTCGCTGTGTAAAGAGATTTTTTGATTAGTACAAGACTCTTGCTCTTCTTGTTGTTTTTGGTTTGCTTGGGCTCAGTGTGGTTGAGTGTTCCTACGCCTGCTGTCCCGTTTTCCGCTATCACAATTTTTTCATGGTATCAGAGGGATCAGTGGATGAGTAGTGTTCAACCATCAGTTTGCTTCTGAGAGTCTAAGCTTCCAAGTTGACTATAATGGAAGGTGGTTTTGTAAGAGGTCTTGAAATTGAACTCCTTACAATGACTAACTTCAAAAAGTGGAAGTCGTGTATGGAGAGTTATCTTTTGGGCAAGGACCTTTGGGAGGTCATCTATGGAGAAGAAAGGCAGGAGGTTACTGCTGCTGCTGGTGCTGAAGCGTGAGAGCTTGGAGAAAGACTAACATGAAAGCAGAATTTGTTCTCAAGCGGGCTATCTCATCAGAACTCTTTGACCACATCATCAGATGTCGGTCTGCTATTGATATTTGGACTTCCCTTGATGGGTTGTTCAACAGGAAGAATGTAGCACGACTACAGTTTCTGGATAATGAGTTGGTAGGGGCCACTCAAGGTGATCTCTCTTTCTCGACGTTCTTCTTGAAAATGAAGAACTTGTGCACTGAGATTTCAGCGATGAACCCTGATGAGCCTATTTCTGAGGCAAAGCTGAAGAGGCACATAATCTGCGGCTTGCAGAAGGAGTATGTGGCCTTCTTCACTTTAGTTGAAGGTTGGGCCACTCAGCCATCCTTGTTGGAGTCGGAGAACCTGCTGACGTCGCATGAGAGCTTGGCAAGGCAGATGGCTGGAGTCACTGTCTCTAAAGGAGGTAGTGAGGCGCTTTTTTTCAGGGAAGAACAAGAGATAGGAGA
The DNA here is from genome assembly GCA_039583875.1 of Platanthera guangdongensis. NCBI lineage: Eukaryota > Viridiplantae > Streptophyta > Magnoliopsida > Asparagales > Orchidaceae > Platanthera > Platanthera guangdongensis. The sequence continues at coordinate 283,668,235 of CM077153.1, forward strand.
AGAAGAAGAAGTTCGATGCTGGAGAGGAACCTTCTACTTCATATCTGTAAGAGGAGAGCATTGCTCCTAAGCAAGATTAGAAGAAGAAGGAGTGGCTTAAGTGCTACAGATGCAATCAGCCATGACACTTTAGAAGAGAACATAAGGTCAAACTGCAGCCTGTACATGTTGCAGATAAGGAGGAAGCTGAGTCCAGTGTTGAGGAAGTCAGATGGGGAGGAGCATTCATGACCGGCATATGTGTCCTGGCCTTGTTCACCATCGACTACCAAGATGACTGGATCGTGGACTCAGGGTGTGGTCATCACCTCACTGAGGATGAGTCAAAGTTCTCCTCTCTGCGAAAATTATCAGGTAACGAGGCTATCATAACCGCTGATGATATTGTTCATGCTATAGAGAAGGAGGGTGTAGTATACTTGAGTAGTGATAAGAGTCCACTCACGTTAAGGAGTGTCTATCACGTACCTGACATGAAGAAGAACCTCTTCTCTGTGGCAAATGTGGTAGATGTGGGCTATCACGTTCTGTTTGGTCCAACATAAGTGAAGTTTCTTCGCAATGTGTCAGCAGTTAAGGCTGACGTTTCTCATGTAGGGAGAACGGTGAGGGACTTGTTTGTGCTATTAACAAATTCCTATGTTGATCAAATGAGGGTCAACGATAGTGCTGCTATCTGGCATGGGCGGTTGGGACATGTTGGGATGGACAAGCTAAAAGTCATGGCAGTAAAGAGTCTTGTGAAAGGCTTGACTAAGTTGTCATCCTTCGATGACACAGTCATGTGTGCGCGGGATGTCAATATGGAAATGCTTATCGTCTTCCATTTGACAAGTTGCTGACTAGGTGTAAAGCACCATTAGAATGTATACATGGTGATCTAATGGGTCTGACTGTCACAACCAGCCTTGGAAGCATCATGTATATGCTGGTTCTAATTGATGACTACACTAGGTACACTTGGGTGTACTTTATGAACGAGAAGTCAGATGCTTTTCGATTGTTTGTGGAGTTCAAGGAGCTGATGGAGGATCGTCTTGGTCTGCGGATCAAGAAGTTGAGAACAGACAATGGAGGTGAGTTTGTTTCAACTGAGTTCTCAAACTTTTGCTGGAAGCATGACATTCAAAGGGATCTCACTTTTGCTCATGCTACACAACAAAACAGAGTAGTAGAGTGGAAGATCCATCATCTAACGGAAACGTGAAAGTGTTGGCTTCAAGCTAAAGGCATTCCAAGGTCCTTCTGGGCGGAGGAAATGGCCCGCGCTGCCTATGTCATCAATCAGATGCCTTTGAGTCCGACGAACATGAAATCTCCTTATGAGATGATGCTCAAGGAGAAACCTGGAGTTGGACACCTTTGGGTGTTTGGATCTACCTGCTACGTTCACATCCCAGATGCTCTAAGGACAAAACTAGATGCAAAGGCAAGGAAGCTTGTCTTTGTAGGCTATGGTGAGTGGAAGGAGTGGAAATATATGGACCCTGTGACGAAGAAGTTTGTGGTTTCGAGAGACGTGGTCTTCGACGAGCTGATGTCATATGAAGGTGGCTCCTCTATGGAGCTGTAAGAGATCAGGTCAGATGGAAAGCAGGGGGAGGCTGCTAAGGATCTTCTGGTAGAGTTGCCTGTGTCACTAGGATCTCCAAGTGCTTCTAGCTCCGGGGCAGAGGCTTCTTGTTCAGGAAGCAGGGGGATCACTGCTCCGATTCTGTCTGGGAACGGAGCTGGTTCAGAAGAAGCAGCTGAGATAGTTAGCAAGGGTCAGACCCTTCGGAGATCGAAGAGGATCACCAAACCAGCAGCTCGGTATAACGAAGGAAACATTGTGAGCTTGGTCTCTTGTTTCTTCGCAGGCCCTCTGGATGAGTGAGAGCCTTCTAGATTTGAAGACGATGTTGGGGTCAAAGAGTGGGAAGATGTCGTGGATGAGGAGATGACCGCCCTCGTGAAGAATGAGACTTGGGACCTTGTGCCCAAGGTCGATGACATTACTCCTGTGACATGCAAGTGGGTCTACAAGTTGAAGAAGAAGACGGATGAGAGCATTGAGCAGTGCAAGGCTCGCCTTGTAGCTCGAGATTTTTCTCAGAGTATGGAGAAGACTATGAAGAGACGTTTAGTCCTGTAGCGAAGATGACTTCAGTTCGGGTGGTGATGACTTTGGCGACTTGTTAGGGCTGGAAGATGTGACAGTTAGACGTAAAGAATGCTTTTCTCTATGGGGAGATCGATAAAGACATCTTCATGGTTCAGCCGCCTGGATACGTGTCTGAAGATCATCCAGGATACGTCTGCAAGCTCAGGAAGGCTCTTTATGGCTTGAAACAAGCTCCGCAGGCGTGGTATGGGAAGATCGTAGAATATATCCAATTCTGCAGTTATTTTGACTCTGACACGGATTCGAGCTTGTTCGTCAAGAAGAAGGGGGAGCTTCAGGACTTGGTGCTGATGTACGTGGACGATATGATCATCACGGGTAACTTCGAGAAAGAGGTGGCTAGGCTCAGGGCAGAGCTAGCCATTCGATTCGAGATGAAGGACTTAAGTGAGCTCCATCACTTTCTTGGACTCGAGGTGGAGAGGAAAGAGAAAGATGCACTTGTTTCCCAAAAGGGCAATGTGGATCCGATCGTTCAGCGATTCGACATATAGGAAGGGAAGAGTTGTTCTACTCTTCTTAAGGTTGGCATCAAGCTTCGACGAGTTGAGGGGAGGATACTTCCAAATCCTCTGGTGTTTCGTGCTCTGGTGGGGAGACTTATTTATTTAAAGATTATCAGGCCAGACATTGCATATGTTGTAGGCCGACTAAGTCAATATATGGCGGAACATAGGAAGCCTCATCTGATGGCGGCAAATAGCATTTTGAAGTATGTAAAGACCACTTCTGACATGGGTCTCCTTTATGGGAGAGACACAGGTTTCAACCTGCATGGTTATACGGATGCTGATTATGAGGGAGATTTAAATGACCGAAATTCAACCTTCGATTATATCACCACATGTGGATCAGCAGGGATTTCTTGGTGCAGTAAGAAGCAAGATTAAGTGTCCGTCTTTACTACAAAAGCGAAATACAAGGCTTCGGCCTTAGCAGCTTGGGAAGCCATCTGACTTAGGATACTAGTAGAGGATGTCCATGAAGAAGTGCGCGGTCATACTCTGCTATGTGGTGACAATGAGAGTGCCCTAAAACTGGTTAATAATCCAGTTTGTCACACGCAGACCAAGCACATTGAGATTGAGCACCATTTCATTTGGGAGAAGGTGTTGGAGGGATCTCTGGTAGTTGGACATGTGCAGAGCGAGGATAATACCGCAGACATCTTCACGAAGTCGTTTTCGAAAGGGTCATTTACCTGATTACGAGAAATGCTGGGGCTAGTCTCCACTTCCCACTTCAAGGGGGAGTGTTGAATTTTTTTGAAGTGGAAGTGGGTGACCTGAGCGGACTGGGCAGACTGTCTTGGTGGCTTGTGCGGATATAGGGTAGTGGCCTGACAGGTGTCCTTGTTGTTGCTGGTGGTTTTGGTGGTCAGACCGGGCGGTCTGAGCGGAAAGAGCTGGCGACTAGTTAGGTCGGCTAGTGTACTGCGTCTTAGATATTTCTGGCGGATAGGATGGTTATCCGCTCAGTTTCCGGGTTGAGAAGCTGGCTCAGGAGTTTGCCGGTCTTGTGCGGACTGGTGTTGTATCTGCTGGTGTTGTGTTCGCACTAGGGATGTCTGGTGGTGTGGACTTGGTCTGGATTTGGACCAAGTCCAGGTCGTCTTCAGTCTAGAGGTTGCGCAGCCTGCGCAGGTTGGTTTCTTCATTCACCTAGCTCGGCAGCCGCGGTCTTGTGTGACTTCTCTGCGTGCTCGCTCTCTATGGTTTGGAGCCTTGTCCGAAAGTGGGCGGACTAGGGTGGTAGTCGCTGAGTCCGCATGGTTGGTGTTCTAGTTTGACTGGGCCTGACGGTCTCTCTCTTTACTAAGTCGCAGCTGTCTGGTGTGTATCTGCAGCTTTTGTGGATACACTTATTGTTCGCATAGGACAGGGCAGTCATCCTATCGTCTAGGGTGGTGATCACACTCCTCTCCGCGCATATAAATAGGACCCCATGTCACATCAACAGTACCGAGTGAACAGTAAGTCAGCTCGCAGAAACTTGCTGCGGTTAGGGTTTTCTATTCGCGCGATTTAAAGAGGTTTGGCCGGTTTGTGTTGTGCAGGTTGTGCAGATAGCGCTGGAGAGTCGGGAGTTTAGTTCTGACTAAGTGTAGATGTAACAGCCCGGCCCATGGCACTCATAGGCTGCGCACAGCATGGCCCAAGCTCCGGCACTGCTACAGGGCTGCAGCCCAATACACCCCAACGCCTCTTCGGCCTGTTTCTCAGCACAGTGCGTTGTTGGCGTTACAGTAGACTCTATGTATATTTACCGGCGGTTTTCAGTAGGTCGCGACTTGCGACTAAGCAGTTTCTCTTCTACAACTTCTTCCCTATTCAAATAAGCTGTCTGCCTCTGGGCGGCTTGTTCAGTTCGGTGGCAGCAGTCTGCGTGTTTTGGCGGCTAGGCGACCTCGCAGTCAGGCGACCTGCAGTTCAGCGGCTAGAGATCTTCAGCAGCACTAGAATAATGGGTAGTCCACGCGGCTTGTTGCGGTCTTGCGACCAGGTGGCTTTAGCAGACTCCTTTAGCGGTTATCAACAGAGCCGACGGTTTCTCCTTGAGGCCGCGCAACTTGTTTCTCTGTTTGTATTTTTTTTCTTGCTCCATCGGATATATTGGCAATCATGTCTTGCCATGTATGTCTCGCTCTTCTTGATATTTTTGGCTTACTTGGGCTCAGTGTGGCTGAGTGTTCCTGCGTCTGGTGTCCCATTTTCCGCTATCATAAATTTTTTCAACTTCCATGTGGTCTCCCTTTCAATATAATTGGCAACACTGGTTTTAATGTTTGGCTCGTGGTCGGTTCTAATATTTCTCTAAGATTTTTCTTCATTTCATTTCTTTAAAAGTCACTTACGTTATTGTATTTTTTAGTAAGTCATCTAACTCAACTTGTATGATCCTAACTGAATCAATCTCTTTCTCTTTTATTTTTATTTTACCAATTGGTGTAGTGTGCAAAATGAGTTGTCTCCAATACTTACGAACCATCCATAATGTATACCCAGAAGATTGTTGTACTTATGGAGTTAATTCATGAGCATAAGGCAATCCCATTGTGAATCTCATTTTGTGTAAATAGTTTGTAGAGTCTAAGCCAATACCTATCTTAACCAACTCCTCCTCTTTCTTTATTGCTTTCAAGGCTGCAACTGTAATGTACAACCTCGGGCTCGTAGGATCAGATCGGGCTCGAAAAGAGGGGAAGGTAAGGCAAGATGGACTCTTTGATAGAAGCCTACTCACTGGTGAGCGGGTCCCAGGAAGAGGACTACTCGTCGGGTTAAGGCTGGCTCGCTAGGCAAGAGGGCCCCAGCAACCCCAGTGAGATGGCCCAGTGGCTCAGGCGAGAGCCTTCCCAGGCGAGACGAACCCAGCGAGATGGCCCAGTGGCTCAGGAGAGAAGCCCTCCTAGGCGAGACAGACCTAGCATAGGGCCCAGCCGCTCAGGTAGGAGCTCTCTCCCGCGAGACGGTGCTCTCGCCAAGCGCCAGTTCAGTTGGAAGACGGTTCACCTTTTTTGCCCTAGGTGATTTTACGCTTTAGCCCTCGGTGGTCTGCATATAACCCTTCAGAACAACGGAGTTTGGCTATTGGCAGACCCAACCAAGGGTATTTTGGTAATTTCAGGTCGGTTCAGTTTGGTTATTCGCAGTTCAAACTCAGAAAACTATAAATAGGCCCATATGGGTTCTTCAGAAGCACCCCTTTTTTTCCCGGGAGTTTAAGAGTTTTCTTGTGCTTTCTGAGGAGCTCCAAGCCAAGCTTTTGGCTTTGGAGGGGACCTCCCTGCTGAGGCTTTGGGTTGGTTTCTGGCCCTTCACAACCAGTCGGAGGTCAAAGTTTGGGACGAGTAGGTGTTGGCTACGCCCCTAATTTCAAACTTTCGTTGAAGTCAAATTTTGGCTTCAACAGTTCTAGTGCGGTGAGCGTGGAAGGTAGCCGATACAAGAAAGTTTTGAGTTCGGTCCCATGGAAGGAGGTGAAGGTGAAGGATCTGGTTCAGGAGGTTCCCCCTCCCGGGGAGAGGAGGCGACGAGGAAGATGCCGGAGGACTTCAGACGAGAGGTCTTGCAGACCATCAGCTTGACCTTCTCGGCAAGGAGTGAGTGGGCAACACCTCAGGTTCCGGTAGAGGCGGTCCCGCTCTTGGGCGAGAACGCTCCTGGGCAGCGCCCCGGGAAAGAGGTCCTGGCGGAGGTTGGCAAGAGGGACGTGGCCGCGCGAGAGCTCTTCCCAGACCAGCGTCCCAGGAAGGAGATTTCGGCAGAAGTTGGCGAGTGGGCGGCGGCTGTGCGAGAACTCTTCCCTGGGCATGGTCTCGCGGATCGGGCCAGCCAGCCGAGGCCGCGAGACGTGCCCTCTCGGCAGGCAGGAGGCGAGATCCCTTTCAGTGAGTTCATCATTTCGGCCCCGGTGCTGGAGGGGTTCCGGGAGCCCGACATGTCCTACTACTCGGGGAAAGATGACCATGTACAGCATGTGCAGTGGTTTGAAGATGTTGTTTCGATAAGGCAAATGACGGATGCCTTCAAGTGCCGGTTGTTTGCCATCACGTTGAAAGAGAAGGCACGGGACTGGTTCCACCAGTTGCCGACAAGTTTGATCTACAGTTTTGAGGACCTACGTCGAGGGTTCCTGTTGAGGTTCTCGACATCAAAGAAGCGTAAGAAGGAGACGGAGTGCCTGTTTGCGGTGAGGCAGAAGCAAGACGAGACGGTGGGCCATTATGTGGACCGATTTCAGGAAGAGATCCTCCTGGTCCAGGAGGTTCCAGGGTATGCACTGATGCTCGCTTTTACCCTGTGGTTGAGGCCGGGATTCTTTAGCATGGATCTGAAGAGAGTGCACCCCCTCTCTTTTGAGGAACTCATGGAGAGGGAGGCGAAGGAGATTGACTTCGAGAGGGCCAACCCGGCCTTTGCAAGGAAGCTAGCCAGGTTGGCGGAGGATGACATGAAGGATCCGGGATGAGGAAGGCAGAGGGAGCAGAGAGAAGAGAGAAGCAGGGAGGAGCCCCGAGGACAGGGGCGGCAGGGACATCATCAAGTACGGGGGGCCCGGGAGCCAAACAACCGGTTAGGTTGGAGGCCTCAGGAGGGTCGCCCCCAGGAGCAAGGAGGAGGCTTTCAGGGAAGAGACAACTTTCACGAGACAAGGAGGTTTGATCAGCCGGTAAGGAGGCAGGAGCTGAGGGGTCACTTCCCGCATCAGCAGGAGGCAATGGAGGTCGGCCGAGGTAGAGGAGGAAGGAGAGGAGCTCGAGGAGGAGTTGGAAGAAGAGGAGGTGGAGAAGGAAGAGGGGGCTGGGTGGCGTTGCTTTTCTGTGACTTCCACCAAGAGGAGGGTCACACGACAACCACCTGTCCAGAGTTCTTGGAGATGAGAGAAGTCAGGGGATAGGGAGGCAGGATCCACCGATAAGGATTGTGGAGGTGCAGCATGGGGAGACAGAAGATATGTGTGAGGATCGGGTGGATGTAGGAACCCCGGGAGGTATCGGGGTGATCTACAGAGGAGTTGGGATTAAGGCAACTCGAAAGGGGAGCCTCCAGACCATGTTCCGAAGGGGGGTAGCCTCGACCTCTCATGCTCCCCTCCGAAAGAAAAAATTACATTTTCTTCAGCAGATATGCCAGATTATGAGACCTGTTCTGTGATTCCTTGGTGATCCAGACGGTAGTCTAGAACTTCACGGTCTCCAGGATCCTGGTGGACAACGGGAGCTCCGTGAACGTGATCTTCAAGAAGGCCTTCGATAAAATGAAGGTCGAGATCAAGAGGGTACTAGCTTCAGACGGACCGTTGTTTGGTTTTTCAGGAGAAAGAAAGGAGGTAGAAGGAGGGGTAGGGCTGCATGTGAAGTTGGGGGCATGTCACGGAACTGCAAGTTTGTGATCGTGGACGCCCCGAGCAGCTATAACGCCATCTTTGGGCGCACCCTCATCAGTGCCTTTTGCTGCATCCCCTCCTCGTTTCATCAATGCCTTAAGTACAACAACGGAGGGGTGCATGTGAGGATCAGGGGGGACCCGAAGGTGGCAAGACAATGCTACGTGATAATGGTCAACACCATATCTTGGATGACAGAGACGGAAGAGCTGTAGAGGGAGATGGTGGAGCAAGAAGAGGTTATCGGAGAAGAGAAGGTAAGCCTAGAGGAGGCGAGGGAAGATATTGGGGAGGAGCAAAGAGGGGGAGGTGTGCAGGAGGTCCAGAGGGACGAAAAGTCGGAGCCGCAAGGGGGTCGGCAGGTAGGAGGAGTTGAGAGGGAGGCCCTGAGAGGCGTGGAGGTTGAGCAGCAGCAGAGTGAGAGCCTAGGGGAGGCGATGGAAGTCGAGGAAGTAGGAGGGGAGGAAGAGTATGGGCAGGAAGAGGGGGCAAGAGCCGGCTGGGAGCAGTCGCGGCTGGATTCGGCTGGAGAAGTGGTGGAGATGGAAGTCTTCACTAGCGTCAGCCAAGTGCAGAGGGTTCGGATTAGCGGGGGCTTGAGTCCCGAGGACCAGGAGCGGGTTCGGGCTTGCATCCAAAGAAACGTCGACATCATTGCTTGGAGCGCGGCTGACATGCCGGGCATCGATGCAGATGTGGCCTGCCATCGCCTGAACTTGGACCCCCGGACGCGCCCCATTCGCCAGAAGATGAGGACCATCGCTACCAAGCTAGAGGAGCCCATCCGCGAGGAGGTCAATAAGCTTCTGGAGGCTGGCTTCATCTCGGAGATCCAGTATCCATGCTGGATCTCCAACGTGGTAATGGTGAAGAAAGGGGGAGGGAAGTGGCGCATGTGTATTGATTTTTCTTTATTAAATAAATCATGCCCCAAGGATTGCTACCCCCTGCCTCGAATCGACGCGCTGGTTGATTCAGCCGTTGGTTTTTCTATTATGAGTTTTTTGGATGCTTTTTCAGGTTACCACCAGATTCGAATGCACCCTCCTGATGTCAAGGACGTCTCCTTTGTTGAAGCCAAAAATGACCTCTATGGAGTTCGGGGTCCCAAAAGAGGGGTGACCGCGCACCTACTACCCTCAAGTGAACGATCTAGACACAAGATTAGGAACACAAGAGACATACCCAAGGTCTCAGCGTGGAGGACCCACCGCATACCCGGAATACTAAGAAACTCTTCCCCTCTCAAGCCAAAGGCTGAGCTAAGACACCTTCGGAGGGCGCTCTTCGGCGACCGGAACATCTAAGGAGGATTTCAAGACCAACTCTCTCCTATCCAGACGTGTCTCCTTGGGTCTACACAAAATGCTCCTCCCCCGCCCTACTGATTGCGCAAACTCGCCGAGCAATTCCATGACACGCTGCCCAAGCTGGACCACTAACATTGTAATTCCGCTATTCTAACAGGCTGACAACAGGCCATTAGGGGCTTCCCGGCAATTATACCTCGGGGCCCCCACGGGGCGAGCGGTTCACGAGCACACCGCTCGCCCAAGACAGAATAAGTAAACCATACATAAACAGAGCATCACAAATATTAAAAAATATTACAGGAATATGAACTCCATACTTCGGCGCGCAGACCGGCAATATAAGCAAAAATAGGCCTTCGTGGGCCGGCACAAGCTTGGGCTTAAGCCCGCTACTCCCTGCTTGGAACTGTAACACCTATCTGCCAACGTGTCAAATGGCGGCGGTCAGCTAAACGCCAGTCGGCTAACATAAGCTGGCCACATATATTGCACACACCCCTTTTTGGGGGCTATGGTGCGCATTCCCTGCAAATGGATAATATACAACTTCCTCGGAGTCTTCTCCGGGAACCCCAAAACATCACCAATCCGGCTCACACGTCCGGATGGGCTTCACACAGTATGCCTAAACCCGTACTCACACTTCCGGGCGCTAATACAGTTAATTGCAGGGATGTACACGTCAACCCGTCGGAGAGCTCCCTTCTCCCACCCGTTGGTGGATAGGGGCTTCCATGAAAATATGTAAACTGAGGGCTTCACCTGCCCAAGTAGAAACATCGTTACCCTTGATGCGTGCTTGGCGGCGGTGCCGGGAGAACAAATCTGGGCCGACCTTGCTGGGAGTGATGAATTCCCACCTCTTCTTTTGCTGGTGGCCGAACCCTTATTAGAAGAGGAAGTAAATCTCTCTCTTTTGCTCCATTTTTCCATGGTGGCCGAGCCTCTTGCCGGCGGTGGGAGAGAAAATCCCGATCTCACTAACGGTGGCCGATTCGAGCTCCGGGCGGCGGAGCTATGCTGTACGAGGCCGATCCTGGCTCCAAGTGGTCGGCCTTTGTTGTACGAGGCCGATCATGGCTCCAAGTGGTCGGCCTCGCCCTAGGCGGCGACGGGAGGAAAGAAGGGAGGCGACGTCGTGCTCTGCTGCAGGCCGACGGGACAGAGAGAGAGAGAGGCGGGCTCGGGCCGCTGCTCCAGGCGGCTGGGATGAAGGAGACCGGAGCTCGGGCTGCACTTGTCGGCGGCGGCCTGGACAGGAAGAGGATCGGGGGGCAGGGTTATGCTGCTCCAGGCCGAGGGAGAGAGAGGTGCGGGGGCGGGGTTGCTGTTGTAGACGGCGGGAGAGAGGGAGGGGTGGCGGCGTCGGGCTGCTGCCTGGCCGAGCCCTAGCGGGGGAGAAGAAAAACCCCCCCGATCCCCTGTTTCTTTTTTTTCCTCCTCTACCCGATGATGCCCATCCTCCTCTTCTATCTCTTTCTTTTATTTTTTGTTTTTTTTCTCTGTACCCTACCCAGCCGTACCCGAGCCATCCCCCTGTTCCTTTTTTATTTCTTTTATGCACTTTTGCTGTACCCGCCCCCCTCTTTCCCATCTCCTCATATATATATATATATATATATATATATATATATATATATATATATATATATAAATATATATATATATATAATAAATGTATATATATTGTAACATGAAACATAAAATCTCCACATGCACGAGGACCCGCACGTCCTCGAACAGGGCTGTACCACACTGCCGCTCATAGCACGCCCCAAGTCCGCCACTTGGTGAGGATCCCGCTCGGCCGGATATGGGGTTGTACATCCTTCATCACAAGGGAGGGATGTTTCAGCTATAAGATGATGCCCTTTAGGTTGAAAAACACAGGGGCTACATACCAGCGCATGATGGATCTGGTCTTCCAGGGTCAAAGGGGGAGGAACCTGGAAGTATATGTTGATGATTTGATGGTCAAGAGCAAATGTGTGGACTCACACCTTCGAGACCTGGAGGAGACATTAGCCACCCTGCAGAAGTTCAAGATGAGGCTGAACCCCTTGAAGTGCGTATTCGGGGCGAACTACGGGAAGTTCCTTGGGCATCTTCTGACCCCGACAGGGGTGGAACCTAACCCAGATAAGGTGAAAGCCATCCTAGAGCTGGAGTCTCCACGCAATGTCAAGGAGGTCCAGTGCTTGACATGCAAGCTGGCCGGGCTAAGCAGATTCCTCTCCAGGTCGGGAGAAAAATGCACATCATTCTTCAAAGTGCTGAGGGGTACTCAAAGGTTCGAGTGGACTGCCAAATATGAAGAAGCTTTCCAAATACTGAAGAGGCAGCTCTCTCAGGCTCCTCTATCTCAAAGCCTAAAGGAGGGGGAGGACATAGTCTTGTACCTCAGAGTAGGAGCAGAGGCCGTGAGCTCGGTCCTGGTTAGGGAAGAGGGGAAGAAGCAATTGTCAATCCACTATGTTAGCAGTATCCTGAAGAAGGCGGAGCTCCGCTACCCTATCTTGGAAAAGCTGGCGTATGCTTTGATTGTTTCAGCCAGGAAGCTCCAGCCATACTTCCAAGCGCATTCAATCAGGGTGGTGACGGACCATCCCATTCGAAAGATTTTTGAGGGAGTGGAGCAGTCAGGCAGGTTAGCCAAATGGTCTATCAAATTAAGTGAGTTCGATATCTCATTCGTGCCAAGGCTCTCCATTAAGGCACAAATAGTGGCTGACTTCTTGGCAGACTATGTTGTTGAGGTCAGAGCCGAGGAGCCGCGGTCACGGGAGGCGTGGAAGATGATGGTTGATGGGGCCTCGGGAAAGCACTCCCTCGGGGCAGGGGCGGTATTGATAAGCCCTCAGGGGGTCACCATAGAACAAGCAGTGGTCTTACACTTTACAGCGACTAACAATCAGGCGGAATACAAGGTCGTGATAGCCGACCTTCGTTTGGCAAAGGAACTTGAGATCCAGGATGCGGAGGCTTTTACGGACTCGATGGTGGTGGCATCACATATCTGAGGAGAGTTCGAAGCTCGGGAGCCCACCATTGTGAAGTACTTATCAAAGGTGAGGGCGATCATCGGAGGGTTCCAGTCGTTCTCAATTCAACATGTTCCTAGGGAAGAAAGTATAGCTGTCAATCGATTGGCTAAGTTTGGACCTCGGGGAGGAGGCACCTTGACTGAGCTATTTCGACCGGCTATCGAGGAAGGAGAGTTGATGGAGGTGGATCGACGACCCTCGTGGGTGGATCCATTGGTGACCTTTCTAACCACCGACTATAGAGGAAGGAGAGTTGATGGAGGTGGATCGGGACAAAGGACGGGAAAAGCTTCAGGCACAAGACAGCTCACTACCTAATGCTGGAAGGGGGTTGCATCGAAAGATGTTGTCAGGACTCCTAGCAAGGTGTGTGATCGAGGAGGAGGTCCCGAGAATCCTGGAGGAGGTGCATTCAGGAGAGTGTGGTAGTCACTCAGGGGGAAGGATGTTGGAAGCAAGGGTGGTGAGGCAAGGGTATTTTTGGCAGACCCTGAGGAAGGATGCGGCCGAGTTTGCGAGGAGGTGCCGAAAGTGTCATCTATACACCCCCTCCATCTCTTGCCCACTCAAAGGCTCTAAAGCATCACGGCACCATGACCTTTCGTCATCTGGGGGATGGACTTCTTCGGACCTTTCCCTCCGGCTAGTGGGCAGAGGAGGTTCCTCCTGGTCATGATTGACTATTTTTCAAAGTGGATAGAGGTCAAGGCATTGGCCAAGGTCACCTCATAGGTCATCCAGAATTTTGTCTAGGGGGAGAACATATGCAGGCACGGGCTCCCTCAGGCGATCGTGGCAGACAATGGACCCCAGTTTGCCAGCGAAGAGTTCATCAGCTTCTGCGCTCAGCTGGGGATAGACCTTAGATTTGCCTCCGTACATCACCCCAAGAGCAACGACCAGGTGGAGGCGGCCAAGAAGATTATCGTGAACCTACTCAAGAAGAAGGTGGAGAGCTTGAGGGGAAGCTGCGTGGAATAGCTCCCCTCAGTGTTGTGGGCCTTGCAGACAACCCCGAACACGGCCACCGGCGAGACCACCTTCAAACTTTCCAATAGGTGTGAGGCAGTCCTACCCGTGGAGTTCGAGGTTCAATCCCCACGAGTTGCGGCCGCAGGTGATAGGGATGGGGCTTGGAGGTTGGAAAACAAAGGAGGGTTATGCCTCTCACTGGATATGGTGGAAGAGCTACGTGATGTCGCAGCTATCAGGCAGGAAGAGATCAAACGTCGGGTGGCGAAATACTTTGACAAGCATATCAGGATCAAGCAGTTCGCGGAGGGAGATTTGGTGCTGAAGAAAGTTGATGCTGCGGGGAGATCTGCCCCCGTGGGTAAGCTCAACTCAAATTGGGAAGGGCCTTATATTGTCAAGAGTGTCCTGAGAACAGGAGGTTACCACCTCCAAGATGTGGAGGGTAGGTCCATGAGCCACACCTGGAGCGGGGACGACTTGAAGCGATTCTACCCATGAGAAGGGAGAATAAAAATTATATACACAAATCAAGTTTATTGTAATATATTCCTCAAATTACTTCTTGCTTTTACTTACTATGGAATTCTAACGACAGGAAGATGAAACTTTTGCATTACCCCGAGCCTGGCTCGGCCCCAGGTAGACCCGCTACGCAGACTCTCATTAGCTGGCAGGTCCGAAGGCTCGCCTGTGGGGGTAAGGGACCCCGAGCGCGGCTCAGCCCCAGGTAGACCCGCTGCGCAGGCTCTCATTAGCTGGCAGGTCCGAAGGCTCGCCTGTGGGGGATGTTGAAGTTGGTGACCGGGCGGTCTGTCTTGGCGGGTTGAAGACCGCGCGGTCTGGCGGTTTGACTCGCCGGCTTGTAAACCGGGCGGTCTAGCGATCTTCACAAGCGACCTCGCTGCTTCTCTTGTGGTAGCCGTGCGGTTAGCCCTTCTGTCTAACCGCGCGGCTTGTGCGGTTTAATTTGTATAGTCCGCTTAACTTGTAAATTTTTAGTCCCACATCTCTTATTTGTATTCTCTCCTCTCTCCGCCATTCTATATAAGGGAGGTCATACCTTTGTAATAGTTACCTTTTTCGGATAATAAAATTTAGTTTAAAATCATTTCGGTTTGCTTCTGTTCGGTTTTTACATGGTATCAGAGGACTCGATCTACTCCTCCTGATTTTGTGTCTTGTTGTTCGCCCGGCTTGTTGCGCCGGTTTGCTCTCTGTTTGCGCGGCCTGTTCTCTAGCCGTTCGACTTCTTCCCCTCTATTTGTGTCGCAGCTAGGTCGTGGCTTCTCTGGCCGCTGGTTTTATACCCTTGTGACCGCTGCCGCCCTTCTTTCTCCTATCCTCGCGGTTTGTTGCCTAACCGCCCGTTCGACTTCTTCTGTTCGCGCGGCCTGTCCTCTAGCCATTCGACTTCTTCCCCTCTCTTTCTGTCTTCAGCTAGGTCGTGGCTTCTCTGGCCGCTGGTTTTATCCCCTTGTGACCGCTGCCGCCCTTCTTTCTCCTATCCACGCGGTTTGTTGCCTAACCGCCCGGCTTCCTTTATTTCCTGCTCCTATGGCTTTTTCTGATGCCTCTACTGCCGCCACCCCTATCGCCAATCTGGCTCCGCCTCTTCCTCCTACTCCTTCCGGGAACCTTGGGACCGTTTCCAAGCTTGTTGGCTCCAACTACCCGGATTGGAGCGTCTCTTTCACCTTTCTTCTTCGCTCACAACGCAAACGCCACCATCTCGTTGATGACCCACCTCCTATCACTTCACCTCTCTTTGATGACTGGGATGCAAGTGACGCGCTTGTGCGTACTTGGCTCGCGAACAGTCTTTCTGATGAGTGCCTTCCCGTCATATGTCATGATGAGACGGTCAAGGCCGCTTGGCTTCATCTTGCCGCTTTGTACTCCAAAGGGGCTCAGACTTCCCGCATCTATACGTTGTATGCGGACCTCTTTGCCCGTCCCACCTTGTCTCCTGCTGCTTCCTACCAACAGGTCCAGGCTCTTAGGGCTGAGATTCTTCAGAATCGCCCCTTTTCTGCGGATTTGGCTCAACAACACAAGCACTTACAGGAGCTTCTGGTTGTGTGTTATCTGTTCCGGCTTCCTGATACTTATGACATGATCCGCCAGCAAATTCTGGGTGAGGCCGAATCTCCCACTTTAGATGCCACCGCTGCCCGCATTGCTGCTGTCACCTCCCTCCTTCTGTAAGACCCCTCCCGGATCCCAAAATACGGCACGAAGAGGGAGTCTTATGCCCAGAGCAGCCGCCTTGCGGTAGCATTAACACACGGGCTAACCTGTACCACAAGACGCCTATTCCGCCGGCTATAATCATATCAATATAAATGCCAACCCAACCCAATAAATAAGCAAAAGAAGTCAAAATCCACACTAAGTAATATATAATGTCCAAAACATCAATAATGAGAAGCTAAACATGCTTCTACAAAATATCAGAGTGCAGCTAATCATTGCCCAAACGGGCTACATCAGAGTAATCAAAACACTAACATCAGTAACAGACGGTATCGACGGCACCGTCACATCAGGCCCTGTCGTCCTGGCCTGGCTGTCCTGCTGCGTAGTCTGCGGCTGCTCTACCTGCGGCGTGACCTCCTAAAAAGGTAGACGTAGCAACCGTTAGTCGAAACGACTAAGTGGTTTCACATCCGCTCCCCCGGCGACTCCTCGGCACCGGGCGGAGAAAAGGAACAAGAATATAGTATATAACAAGTATGCAAGTAAAGGAGTATAAGCAGGTGGCAAGGTACATGAATATAATGTATAATCTAGCAGTTCTACAAGCTAACATCATATATCAACAGGTGTAAGGAAATCTACAGCAGAAAAGTAACTTAACTTATAAGAATGCCCATACAAACTTATAAGTTAAGGGTCGGGTTACATAAAGTAACTCATCGTATAGGAGTGCCCATAAAAACTTATACGATGAGGATCTTGTTGTGCAATGTATGAAATGCTATGAATGCTATGCAATGACTCACCCATGCACACCCATGCAATTGCTATGTCGACACAGACTATAGTTCCCACTTTTCGAGCAGGTAGCTAACCTCTCAGGCATCAGCCGCCGTGGCCAGACGGTGACAGTAGAACGGACACTTCTACTACTAGGCGGGTATCACACTACTTCACCTAGGCCTTCGTACGCCTCAACGCTAAGAACACAACAGCGGAGCCCATGCGTACTATGGCCCAGCGGGGTCTTGGGTAGATGTGCACCAAGAACACGGCCCGAACTGGCCTTGCGTGACCCGGAAGGGGCCTCGGAAGAAAGCACGAGGACACAACCCAACCGTTCACATGGCCGGAGGGGCCTCGGGACGTGAACACCGAGGACACATCCCAAACCGACCAAGTCTAACTGCCAACTCCCGTCGGTGTGACGACTAGCGAGCCCGTAGACCTGCCACACTATCCTTAACCCAGGATTACGACACCGCGTGTCGACTCACACCACATGCAAATACCACATCAACATATCATGGGAGGGGCCTCGGAAGTAAACACGAGGACGCAGCCCAACCATCCATCCACACCTTATCTCAACACAACCAAAACAAGTGACGGTCAACACCGCACTTACATCCCTTCACAATACTACCCGTAGGGAGACGACTCTCTAAGTATTGGACTACAAGACTCATTTCATTAATCAAACATGTCCATGATCATAATCTATTCATCTATATGACTTTCCAAATGATGACAATGTAATATAAACATGATGCGCATATAAAGATCTATCTCACTTTTCATTTGATAATGTCATAATTTAAACATGAAGTGCACAATATCAATCTTTCAATTCCTACCAATTCGATTCGTTTAAATAAGATTATTTCACAATTTGATAATATGAAATCTGATTAATAAGCAACTTCAATCATGCAACAACTGTTTAATCATAAGGGTTCATCCAAGGCAAGTATCATGCATTATTAATTCCACCGAATCAAAATTCATCTTTCATTAAGCCCAGAATTTAGGCGCAGGTTGAATCTGGACAGCAACTTCGACCGGAGATTCCCGAGGCTACAGGAATCCGGTGAAGTCGTGTAACCCCTCGATGGAAAGGTATTTCCATGAAATACATCTTTCATATTCAGAGCTCAACCCAGATTTGACATTATCCTATTTGAAATCGGACCTGAAGTTCGCTGCGTACAGAACACAGTTTCTGCATACAAGATTTATAGAACCCCATTTTCGTTTAGACTTTCCCGTGGCTACAGACTTCGCCAGAAGTCGTGCAACCACTCGTTGGAAAGGTATTTTCAAGGGCTTCAACTTTCGTGTTAAGCCGAAAGCCCAGATCTGGCCATAGAATACTTAAAAATGGCCACGAAGTTCGCTGCGCGCAGAATACAGATTCTGCGCGCATCTTAAGGCGGAATGAACGGCATCGGTTCGTCTTCCTCCTCAAGGCGATTCTTCCCAAATCATTCCAGAAAACCTCCTCCCTTATTCACCCTCAAGAGGCCAATATTCTTCACGAAACCATCCTCAATCATCACATAGAAGAAGAGAGTGGTTGAAGAGATCTAAAATCTAGAACACAAGTCCTAGCATGGCCAAACCTAGAAGACTTCTTCTCTCCATCAAGACTCTCTTGAGCCGATGTCTCTCCTAGGAAAATAACTATAGATCTAGCACCAAGGGAGAGGGTAGGAAACTCACATTGGCTCCAGCGGTACCACCATTTCCGGCCATGGATCTCGTAGTTCTCCTTGGCGGCATTTTCTCTTTCACGGCGATGGCGGATCTCCTTCGGTAGAACTTGCTCCAGCAGTTTCCCTCTCACCAGGAGTTCTCACTGGAAATAGGGGAAGAAATGAGAATGAAAACGGCTAGGATTTTCTCTCCCCCTTATAAACAAAATGTGACACGGGTAGGGACACGGCCGTGTCCGTACCCGTGTCCTGCTTCCGTGAAACGGCCGTGGCGGTTTCCATGTCGGTTCAATGTTTGACACGGGTAGGGACACACCCGTGTCCCGACCCGTGTCCCCATGACACGGCCGTGTGCATGGCCATGTCATTGGTCGTGTACTTCTCGGGTTGCCTCTCGACACTTCTCGTCGAGCTTAACTCGACGCACACGGGTAGGGACACGGCAGTGTCACTACCCGTGTCACTTAGTGTCGACACAGTTCGACGATCTCGACACGGCTCGTCGAGCTCAACTCGACGCACACGGGTAGGGACACGACCGTGTCACTACCCGTGTCACTTAGTGTCGACACAGTTCGACGATCTCGACACGGCTCGTCGAGCTCAACTCGACGCACACGGGTAGGGACACGGCCGTGTCACTACCCGTGTCACTTAGTGTCGACACAGTTCGACGATCTCGACATGGCTCGTCGAGCTCAACTCGACGCACACGGGTAGGGACACTCCCGTGTCGCTACCCGTGTCGCTACCCGTGTCACTACCCGTGTCACTACCCGTGTCACTACCCGTGTCACTACCCGTGTCACTACCCGTGTCACTACCCGTATCACTACCCGTGTCACTACCCGTGTCTTTTTACACTGATTTCTCCACTTCTCCACAAGTGCAGTCCAATTCCCTGCACTTCTCAGGACTCGAGTCAACCCTCCTGACTCAAAAACACACACACTAGGGGCCTAGAGCGATTCGGGACGTTACACCTTCAGCGCCCACTTTTGCCCGCTCCTTCTCCACCACCGGACAACTATTCTCATCACACTCAGCGGAGTGGCTCTGGTAGTCGCAGTCACCAGTCTGGCGGCCGTGCTTCCTCCCGCTACCTCTGTTCTCATTGTGGCCGCACCGGTCATACTTTCGAACGCTGCTGGACGAAGCATCCTCATCTTCGCCCCTCCGGTGACTCTTCCAAGCCGTCTGCCTCTGTTGTAACCTCTTCAGGTAGTGCCCACGTGGTGACTCAAGGTAAATGGCTCATCGACTCAGGTGCCACTAATCACATGACGGGCAACCCTCAGTGCTTCTCTTTGCTCGAACAACATGATCGGTTGCCCCCGGTACTAGTTGCGGATGGTTCTCCCTCCCCGGTTCATGGGACGGGAGTGGTTCATGTTACTCCGTCACTACGCCTAGCGGACACTCTCTATGTGCCCAAGTTTCCGTGCAATCTGTTATCTGTTACCTCTTTATGCAAACATCTTCAGTGTTCTGTGACCTTTACACCAACTTCTTGTTCTTTTCAGGATCCGAGCTCCCACCGGACGATTGCTACTGGGACTGAGAGCGGCGGCCTCTACTTCCTCGACAATGTTTCCGCCTTGTCCGCCTTCTCATCTTCTTGTACGGATCTTCTCCAGTGGCATCTCCGCCTCGGTCATCTTCCACCCCCCGTCTTCTACATCAGCTTCTGTCGCACCTCCCGCCGTCCAGTACTCCTCTCCAATGCGACGCCTGTCAACTTGGCAAGCATCACCGTTCCTCCTTCCTGCCGAAGCACGGACGCGGCTCTACTCGTCCTTTTGATCTTGTCCACTCTGATATCTGGGGACCTGCTCCTACCCTCACCATTGGTCGGGGTAGTTCTTTATTTTGTAACCTTTATAGATGATTTTTCTCGATGTACTTGGGTGTATCTCCTCCGCGATCGCTCTGAACTTTTAGATGTATGGATATCCTTTTACCAGTTGATTAAAACTCAGTTCAATATTTGTATTAAAACTTTTCGTTCCGACAATGCTAAAGGGTATCTGAGTCGTGCTTTTACTTCTTTTTGTGTGCAACATGGCATTATTCATCAGACTAGCTGTGTTTACACCTCCCAACAAAATGGGGTGGCGGAACGCAAAAACCGTCACCTCCTCGATGTGGCTCGCACATTGATGACCCAGATGCATGTCCCTCGCTCGTATTGGGGCTATGTCGTTCTCCTTGCCTGCTACCTCATCAATCGTCTTCCATCCACTATTCTCCACGGGAAAACACCCTTCTCCATTCTGTATCCGGACAAGGAGCCTTTCCTCTCCCTCTCCGCATCTTTGGATGCACTGCCTTTGTCCATACCCCATCTGCCACCCGTGACAAGCTCTCCACTCGCTCCACCAAATGTGTTTTTTCTGGGGTACTCCACCTCTCAGAAAGGCTATTGTTGCTTTAACCCTATTCTTCGTCAGCAGTTCGTCTCTGCTGACGTTACCTTCTTCGAGAATGCCTCCTACTTCTCAGCTGACTCTCCTCTCCTTCCCCGCCTTCTGACTCTCCTACTATTCCCTTCGTTCCCTCGTCTCCTACCGACATACCCACCACTCCGCCCTCTCCGTCTCCTCCTCTCGCTCCACCCCTCTCTCCCACTCTCTCCATCCTCCATCTCCACCCTCTCGCCGCCGTCGTCGCTCTCTTCTCCCGGGCCAGCTCTCTCTGCCACGGACGCTCCGGATCCCGAGGGGGCTGCCGACCTGGATCTCCCTGTGGCTCTTCGGAAGGGGTGCGGACCTGTACCCTCCACCCCCTTGCTGCTGTTGTTTCATATGATCGTCTTACACCTTCTCGCAGGGCCTTTGCGCTGGCTATCTCTGCTACTTCCACGCCTCGTTCCTATCAGGAGGCCCTTGCTATTCCCCACTGGAAGCTGGCCATGGATGAGAAATGGCGACCCTCACGGAGTGGGGTACCTGGACTCTTGTTCCTCCTCCCTTCGTACTGATGATGTTTGGCTGTCGCTGGGTATTTGTGGTCAAATTTGGCCCAGACGGCACTGTGGATCGGTATAAGGCTCGCCTTGTTGCTAAGGGCTTTACTCAGACTTATGGGGTTGATTACTTCGACACCTTCTCCCCCGTGGCTCGTCTCAGCACTATCCGGGTCCTTCTCTCTGTGGCCGTCAATCGGGATTGGCCGATTTCTCAGCTGGACGTCAAGAATGCCTTCCTTTATGGTGATCTTCACGAGACCGTTTATATGGAGCAACCTCCTGGGTATGTTGCTCAGGGGGAGACCCGAGTATGCCGGCTGCAGAAGACAATTTATGGCCTCAAGCAGAGTCCTCGAGCTTGGTTTGACAAGTTCAGCGGCATTGTGGCGGCTGTTGGTTTTGTGCGAAGCTCTGCTGATCACTCTCTCTTTATTCGCAAAACTCCTTCTGGGCTGGTTGTTCTTGCTGTGTACGTTGATGATATTCTTCTCACTGACGATGACCAGGAAGGGTAGCCCTGACAAAGCGACATCTTCGCCAACATCTGATCACTAAAGATATGGCTCTCCAAAGTACTTTCTGGGGATCGAAATCTCTCGGAAGCCCGACTCCTTAGTTCTCTCTCAGCGTAAGTATGCCCTTGATCTTTTAAAAGAGGCAGGATTGACTGGAGCAAAACCTGCCCGATGCCCCATGACAACTGGAGAGGACAAAACCTGGACAGATGATTCGCCTCCTCTTTCAGATAGTTCGCGGTACAGGCGTCTGGTTGGTAAGCTCATATATCTCACAGTGCCAGACCCGACATTTCCTATGCTGTGGGCAAGGTGAGTCAATTCATGCAAGCGCCTAGGGAGTGTCATCTACAGTCCGCCTTGCGGATCTTGGAGTATGTCAAAGCAGCGCCTGGGAAAGGATTACTTTTTCAAAAGAATGGTCATCTGAGGATTGAAGCCTACTCAGATGCAAGTTATGCTGATGACAAATGGGATCACAAGTCAACCTCAGGTTTTTGCACCTTTGTTGGGGGAAATCTGGTGAGCTGGAAGAGCAAGAAGCAGTCTGTTGTCTCCAGGTCCAGTGTAGAAGCTGAGTATCGCAGTATGGCGTCAACCACTTGTGAGTTAAAATGGCTGCGGGCTCTCATGCTAGATTTAGGAGAGGTGTACAACCATCCTCTACCTATGTTCTGTGATAACAAGGCCGCCATATACATCTCCAAAAATCCGGTATTCCATGAAAGAACAAAGCACATTGAGGTCGACTGCCATTTCATTCGTGAAGAGATTTTAAAAGAACAAATTTGCACTCCTTTTGTCACGTCTGATAAAGAGCTGGCTGACATCTTCACCAAGCCAGTTTCCGCCTCGTTTCTGCATGTTTGCGACAAGCTGGGCATGATTGATATATATGCTCTAGCTTGAGGGGGAGTGTTGAAGTTGGTGATCGGGCGGTCTGTCTTTGGCGGGTTGAAGACCGCGCGGTCTGGCGGTTTGACTCGCCGGCTTGTAAACCGGGCGGTCTAGCGATTTCACAGGCGACCCTCGCTGCTTCTCTTGTGGTAGCCGTGCGGTTAGCCCTTTTGTCTAACCGCGCGGCTTGTGCGGTTTAATTTGTATAGTCCGCTTAACTTGTAAATTTTTAGTCTCACATCTCTTATTTGTATTCTCTCCTCTCTCCTCCATTCTATATAAGGGAGGCCATACCTTTGTAATAGTTACCTTTTTCGGATAATAAAGTTCAGTTTAAAACCATTTCGGTTTGCTTCTGTTCGGTTTTTACAGGGGAGAGGGTTGGTTCTTGGTTCTTGGAGACTTGCACTACCCCGAGCCTGACTCGGCCCCAGGTAGACCCGCTGCGCAGGCTCTCATTAGCTGGCAGGCCCGAAGGCTCGCCTGTGGGGGTAAGGGACCCTGAGCGCGGCTTGTCCCCACATAGACCCGCTGCGCAGGCTCTCATTAGCTGATAGGTCTGAAGGCTCGCCTGTGGGGGAGAGGATTGGTTTTTGGTTCTTGGAGACTTGCACTACCCCGAGCCTGGCTCGGCCCTAAGTAGACCCGCTGCGCAGGCTCTCATTAGCTGGCTGGTCCGAAGGCTCGCCTGTGGGGGTAAGGGACCCCGAGCGCGGCTCGGCCCCAGGTAGACCCGCTGCGTAGGCTCTCATTAGCTGCCAGGTCTGAAAGCTCGCCTGTGGGGGAGAGGATTGGTTCTTTGTTCTTGAAGACTCTTGAACTACCCTGAGCCTGGCTCGACCCCAGGTAGACCCGCTGAGCAGGCTCTCATTAGCTGGTAGGTCTGAAGGCTTGCCCGTGGGGGTAAGGGACCCCGAGCGCGGCTCTGTCCCAGGTAGACATGCTGTGCAGACTCTCATTAGCTGGCAGGTCTGAAGGCTTGCCTGTGGGGGAGAGGATTGGTTCTTGGTTCTTGGAGACTTGAACTACCCCGAGCCTGGCTCGGCCTCAGGTAGACCCGCTGCGCAGGCTCTCATTAGCTGGCAGGTCTGAAGGCTTGCCTATGGGGGTAAGAGCCCCCGAGCGCGGCTCGGCCCCAGGTAAACCCGCTGCGCAGACTCTTATTAGCTGGCAGGTCCGAAGGCTCGCCTGTGGGGGAGAGGATTGATTCTTGGTTCTTGGAGACTTACACTACCCCGAGTCTGGCTCGGCCCCAGGTAGACCCGCTGCGCACGCTCTCATTAGCTGGCAGGTCCGAAGGCGTGCCTGTGGGGGTAAGACACCCCGAGCGCGGCTCGGCCCCAGGTAGACCCGCTGCGCAGGCTCTCATTAGCTGGCAGGTCCGAAGGCTCGCCTGTGGGGGAGAGGATTGGTTCTTGGTTCTTGGAGACTTGCACTACCCCGAGTCTGGCTCGGCCCCAGGTAGACCCGTTGCGCAGGCTCTCATTAGCTGGTAGGTCCGAAGGCTCGCCTGTGGGGGTAAGGCACCCCGAGCGCGGCTCGGCCCCAGGGAGACCCGCTGCGCATGCTCTCATTAGCTGGCAGGTCCAAATGCTCGCCTGTGGGGGAGAGGGTTGGTCCTTAGTACTTGGTTCTTGGTTCTTGGAGACTTGCACCACCTCGAGCCTGGCTCGGTCCCCGGTAGACCAGCCACCCAAGCACTCATCAAGCTGACAGGATTATAAGCTCACTCGATGGCGAAATGGTTGAGGAGACCTCCTTAAGAAACATCCTACTTAAACTCATGAAAAATAAATTATGGGAGGCAAAGGCTGGAGCATTGCGAGTGGAGGCACTTACAGCTGACAGCTACGAGGATGGTCTCGCCTATGGCGAATGGGCACTCGCGCGGGATAGAAGGCACGCTCTAATAATAGGTGAGCAGGTTACATCACTGAAAGCCACTCGGGCTGGGAGTACCATGAGGCGAGGCGAGAGAGGGTTATACCAGTTAGATCTCACACAAATAAGATGAGGGAAGTGACGACTCGCGCTCTGAAAAAAGTCAACTCTCCAGCGAAGTAGCGAGACAAGACACAACACCGTCTCGCGGGCGTGAGCGCATCACAGGGTCGTCTCGCAGTAAACAAGATAAAGCAAAGTAAAAAAAGGTAAAGGTGAGTCGGCGAGACAGGTGGATAACACCGTTTCGCAAATAAAGGCAAGCAAAAAGAAACTTAGAAAGGAGTTAAGTTATACAGTAGCAAGTAGAATAAAGTAACATGATAAGAGTGTGCATTTGAGCAAATATCAGTTCATTACAAGTGTCATCAATACAATTTTGATCAAAAAATAAGCTCAAAGAGAGGTTCAAGTTCTACAGCAACAAAAAAGAAGGGGGGAGAGGGGTCCGGGATCTTGCAAGCAACATGTCATTCCTCCCGCCGGAAGAGGAATCCTCTCTCTCCTCGCCATAGAGCTGGGGGACCAGGTCGCGAGCGGTCACCGTCTCGGAGTCCTCCTTCAACGACCCTCGGCTCCTTCATCATTTTTAGGACCAGCTCCGCCGTCATGATCCTGGCGTCCCGGCACCGCTCCTCAACTTCATTCAGAGAATATTGAGGCGGATGAGCCGGGAGGGGTTCGCGGCGAGACGACGACGCGGCGTTGGCCTGAAGGCGAGTGACCTCAGCTTTCAAATCCTTAATCTCCTCCTCCTAGGCCGCCATGCACGAGTGCATCCGCTCCGCCATCTCGGCATCCCGCGAGATGCCCAGTCATTGGTAAAGAGTATTTTTAAGAGAATAATCCAAGGATAAGTTCAAGGCTTACCACGCCGCCCTGAGCTTTTGCGAGGAGGGTCTCTGCGTCAGATAGTCTTCTCGCGAGGTCGTCGGATTTTGCTCGCTCTGCCGCCAGGCCTGCCTCGGCGTATTTCCACTTCTTGTTAGTATAGATCAGGCGGCGCACAGTGCGATGCGAGAGCTCCAAGGCGCGCAGTTGGGCGTAGGAGGATTTTAGGATGAGGTCTTGCGAGGACTCGTTCTCGGGGGAGACCGCCTCAGGAGTACCATAATGGCCATAGCCACAGAGAAGGCATGGCTGGTGGGAACCCCCTGCTCTTTCCAAGAAGGAAGGAGAGTGGAGATGGACACTCGATTGACGTTCTTCTCCTACACCAGAACAGGGGTGCCGACAACATCCTGGATAGCGGGCCCAGGTTAATGTTTGGATGAGAAGAGGGAGCTGGGAGACTGGGAGTAGTAGTTTCGCGAGATGTAGCGGCGACCGGCTAATTAGAAGTGACAACAGGTCGATCGGGGAGAGTCGTCTCGCGGGCAGGCGAGACGGCATAAGAGGGGGGGGGGTGCGGGGCGACTGTGAGTCCCCTATGGAGATGGGGCTCAAAGACCCCGACATCTCCTTCTTCTCCCTCGGGGCCTCCTTCTTTTTCCCTTGGAGATGACCACAACTTTCTTCATCTTTTTTTGGGAGGGCTGGAGCAAGAGGGGGTCGTGTCGCCTGCAGGTCTCTTCGGAGGGGCAGGAGCCAAGGACTCTCTCGCCTCCTCAGTCGTCGCGCTGGCGAGACTGAGGCCCTTGCTTGGTTGGATGTTGCTCTTGGAGGGGGGGGGGGGGGGGTGGTGGTGGACTGGTACTACTCGCTCCCCTAAATAAACAGGAAGGGAGGTGATGAGATGGCGAGATGAAGAAATAATCAAACACAAGGCAAGAGAGCGAGAGTACCTTCGCCAGGAAGCACCGGAGGCAGCGAGTCGAGGGCTCGCCGCAAGAAGTGGACCTCAACATTTTTGCCGATGAAGAAGTCAAACAGCAGCTTGTCTAAGCCGCCTACCTGCGGAGATGCATAAAAGTTCTCGGGAGGGGGGGGGGGGGGGACACAGGAGAGCGCATTCATTCTCCAGCCATTCGATTCGCCTAACGGCCGACTGCCTGTCCTTCTCCAGCTTGCTGACGATGCGCGCGTGTTTCCGGAACATCTCGGCTGTCTTGCGCTTCATCTCCGGGTCCACGGGGTCGCCCAGGTAGTCTTCAATTTCGTCTATAGGAGGAGGGGGTGAGACGGCGAGTCGCCTAAAGAGCTTCTCAGCTGGTGAGTCGGTTTGGGCGCCTACGCAAGGAGTGGAGGGGCAGGGTGAGAGAGGCTCTCGCAGAAGGGTGTGGGAGTAGCGAGTGGGACAGAGAAGCGAGAGGAAGGTTTTTTAAGGATGGCGGGAGGTCCCGACGACATGAGTGGGGTGTCGTGACTCTAATTAGGGGGA